>OY720118.1:8125000-8750000 GCA_963082685.1 Cyclophora albipunctata
GAAAGCTTTTTAGCTGTTATAAAGCGCTTATGAATAAGACGATTAAACTTTAACGTTTGTTTAATTAGTTCAAAAATCGACCTTATACTCTTACATTTTAGGTGTAGCAAAAGAAATATACTCGTATTGTAAGAAGTTATTTGTATAGTCAATTTAGTAGTACTTACAAATCCAGTTGATATTCTTAGAAATGCAATATATTTACCAAAACTTTCATAAAGCTTATGGGTACCTTATTTTACACCCACCTGGTGTAATGTCTTAAGTAATTCACTTTCCAGAGCTTACTGCGAGACCCTGATTACATTATACATGGCGACGCTACGGTACGTTGTATTTGTAGCACCACGGTAATGTAATCTGATGTAGACTAGATCCGCCTTGCGGTTGTACCCGTGTGACACCCTTTTCCAAGGAAATTTAGGGATAAAAACTACCTTATGTGTTATTCTATAAGCCATATTACTGTTAAGTGCTATTCAATTCCATTAAGTAGTTTTAATGTTTTCGTGTTAATAATATTACTAGTAGCACCTCGCAGTCTTTCCCGTTTTGTACCCGTTCCTGCGGGAATTTCGGGATAAAAGGTACCCTATGTATTATTTTGATGTATAACCTATAATGTAAAGTTTCATCTAAATCCGTCCAGTAGTATTTTCGTAAAAGAGTAACAAACATCGTCACAAAGTTTTGCACTGCTAGTATTAGTAGGATAACTTCAGCAAAGATCATAATTGAATTTAGAACGAGGTGGTAACTTGTTTAAAATATTATATACTTACTAGCCGCGCCCCGCGGTTTCACCCGCTTTGTACCCTTGTGAATTTCGGGATGAAAATTGATGTTGTCAGATTCTCAGGCCTACCCGATATGTACACAAAATTTCATGAGAATCGGTCGAGCCGTTTCAGAGGAGTTCAACCACGGTACCCGTTCCCGCGGGAATTTCGGGATGAAAAATAGATGTTGGCCGATTCTCAGACCTACTCAATATGCTCACAAAATTTCATGAGAATCGGTCTAGCCGTTTCGGAGGAGTACGGGAACGAACACTGTGACACGAGAATTTTATATATAAGATTTTGAAGTTAGAACTTTGACGACTTTGAGTAGACTGAAAGATAAGATATTACAATAGACTCTTAATTAATTTTCGTGGAGAAATATCAGAAGTTATTTAAAGTTCTGAACTTCTTCTTAATTGTTTGAGTACCTTATTATCCCGTACTAATTAAAAAATACATAAATATTTTCTTAAACATATCAATTGTGTAGAAGATTTTTCTATGGGTTAAAATATTACATTACTAGTTTACATTAGTTTTTACATTGAAGTAAATAAAATCGTGTAAGTTAGTGGTCATGATGTCGGAGTTTTCTGACCGCCTAAAGATCTCCGATATGGTCTAACGATTGAATCAACCGGGACCGACTATTTAACGAGACCTCCGAAGCATGGTAACGTTCCGATAGAAATGCCACTATCGGCCACCCATCCAAGTAAAGGCCGAGTTGCTTAACAATTGCAATGAGTTAACATCGTTTACGCTAACTACGCCACGAGCACTGCGAAACATTAAGTTACATTCAAAAATTTATAAGAACAAATAGAAACTCTTGGATTGTAACTATGAAAGTACATTTTTCATCTACTCTGTACAACCTGGCTGAAAACCAGCGCTGCCTGGAGTATTGTACTCTGGGCAGCACATGCTGAGACTTCTCCATTTGCTAATTTTAAGATATTCTGTATCTTTTGCCCTAGTACTTTAAGTTTAAAGCAATAAATGGTTTTTTAACCTCTCTGTACAAACAATGATGAGTTCAAAACTCACAATAAGATGATAATTATACTTACAAAGTCATGAGGAGTTTTCACAGACGCTTGTCCTACTAGTCGAAGCATGGCTGCATCCACACCCGTGTCGTATACTTCCACTGCTTGAGGAGCCACCCTCATGTTCGACCATTGATCTTCATAGTAGGATGCCTGTGGATAGTGAACTGGCTTAGTGATGGGAAAAATATTGTCATAGGTAGAGGTGATAGTAGGGTACAATATCTCTTCTTTATTTATACTTATGTTAAGTGCATTGGTGTTTTGCCATTAGACATCTGAGATAGAGAACTTACAGACGTGCATTAAACTAAACCGAACAAATTGATGTATTTTTGTATATTACATGTCAAATTAACTAAGTAAATCTGTACTAAGGAAGCATTTGAGTACGTCTCTGAGTACGGGCGTCAACACAGACTGAATCTTTAAACCAACTAAGAGCGCAATGAGACTTGATCGAATGCTGCATTCTACATGCGCTGGTAGATAGATTTTTCAATATTTTAATTTTAAATTGTAACTGTCAACGCATATAA
The DNA here is from genome assembly GCA_963082685.1 of Cyclophora albipunctata. Lineage (NCBI taxonomy): Eukaryota > Metazoa > Arthropoda > Insecta > Lepidoptera > Geometridae > Cyclophora > Cyclophora albipunctata. The sequence goes on from OY720118.1 coordinate 8,127,377, forward strand.
TCAATTTCTTTTGGATTGGCACAAAATGTGAACGAATGTCGTCAATTTTCCAGCCGAAGACGATTTCTTCTGAAGAGGAAAAAGGTTTAGAGATCGGGTGAGAATGAAATAAAATCACTAAACCTTTTTCCTCTTCAGGAACAATCGTCTTCGGCTGGAAAATTGACGACATTGGTCCACATTTTGTGCCAATCCAAAAGAAAAAGAGTATAGTCTAATGCCTCTAGTTTAATATGCCCTAAGTAATTGACATTAACCAATACCTAATTCACTTACTTCAGGTTGATAGCTCGACACACTCTCGTATTGCGATTGTAAATACTTCATGTAATTCGCCGTGATATCGTTTACGGCATCACGAGTCATCACACCAGATGAAACCAACTTGTCGGAGTAAACATCTGGAATGGACCTGCAGTGAAACAATGAGTTTAAAATATAGGTTATAGGGGAATGGTAGACGTAGTTATTTGGATTATGTTGAGCCTAGATTTTAAATATAGTTGAAAGTTAGAATACTTAATTGAAAGATATCAAAGTAGTACGCTCCGCAGCAATATTTAAAGCGCCTAATCTCCTTAATTAAAATCTTAAAGTCCATTCGAGATCTTTATATAGGTAGAAGATCTAGAATGTATATTGGAGGAGTCAATTGAAAATTATTTTTATTTAAGTTAAGAAAATTATTTACATTTGATGGATTGGCGACAGTACTTAAGCTCTTGATAGAACGAACTTGAATGGAAGAAAGGGGGGGAGACTTTCCCATCAATGGGACAGATAAGACTCATAAAATAATTTGTTAAATTGAATGCTTGTAAGACCTACTAAGTAAGAAAGTAAATTCGATTAGGTTAGTCACCAACACCAGTGTCGGAATTTTTAGACCGCCTAAAGGCCTCCAACATGGTCTAACGATTGAAACAACCGGGACCGACAGTTTAATGTGCCCTCCGAAGCACGGTAGCGTTCTGATAGAAAATGCCACTATGTATAGTTGATTTACTCTATAACGATATAGAATTTTGTTAAAATTAAAGTCAAACATGTTATGTAAAATATCTATGTATGAACTTCTTTCGTTGAAGAGTGTATGAACTTGATGATGGTACCGAAGCTTGAATCAAAGAATTTCCTTCTACTTAATTTTCCACGTCCACGTAAAATACTGATAAAGTAGGAACGAAGTAATTAAGCCGGTGTGAATACCTACCGGTTGCAGTCTCTCTGGAATATGTTTTAGTTAACAAATTGCAGTTTCGCTGTACAACTGAATCTGCGTTCCGTTTCAATTAATTATAATACCGCTGGGGTGTTAAATGAAATCATTTTATGTTCGGATAAAGCGATTTCATCGATTTTAGATTACTTCATTTAAATAACGTTAAACTGTGTTAACGAGTTTTGGGAAAATAAATACTCACGTATTTCATATCTACTAATAGGTACTTTACTATTCATTGAAACGTACGTTAATGACATTATTATTTATTTAAACGGGAACTTACGTACGACGGATACTACTGTCGAGAGTTCCTCGACACGTTTCGGCCACATACGGCCGCACATACGGCCGCACAGTGCGGTGAGAGACGCTGTCGCGAGCGCTTCACCCACCTCCTGATGAAGGCCACCGTATGTGGCCGAAACGTGTCGAGGAACTCTCGACAGTAGTATCCGTCGTACGTAAGTTCCCGTTTAAATAAATAATAATAGGTACTTATAATAAAGCAAGTTTATTTTTTGTTTGTTTGAAAGCGCTTATCTCAGAAATTACCTATCCAAATTAATTATATAATAATTGAATAATTACTTTTGTAACGAACAGCCACATTCAACGAAATGGTTATTTTTCTTCCCGAAATTCCTACGGGAACGGGCACAACGCGGGTAAAACCGCGGGGCACTGCTATTGGTATATTTATAAGAGAGTTCTCAGTATTTTGTGATATTGAAAAAAGCAAGAAAGAGAAAGAGATATTTTTTCTTCGGAACTTTGAAAGCGACGCTCGCCTTTAACTTAGTCTATTGTGTCCCAATCTCGTGATCTCGCTTAACTGGTCTTCTTTTAAACGTATTGTACTTACTTCCTATTCTGAATAACTTTATACAGCAGTGGGTTGGTGAACGTTGGATCGTCCAGCTCGTTATGACCCCAGCGCCGGAAGCAGTTGTAGTCTATGAATACGTCTTTACGGAACTGTCTCTGGTACTCGAACGCTATGTTGGTTGCCTTCTCTACTAACTATAAGCAGATACATGAAATGAGGGTTAAAAGAGTGAACAAGCAATGTTTTCGGAACTGTTGTTAAGTGGATCAGTGAGTCGGTAACCGGTCAATGTTTGGAGGTGAATTCACTGTTTGAAAATGAGTGAAAATTTAAAGGGAACATGGTAATTGAGTGAAATTAAAAAGGAGAGAGAAACTGGAACAAGAACTTTGAAAAGACAATATATCGACAATGTTAACGGCAAGACCAAATCTCTATATTTTTAATAGCCTCAGAATTACTGCACCAAATTTGATGATTCTTTTTTTGTGTGTTCTTTATTGTCAGGACAAGGTCTTATATAAGAAAATAAGTAATAAAAATCTCGAAATTTCTACAGGAATCTGGGGCACTGCAGGTAAAATCGTGGGTCATAGCTAGTTAAATATAAAGTTATCACGCACCTCAGGATGGTCTCCATTAACATGAATGACGGGAGCTCCGATCATCTTCGCCAGATCCGTGACGTAACGAGATGAGCGGCTTCGACGTGCCGGCAGGGTGAATCCTATCTAGGAACAAGTTTATTTTGTAATAAAAAGTCAGTAATGTCCCACTGATGGGTAAAGGCCTCACATATCACTGAAGATGTCAGTACATTGAGGAGGATTAGGCAAATTGACCTCGCTTTTCTACTGCAGGTTGGTGATCTATAAAAAGTAGGTAACATGTTTTTACTCCACCCGGGAATTGAACACGAGATCTCAGTCTTGGTGGGAGCCTGCACATACCACTAGACCATCGAGGCGTTACTTATCATATATTTATTACAAAAATAATCTATATTTATAGAAATAGTTGAAGAGTTGATATTTTTGTTTTTTGAACGCGCTAATCTCAGGAACTACTAATCCGATAGATTTTTTTTCATACCAAAATTCTTACGGGAACAGGCACAGCACGGGTAAAACCGCTGGACGCTTCTAGTTGGATATCGTAATGGAAAGGAACACGAATTGATGTTTAAATGTTTTATGTTCCGCCCATAATAAGCTCATTAAATCAAATTATATTCATTAAATTGAAACCTTGTTAAGAAGAACAAAGAAAAACATGAAAACAAGACTTTGTTAATGGAGTGTTTGTGCGTTCTTACATTTGAATTGGATCATAATATTGAAGATATAAGTTTTAAGTCAACATGCAAGTCTAGGAATAAAATCTATGAAAGGATATAGGTTCATTCATTCATTTATTTCAAGCAGGATAGTGGCCAACCCTGGGTTTGGAGTTTTTAGGGTCAACACTAAGCGCACGCGACGGTTCACTTTTCTATGAAGCCACACGCGGCGGGCGCACGCGGCATGCGCACGCCGACGACGGTTCACTTTTGTATGAAACCGCGGCGTGCGCGAGCTTTACGCAGTGTCGGTCCTTATAGGTTCATAATATGTTAAACTAGCAGCGCCCCGCGGTTTTACCCGCGTTGTGCCCGTTCCCGTAGGAAATCCGGGATAAAATGTAGCCTATAGCCTTCCTCGATAAATAGACTATCTAACAGTGAAAGAATTATTCAAATCGGTTCAGTAGTTTCTGAGATTAGCGCGTTTAAACAAACAAACAAACAAACAAACAAAACAAACTCTTCAGCTTTATAATATTAGTATAGATATGCTCATACCATACTTGTATATGTAGACACTTAAGTCTTAATTAATTGATTAATTGTCACGGCAAACATATGAAACAATCAACTTTTTTTACCTTGTATTGTTTATTTACACGATATCCCCCATACGTCCCAGTACTCAAAATTACGATCACAACGCCACGTCCCAAAGTAAAATGGGTCTGAAATTGGCACTACTTTTACTCATATATGAGTCACGGATGTGTGAAACACGGTACAAAAATTATGTGATGAATCATATCTGATGCATGGGACAGAGAACCTGTTAAATCTCTTCTAAGGAAGCATTTGACGTGTCTGAGTACGGGCGTAAAAAAAATAAACTTATGTTATGATTCTGGACTTACTTGGTTGTTAACTACAAAATGTATGGACCCTCCGACGTGGAAGTGAGGCGCTTGGGACAGCATCAGCGTTTCTTGGTTCACTCCTTGACCCGTGAATGCTGCGTCTCCATGAATCTGGAATAAAACGATTTATCTCATTACTAACAGCGCCCCACGAATTAACCCACAGCACATCCACCTACCTACCTATTCCTGACCAAGAGAAATAAAGGAACAAAGAATCATTAAAATCGGTCCAGCCTTCCTCAAATTATAAATAGACTAATACGACTTAAGTTATAAATGAACTAACACGACTTCTTTTTATATATATGAGTATACAGATGCCTCGGTAAAGATTGAAGTCCACAATTTATTTTACTATACCTGAACATTGAGTATTCTGTCACCCATTCTCGAAGAACCGTCTGTTGAGTAATCTCCTTCTTTTAACTGCATCTGTTTTGATCTAGCTTTTCCCATCGACACCGGGTTCGCTGCCTGCAAAGTAATTTATAGCCTTGATTGAATATGCAATACCTTCTTATACGGAAAAAAGGCATGTACATATAAGTTCGAATTGAGAAACCTCCTCCTTTTTTGAAGTCGGTTAATTAAGTGGGATCACTAGGACCAACATCTTAATTAAAACCGATTTCGACGGGAAAAATCAGTCAAATTTATTTTAATGGGCATCGGTCACAACTGCGTAAATCAGTTAAAATTATTTTTAACAAAGGGCATCTAAATTACTTATTCTTAATTTTTGCTGTCAAAATTGGTTTTAACGTTGGTTTATCTCACGTTGGTTCTACCGGAACTCACTTAATTAGCCGACTTCAAAAAGGAGGTGGTTTCTTTCTCACGGTTATGAGTTTTGACTGTAACATATTTTTTTTTAATTTTTTTTTTTATTTTAGTACACAAAACAAAATACAACCATTATAAACTAGGAAACAGTGTAAGCAAGTTATTTCTAAATCTAGGTTGCATCTCAAAACATGTGTTTTCAGCTAACTAATAACATAGAAGTCGCTATTGACCGAAGTCAGTTTTATAAACATCAGGAACATAAATACTTAACAATACTAAACTATACAATACTAATAGTCTAAGATACGAGCCTATATCGACCTTCGCCGAGCTGATAATAGAACGAAACATATTTTATCATGAATTTAGTATATTAGAAAACATATTAAAAATGGGTTTGCTAAAAAAATCCTGGGCAGACTATTTTTAATTATTTTTCAAAAAATGATTTTAAATTAAATGTTGCAACATCAGGATAATTAAAAAAAATGTATATCATAATAAGCGCTGTTTTGTTGCGAACACGTTGATATAGGGTTGGCTGCGAAAATTCCGGTCCTATTAGGGGTTTGCGAATTTAAAGATTTTAATTTCAACGCGCGTGGAAATGTGAGGTCAGAGGTAACCTAACCTAACCTAACATAACCTAACCTAACCTAGCCTAACCTAACCTAGCCTAACCTAGCCTAGCCTAACCTAACCTAACCCAACATCACAGTCGCTTGTGATGGGACCCTTCCACGCGCGTTGAAATTAAAATCTTTAAAATTCGCAAACCCCTAATAGGACCGGAATTTTCGCAGCCAACCCTATATCAACGTGTTCGCAATAAAACAGCGCTTATTATGATATACATTTTTTTTAATTATCCTGATGTTGCAACATTTAATTTAAAATCATTTTTTGAAAAATAATTAAAAATAGTCTGCCCAGGATTTTTTTAGCAAACCCATTTTTAATATGTTTTCTAATATACTAAATTCATGATAAAATATGTTTCGTTCTATTATCAGCTCGGTGAAGGTCGATATAGGCTCGGATCTTCTACTATAAATACTAAACATAAATACCTAATAATAAAACAGGAACATAACAAATAAGCTAAATAATACAATAATATACGATTAAACACTAATCAGTAATATTATTTAATATTATTATATCATAGCATGTTCCTCACGAAACGGCAAACATTTTAACGTTTTTACTTGATATAAATTCGAGCTACAGGGCTCTAAAACATTTATGCTATGCATTGTTTTTAAAAACATAATTTACATTGTTTTTCTTGTTTGACCCACATTTCGGGGCGGACCTTTGTACTCGAATATATTTCAAGGCTCTTCCCTGCTTTTGTTTTCTTTCGGTGTTGTTTATTTAAAGAATTCCTTACGAGTACAATTAAAATTTCAGATCAATTGATTCCAAATAGACGCACTTTCTTTATTTAGAAAAGAATAAGTATAAGAACGTTTTCGCACGAGCGCTTTATTAACACGCGTACAGAGGACTAGCAGTGCTCCCTGATTTTACTCGCGTTGCGCTTTGATGAAAAGTTACTTTCAAGCTGAATGTGGGTATTTATCACAAAAAGAGTTATCCAAATCGGACTTATAATTCCCGAGATTAGTATGGTACCTCTTTATAGTATTAGTATACATGGAACGTCTTTTTCCTCATGTCATAGAAGTTACATGTTCTATTCCCATCGTCAGCGCCATGTTTACACGAGCGTAAATGGTGCTAACGAAGTCGTTAAAAAACCGCTCGTGCGAATGAGGTCTTCTAAATGTCAAAGAGAAGAGAAAAGGTTGAGCTCACCTCCAAATGTGACGGATTGTTCAGCAAAGAAAATCGAACAGTCTTGTCGTTCACTTTAATATCAGCCGATACACCTGAGAATATTAAGAACGTTGTATTAACATATAGTAAATGATATGAGAAATCAAGTAATAGTATGTATTTAAGGCCTTCTTCGTAAACGCTTATTAAAAGCATTTTATCTGTCAAATGGTTTGTCCCTTTCCAACATACGCTATTTTCCAAAAACACAAAAGAGACAAAACAACTTAAAAGTGTTTAGTTAAAAAGTGTTTATGAATAAGGCGGTATATATCTTGTGCGAAACTTGTTCGTGAAATGAAAAACATCCCAAGTTGAAATTTATATAGAAACTCGTGTCAAAATATTTGTATTATCTTAATTATGAGTGAATAAGCCCATTACGTGCCATTACCAACTTAAAACTTTCAAAACTTACTCAAATGCGTAGAGATATCGCACGCAGCATTCATTTCTTCTGGAAACTCTGGTTTTCCGGAGAATTTGTGGAATATTTTCACCGGTGGACACTGCAGTAGTCCACTCAATACGTTGAGCTTCCCTCTGTGAGCCATGGCTAGGATCACTTGTTGCACACCCTCTGAAAAACAAATAATATATAAACATTTTAAAATCCTATTCGAAAGATTTTCTATACAAAGCAAAGTACTACTAAAGTACTTAGGAGCATCTCAAAGTCTATAGAGAAACTCAGATATAATTCCTTACATAGACATAATTCCTTTACACTGTTTATTCATTGTTCTTTTTTTAACCCCATAAACAAAAATTATTGGGCTGATTTTTACCAAACATAACTAAAAACTCGCCTAACTAAAATAACGCCTCGGTGGTCTAGTGGTATGTGCACTCGCCTGCCAAGACTGAGGTCCCGGGTTCAATTCCCAGGTCGAGCGAAAACATGTTTCCTACTTTTCAAACATGGCTCGGGTTTGAGATCACCAACCCGCATTAGGCAAGCGTGGTGATTACGCCTGAAACCTCCTCACTGTACTGATATCTTCAGTGAGACGAGAGGCCTTTGCCCAACAAGTGGGACATTATAGGCTAATACTTTTTACTTTACTAACTAAAAACTAACGCAAAGAAACTGGCTATAGAATGAAGAAAACTGCATCGTAATCGGACCATACCTTGACAGCTACAGTACCACAAACACACACACACACACACACACACACACACACAAATCGGCGTCAAACCTATAACACCCCTCTAGCCGTCACTTCGCATCATGGTCCTCTGAAAAACTTCCGATTTGCTGTAAAAACAATGACCCTGAAGGCTCAGGAGAGTAGGCATATGAAATGGTTTTCTTCATGAAGGTTGAAAGCATATGACACAAGGGAGCGCTTGGACCGAAGTAAGACATTGCAATGAAAAGGTCAATACAGGCAAAACAGGTTCATACTGTTTTTACTTAATATAATCAAAACCGGTACCGGCGGAATAGAGGTTGCACATTTCAGTTTAACTATAATAATTAGGCTTACATCACAACGGCTTTACGAGTATACTTATTTGGCACATTTGTAAATTGTAAGATCTATCATAGTTTATTATCACTATATATTTTTCAATATTAATTGGGATTGGATTTATCGGGTTCATTAAAGAGCGATTTTAAAGTCATAGGTTCAAATACGAGTATATCAGCTAGTAACTCGGCAACCGAAAACTGTAGATGTACTACATAGCAATCGTTTCACATTCCAGATTTTTCCAAAATATTCCTTTCCAGCGCGGGTGTGAATAACCGTAGGTACCAATTTGTCAATGCATTCCATTCCTATGTTTTCTCGATCAAATCGATTTGTCCAAATGCTCAACGATCCAGCAATTTGATATCGGTCCGATAGCGACCGTAATCGAATTCAGAAAGAAGGAAACCTGTATTTTCTCTTTGTTTTAATGCAAGGATACGTACTTCCAAATAAGTGTGAAATTCTTGATGTACTCGTATCTATCACAGTTATTCATAATAACATATAACTTCTTCCATTCTGTTCATAATATAAATTGTTGGAGTTGGTAAGATTAAAAGATCCTCTTTGGGGACAAAAAAGTAACAAATATTTAGCCTGTGTAATGTCCAACTGATGGACTTCTCATCTGATTGAAGACTTTGAATTCAATAATTAAAAACGTATTACTAGTATTTTCGCAGTACAGAAGGTTGTTTTAGTAAGTAAAAACACCTACTTTTATTTCCCGACGTTTCGAGTGGATTGCGGGCGAACCCGGGAGTTCACCTGCGACCACGGGTGGTGCAATATAATGTATTAAAATCGCGGAAGTTTGAAAGTCACTAATTACATATTTTAACCATGCACCATTTTCTATCATACCTGCTGTTGTAAATTTAAAAAGCGACGAAAAGAAAGTCAGCATCGACTCGGCGCCTTCTCCGCAGTATCTCTTCACTGTGGGATACTTTATGCCCAGAAACTTATCCCACGCCTGGGAATGAAGGAGTTCTTTCAAGATCTCTTGGCGACGAGCATTGTCTATCACGTCGCTTCCTTTTTCTATTCTTTCGGCAAACCATTCTCTTTCTGTTTCTGACTGAAATGAGAGAAAGAAATAATAAGTTTTGAGCTAGATAAAACAATTGAAAAGTAATAGGTGATATTATAATAAATGGTAACTGAGAGATTAATGGCTCAATAGCAGCGCCCCGCGGTTTTACCCGCGTTGTGCCATTTCCCGTGGGAATTTCGGGATATTTTATACATATAAATCTTTCTCTTGAATCACTCTATCTATTTAAAAAACCGAGTCAAAATCCGTGCAGTAGTATTTGAGTTTATCGTGAACAGACAGACAGACAGACGCGGGGACTTAGTTTTATAATATGTAGTGAAGTCGCGTGAACACAGTTAGTCGTTCGCTGCATGAAACATGTTGTGACACCTCTCAGTGTAGCTGTCACCGCATATCCTGGTGAAGAATACGGCACTCAGATGACCGCATACGGGTAACTGCAGCTCAAACTGCAGTCAAATAATTTGGTGCTGGCAGTCGGAAAGATGACGTTTGGGTATCAACATAGATTGAAATACGATAGGCCTTCGCATCAGGCGAAGGTAACACTGTATTTGAGACATAATTCAATATTAATAGTAATAGAAAATTGATGATTTGGATAATATATCGTGGAATTGCAAAGGTAATATCAATCTTCAACATGTCGGAAGGGGCGAAAGCTGTCGCTTTAGGCGCCAGTTGGGAATCGAATCTGAATGAGAATTCAAATTGGAACTTGATGTCTTTATTCGATATTGATATTACAAGTTGAGTCAACCCAAGCTCCGTACTCAATAGAAGTATTATATTATATGTTAAAAGTAACTGAACCGCGGATATTTAGACTCTATGATTTAGTTTGGCATAGGCATTTGTAGATTTACTAGTTAATTCCGCTTGGTGGTCAACTGGGCCCGCAGAGCACTGAGCCCGCAGGTTCAGTTACCCACTCCGTTTTTTTTCATAGGTGACTCGACCCACACTAATCACACGACTATACTATTTACCGATAAGGGCCTGCTTAGCCCACAGGTTCAGTCGATAAAAAAAAATAACCCTAACCTACCGAATAGTACCTACGCCCGCGGGCTGAATTGACTCTTAGGCGGTAAGTAGGCGGGCTGGGTTGACCCTTGGGTCGAGTCGCCCCTAAAGAAAAAAAAAAGGTCAACTTAGCCCGTGGGCTCAGTGCTCTGCGGGCCCAGTTGACCACCTAGCGGTTAATTCTAGATTAACTAGTTGTAGCCCCGACTTGTGGTTCAGGATGATTTCAAGTTATTTTCAATGTATGGATTTCTGAACGCAAAAATAAAGGAGCTAAAATCTGTTTCCCTTTGTGTCGTGTTAAATTTTTTACCAATTTCAAAAACCGAAGAAGAATATTCTAACTATGTACGATCAATAGTTTTAGAAAGTTGTCAAGTGATACAATAAGATAACATTGATGTAGAAATGCTTCACAATAAGCGAGTTGATCGATAACAGTTAATTTAGTAACGCCGTTTTAGTTAATGCTAATGTTCTATGCTGAGTTTTTTACTTCATAGTTATCCGCACTTACACCCGTATATTATAACTTCATAACACAATAAGAAGATAAAAGGAACCAAACAATGCGTTATTTACCTCTAGATAAGCGTACTCATAAGAAATGGGCCCGCAGTATATCTTCTCCAATTCTTCAACTAAACTTTTGACGGGTTGCTTCCCATTATATCCGTACAATAGCTCAAGATTTACTGCCTCTTCTGGGGAGAGGCCGTATCTAGATATCTCAAGCTCTTTGACATTTCTGAAAAAATGAAGAAAAAGTGTAAGGATCTTGTTCATAAACGCTTATTAACTAATTCGTTCTATAATTAGTACCTAGACTTACTAGACTATTTAGTACTAGATTACCTAGTAATAGATTACTAAGTACTATTAATTAGTACTTAGACTACTTACTTAGTACTAGGCTATGTACTCGTAGTACTATTGTTAAGTACTACAATCTATTATCCATATAGTGCTGATGACACAAATATACAAAATGGGAAAACAGCATGACCTAGAATATAAAACGTAAAATCGCTTGTGCAATTTGTTTTGCTTATCTCATGTTTGTGCTACAAAATAGTGTTGTTTATCTAGAAAAGTATTTGGGAGCAATAAAATACTTTTTAAAAACTAAAGTGAAAAGTTTTATTCACTAGGGACTGTTATAAACGTCCAAACTACGCTAAGGTTACTTAATTAATAATTAGTGAAAAGTTTTATTCACTAAGGACTGACGTCCGAACTAAACTAGGGTTACTTAACTAATAATGAATTATATTCTTAAAACTAAAGTCATATTTCTTATCTCTAACTTATAGTCTAAACATCCTTTCTGGTCATGCGCCCACGCATTCCCGCTAGAGCTATGCACGGTCAGCATTATGTATTACTATGCGGCCCGGTGGGTGCATAACTCCTCCCTCATCAAGAGCGAAATTATCGGGTTCTACTATTACTGGATTCCGATGATTTCGCTTAACATAATATGAAAGGAAAATAATACTTATAACTATGAAAAATCCATATAGAAAAATCGTGGCTAAACTAACACTTTTGATATTCACTATATTGCCCATTTCACTATCACTTTCACTGAATGTGTCGCTAATTTTCAGGATGCGGGAAATGTGCTTCATTTCTTCCAGATCGATGTTCTTTATATTGATTACAGGTAAGGATGTCGGATTTTCAATTTTCATTTGAGGTAAGGTTGTAACGGCTGCAATTCTGAACTGAAGTCTTTCAGTAAAGGTGCGTTCATAGGTAAGTTCAATCTCATTCAGGTGTAAAGCACAGTTTTCAGATGTTGAAACGACGTATGTGCCCTGTAGTAATACTTTGTTACTCTCGTTTTCACATTTTTCAGTCATTATGGTTGAATTTCGCGTGAATATGATCCAACTTTCCATGCTAATACGCTGTACCTTGATGTCTTCAACTTCAACAGCATATGGTGAGCAAAACGTGAGGTTAGTCTGAAACTTCAGAAGCTGTTCAGCACATGTGGGAGGCTGAAACTGCGCTACGTTGTCGTCGGTACACAGGAAAGTAGCTGCGTCGATTTTCTCGCACGGCTGGGATACTGGCAAGTATTTGGAGTCTTTTCGCCAAAAGGTACGGAAAATCGGGAAATAATAACAATTTTCTCGTAGGAAATTGGTAAATGGGAAGAGGATATAATTTGTAATAATCGAAAACTATTTTATCTGTTAACGGTACTTCCATTATAGATGTTATTTGACTTTCCTTTACATATAGTAAGGAACCAGCTTTATTTCAAAGAAGATCTAATAAAAACTCTATATCGCCCCAAAGGATACCATCAGAGAATTCTAAAGAGGTGAAATCACAATCTAAACGTGGTTATACTAGAGTCTTGGTGTCAACTGAAAACTAGTCAGAGACCGAAAGAAATCATCTAAAAATCCCAACCCTGAATTTGGATCCGATGATAAGAAACAAGAAAAATAAGAATAGTAACTTTAATTCCGTAAATATAAAATATAACCATGATCCTATAAAAGAACTTCAATCAGTTAAGTTCCTCGGTATCCATATAGATGCAGAACTAACATGGAAAACACATGTAGAACAATTATGTATTAAAATAAATAAATTTGCATATGCGTTATATATGTTACAAAAAGTAAACGCCATATTAACAAAATAATATTTCCACATTGCAGAACAAATAAATTTAATAATAGCTTGTTTTTTCTAGGCATCAAAATCTATAATTCTATTCCACTTTCAATTAGAAAAATAGACAGGACAGACAAGTTTAAACTAAAACTAAAAGAGTATCTTTTACTAAAAGCATACTACTCATTAGAAGAATTTTTTGCAGATAAACACATATAATAATTAATAATGTAACTAGGTCTAAGGTGTTAAGTTTTACTCTATAGTTTAGTTGATTTTAAGTTTTAGTTTATTTTAGTATTTAGTTTTTTTTTATTTTTATATTTTAGTTTTGATTTTATATTTTGCACACCCTTTGGGTTTGTAAATAGATGTAACAACTATTTACGCAAATAAATGATTTGATTTGATTTGATTTGATTTGATTTTCTTACCTAGAGCTCTTTCTTTCGACTCTATCATGGATATTTCCTTATCATAACGTAAAGCATCTGTATAATCTAAATTTCCTGAAAAGGGGCTTCCTGCGTTTGCGTTGACTGTAAGGGTGGTTTCAGGGGTTTCCTGTCATACTTAAGCTTCTTACAAACTTCACAACTATTTATAACTAAAGATATTATTTCTTGCATATTATTCCAAAAATAGTTCCTTTTTATTCTAAACTAAGTTTATTTTATTTAATAACAATAAAATCTACTTAATACATTAAATTAAATGGTCTACCGATTTTTAGGTAAGTCAAATAAAAGTTATAAAGGAAAAAGTTCGATTCCTACTATAACAAAGAATAGTGGGGAAAGGATGGCGAAAAATCTCACTCACCTGCCAGTCACCACCATGCTTAGGTATTGTCTCCAAGGTCCTTTTCAAATTTATCTGGTTCGCGGATCGCCACGGGCTGAAGACCGAACGCGCTTTTCACGCTTTTTAATCGTTTTTTTCGCGCACGAATCAGCAGCACACAGTAGTGCGATCCTACCGGCTGCGCCAGAAAAGTATTTGGGAGCAATAAAATACTTTTTAAAAACTAAAGTGAAAAGTTTTATTCACTAGGGACTGTTATAAACGTCCAAACTACGCTAAGGTTACTTAATTAATAATTAGTGAAAAGTTTTATTCACTAAGGACTGACGTCCGAACTAAACTAGGGTTACTTAACTAATAATGAATTATATTCTTAAAACTAAAGTCATATTTCTTATCTCTAACTTATAGTCTAAACATCCTTTCTGGTCATGCGCCCACGCATTCCCGCTAGAGCTATGCACGGTCAGCATTATGTATTACTATGCGGCCCGGTGGGTGCATAACTATCTTGAATCAAGAAATCTGAATCATTCATGTTATGAAGCGGTTAAGTTTCTTATTCAGATTTGGTTTTGAAAACAACACATAATTTATCAAAATTTTCGTAACATACTTTTTTTAAGACTATGATATCGGTAGCAACTTTTAGTACGCGTAACTTGTATAATATGTATATTATATTCAGCCTATCGTGTCCCACTGCTGGGCAAAGGCATATCTAAATACGACCTATATAACATCCCCATAACAAATGCCTAAATAGAACTAAACTGAAATAGAACTAACGCACAAAAATCCTCAAAAATTCTAATAAAGAAAAAAAAAGGCAGGGGTATTGGTCCACCGCCGATAGCTATTAGAATAAACAAATAATAAGCATTATATATGTATATGTAAATAAAGTAGTAAATATGTAGTTATGTAACACTTACCTATTTTCATTCCTATAGTCCACATTATCGATTTTGGCCTTCAAATGTCCGTAAGTCCTATAAGCATTGACTAGCTGGTGTACCCGACAATTTTCATACCTGCTTTTGATTACATCTTCAGGGAGATCTATAAAAAGTACATCTTAAGATGGCAATACAAATGAACTTAACGATTATCGATTTTTCATTTGATTTTAACCGACTTCAAAAAGAAGGCGATTCTCAATTCGTCGGAACTTTTTGTAACTGGTACATATCAAAACTGAAATCAATTAAAAATGTTTGAAAGTAATGTGTCAAGTAACTCGTATGATATAACGCGACTTCTACTGAACTCGTGTGTTAGCTCGCTCAGTTTTAACGACGACACCTAATGCACGGGAGTCAAACCGTGAGAATTAATATATACCTAGTGGATGTCTCAACTTATATTGGATGTCTTTGAGTGAGACTCAAAGATATCCATTAAATTGACACACGGTAACCAATTAATTTCATTTTTCATACATTACAATGATATCAAAATTACTTAGGAAGCATTTGACGTCTCTGAGTACGGGTGTTCGACTAGAAGCTCCATTTTATTTTATTTTATTTTATTTGGAATTTATTTTATTAACCTATACAACAGCCTACACAGGAGTTGGACCGTGACATTAGCACGTTCATTGCTATATATAACAAATCATACATTATCATGCACATGTACCCGGCACGGCAGTTAACGTGTTAAAAATAAATTCAAATTCAAATAAAACAGCTTACACAGGAGTTGAACCGTGACATTAGCACGTTCATTGCTATACATAACAAATCATCCATTATCATGCACATGTACCCGGCACGGCAGTTAACGTGTTAAAAATAAATTCAAATTCAAATAAAACAGCCTACACAGGAGTTGAACCGTGACATTAGCACGTTCATTGCTATACATAACAAATCATACATTATCATGCACATGTACCCGGCACGGCAGTTAACGTGTTAAAAATAAATTCAAATTCAAATCTCTTATTACTATATCAGATCAATTACAATAATTTATGATTGTCAGCTTAAAATTAAGTTAATGTTAGTTCGCAACGCGCCACCTACTGACAAGAACTAACAAGAAAGTTGAAGTATAAACTTAGTTATCAACACCGAATGATTAGAATTGGTAATAAGAAACAGACATGGGGATACAAAAATATTTATCGCTGGTCGTTTCAAGGTCTCGGTCATATTCGTGTCGTGAACAAAAATATCTCTCTGTATCTCAGCCACAGTACAACTATTGTGTCGCAGCTGTTTGATAACAAAGATAGGTTAAAAAACTTGTCGTGTGATGAGAAGTGATGTTAACCAATTAATATTTATCTCTGAGTATATTTAGATTATTAATTCGCATAATAAGTTTTTTGTATTGAATAGACTAGACATTTAAACAGACCAAGCATAAATAAATTAATTAGTCAGTGCGTTTTTTATAATGGACATGTTTATACAAATAATTGTATTATTTTGCAATTGAACGCGAGAGGCAAGGCTAAAACGTTTGAAGTTTGCGTCTTCTCACCGTCTTTACAATTGGCCGACTTGCCATTGTAAAATCACCCAATCTTAATAATGCCTTAGTACTCTACTATAGTAACGCAAAGTTAGTAGTTACCAATTTTCTACGAGATTTAACTAACTTCTATCGAAAAACAACCATGCATTTTAAAGTATTAAACGTTAGTAGCACACAACAAGTGGCACCAAGACTACTGTCAAAAGGTTATTAACAAGGAATATAATACTCTCTGCCGAGAGGTTATTAACCACTTACCCACTTCATTCACAACAGCAGGTCTATGCCCAAACACTCCTACACCGGAATGATACTTCACTCTATTAAAACTGAGTGTCTTCCACTTACTCACGTTAGAGTAACGAAAACTCAACATTTTGCAAGTACACTCATAGCCAATCAGAGTTGGTTATTTTAATGTTCTTTTTTTGATTATTTTACGTTCCTATTTTGAAACGCATGCGCGTGAGTGGTTTCGTGAACGGTTTGGACCGTACTGAGTATTGATAATGAAAGATTACGGAATAATTTGTTTGTGTATGGAGTATTTGTTTTCTCTGTTGCTATGGATGTCTTTTAGATTGAGCAATATTACAAACCGCTAGTTGCGAGTTGGTGAGGTCTTACAGCTTGTAAATTCGCTAAATTAAACAACAACTATTTTTGATTATATGAAATTACTAGCCGCGCCCCGAGGTGTTACCCGCGTTGTACCCGTTCCCGCTGGGATTTTGGGATAAAATGTATCCTATGTGTTATTCTGATGTATAACCTTTATTACTGTAAAGTTTCATCTAAATCCGCCGAGTAGTTATTTCGTGAAGAAAATAAAAGTAAGCCAGTTCCTAAAATAATCAAACACTTTTTTACTTTATCACATTTTTTTCCGAAGAAACTCAATAAACTTCGTCCTAAATTTAATTGCTATTATAATTGATGTTGTGGGTAGGTTCGGGGTATGTTGTAAAAGTACCTTCAAGATTAATATATGAGTGTTTAACCAGGCTCGGTCGTTTCATTACACTACATGGTGACAGCGGTGGTTTTATTCAATTTATAAGCGTAAAAGTATAGTAGAATCTATTGTTATCGCGGTACAGTGTTGCGTAACCTGTTATTTACGTTTTGTGACGATGGAACACGCTCGACCACCGGCAGAATTGAGCCTGGATGGCAGTCCAGTCAGCCGGGCTGACGCTTGGAAGCGATGGAAAACACAGTTTAGCCTGTTTTTAAAAGCATCTGGGGTGCATAAAGAGGAAGACGGAGTGCAGGCTAGTCTACTGATTAATTTAATCGGACCCGAGGGGTTCGATGTCTACGAGACTTTTTCATTCCAAGATGACAGTGAAAAAGATAACGTCGCCATATTGCTGCAAAAGTTTGACGAATATTTCGGTGTGAAATCGAATATAACGTTAGCGAGATATAATTTTTTCACTAGAAGTCAAGAAAACGGCGAGTCGATTTATCAGTACGTCACCGCATTAAAATTATTGAGCAAAAATTGTGAATTTCAAAATTTAGAAGAAGAACTGATTCGCGATCGTATTGTTTGCGGCTTAAGGAATACAGTGGTGCGAGATCGGCTACTGAGAACGGATGACTTGACTTTGGAGAAAGCTATAAAGATCGTTCACGTCAACGAAATATCGTGTGATAGCAGCCGTGTGTTGGAGACACGCGGCGCTGGCCAGACTTCAGCGGCGGCACACGTGGACGCGCTGGGCGTGCGCGGCGCCGGCGCCGGCGGGTCGGGCCGGCGGCGCCCCGCCCGCGGTGCACGCGGTGCCGGGGGCCGCGGCCGCAGCCGCTGGACCTCGCAACCACGCTCTGCGTCGGCAGCTCGTTGTTTAAAGTGTGGAGGACAGTGCAGTGTTCCGGCGGAGTGTCCGGCTAATTCTGTGCAGTGTTATGTGTGTGAAAATCATGGTCATTATGCTAGGATGTGTAAGGTAAAGAAAGATGTCAAAAAATTGTATGACATTGGACTTCATGAAGAAAAATCGGACGAGGATGACGATGATGAATGTGAGTCATTTTTAATTTCCACATTGTATAATGTTTCCGAAGTAAAGACTGGGTCCGAGGACTGGTTTCAAGTACTGAGTGGGAATTGCGGTCCAGAAAAATTTAAATTAGATACCGGTGCTGATATTAATGTTTTATCTTACACACGTTTTGTAGCGATGGGTTATGATCCAAAAATTATAAATAAGGATTATAATGTTAAATTACAGTCGTACAGTGGTGAATTTATACCCATTAAAGGAATTTGTAATTTAGTGTGGCGATATAAAAACATTCAATATGATTTAAAATTTGCAATTGCTGCTATTAACTGTCAAAGCGTGCTGGGGCACCAAGCTTGTGTAGCGTTAGGATTAGTTAAAAGAATTCAACAAGTAAGTCTGTCAGAAAATGAAGATTTATTCAATGGGTTGGGTTGCTTGCCCGGTGAATACCATATTGTGATTGACAAAAATGTGGCACCAGTGGTTTGTGCCTCACGAAAGGTACCTTTAGGCTTACGTGATAAACTACAGGACGAATTAAATAGGATGACGCAACTGGGAGTTATTAAAAAAGTGTCCTATCCTACACCGTGGGTAAATTCGTTGGTGGTGGTCGCTAAAAAAAATGGTCAACTACGTGTGTGTTTAGATCCGAGGCCCCTCAACGTAGCTATACAACGCGCACATTATCAGTTGCCAACAATAAATGAATTAGCTACCAAACTTCATGGCGCTAAATATTTTTCGGTTTTAGACGCTAACTCTGGGTTCTGGTCAGTGAAACTAGATAAAGAGAGTGCTGACTTATGTACATTTAACACCCCTTTTGGAAGGTTCCAGTACTTACGCCTCCCTTTTGGCATTAACTGTGCCCCAGAAGTGTTCCATGCCAAGATAAAACAGCTCTTAGAAGGTTTACAAGGAGTAGAATCATTCATCGATGACATAATATGTTGGGGAAGTACCAAGCGTGAGCATGATTTGAGATTAAATGAATTATTTAAGAGGGCTCGAGAGATTAATTTAAAATTCAATAAAAGTAAATGTAGAATAGGAGTAGAGGAGGTGAGGTATTTAGGTCATGTCTTTAACAAAGACGGAATGAAGGTAGATTCTGAAAAAATAAGAGCAGTAAAAAATATGCCTGAACCAACGGATCGCAAGAGCTTGGAACGATTTTTAGGAGTAGTTAATTATCTATCTAGATATATACCTAATTATTCGGATCTCACATTTCCTCTTACTAGGTTATTGAAAAAAGATGTCGCATGGTGTTGGGAAATGGGTCATAAGGTCGCGTTTGACAATCTAAAAAACGCATTATGCAATGCACCGGTCTTAGAATTGTATGATGTTGATGGGCCGGTGGTACTGTCGGTGGACGCGAGCAGCGTGGCGCTCGGCGCCGTGCTGCTGCAGCGCGGCCGGCCAGTCGAGTACGCCTCGCGCACGCTCACCGACACACAAGTTAGGTATGCCCAAATTGAAAAAGAGCTACTTGCGATCGTTTTTGCATGTGAAAAATTCCATCAATATATTTATGGAAAAACTGGGGTAATTGTTGAATCGGACCACAAACCACTGGAAAGTATTTTTAAAAAGCCTCTGGATTCGATCCCAGCACGTTTGCAGCGCATGATGTTAAAATTACAGGGTTATGATCTGTCAATTATTTATAAGCCTGGAAAATTTATGTACATACCTGATACATTATCACGCGCGCCTCTTCCTGACTTGTATGATGATAAAATTAGTAATGCAACTTTAAATCAGGTTAAAATGATAATTAGTAATATCCCAATGTCCCAGAATAAACTCTCTCTTGTAAAACAGGAGACAAACAAGGATGAAGTGTTAAAAAAATTGCTTTTTTATATTAACAAAGGTTGGCCTAATCATAAATATAATGTACCAAATGACTTGTGGTATTTTTGGTCTATTCGGGATGAATTATATTGTGTAGATAGTGTTATTTTTAAGAATAAACAAGTACTGATTCCAGACTCATTAAGAAGCGAAATGTTAAAATTGATTCATGAGGGACATCTAGGCATTGATCGTTGTAAAAGACGTGCGCGGGAAGTGTTGTTTTGGCCAGGTATAACAAAAGATATAGAAAATTATGTAAGGAAATGTAAAGCGTGTCAGGAGAATTCAAACAAACCGGGTAAAGAGCCAATGATTCCGATTCCCATACCAGAGATCCCTTGGAATAAAGTTGGAACTGATTTATTTGAATATGGTAAGAAAACATATTTGATTTTAATAGATTATTTTTCTGGATTTTTTGAAGTTAGTTATTTGAGAGATACGTCCGCGAAATCTATAATAACAGCACTAAAAGAAAATTTTGCTCGTTATGGGATTCCTGAAACGGTTATAAGTGATAATGGTCCACAGTATTCATGCTATAATTTTAAAAAGTTTGCAAATGAATGGCATTTCAATCACATTACATCTTCTCCGTATTATGCCCAATCAAACGGTAAAAGCGAAAGGGCGGTGCAGACTGTTAAAAAACTGTTAAAAAAATCTATAGATAGTAACACAGATTTTTATTTAAATTTGTTAAGCTATAGAAACACACCACGAGAAAATTTGGATTCTCCTGCACGACTCATGATGGGACGGCGATTGAATTGTACACTGCCAGTGCATCCAGATTTATTAAAACCTAATTGTAATAATAAATCACAGCATAAAAAGCTATTAGAAAAGCAGAAAAACAGTAAAAATTGGTATGATCAACATTGTAAAGCGCTGCCTGAATTAAATGTCGGCGATGACGTCATCATGCTAGAACATAATAACAAGAAAGTGCGTGGCACCATCATGGAAAAAGCGTCCACTCCGCGTTCTTATATAGTAAAAAATAGAATGGGTATATATCGACGCAACCGACGACATTTGATTAAGAATGCGCCTGATAGTAGCCTGGCTGAAGGTGGTAAAAAACCGCATAGTCCTATTGTCATATCAGATGAGGATGATGAGGTGTACATATCGGGTGAGGAAGATGAGTATGAGCCGAGTAGAGAATTGGGGGTAAGTTTTGAATATTCGCCTCCATTTCTCCGAAGCAAAGTTAATAAATAGAGTTATGTCTGGTAGATAAATATGTATGTTTAAGATAGTCAAATCAAATAGTTATGTTTAAAAATAGTTAAGTATATCTTTAGTTTATTAGTATAATTTAGTACTTATAATCTTTCTTAATAAAAGGGAAAGATGTTGTGGGTAGGTTCGGGGTATGTTGTAAAAGTACCTTCAAGATTAATATATGAGTGTTTAACCAGGCTCGGTCGTTTCATTACACTACAAATGGTATTTTGAAAAAGCCGGTATATTTTTGTGTTTCAATAATACGTATCTGATAACTCAAGTGTCAACTTTGGCGATAAAGCGACGTAATAATTATATGATAACGATATTGTAATTCCATCATATTTGTGATAAGTAGGACAACATTAAGTATAAAATAAAGTCAAGATCGTACATCACTTAAAGACATGATCATTTAAGATCTAGTTATGAAAATGGAAAGAAATGTTTAACTGGTTGTGAATCACTGAAAATAATTTTACATTTATAACCAGTTATGAAATAGTTACGAATGTGGGCAAAGGGGTTATGATTAACCATTCTCATTCCAATCTTAAATAGTGTGGGAATTAAATATTAAGTTCCACTTATCAATATTACATAAATTGCAAAATACAAACGTTTCTTAATTAACTTTGTTTCTTTCACTTTGTTGTCATGCTATTTGAGTGATAAGTTTATCTAATCATTATTATTTAACGTTATCTTATCAATAACTTCTTATTTTCGTTTGATATATGAATGATAGGGTCATAACTCGCTGGGGGCTAGTTATATCATAATGTCTTCTATCAAGCACTTATAGTCAAGACTACGTTAAACTGTTTTAGTACACACTGACTTTTAGGGCCGACACTGCGTTAAGCGTGCGCACGCCGCGGTTTCATACAAAAGTGAACTGTCAGGGGCGCCCGCGGCGTGCGCCCGTCGCGTGCGGTTTCATACATTCAAAGTGAACCACCGCGTGCGCCCACCACGTGCGCACGCGACGGGCGCACGCTTAACACAGTGTTAGCCCTTAGAACAGACTCACTACCATCTACGAGAAAGGATTTCGTAGTTAACCTTATAGTCAATTGTTTAAAGTTATGTTAAGACAAAATGCAAATATGTTTACTCCAATACAAAACGTAAGACGTGAGAATGATCAAAGAATAACGGTAGCCTAACCCAACAGTCCTTACACGAATGTCTTTAGAATGGTCCAACACCTAGGTAACCTAGGTAGGTAACCTGAAATAGGCAACCTATTAGTACCTTAAGATAAAGTTGTTTTATGAAGTAAAGTTACGACCCTTTGCTCCCACAATAACACAATTTATTCAAAGCAGTCTATTAAGCACAAAATCTGGATCGTATAACATAATGAATTGTATTCAAGGGATACGCTCTGAGTTAAACATAAGATATTGGAAAATTGATAGCAAGGCACGGTTCAGTACAAGTATGATTAATGTACGAGGCGTTTGAGTGTAGATATTATTTTATTATAAATACATGAATACTAAGTGTTGGCACAATTTGGCGGGATGTACATAAAATATCGGCTTTTAGATCGTATACTCCGATTGTTGTATATGCATAAAATATTGCTCCAAATACACTTCTCAGTTCACCTTATACGTTCGCTCGATCTTGTTGATCGCGTGTTGCATGTGGCGAACGACTTACTGTAAACGTGCCTTATGTGCACGGTCGTGTATGAGTATAAAAGGTATTTATTCAAGACCAACATTTGAACAAGATATCTTTTGAATTACTCCAACTGGTATATAAGAAAAAAACTTTTTCAAAAATTTAACCGACTCCCAGATTTAGGAATTAAAAAGATAGAAATCATCTATTTAGTCGACTTTATTATTATAGTAGGTAATTACTACATCAATATCCTTTTAAATACTGTGCAATTATATTCTGCAAAGCTTTATTAATTAGAACACAATATCTGATAACATGAAACCGCCATATAGCTGACACAATAACTGCATTAATTAGTTATTCACGCTACGATTTAATTACAATATAGATTTCAATCAAACATCAGTTAAAAGCATTCATGATGAATTGTATAAAGTAACATTAACTCACAGTAACAGTTGTATGAAAAAACTAATCGCACCCCGCGGCGTTACCTGCGTTGTACCCTTTCCCCACGGTAATTTCGGGATAAAATGTATCCCATGTGTTATTCTGATGTATGACCTATATTACTGTAAAGTTTCATAAAAATCCGTTGAGTAGTTTTTGCGTGAATGGGAACTTAACAAACATACATACATCCATCCTCACAAACTTTGTGCATTCATAAAATTTGTACTTAGTATCTACTTTATGGGGTGCCTCGGTACACCGGCGGCAACGGCGATATCAACTAGCAATTTGAAAGAAGAACATTCAACTCTTGTTACAATTTTGAGTAAAGTTCTAACCAATAAAGGTAGAAAGATAAACTACACAATGATAAGAAAAATTTACGAATATTACAAAATATGGGTAACAAAATTGAAGAATAAAATCGTATTTTTCAATGAATACAGCACTTTGAAAGTATTTGGGAACGTGATTTCAATATCAGGAACTCCGTTATTTAAAAGGTGAGACGCATTTCTTATTCATAAAATGTTTCTTTTTGCAGGTCAGTCATTATGTTCGGACATGATTTATTTGATCACTCTCAGATTGAATAAGACTTTTTAAGGAAAGACGTTTTTCTTTCCTTGTTTATGTTTATACTGAGTTCAATTATAGAACATTTAATTTTCTATATTTCGATAAGTTACTTACGCCCGTATTCAGGGACTGAGAGAAACTTCTTTAGTATAGATCAACAGTATATTTAACCACAAACGAGAATGAGGAATTAGTATAAATGAAAACGCTGGATATAATAGATAAATTATATAAATCAACATCATTTTCCTATTACAAATTGTCAATAACGTTTTCCCTTGGTCCCATACGTACTTATTTTACATACATATTGCTCATGTTCAACTTAAATTAACTTGTTCAGTTTCCGGGCGAAAGTTTTTTTCCCCAGAGATGGTACAGTTACAAACATAATATGTATTTCATTTGGTTTATTCCCGTGTGTTGTACCAGATTTTGTCGCACTTTCAAACAGGGAAGAATAGGGGTGAGAAGCCAGATATTAGTTATCTATAATTTTGAGATTATTTCCTTATTTTTCTTATATAAAAACCTTGTCCTGACAATAAGGAACACATTAAATAAAAGAATCATCCATTTTTGTGCAGTCGTTCTGAAGTTATGCGCTTAGCAACAGATTCAGCGATTCATTTTTATATTATAGATTGGTTGACTGAGCGGCAACATATAGTAACGTTGCAAATGTATATACCCTGTGCGAGTAGTAGTAATTTGCTGAAAATCGCGAAAAACTCTTTTTTTTACCTTTGACCTTGAATAAAAAAAATTCCATACACGGGAATGATGGGGAACTTTTAGACATTGTTTATAATTATGTTTTGAACAATTTTCCTGATTTTCAGCTTGTTGGGACTTTATGTAACCTCGAATGTTTAATTTGACCGGAGTATAGTGTCAAAAAGCGAATCGTAAGCAAAGCAACATACATAGCACCGTAGCAACGTTTTATGATTACGTAGCGGAGGACAAAATGTTCATTGTATCTCTGGAGGACAATTATTGTATCTCTTTCTTCGATTCTTTAAGAGATTATTATCCTCCTCCAGATTGTTCTGGACAATCACATTAACTTGCTGTTGTTACGGAGCAGCCGCCGTCTTGAAGGAGTCTCTCAGTTTGTACCAACAAGACGCGGTCTCGTACACCGTAGAGACGGATTACTTGCACTGGGACTCCACCTTTCCAGCTGTTACGTTGTGCGAATCAGCTAACGATAATATATTGAAGCAGAGATTAAAGAAGTAAGTTCTAGTTGATTAGTAGCCTCCCTAGTGTCGGAGTTTTTAGACCGCTATAAGGTATTCAACATGGTTTTACTATTTATATTTAAACAATTTTGACTGACAATATAACGTGCCTTCCAAAACAGGATTGCGCTCGGATTGAAATGTGACTACTTGATATCCACAACAATGGTGTGGAGTAATTAATTAGACCGCCTAAAAGCGTCCCAAATGTTCTGACTATTGACAACCGGAACCGACTTCTTCATTTCTCCGAACCACGGTAGCGCTTAGAGAAATGTTTCTTTGGGCCGCCCATCCAAGGAGGGGGAGAGGAGGGGCGAACATCGCTTAGTCAAACTACACCACGAGCGCTACCTTAGGATTATGGAAAGCAATATCCTTTGCCTTTTACCCGGGCCAGGGCCTCTTCCTCAAACCTACTTCTAACCCTACTCCTCCTAACCCTACTTCTTCACAGTTACAACGTTCCGGTGCCTATGCTCAAGACATACAAACAGCTGTTGTACTGGAACTACAGCTTCTGCAAGCTCTGCTTGTCCTGCAAGCTAAACGTCACCTGCAGCAATGATTTCCTTGAGGTCATCCAACTGATCAGAGCTCGTTGCGAAGATGTCCTTCAGGAGTGCTGGTGGAATGGGGAACCATTTCCTTGTTGTGATAGGTTAGTTCACGCCCGTGCTTAGAGACGTCAAATGCTGCCTTAGCCAAATCTTGACATGTAATGCATGAAAAATTACGTCAATTAGTGAAGTCTTGATGGAATGGACGTCTTTGTAAAGGCACTTCTTCACTTTGTTGAAAGATTTTGGAAGAAAAAGAAGTTGAAGCAATATTGATAGTTTATCTTAAGAATTAAGAGAATGATGCAATACATCACAAAAACACTTTTTCAGAAATATTTTTATGATTTATATTTAACTGGATTCAATAAAATATCTTTATTAAGCGTTTCTTTAGACCTTATAATACCATTACGCAACAATATTCTAGGCACGACTTTCATAAAAATGTACGCACGCACTTTGGGGTGGAAATAAAATCCACACAGTAGAACAGCTATAAGTAAATTCTAACCCACATATTTCATAACCTATCAACTTCCGTAGAAGCCAACTAAACTCGATCATAGGATGTATATGTTTTTGGATTTTGTATGCCATAAATATACATACAAATACGAGGTCAACAAGGTACAATTTGATAACTGACTTTTTACGATTCAACCTTATTTCACCTTTCACAGGTTTTTACCAATCGAAACGGAATACGGACTGTGTTATGCGTTTAATTCACGTGTCGCTGGTGAAACGGACATCAAGACAGTAAACAGGAAAAACTCGTTGCCGATTTTGGAGTTTACTACTGAGAATTATGTAGCGGTACAGTGGTCATAGTCCTGATACTTGTAGTTAAAGTTCCCCCTTCATCTTTGCCATGGTTATAACGAATGAAATCATCGAATAGCAAGGTCAATACGGCTTCATTATGGCCGACAGCAAGGCAAAGACCTCTTATGTCCCTGAAGACTGAGTGTGGAGAATTAGGCGTAATGCCTGATAGGGTTGGTCATTGCCATAAGACTCATGTTTGATAAGCACATGGGATACGTTTTTCGCTTGCTCTGAGACCTGAATTGGGACCCTCAGTAATAATAAGATTGAATGCCACCAAAGGCTCAACGATTTTTTTTGTACTATTTTAGATGAGAGTTCATTCGCCGTACGATATGACGTCCTCTACGGCTGAAAATATCCTCGGCCATTGTAGCACTCTGCTTCTCGGGACCGAACTGAAAGTTGATGTCAAGGCAAGTCTTTTTACATTTAGAGTTATCCCACATGCACGTATAAGTAGTGGAGTCTGTTTGAGACTTTAATTAAAAGCTTCGTATTCTTGATGCACAATGATGACAGAAACCAGCATTTTTTGAAAATCGAACATTGATTCTTAGGGTGTGTTTTCATTGAAGCGGAGCGGACTGTGCGGAACTCAACTAACGAATCACAATACATTACGAATAGATTTTGACAATGTCAATGTGTTGTTTGACAATTCCTTTGCACTGTGATTGGTGAATCGGTCCCCTCCCCGCTCCGCTATAATAATAAAGTAACGCACCCTTACACTATAATTCACTGGTCGCTGTCGTTGTCCGTGGCACCATATTAGATTCAATATTATTTGGGATTGCTGAAAAATACATATTGTCACGACATTTTGTTTTGTAGGTAGAAGAAACAGTGACTGACGTATCAGTTAGATCCATTTCTCAGTCCAGCAGAGATTGTCTGTTTGACGAAGAATCTCCGGAATTTATAGAGAAATGGCCGTTTTCCTTCTATACCTTCAATGGCTGTGCTTGGTACTGCAGAGCTTTGGCACAAGTGCAGTACTGCAATTGTACTTATCAGTTTATGCCGAGAATACGTAAGTATGATTAATTAATATACAATCATATACTAGTACATTACGATGCCTTTTTATGGGCGGTAACAAAGGTTCCCACTTATCGGATGCCGGGCATTTGATAACAAAATAGAATACCCCAGTGGTAGAACATTCTATAAGAATCTTCTCAGATTTGTAGGATTATATTTTTGTGTCATCCATTAAAAACAGAGTCGGCGATACCAAATTAAAATCTGGATCCAATAGCCTGTGTTGTATAGGCACTAAGGGCGCTTTCAAATTATGCGTTTCGTGTCGGACCGCTGCGGTGACGAAGCGGTGCGTTTGTCGTATTGTGTACGTACGATCGTGTGTTTTCATACAAATCGAGCAGCTCGGCAACAGTGCGGCGTCGGTACCGCCAAATAATTTTATTACGCACTGTTGCCGAGTCCGACACGAAACGTATAATTTGAAAGCGCCCTAAGTAAGTAAGTTCAAGAAGGTTACTGGCCAACCCTGGTATCGGAGTTTCCGAAATCGCCTAAAGGCTTCCGACATCGTCTAACGATTGGAACAACTAGGACTTTACGTGCACTCCGAAGCACGGTATCTCTCAGATAGAAATGCCACTATAGGCCACCCATCCAAGTACCATCCGATCAACAAAACCAGGCACTTGTATACATATTTATTGAAAAGTCATACAATACTTCACAACACAAAATGGAGGAAGGAAACAACACACGTATACAAGCCATCTAATCACAACTCATCTATTTATACCTGTAAATTTTATTTCACCCAATGATTATTAGATTAACAAACCGTATATTTCCAGCCTCTTTTCCCGTATGTGATATACAAGGGTTGAAATGTCTCTTCAAAAACTTCGGTAAGTATTATTTATATAACAAACCGCCCTTCGCTATTTACCTAACCAAAGTGTTTATGTAAGCAACCTTTGGATACTACTTGGGTACCATCAAGGAAATCTCATCTCCTTTTTGGAGATCCGTTTAGTTAGTACAAAAACCACTCTTTGTTCGTAGAACCAAATTGGTGACATCATGGAAATGTATTATTACATGCACTGAGGGTTATTTTCATGAAAGGTTAACACAGCTATTAATATCTTAAACTTGAAATAAAATAGTAGAGTTCTTTTCAACCCGCAAAACATCGAGGTAAAAAAGGAAGAGAAAACCAGTCTATTTCTAGTACCTATAACGTGTATAGATCTACTTATAATCATCAAGTGAACCCTCATAATTAAAAGTTTGACTACAGAACCCTGAATTACAGAAATCAAGTCACTTTCAACAGTTTTTTAAAACATTTTGGTATAAACAGTTCGCGATCTTAGCTCGCTTGATTCACAATTCGAGATTTTCTAAAATAAGATAGATAATTATTTTCTCTTTGGAAACTCCTTTTTCTTGTAACCTTTTTGAAGTAACGTTTAGACTTACAGGTAAAAAGGATATTAAATTCTTTAAATTACTTACATGAGAATTTATTTCAGAAATGCTTGAGAATGTGCGATGTCCGTGCCCACTGCCTTGTAGAGGGGTAGAATACAAGGCCACGTATACATCATGTGTGTAAGTACTTTTACCTCTAGCATTCCTGTTACAGCCTTATCAATAACATCGTTATCCTAGGTATAGTTATAATCCATGTTTAAATGATAACGTTATAAATATAAAGATACTAGCCCCTACCCATGGTGTTACCCGCATTGTACTCGTTCCCAAGGGAATTTCGGGATAGAATGTATCCCATGTGTAATTCTGATGTATAACCTATATTACTGTAAAATTTCATCCAAATACGTCCAGTAGTTTTTTCGTGAAAGAGTAACAATACATCCATACATTCATCCTCACAAACTTTCGCATTTTTAATATTAGTAAGATACCCCGACAAAATCACACACGGTTAATTAGACACAAACTAAGCTTACTAATATGGAATCTAACTTACTGTTACTAATACATATACATACACAAATACTTTATACCTATATATTCTTATAAAGTACGAGCTACGCCCCGCGGTTTCACCCGCGTTGTACCCGTTCCCGCGGGAATTTCGGGATAAAAAATAGATGTTGGCCGATTCTCAGACCTATATATATTCATATTCATTTATTTTGAGAATAAAGGTACAATAAAGGTGTTACATTGTAAGTGAAGTTTCTCTTTATCCTGCCTCATATGTGAGGCGTGCAAATATTAAGTAGGACTTAAATCTAATTAAAATAATGTAACATGGCAATAAAATTGTGAAAATTAGAACAAAGAAATTAAATAACAGTATGCACTCTATACTCGTATAACAAAAATATCTAAATCACAAAAATAATTAAGTTGATTATAATAAGATGGTTTTATTATATTTTTTTTATTTAACCTGCTGAGCAAAGGTCTCCCCCAATTCTTTCCACCTGGATCTATCTTCCGTTCTAATTTTATTTCGCACTAGCTCTACTCATCCGTCCGAGTTCATCAATACTATAATAACCATAATATTAATGCCTAGTGTGGGCTCTGTAAATAAATTGTAATCACTTGGTAAAGTGTTATGCTAGTACCACACTTGTACCTAAACACACATTCAGTTACCGTAACTATGTAGAGAAAACATTACATATTGAGTTTCAAAGTGTAAATAGTAATAAGGTTACTTGCCTCTATTGAGCGCACTGCGTCTTAAGTTCCCTTAACTATCCCATTGTCCTTATAAACTGATATTGTTATTGTCAATACCCTTGTGGTAACAAAACCACTGTGCATATAAATATACATAGAAAACCACTGTGCTGTTTAAAGTTAGGTTGATCTGAATTTTTTTTACTCCCGACGCAAAATGAGGGATGTTCTAAGTTTAATTTAGGTGGTATTTAGAATGGCAAAGTTGCTCGTAATTAAGAGCAAAGATTTTGTTGGGTATGGTTTATCAAAGAGTTTTATTAGCTGTAATCGCTGTGATTGGAAATTATAATTACCCATAAGTTTTTACATCGATCTTTGAAACATAACTAACCAGCAATTTGGCTTCTAGATTCAGTATAAGTAGTATGGGGAGTGAATAATCTCCTTACATTTCATTAAATGATCTCATGGACCTCCAACTACTTATACTAGCCACAAATACTAATAATCAATGTTGAATTAAAGATACTAGTAATATGGTAATTAGCATTAGCCTGTTATGTCTCACTGCTGGGCAAAGGCCTCTCATTTCACTATAGATATCGGTACAGTGAGGAGGATCAGGCACAATCACGCTTGCCAAATGCGGGTTGGCGATCTCAAACCCGAGCCATGTTTGAAAAGTAGGAAACATGTTTTCGCTACACTAGAGGCACAAAATAAGTGAAAAGTTACGTACATGTTGTGTTAATACATTGTATTTCGTTTACCTCCAGCCGAGGTGATGAGAAGGTGTCTCGAGTTGCAGTGCGCCTGAGTCAGTTCCCTTCGCTCAGAGTCCGTCGGCAAGCCATCAGAGACATGCTAGGTCTTGTCGGTTTGTATCTTGTTTCATACTAATTGAAGATTGAAACTGAGATTATACTCCAGTTAAAATAGACATTCCAGTTTGCATTAATTTCCAAAAAGCTGGATTTTTGTGCAGGCCTTGAATACGTCATTACAAATGATATGTCAAAAGTCCCCATCGATCTCGCTTGTGCGTTGTTTTTTATTCGAGGTCAAAGGTCACTTTACAGTCTTTAAACTTGAATCAAAATTTAGTCTATTTCGACTGGATTATTAGTCCGAACATACCTAACCTCTTTGTAATATAAGTAGGTACAATTATTTTAAGGGTTATTTCTGCCCTGTTGGTAATTGTTTCAATTTCGTTTAAATGTAATACATTTAAGTCTTCTCTTAATCCTTGCTCGAATGTACGACTAGATTAAAGGGTTGCAGTCGGGGATTACTTGTAGTAATAATTTTAACTGAATCAGTGTGTTTAAACTAATTTAAGTTAATATTTTCAGTGGACTTCGGTGGTGTTATCGGTGTATTCTTCGGAGCATCTCTCCTCAGCTTTCTGGAAATCATTTATATATTCTGTCTTAGATAAGTCTTTAGTACTTTTAAAAGTTTGATGCTAATTTATGATTGGTTAATTTCAGATATGACTTTTTACTTAAAGGACTAAAGGATATATTTGTTATTAATAATGCGGTAAATGTTATGTTATTAATAGTCGTAATCCTCTCTTTTAATGAATGAAATTGCATTTATGTTTTAATTTATATTGTAATAGTTCGATCGCATCTTTAATTTTATTTCCTTCGTAGTTACTTACTCTATGTAAAAATATGATAGCAACTTTTATTCTGTGTCTTATATCTATGACTTTTCTAGATCAGTAAAGAACATAATTTTTTATTAACAGTTTTATTTGACCAACCAAATCTCAGTGCTGAAATGGCTAAACATTTTCTAATTTGTTTATTCTTTTGTACAATTCTGCAGTTAATTTATTCTGTTTCCGTAATAGTTCCTGAAGCACTGGAGAACTACATGGATTTGCCTGGTTAGTGCAGATTTCAGTAAAATACCTATTTCAGTAATTATTAATTAGCCTTATATGTCCCACGGCGGGGCAAAGGCCTTCCATGATCTCTATCCTGAGCTATTGTGAGCCAATTATTACTGTGCTGGTCTCGATCGTTCCGCCATCGCTTGCAAAGTCTTCCGAGGGATCTTTTTGTGCTTTCCCAAGTCCGAAGTTGACCGATTTGGCCAAAAAAATCTGGAATATCTATTTCAGTACTCACAGTTTAATTTTACCTAGGGCCGTACTTGACTATACGTGTTTGTAGCCGACGGGCATTAAATTGAATGGAATTGTGTGACTGTACGTTTTATATGACGGTTGTAATTCTATGTGACGGTCATTATTCTGCTTGAAGCATTCATAATTGACTGCTGATTGACATGATAGCGCAAGACATAGCGGGGGAGTTTATGAAAGGAGTCACACGCACTAGTCCGTTGCGGGCCCGCTAGTGTAACCTTTCCTATAAATACAAGGAATACGCCTATTACCTTCATAATGATTGTGGCTATCCATTACATAATTATTCAATTCGGATGGTAGTTTGGATTACTGCGTTCAAACAAAGAAGGAATAAACAGACAAAAAAAAACTTTTCAGCTTTTCAGCTTTATATTAGTACTAGCTGTGCCCGTTCCCGTGGGAATTTAAGAATCACTCGACCGATTTTGTGCAAACTTCACATAAACCATCTACTTAATAGTCCGAACCAAGCCTAAACAAAGCCATTTGGTCTGGATAGATTACAACAAAATAAATGTTCAAATCGGCTCAACTACTGGTCCGATTTGAAAAACTGGGATTGGCGCGTTCAAACAAACAAACTCTGCAGCTTAATAATATTAGTATAGATATAGATTTACTTTTATATGGCACCAATTTTATGTCGGTCCGGCAAATGAAAGGGACGTATCTACGTTTTAATATACAACGTGCCTTCTGAAGCATGGCTGTGCTCAAAAAAATGTCACCAGAAATACCACGGACCTATCCAAGTACTTATTCTCCAGAACAAAATAATTATATATTAATACATTCATTAATTTTGAATAGGTTAGTCGCTTATGCTGATGTTGGAATTTTTAGCTCAAAGACCTATGGTCTAATGATTGAAACAACTTGACCGACTGCTGAACGTGCCCTCCGAAGCACGGTAGCGCTCAGATAGTTATGCCAATATCAACCACCCATCTAAGTAGAGGTCGAGCTGAACGTCGCTTAACAATCGCAATGAGTCTAGTGGGATCCAATTATGACTCAATTGATTTATAGTCGATTTATTAATGAACAACTTGTTCATTGTATAACACACAAACTCTTGTTCTGTGACATCCAATCCATAGCTGAAGCTTAGTTTTAACGATCGCTATTGATACTATTGTAGTATACCTTCGTGTCTACTATTAGTCTATACGTAAATCCGTTTACAGTGCCACCAACTTAACTGTTCAGGTGGGCAAAATGGGAACTACAGCCGCGTCATATTGAATCTCTCTCTTAGTTAGGCTTTATATGATTGATATTGTAGTTTCTTAAATTTTAATGATATCTATAGACTGACTTGCAAGACATGTTTTAATTACCTTTGTTTCTTGGTGAATTTCTTATATTATGGCAAAACCAAATTCTCCACTAGCGACGCTGTCAACTGAACAGATAAGATGGTCGGACTGTACCTTGCAAGCTCTTTGTACGTGATTCCTAACAATCTACTGTTTCATTCGACGCCAAATTAATTTGAGGGCGAACTAGAAAAGCTCGAGAGCAGTATATCTATTTAGTTTATGGTTTGTAGAGGTGAATACGTGATGAGAATACGTGTCTTGTTGAGTTAGTAGCGTCTTTTGAAAATAATTTTGCGATTTTCCTTCTGATGTCACAACAGTAAGACTGAAATTACAACAGTCCAAGAGTGAATTTGAAAAAAATAAAAATTACTAGCTTATTTTTTAATACATTAACATAGTTTCTATTGAATATCTTTTCAAATTTGGTTTAGACTCTATACTTATATTCAAAATCTATCTATCTGCTATGTAAACAAAAATGAATGACTGAAATGTTTGTACGCCCATAACTTACAAACGACTGCACCAAATTGGATAAATCTTTCTTTTATGTGTTTGTTATTGTCAGGAGAAGATTTGCCGTCAGAAGGGGAAGAAAGTATATTGCATTACTAAGATCACCGGGCTAGTAATTAGTAGTAACCTAGGCCTCGCTGATCCTGTGCTATGTGCACTCGCCTTTGTATGCGGAGTCCGTCTAGCGGTTCAATCCGACTTTTCAAGGATTTCTCTCATCTTTTTTCAATAGTATGGACTCCTTTATTTTAGGTTTGGGACAAATTGGAAAAAGAACTCAATGTATGCCAAATTAAAGAGTACAAGTCGCAAAGGGTAGGTTCAAGTCAATATATGAAATTAGTTCATTTCAACCTTTATCTTACCGTTATTTAACCCTTCATTTAATGACTAGCAGTGCTACGCAGTTTTACCCGTGCTATACCCGTTCCCGTAAGAATTTCGGGATAAAAAATTGCCAATAACTTTTATATTGAAGATTAGATCTTTAAAACATCGTAAAGAATTTTGATGCGGTAAATGCGGGTAAAACCGCGAGCCTCTGCTAGTAAGTAATAATTTTGTATAGGTGGATAGCTACAATCTAGAGTAAGGTCATTGGTTAAACAGGGCCGATATTCCCACGGAAACCTGCATAACACGCGTAGAACCGCGGGGTGCTGCTAGTATGTTTTCACTTACTTGTCTTTATAGACTTTACAACTTGACAAAATACGCTTATTTCCAAAGAGCAAGACATTGTATAACACTGTTTTAGTTATGAGCGTTTATGAATCAACCGATTTACCTTTTTCCCTTACAGGGCCCGACGATCCCTGCAATTCGTCTAAATGCTACCACGACTGCCCGCCGTGGACCCCGAGGCCCCCGATCTGCCCGGATCCAGTGCCCGACTGTATCAACAAGTGCGCCTCTGTACTCATCTGCGGTAAGCCAAAATACGTCACCTTCTTCAGAACAGAAACTTGCAAACGTCGAAGGATCCCCATAGCTCATACTACTCCTTATTGGGATAAATTCGAGAAATAAGAGATACTGGATTACCTGACTTATCTCTACGCAAAGGTTTTTTTAAATGGTTGAATTATTAATGTTTAAATTTTTTTAATACAGAAATATATTGGTTCTGCAATTTGATTTCAGTCGCTAGTTTCATTTTGTTTTCAATTTGAATGATTTTAAGAGATTTAACGACTTTATTTCTGAATTTAACACTTCGTGGCGTTAAGTAAAATATCTTTAATGCCTTAGAAATATGTAATAGGAGCACAACACTATAATTCTTATACTTGTAGTAGATAATATATAAGATATAGTTTCTATAGAAATTCGTCTCACGATTCTCATATTATCAGATTAGGATAGGATCCTTACGCATTCATCCAGTACGGATAAAAATACGGGAAGAGATATACGGATATTTGTCTAAAAACTGGGCTGTGTAACTAAGAAATAAAGTGGAAGGAAATACATCGAAAGGTTCATCTCAAGTGGAGCTGTCGTTTGTCTTGCTCGTGTGTGATACATGAGTAGCTATTTGAGATACTGAGAAAAGAGGAATGGGTTATGGCGGTATAATATCGTTACTTATGAATCGTATATCCTGCTAATACTATAAATGCGAAAGTTTCTGAGGATGTACATAAATCGTTCGATTATTTTGTGTTTCCTTCTTTTCAAACATGGCTCGGGTTTGAGATCACCAACCCGCATGGTGATTATGCCTTATCCTCCTCACTGTGCTGACTGATATCTTCAGTAAGATGAGAGGCCTTTGACCAACAGAGGGACATATATTTACTTTGTGTAGGTACTTAGAGAAGAGTATTCGGTTGGCCGCATTGGGATTTGCACTAATCGATTAGTGCAAATCGATTGTAATCGCCGTCACCGGGTAACGTAAACATGAATTCAGTTGGCTGTATTCGATTGCAAACTTGTAATGATGATTCGTTAATTATATAGATTCAACAGCATAATGCAGCTTCATTGCTATACGATAATGGGCCTTAATACACAATCACAATAAGGTCCATTATGGTATTACGAACATACGAATGTTTCACTAACTAAGTAATTCTATTGAGTAAACATACTAAGTATCACCTACCAAACTTAGATAGCTAATTGAAAACTGCTATCAACTGCCAGAGTAGACAATTTATTAAGTAAGGAAGTAAATAAAATATCCCGGGAAAGTGAGTCTTGGATTAGGAAGTTTAACGTCCCGTCTCAATTATCTTGAAAGCTTAATTAAGTAGTTGATGTGGGTCGCGGATCCTGGGCTATGAAGCATCAAGCAAAGTGTATCAAGGTTTTTATTTATTTTCTACTAGCTGCGCCCTGCGGTTTTACCCGCTTTGTGCCCGTTCCTGTGGGAATTTCGGGTTTTTTTACGTGTAAACCTTTCTCTTGAATCATTCTATCTATTAAAAGAAACCGCGTCAAAATCCGTTGCGTAGTTTTAAAGATCTAAGCATACATAGGGATCGACAGACAGACAGCGGAAAGCGACTGCTCGTGAACTCACCCGCGTTGAATTTTGCATTTTTTTCTAAAATAAAGAAGCCTAAGTTATTCCTTTTGCATTAGCTATCTACCAGTAATTAACATATCAAAATCGATCTAGTCGTTTCAGACGATAGCCGGAACAAACAGACAGACAGACAATAATAAATAAATTGTAATAAAAATGTTATTTTTGTATACATATTCATATGCATGTAGTAGACTGCGGTTATTTTAATATTACAAACAGACACTCCAATTTTATTTATATGTATAGGTTACTTACGAACTTACTTATAGTCCCTAAGGTTATCCTTTCGGACTTTTTACCACCCAAAGGGCTAACATAGTTAGCAGAATGAAACAACCGAGACCGACAATTTAACGAGCCCTCCAAAGCACAGTAGCGCCCAGATAGAAATGCCTCTATTGGCCACCCATCTAAGCAGTGGCCGAGCTGTACGTGGCTTAACAATGACGACGAGAACATCGTTAAACTACGCCACGAGCGCTGCGAGTGTACCGAGACCTACTTAAACCAAACATTCAATCAATCTAGTTGTTTATCGTGAAGGAACATTAAACATTCATACCACACTGTACGAGTACTAAGTGAATGCTTCGACGTAAATGTACCATTTCTGAATACAATTTCGAATTTATAAATAACAAGAAGCGCGATTTTACCGACGTCGTGCCTGTACCCGTGGGAATTTCGGGACTAAAAATGTAATTAAATGTAATGCTATCCAATATAGAATAGAATAGAAACATTTATTCAGACAATCACACAACAAAAGGAAGAACAAAACAAAAAGAAAACTTAGAACATACATTGAACAATTACACGAACAGAAATATTGTGTGAGTTCTGAACAGGCCTCGTCTCAGCGTAATGCCGCCACGGACGTGTGACCCTGGCAGCGCTGATTTTCAGACGAGGCCTAGAGGTTTAGAGTTCTCAAGGCCTAGAGGTCAAAAATAATTATTCAAATAAGATCGGTAGTTTCTGTGTTCAAACAAACAAACAATGAAACTGTTCAGCTTATCGTATTAATTTAGATTGTTAACAGCGAGCCATATTTTGACCGTTTATTTTACTTTTATACTATAGCCCTATTCCATGGGAGTTCCAGGATCAAAAGTAACCTTTTGTATACCTTATACTGTTTAATGTGCTTATCTATACAAATAAAAATGAATCGCTGAAAAGTATGTACGCGCATAACTTCAGATCGACTGTACCAAATTGGATGTTTCTTTTTTGATGTGTTCCTTATTGTCAGGACATCAGCCATGTCAGAGGCCTTTGGCGGCTCAATAACTCTGACACCAGGATTGGTCAGGTTGACCATCCACTCGATGAAGAAGAAGGACAAGGTTTTTATATAAGAAAATAAGTAATAAAAATCTCAAAATTCCCATGGAACGGGGGCGCTGTGAGTGAAACCCCAGGGGGGTAGGGGTACAGCTAGTAAAATATAAAAAAGAATTCAGCTGGTAAATACCAGAACTCCAGTCTGGAGATTAGCGCGTCGAACACAAACAAACCTCTTTAGCTTTGTTATCTTATATACGAGTATCTTCTTATCTTATATAAAAATTCTCGTGTCACAATGTTCGTTCCCGTACTCCTCCGAAACGGCTTGACCGATTCTCATGAAATTTTGTGAGCATATTGAGTAGGTCTGAGAATCGGCCAACATCTATTTTTTATCCCGAAATTCCCGCGGGAACGGGTACAACGCGGGTGAAACCGCGTGGCGCAGCTAGTGTTAGTATAGATAAGATACTCCATTCCTGGGCTCAATCTTTAGGTCGAGTGAAGCATGTTTGTGAATTTCCAAAATGATTTGAGCTTTCCTCCCTTGTAAGTACGTCCCTAGTAAGTAAGATATAGCATTCATTAATTATGATTCAGCTTATCGTTTTGATTTTATTCAAAACTAGCTGTGCCCCACGGTTTCACCCGCAGCGCCCCTGTTCACGAGGGAATTTTGAGATTTTTATTTATTATTTTTCTTATATAAAAACCTTGTCTTGACAATAACGAATACATTAATAAAAGAATCATCCAATTTGGTGCAGTCGTTCTGAAGTTATGCGCTTACAAACAGATTCAGCGATTCATTTTTATATTATAGATTATAGAAAATAATTTGGATATAATGACATCGCTTAGAGTGCCGCATATTAATATTAAGTGTCGCTTATTATATAATTGAATTTATGGGAACACTTCGGCATGTAATTCCTTTCATAAAAGTTATTTGAAAGTCAAATATTTAATGCGGTTTCTATTATTTCATTTCATCTTTAACGACATAAATTATATTTAAATAGGTCAGGCGTGAGCTTTGTAGCGATTATTCAAACTAAATGAGTTTCACTGCCTTTATTATGCTTAATTAAGTAATAATGATTATTGCTTAAATTTTAATACGAAAATTGGTATCGAGGCATTATAAATGGTTTTGTATATACATTATATGGAGCGTATAGCTTGAAAGATTTAAAAAGCTCCTTTCTACTTCCGGAAACTCAACCCTGAGAAAGTTTGACGGCATGCCTAAGGCCACATTTGCGGAGGCATACGTCGCGTCGCATGTTTTTTTTCAGTTTACAGAGACGCGGCGCGTGCAGCAACTCGTGATATTGCACGCGTATACACAAACATTTGGTAATGACCTTTTACTTTTGTCTGACTATCGAAAGTCATATATTATACAATATTTTTATTCAGTTTTGGCCTCGAAGAGGCTCTTTAGAACGTACTACTTCGGATTAAGGGTGTCTGTCCATTGATGCGGAGCGAGGCTGTGGAGTGGAGTAACGGACAAATATTAAACAATAGGATTCATAGAGATTTGGTTCATATTTGTCCGTCTAGGGGTCGGAACATTTTGACAATTTGACCGAAATGTCACGCAATGAAAATCATCAAAGTTGACTAGGAGGCTACATCTGTGAAAAATGCCGACTTTCGTGCCTATTTCTGCAAAATAGAGCAGCTACTCTTCTAGCTAATAATTTCTCAGCAAACACCAAGTTTACCCGTTCTCTGGAACTTCAATCCTAATAATACAAGTTGCTAACTCTATCGTAACTTCGTTTATTCACAATGTTACTTACGTAAAACAGCTAAATATTCCAACGCGTGTCGCTCGTAAGGGCTTTTGTTTCTTCCAATTTTCTGTGAAATTTTCGAGCAATGTCTTGGATTAACACAAAATAAACGTTTCTAAGGCTGCATTTTATATACGTAACCTGAACAAATACTGAAAAAAAATTGTACCTTAAAATGTAACTTTAGTAAAATAATTTTATTCAGCTGCTTCCTTAAAAGCGGGGATTCTAAATACATTGGGATAACCATATCCTTACTCTTCTGCAGGTCCATTGTATTTATATTCTCATTACGTATCTGAATATCATACAGGCTTTAAAATTGTTAACGCGGTTTAATCCAACTAGTAGTGAAATATCTGAAGTATTTTTGACAATCGTCGTCTATCGTGTTTGAAACCCAAATCGCGCCAACGTGCAACGTAAATTGAGTTTTCATGTGAACTAAAATAAACTGATTCATCAACCAATGTATTTTATTCATCGAGACAGATTTATGTGAATGCAAACAATTCAGTTTTCCACTTAGCTTGTTATTTACTATTTTGATGGAATACACTCGGATTTGTTGGTTTTAAAGCATATTTTATTGGTCGCCATTTTGAAATAATCTTAATAAAACTAACTTCATATTTTTAACAGACTACAAAAAATAAATGAGGTACATACTGGTTTCTTAAGAGCGAACACTACTCATTTTGAATGGATACTACGTTAACGGATACACTTCGCTTTTATTTTACATTTTTATTTGACGTTTCGGCCCAGTGATGTCAGATAAAAATGTAAAATAAAAACAAAGTGAAGTCACATTATCAAACAAACACAAAGTGAAAACATAGTCTGAACAAAACAAATATTGAACAAAACTTTGTTTGATGTATACTTACTTATTAAATTACTAGAATCAATTTATTATGAAAAATATGTTTGAACACTGAATGGGTGAGCGAAGTATCAATATTTGCCAGACTTTACATAATAATATCGAAATATTGATTTCAAGTTATTTGTATACAATATTGTTTGCTTGTATTTTCATAGTGAACAATCGTTTTATGACATGCCAGAATTTGTCTAGAACTGAATATTTCGGCATTTTCAAATGTTCGACAATTTTCACTGATATTGACATTTATTTTTTATGTTATTTACTTTATGAAACAATATTATAAGTGATCAAGTTTTTATTTATTACGTTTGTTCAGTTTTTCGTCAAATCAAATAATGAACAAAAATTGAACTTAATCCCATGTAGACCTTAAAACTGTTACCGTTTCAAATCCAGTATTGTTTACAGTTCGATTTGATCTCCAGATAAAGCAAATAAAAGATTGTTGGTTCGCCATCTGCAGCAAATATTGTTTCAGTGAAGTAGAAAGGTAGAATTGATATTGAAATTGTATTATACAAATCAAACAGGTTTTTCCGGAGATTAGCCCGAACATACAGCCAAACAAAATTACAAATCATAACTTTTTTATAACTACTACTAGCAGCGCCCCGCGGTTTTACCCGTGTTGTGCCCGTTCCTGTAGCTTTCCCTATAAGCTTCCCGTTGCATATCTATTACAGGCTATCTATTACAAAAACAATTATTCAAATCGGACAGGTAATTCCTGAGATTAGCTCGAACTTACAGCCAAACAAAATTACAAATCTTACCTTGTATAGACCTATTAGTTTAGAGATGAGTGCAATTCGAGTGAGCTTAAACAGTATGCACCGTAGTAGTTCATCACCGTAGTAGTTCATTTAAAGTCTATTATTCAAACAAAGGACTTCATTTCCATGATAAGTCTTTTACGAGGTAATCTACATAAAAAGTCTGAACTAAAAGCTCTCTTCCAGAGTTTTTGAAAGAACTTGCTTGAATAATGAAATACGGATAAACAAGTTTGTTGATCAATTTGCTGAACTTTAAATATTGTAAAAGTTGAATCTTTTCAAAGTTTATCGTAAACCGTTTTACTTTCAGACTTAATTGGGTTCAGGACTTTTCAGGAATTAAGGTTTGGGAATATTTATTGAGCTGAAATTAATTTGGTTTGTCTATAAAATCCTACTAAAAATGCGAAAGTTTGTGAGGATGGATGTATGTATGGATGTTTGTTTGTTACTCTTTCACGCAAAAACTACTGAACGGATTTGGATGAAACTTTACAGTTATATGGGTTATACATCAGAATAACACATGGCATACATTTTGTTGACAAGCCCGTTGGCACAGTGGCAGTGAGAGCGCTTACTGTGTCGGGGGTTGCGGGTTCGATTCCCGCCCGGAGTCAACAATATGTGCAGACATAGTTGTTGGCGACGACGTCTGGGTGTCAATTATATATTCTTATAAAGTATTTGTGTATGTATAAGCAGTAGTATCAGTGAATTAGATTCCATAACACAAGCTTAGAGCTTACTTTGGGTTTAATTAACCGTGTGTGAATTTGTCCAGGTATATTTATTTATTATTATTATTATTTATTTTATCCCCAAATTCCCGCGGGAACGGGTACATCGCGGGTAATACCGCGGGGCGCGGCTAGTTAATTATAACTTCTTCCTTTGACCAATTATTATTATCTGAAAAAATGGTCCAGGAGTATAACACGTAGTCGTATCTATTTATATATAGGCATCGACGTTATTATATACTATATAGATAGGTATATAGGTATATTGGTATTTTTACCAGCGACTTACCATTATAATAAGTACTTTAAATAGTCTCTAGTTACCTATATATATATATATATAACATATACTTAAACACACATTTTTTCCATTAGCTTGGAGATATGACTTACAGCGGGTAGCTTCAGCTAACGTAAACGTTAACATAAATGTAAATCTCAACAGTCATAAGAAAAAAGCATATATATACGGTCGAATCGAGAAACCTCCTTTTTTGAAGTCGGTTATAAAATTAAAATCATGAGTTTCTACTGGCCGATTTAATAACTTTAACAGACTGTCATTCAAGTTATGAAACAACGCTTTGTTACAGACATTTAACAAAGTAAATAATTGTACCCTTTTTAACGAACGTATGTTCTTCTTCTTCTTCTTCTTCATCGAGTGGATGGTCAACCTGACCAATCCTGGTGTCAGAGTTATTGAGCCGCCAAAGGCCTCTGACATGAACATGACATGTATGTTACGAGAACCGTATGACACAACTCACCTTTAGATGACTTTGGTTTTCTGAAAAGTGGAAAAGGCCAACAGAATTTTACGTTCACTATATAAAGCCAAATAAAGGTATACGTGGTAAGCTAGTATGTTTTTCGTTACTCTAACCAGATTTTCACCGTAAACTACCTTCCTTTGTGCAATAAACCCGCCTTAGTCCATCACCATGGATTATCCCAACCTTTCCTAGGTCAAAGTACTTCCAATAAAGTTATTTCACCTTTGTAGACTATGAAATCTGTGGAGATTTCAAGCTTTCTTTCAAAGACCCATAACCATCGTTCCTTCGCTAACTTTTTACTTTATAAGGGATATTATTTTTAATGTACTTGTAACAAGTAAAGTACTTGTCCTAGTTGGTTTAGAGTTTGGATATTTTTTTAGATAAAATTATAACTTTTGGTTCTTGAAAACAAGATGGTGACGTAAGTAATATTTAGGCAAGATGTAGATTGGACTGTTTTATTCGGTCATAGAAGTTTGAGGGCCTTTTTCATAAAAGCTCACTAGCAGCATTTTAGCTATCAAATGGTTTGTCTCTTTCTGACGTACGCTATTTTCCAAAGAGCAAAAGAGACAAAACACTCACTAACAGTGTTTTAGTTAGCGAGCGTTTATGAATAAGGCAGTTATACTTTTGTTCAAATGAATGTACCGACGTTAATTTTCCTTGATTCTCTATTTCGAAGGAACGATTCATCGTAAGTGTAGCGCCACATCTGCGGAACGTACGGAGCCGAACCTTCCGCTCTATGACACATCAGTCGAAATTACGCCGCGTACTGATGTGTCATAGATAACTTGAAATACACTACGAGCGTATTTAGCGGAAGGTTCGGCGCTGTACGTTCCGCAGATGTACACTAAGTACGTTTGGTCGATGGTGCGTCTTGGTCGATGGTACGTACGCGTCGAATGAGATGTAACTTTGGAGGCTCAATTTGTGTTGTGTACTATCTTTCTTCTTATCTTCACTTACATATATCTTTTATCATGTAAGAAAATATGTTTCAAGGACTTTGAATTTTAAGTGAGCACAATGAGTAATGGTATGTTGCGTGCAGAGTGAAAAAATAAACCTCCTGTGTAGTTCTATGGTATGAACTATGAAGTGATATGACAATGAAGTTATTCTGTCAAGTAAGAAGTAAAATATGTGTCAACCTGTAAACTTCAACTGCAGGGTCTCTCATCTTCAGATATCAGTACTGTGGGGAAGTCTACGTTTGCCTTCAACTACGGGTTGGGACTAAAAAGTAAAATACAATGTAATTACTTACATTTATTTCGTATTTACAGCATATAAGTAAGTTATTATATAACCAACTTAATTTACAATTTGAAAATTCTTAAATTATTACGTACAAAAAATATTTCTAAATAAATACTTATAAGTAGTAAAAAAGTTTTGGTAGCGTTGCGTATAAAAAGTAGATTACAATAGCTTTTTTCAATCATACTGACAAT
The DNA here is from genome assembly GCA_963082685.1 of Cyclophora albipunctata. Classification (NCBI taxonomy): domain Eukaryota; kingdom Metazoa; phylum Arthropoda; class Insecta; order Lepidoptera; family Geometridae; genus Cyclophora; species Cyclophora albipunctata. The sequence goes on from OY720118.1 coordinate 8,172,136, forward strand.
TCTCACTACGTATCTCTCACTTAGAATATTATTTAACAAAACCATTAAACAGCTAGTTAAAACGTACTCACCTCGTTTCACCCGTGACCACGAGAGGTGCAATCCCCTTGAAACGTCGGGAAATAAAAAGTAAGTTATTACTTGCTTTATTAACTTTCTAACGAGAAAAAACCCGTGTGAGTACGTTTAAACTATGTGTTCAATTCTTGTAAGTTTAAAAAAGACATTAAAAAAGCTTAAAAAAAAACAGCTTAAAAAATTATCAAAATCCAATTATAAATAAAATAATTTCGCTCACCGAAAATCATAAGCGAAAACAAAACCTCAGACAGACATTAAAAGAATAGTTATTTATATGTTATCATTCCAAGAAAATTTGAATAAATTCATTGAATTTCGAGATAAATTTGGAAGACGAGATAAAACTGCTCTTTGTGACATTAAGTGTCGGACGGATGCTTTGACGAAGGTAGCTGGAGCCGTCAAATTAATATTATTTATGTAAGACATCCCAAACAATATTCGAAACGGTAACGGCCTTAGACATCGAGAAGTATCATTTTTTACGACTATTTCCGACATCAAACGAAGTATCAAAGTGCTTTGCAGTATTAGAATGATCCACTTTCAATAAAATGAGCTTCATCTTGGTGATCCAACAGTCCTGGTTCTTCTTGCGGTGTATGAAAACAATTAACCGAAGGTTCGATGTTCGTTCAATGATAATTCAAAGCTTCTGAGCCAGGAACTAATGAGTCGGAAAAAAAGAAGTAAGTGTTGTCAGAAAAAAAACCATTCCTCATTAAAAAGAACACGCGTTTTAATTATTTTGAAGAAAAACATTTCCTTATTTATTGGAAGCCGCGTTTTAGCTACTTTGAGCGAACATCAGCAGAGCATGAAAGAATTGCTCAAAAAAATTAGTTCTGATCACTAAGTGGTAACATGGCTTTATATTAGAGTGGAGGTATCTTTCCTTTTAAAACAATATTGAAAAAAAACATACAGTCGAAACCACCTCCGTTTTGTTTAAGTAGGTTGAAAGTGGAAAGAACAGGGCTTTCCTTACTATTCCCACAGCACTCCGTTTGCTACCAAAACGGATAAAGCTACGCCATCCATTATTTTCCTTTTGATTTATGAAGGTTTCTATTAGAAAATTTTTTTTTTGGTCAAAAGATAAAAGAACAAAATGTACATAATTTTATCATACATTGAAAAGTAACATTGATAATTTCCTCAGTACAGAGTACAAATCACAGAAACAAAATGTTCAAAGAAAAAAACATATTCGTTTACAATACAATCTTTAAAAGAAATACAGTCACATTCAATCACACTTCATACTTAAACACCATCTTTTTGCGTCAAAGATAAACCGCAGGGATCAGCTAAGTATACAATATTAATGTCATGTTCTATGTTAGTATTAGTTGGATCAAGTAGGTGGTTGTGGAGGTGGTAACTCCTTCTCCTTCCCTGGTGGACTGCCTCCAGGGTCTCCATCCCCGCTGTTCCCACTGTGGATGGCCACTGATGTTAGTGGAACCTGGACAGAAAGAAGACTTAGCTTATCAATCCGTTCCCACTTATCGGCTAGCGGGATTTTTATAGGACTATCCCAATCCTATCCTAGTTATATCCTACTAATATTATAAATGCGAAAGTTTGTGAGAAAGTCTTTTTTGCTCTTTCATGCAAAAACTACTGAACCGAGAGAATTTAGAGCCTATACGAGTACCTATAGATTATACATCAGAATAACACGTGGGATTTTTATTCCATTTCTGCGGGAACGAGCACAACGTGGATAAGACCGCGAGGCGCTGCTGGTGCCAGAATATGAAGCTATATATTCACATTTGTCGAACTTTGCTTTGTGTCGGCCTTTACAAAAAACAGGGACACTTATACCCGATTATAATCAGAATCAAACAGCCGATAATAAGACTGGACAGAAATCAGGGGTCGTAACCTCTGAAAGTTTATTTTCACTACAAATAGAGGTAAATCCCTTTACCCCGTACAACCAAAAACAAATCTACTTTTAGAACAACTGTTTAGAACAACTGCTAACCTAACCTAACCTAACAAACAAAAAATCTCTACAAAGAAATTCAGTTTTCTTTGTTCTATTTCACGAAACAGTGGCTAAAAACGGCCGATGCTTAGATGTTGTTACCATAATTTGTTTAGTGACCGTGATTTCAGCGAGAATTACAAGTATTACAACTGGATCCGTGAAATGGAACGTAAATAACACTGGCTATGGGGCGAGAACCCGTTTCATGTGTAATGAAAGTCCGAACTACTTTTAGTATTATCAATTCTTATTCACCATCCCTTTATAAAAATACTTATTTTTTATTGCCGAGAGCAGAACAGCTTACAAACTCGGAAATAGCTGTAATAGCTTCAAACAATAGTATCTGACGACCATAAGATGGAAAATGAGTTTGTTTGTAGTTTTCTTTGAATCAGGGCAAAGCATTGTCCTGATTGTTGTCAAAGGAGCCATGGGGGACTTACTTAAAAAACTACTTACATTTATAGTTCAAGAGTGACCTAGAACCACATTCAATTAGCTAAGCAGTCGAAATTGTTTTTGTAAACTAACTGATATATTTTTGTTTAAATCCGTGTAGTTGTGCAGAGCTTAAAACTCACACACTCATACTTCCCCACACTCGCATTTGTTAGAAACTAGTAGTGCCTTACGGTTTTACCCACGTTGTACCCGTTCCTATGGCAATTTTGGCATGAAAAGTTGTCACAGATTTTTTTTCGAATTAGAGAAAAAGTGACAACTGTGTGTGTGTGTGTATGTTGGTGACATGCACTTTATGAAATTAATTCGCGACCATTCCAAAATCAAATCTTCGAAGTCAAAGATAATTATTCTTACCATAGATACTGCAGTACATATCTGCGCATCCGACTGCCGCGGCGGTGGCGTTAGGGCTGCATCGAACCGCAGATCCAGCTGCAGCATAAAGACTGCAGCTGCCAGGGTCATCACTGATACTGACAGCTGTGCCCCAGCCACGCCTATGCAGGTTGTGTTTCCACAACTGTGGGGTTGAACATTGTTTAGGAGGTTTTATATTTTTACTGCTAAAATCGGCTATATCAGTCATGTAAGAACGCACTAAAACGGATGTTTACTAAATTGTAAGCGGGCACCGCCGAAATCGGCGTGGGAATTATCATCATCATCAGGATGCCTTTCACCAGAGTCATACAATGATACGTTGCTTTGGAGTAAACGTAGTGTTGGTATCCACCACGCTTAGTTACTTAATACGCTGTGTGAAGAAACTAAGTATTTTACTAATATATCAATGACGACCGCGTAAACGTACATCAGTGACGTCCATTCCAGTGAGAATATACTTTTGACTTTCGGGTGATTGGTTGGTTTTGCCACGTGCAAATACCGACATGGATGAAATAGTAAAAGTATTTCTTATCTATCTTGATTTGTTGGGCCCATACATTGATTATTAGCCATTGCAAAGTTAATGGCAGTTTGTAATATTAATATTACATGTTCAATAAATATGAATAACTCACCCAATATTCATCAAAGACCTAATACAAAATGTGACCATAGCGACATGTGCGCTTATGGCCGACAGCCACAGTAGAGTGAGTGGCACCGCGGCGCAGGGCGAGGGCCCTAGGGCCCTCCACGGTACGCCCCAGTTCCTCGGGGCCCTGGTCCTGGAAGACACCCACCCGCCGAAACCACGGCTGTAGTATACTGATGTAGCTAGAAAGAGATAGATGAGTTGTAGTTTCACGAATCAGTAAAATTGTTAAAAAGCGCTGTATGTTAAAATTGTCTTGTACCTCTGTTAGTTTGACTAAGCGATGTTAGATCATTGTGTTTGATAAACGACGTGCAGCTCGGACCCTACTTGGATGGGTGGCCGAAAGTCGAATTTCGGTGTTCGGTGATCGGTCTCCGTTGTTTCAATCATTAGACCATGTCGGAGGCCTTTAGGCGGTCTAAAAACTCCAACACCAGAGTGGGCCACTAACCTACTCAAAATTAACGCATATAGCTTTTCCCAAATGTATAGGCACTTAATTAGGTAAATGCAGAAGTTTAGCAAAAAAGCATATTCTTTGTCACTATTCGCTTATTTTTATTCATTCATCTCCCAACAGGAGGATAGATCTACTGTAATTTAGTACTTTATTAATAGTTTACAATATAATTCTAAGTTGTCATTTAATAAGAGCAAACATTAATTATAACTTGTTCTAACCAAATATTAGGTTAGTTTTAATGACAGTAATGTTCACGGTAGCGTTAAAATTGGTTCCGTGGTTTCTGTTCAATCGTAAATCTCTCATTAGGGTTCTATCTTATTTTATTAGCTACCTATATTAAAGAGGAAGGTTATAGGCTATTTTTGTAACGCAATTCTTACGGGAACGGGTTCAACGAGGGTAAAACGGAGTTAGATTCTATGACACCCTATTAATTGAAACGTTATTTGAGAGGGTGGGATGTGAGAGCGTTTACTGTGTCGGGATTGCGTTCGATGGCCGCCTGGAGTCAACAATATATAGACATAGTTGTTGGCGACGTCGTCTGGATGTCAATATATTCATATAAAGTTTGCATATGTAATAGTATAAGTTAATTAGATTCCATATAACAAGCTTAGAGCTTAGTTTGGGTTATTAGCCGTGTGTTAATTTGTCGGGGTGTATTTATTAAGTTTTATTGTTTATAAAACGGGAATTTACGTACGACGGAGGTGACTTTTGAGTGTTCATAAATAATTTCTCTTTCACCAGGAGGTGAGTGAAGCACTTGTTATGGCGTCTCTTGCCGCACTGTCGCAAGAGCGCACTCGCCCCCGTTATAAACATTAATCATATGATACCCGATCAGCACCGCCTCGCCTGGTTAAGTTAATTTTCTCTACTAAATCTTCTTAACCAGAGTCAAAGTCCTCAAACTAAATCCTAATTCCGCCTCTGTATGTAGTGAGCGTATATTTAAGTAAAGACCTTTAAAGCAACAGCTGGCGAGAAATACGAAATGTCTAATAAATATTAACAGTTCAATGGGAGTTTAATGGGTTAAGTTACGAGTATGTCTTTTGTTTGTAAGAAGGATAGACATAAATCTAGGGAGCTTTAAGGGTGTGTTTTCATTGGTTAGTAGAGCTGAGTGTAGGTTGATTAAGTAACCAATGGCATTTAATTTAAATGCTCAAAACCTTATTATATTGAAGTGAAAATTTCTTTAGCGGCGTTGTGCACTTTTTTGATTAGTAAAAAAAAATTAAATTCGCGTCAGGTGACACGTGACCTGATCGAAAATTTATATGACGTGATGTTAATATTCAAGTTTTCACTTCTGCCAGCACTCCGGGAGTGCAACCCTTGTTTTTTTTTGTAAATCGAACGCCGCTCTGCTCAACTCCGCTCAGCTCCATCAGTGGTCTTTATGGTCACTAAGCCCCAATTTCATCGATACAACTGTTCAACAGATCAGTTCAACTAAATCCTAGTTCACAAGCTCTTTTATTGTTGAGTTGATCTCAGTTTAGATCAAAACTGCATAATTGCTTCTCCAAAACCGAGTTCAGTTAATCGCGGTTCGAGAAAGAAGTGAGAAACGGTGAATTTGCCGCTAAGTATGTTGTATATGTTACTAAAGTATTACTACGGGTTTTTACGAAGCACGAAATATTATACAAAACATGAAAGTTTTAAAAAGTCTCTCGTATATGTGTTTAGTCTTTATTTTTTAGAGTTACGAATCACAACGGGGTCCGACCCTTTACATGCCTCGAATGTTTGCGATTCCATTTTTAAGCTTAGCCAGGGAAGGTGTTTGACAAACAAGAATGTTTGTAAATGTGGGCCGTTGGGTAGTTTCTCATTAAAACCAACCAAAACTCTGTCAACGTTGTTGTCGCATTTTTTAGAAGACTATTTCACGTTGACTTTGTGTTATCCTTTTGTTATCTTGCTTGTAAAATAATGATATGAGTGTAAGACAAAGAAGGAATAAAAAATTATAAACTTGAGAGAAAGAGAAAGATATACTCGTATCAATGGCAAGGTATAAGGTAAGGCCTTTGGCGGCTCAATAACTCTGACACCAGGACTAGTCAGGTTCTACATCCACACGATGAAGAAGAAGAAGAATGACAAGGAATACAACACTACAGGATGCCTTTCCAAAAGAGCTGAGCATATCAAACGTAGAACTTCTTATAACCTTCATGGCCTTCATGGCCAACAATAGTCGGAATTTTCAAACCGCTTAAAGGCCTCCGACATGGTCTACTATGTCTAACATTCCCTTAAGCTTCTAAAGAGTAAAATAACAAACATACTTGCAGCAACAATCGTGATGGCCCCCGCCGGCACTCCGAGCCCCAGAGCAGGTTTCTGTCTCTCCTCCAGCCAGCCCACTGCTCCCACCACCAGACCTAAAATACCGCATACTATCTGAACAGACAAGAATACCGTTTTTTGTATTAAAAATTGCACCATGTTTCAACAACATTTCAAAAAAGGGTCCGAGTACTTTTTCGTGTTAGTTAATTAATTTTTAATTGTTTAATATGTTTTAATAGGCATACACTTTGTTTAATTATGAATTATGTAACCGCATATTTGAATTTTTCCATTGTTTTTTCGTCTGTTTTACATTATGTGTTTGTGTTGGGTACGCTTGTTTCATATAGCTACATTATTTAAGGGGACTTAGGCCAATGTAGGTATAGTATTGGTTTGTATACACAAAGAAAGCAGGCAGCTTTGTCCTGTCTCAGGAAGCGCTGGAAGATTGCTGAGTAAGCCCTGTCAGCGACGTTCAGCTCTTACTAATGTTAGGATAGATGGATGTATGTTGTTACTCTTTCGCGGAAAAACTACAAAACAGATTTGAATGAAACTTTACAGTAATATTCCAAAATTCCCTCGGGGTCGGCTACAACGTGGGTAAAACGGGTCGCAGCTAGTTGGCCATAAATAAAGTAAAGCGAAGAGATTTACTGTTTTTATGGATTTAGCACATTACATATTACACAACCGAGAGACGTGATGAGTACCTACTATTGTTCCAATAGACATTCCTTGTATATGGGCGAAAATATAATCGCTTAACTTATGACAAATTCACTCACGGTTAATAAGACTCAAACTACGCTCTAAGTTTGTACAATGGAATGTAACTAAATGATACTACTACACATATATACACAGATAATTTATAAGAATACTAGCTGCGCCCCGCGGTTTCACTCGCGTTGTACCCGTTCCCGCGGGAATTTCGGGATGAAAAATAGATGTTGGCCGATTCTCAGACCTACTCAATATGCTCACAAAATTTCATGAGAATCGGTCGAGCCGTTTCGGAGGAGTACGCGAACGAACACTGTGACACGAGAATTTTATATATAAGATATAATTGACACCCAGACGACGTCGCCAACAACTACATATGTCTACACATATGGTTGACTCAAGACGGGAATCAAACATCCCCAGACAGAGTAAGCGTTCTCTCTGTCCACTGTGGTAATGGGCTTGTCATACGTATCAATTATCAACTATTACTTTATATTGAATTGAAACCACGTTAACGGATACACTTCGCTTTTATTTTACACTAGCAGCGCCCCGCGGTTTTACCCGCGTTGTGCCCGTTCCCGTGGGAATTTCGGGATTTTTTTTACATAAAAACCTTCCTCTTGAATCACTCTACCTATTACAAAAAACCGCATCAAAATCCGTTGCGTAATTTTAAAGATTTAAGCATACAGACAAACAGACAAACAGACACGAAACAGAGACGACTTTATTTTATACTATGTAGTGATTTTTATCTGACGTTTCGGCCCATTTACCTGAACCGTAGTCACAGTAAATAAAAATGTAAAATACAAGCGAAGTGTATCCGTAAACTTAGTTTCAAGTCAAAATGAGTAGTGTTCGCTTGAACTTAAGAAACCAGTATACATATTACTTCATAATCAATTTCAAATTAACCCCTATCTACACATTTAACTAGCGTGTAAGATTAATGTAATATTAACTAGGTTCATTACGTATATCTATTTGCTTTCCCCAATCAAGCGTGTTAAGGCGAGACGAACTCGTTACCATATTAATGAATCCGTCGTAAACGGAATGAAAGTACTATATATACAGTATGACTAGTCGCGCCCCACGCTGTTACCCGCGTTGTACCGCTTTCCGCGGGAATTTCGGGATAAAATGTATCCCATGTATTAATTTGATGTATAACCTATATTACTGTAAAGTTTCATTCAAATCCGTTTAGTAGTTTTTTCGTGAAAGAGTAATAAACATACATACATCTTCACAAACTTTCGCATTTATAATGTAAGTAGAATGTAAATTGAGTATGTGAGTGTTGTTTTCCTACGAGTGTAATGAAGTTACGAAGCTTTGGGGATACAAGTAGTATATAGATCATTGTATGGTTAGTTAAACTTCGAGATATATATTTCTGTAACGTTTCCTTTGCTTTGACTAATGTTATACCCATTATACTAAATATTATTATAAATGCGAAAGTTTGTGAGGATGGAATTATGTATGGATGTATGGATGTGTGTTGCTCTTTCACGAAAAAACTACGGACCGGATTGAGATGAAACTTTACAGTAATATAGGTTATAACACATAGAATTCATTTTATCCAGAAATTCCCGCGGGAACGGGTACAGCCCGGGTAACACCGGGGGCGCGGCTAGTACTAAATAATTTATTATCTGAATGTGACATTTAGTATAATACATTATCACTACATAGTATAAAATAAAGTCGTCTCTGTTTCGTGTCTGTTTGTCTGTTTGTCTGTATGCTTAAATCTTTAAAATTACGCAAAGGATTTTGATGCGGTTTTTTGTAATAGGTAGAGTGATTCAAGAGGAAGGTTTTTATGTAAAAAAATTCCCACGGGAACGGGCACAACGCGGGTAAAACCGCGGGGCGCTGCTAGTTTAGTATAATACACAATGTAGTAGTTGTTAAACTATTTCTATGATGCCTTAATTGCTAATTTCTTGTCCGCAGTTTTGTGTGTCTATTATTACTGCTACAATACTTAGTATCCTCTATTTAGTTGGGTTTTTTTTCAGTTAAGTAATGGATAATTGTAGAATTAATATGTTGTTATAAAGTTTACATAAAGCATTAATTAAGTGCATTGGTAGGCTACGAATCCTGCTACGAGAGTACCTTTGCTACGGCACGTAGCGTGCTACGATATGCTACAAGTTTGGCTAATTATCATGTCTTTTGTCTACGAAATTATGTGATGATTTTTACTAACTAGCAGCGCCCCACGGTTTTACCCAGGTTGTGCCCGTTCCTGTGGAAATTTCGGGAATTTTTATACACAAAAAATCCTTCCTCTTGAATCACTCTATCTATTTTAAAAAACCGCGTCAAAATCAGTGTAGTAGTATTTGAGTTTATCGCGAACAGACAGACAGACAGACGCGGCTGGAGACTTTGTTTTATAATATGTAGTGATGTTGTTTTCATAGGTGTCTACCTAAATCAATAGAATGAAAATCTGATATTTACTCATAAAATCTGGACATTACCTTTACAGTGCCTTTACTTCATAAAAACAAAACGAGAGGTAAAATAGGATCGTAAAACTCAGCGTTTGCTTTGCTCAACGCTTTTTTAACATTATTTTTATGGTTTAACAGACCGAGAAACCATTTCAGAAGTATGTTATCATTGTTTATTGTTTCATTCATGCTATTAATAGCGTTTCTCTCGGTCTAATGGAACATAAACAAGGTTCTATTTCTTGAATTTTGGATTTATGTCGTTGACAGCTCTTTAGAAAGGAACACGCTCTCAATTAAATGCGTGTCTAAGTTACTATGAGAACCTAATGTGCACTAAAAATTTCAACGTAATTATATTTCAGGACTACCCGCGGTGTTACCCGTATTATATCAGTTCTCGCGGGAATTTCGGGATAAAATGTATCCCATGTGTTATTCTGATATATAACCTATATTACTGTAAAATTTTCATCCAAATCCGTTCAGTAGTTTTTTTGTGAAAGAGTAACAAACATAGATCCTCACAAACTTTCGCATTTTTAATATTAAGTAGATTTTATACAATACACACTTCTACGATCTAATCCTACTGTCAGTCTCTTGTATGTACTCTACACTGAAGAAGTAACAAAGGTTAATGTCACCTGCAACACCCTGACTCTGAGTGCTACTGCGAAGGGGTACAACTTGATGCCAGCGCCGAGGGGTAGGTCACCTTCATCCCCTTTGGAAGCGCCACTCACTGCGCTGCACACCGACTGCTTTCTTGACCACATCGCTGACGTCGCGTGGAGAACTGGAGAAAAACAGAAACATAATATTCCAGCTTATTAATAAATGCTTTGTAACTAAAACACTGATGAGTTTTGTCTCTTTTGCTCTTCGGAAAATTGCGTATGTCAGAAAGTGTCAAACCATACTGGTTTCTTAAGTTTAAGTGAACACTACTCAGTTTTATTTTTTGAAGTCTTCTGTGATCATAGTTCCTGTAAGGTCGAAACGTCAGATAAAAATCTATATACTTATAATAAAACTGTACAGAGGTCAATTCTGTACATTGAAAATATATTCAAAATTAATATTGGAGGATGAATTGTTTTGATTTTTGTCTGTATGTCTGTCTGTCTGTCGGTCTGTCTGTCTGTCTGTCTGTCTGCCTGTCTGTCCGTCTGTATGCATGGGTCAAAAACTACTGAAGAGATTTTAACCAAACTTGGTACGATTGTAGTACCATACTCCTGGGTAGGTTATAGTCTATATAACATTTATATGTTATACTAGCAGCGCCCCGCGGTTTTACCCGCGTTGTGCCCGTTCCCGTGGGAATTTCGGGATAAAATGTAGCCTATAGCCTTCCTCGATAAATAGACTATCTAACAGTGAAAGAATTATTCAAATCGGTTCAGTAGTTTCTGAGATTAGCGCGTTTAAACAAACAAACAAACAAACAAACAAACAAACAAACAAACAAACAAAACAAACTCTTCAGCTTTATAATATTAGTATAGATAGACTACGCACAAGTCGGATGAAAATATGCACTTTTTTTTAAATACTTTGAAATATAATGTCATTAGCATTACGGTTGGGTAAAATTAGAAGGTATATTTAAAAAGAACTCCTAATTCTCTAATAAGACCCTTGTCAAAGTTAAATTTAATAATCAGGCCAATAGCGAGGCGACCTAAATTAAACCACGGGTTAATAAGATTGTTTGGAGCATATTTTTGTATCGACTTAATAAGATTTGGGGAATTTCGGGAAGGGCGATGCTTACTTTGGACCGTAAGTTACTTTGAACTAAATCAGTTTATTGGGGGTTTTGTGGCTTGGTTACCCAAACTAATGTTATTAAGTTAGTGTTAAGGCAAGGTTAGCCAAGTAATCCATCAGATCCTTTCTACGCTATTACAGAATGGCTTTCTATCTTGCTAACATTATAAATGCGAATATTTATGAGGATTATAAATGCGAATATTTATGATGGTGTTAGTATTATAAAAAAATGGAAAACAGGACACTCTTTTCTGAAATTTTTTCTTTGAGATCCTGTTTGTTCTGACTACGCAAACTATTTATATAGTCTCTTAAACATTGCAGTTTCTCTATTACGTGTTCTAGTAAAATACCCTTTATACCTATTTATCTTGTTGATAACAATGTCACACTCACAAAATAGAGAAGTGTGTGCTTCGCTCTTCCCTGGTCACACTCATAACTTCCATAATTTGTCGGAGGCCTTAAACAGGTCTAATGGCCGAAACCGTGTTAAGCGGGCGCACGCGACGGTTCACTTTTGTATGAAACCACACGCGACGGGCGCACGCGACGGGTGCACGCGACGGGTGCACGCGACGGTTCACTTTTGTATGAAACCACACGCGACGGGTGCACGCGACGGTTCACTTTTGTATGAAACCACACGCGACGGGCGCACGCGACGGGTGCACGCGACGGTTCACTTTTGCATGAAACCGCGCGGGCACCCGCTTAACGCAGTTTCGGCCTTAAACACTCCCAACACCAGGGTTGTCCATTAACCTACTAACTAACTTTAACTACGATATAAAGATTGGCTACATTATTTTAAAATATGATGCATTCCGCTCTATTTTAATAAAAAAACGCTTTTTATGATTACGTTTTACCTATCAGGAAATTTAATTGTCCGTAGCTTTTTATAGTAAATTCGCCCGTAACAAAACGTAAAGTAAATACAGTATGACGCGGACCAAACCATCGTTAAATAACAATCACCTTTAAAACTCCCAAAATCAAAGCTCATGACACCTAAAGAAACAAATAAAATGATTCCCAAAACACTTGAAATGTAGAAATAAAACGCTAACGTTGTTTGATGGCTATTTACAAATTCACGAGAGCTTTTACCAGCTTTTCAGAGTAATGTCTTGTCACTTAGATATAACTAGAGTTATATCTTTACTTCGGTCATGGAATGAATAAAATAGAATATTAATGCCGGTTGGTCTTTTTACCCTATTGTGCTGAAGCCCAAAAGGAGGGTTATGTATTTGTTAACCGACTTAAAAAACCGTAGGAGGTTCTCAATTATGGATGTACCTCGTTTGAAGGCAGTTTTTGCTTGACAAAGTAATTCCTTAAAAGAATTCAAAAATAGACTTGTATTTTTGTTTAATCGAGAAGTTATCAAGGAGAACAATTATTATTTTTAGGAAGTACTTTGTATTCTAATTTTGAAACTTTTATTTTTTTGTTTCCTACAAGGACTTTATTGAAAGAATCGGACATGAAAAACTTTAGTTTTCAATTTTAATCTGAAAAATAGTTTAAACAATTTCGTCGTCGTTTTCGTCGTTGTTTTTAAACTGAAACAATTTTCTGGAAACGGCAACAAATTGAAACTATGTTCGACGTACAGAGTTTTTATTCTAATCCGCTTTGGGTTTTCGTTCTAGTTTCTCGTGTTCCATTGTATAGACTGATTGGAAATGGAATTGCTCGCTTTAAAGCTCATGTGGGAAAGGCACTTCCCTATCAAGTGCCATCTTGTATTCGATATTTTGATGTTTTAAAAAGTTTTTTTTTTTCACAATCGTAATATAATGAGAACTTCTTTAAAGGATTTTTGGACTAAATAGAGCCCTGCTATAATATAACTAAGTAAGTCGGTGTACCTTTAAGCTAAATTCTGGTTACCACATATTAGGGACGACACTGCGTTAAGCATGCGCACGCCGCGGTTTCATACAAAAGTGAACCGTCGCGTGCGGTTTCATAAAAAAGTGAACCGCCGCACACTTAACGCAGTGTTGGCCCTTATAGTAGACTAGAGCGGGAATTGAACCCGCTACTGCTAAGCCATAATTAATAAGCATATTTTTACAATTTGTTATACTGGTTTCTTTGGTTTAAGCGAACACTTCTCATTTTATATTGAAACCACAATTGCAGATACACTTCGCTTTTATTTCTCATTTTTATCTTCTGTGCACACCGTGCGGTAGAATACGGTTCATATAAACGTTGGATAAAAATGTAAAATAAACGCGAAGTGTATCCACAAACTTAGTGTCAATTCAGATTGGTTATACAGCAAGAAAAATATAGTTAGTATACTCGTCCATAGGTGCATTAAGTCGATATTAATTCGCCCATTACCATATTAATAGGCAAGCTGTCGCGTCAGACTAATTTACTAGCCGATTACACGCAAGTTTCTGAGTAATTGCATAATTAACGAACTATTTGAGGCGAATTCACTAAGGTAAAAGCGTTTGTGGGTACAGTCGGGGATATAAATAGAAATACTTATGAGTCACTCATTTCGAGTAGATTAGTGGCCAATACTAGTGTCAGAGTTTTTAGACCGCGTAAAGGCTCTCCGAAGTACGGTAGCGGTCAGATCGAATGCCACTTTCAGGTGGCCGAATCCAAGTAGGGACCGAGCTGCACGTTGCTTAACAATCGCAAGGAATAGTTAACATCGGTAAGTCAAAATACCTTGCGAGTGCTACTAATTATTAGTATGTTCCATTAATAAAGTTGTTACTCAAAGCATCAAGCTTCGATGAGTTTTTGTTTCTGTACTTATTTGAGATGTAGTGTTGTCTAAAATGAAATCGAGAAATTCAAATCGTTTTGTAATTGGCGGTAGTATTGCATAGTTAAATATTAATAGTTAGTTAAATATTAATGTGTTCATATGAACATAATTTGGTAATAGATAGCCACATTCAACGGGAAGGTTATTATTCATCCCGTAATTTCAATGAGAACGGGCACAACGCGTGTAAAACCGCGGGGCGCTGCTCGTAGTTAATATTAATAATTTTAATAAGAAGTATTGAGTCATTTTTGGCAGCAACTGTATTTGAATTGTATTTACAAGATCCCTAGAGAAGCAAGTTTCCCCGTTGATCCCATTCTCGGGTCGGGTTCGTTATAACTTACTTAATAACACAGTGTTAAGGTGTTTTCGTGACAATGAACTATTCGGATTTATTTTGTTGTGTAAGAGAACTTTTGTACCAGCTTCACAGATTATAGTCAAGACTGTTATTAATTATAATCAGGTAATTATAACGATATGAAGTTTATATATCTTTATGTTAAATTTAAAGGAATGTCTGTTATGTTCATGTACTCAAATGTGTGTGTAAATATATTATAATTTAAAGTATACAGTGGTATTATATATTCAATTACCCATGGAATAAAATGGAAGTAGCCTCATTCGGTTATATTTATGTAGCTCATCCCGAAATTTTTACGAGAACGGGCGCAGCGCGGTTAAGACCGCGGGGTGCTGCTAGTTAGTTAATAAGACAAGCTCATTCACTCACTCATTATCAATGTTTTAACCGACTTCAAAAAAGGAGGAGGCTCTCAATTCGGATGTTTGTATTTTTTTTAATTTGAATTTTATTGGGTCAGATTTATTACGTTAATTAGGGCGTCAGTTAAATTAGTTGGGTAACATAACAAACTGTAGGTAAGTACTAATTAACTTTGTTCTTTGTACTTAACAATTTCCACATAATATAGTTTTTAACAAGCCAGTGTAGAAAATGGTATCGCATCCTAGAACTTACAAACGAACCTAATTACGTCAGATAAATGGAATGTCAAGTACTTACGTCCTACACTAATTAAAACAGTTCCCTAGTTTAACTTGTACCGGATACCTAGCAGTAATTAGCAGATAGATAAAGATCTTAATTTCTGACTTCTTCATCGAGTGGATGGTCAACCTGACCAATCCTGGTGTCAGAGTTATTGAGCCGTCAAAGGCCTCTGACATGGCTCATGTAACGACTACTATCCGTAGAAAGTAAACTGTTTATCTCAGGGCTACTAACATGTGTCCCCCGGCCTTATTTTTAACTTTACTTGTCAAAGTTTGATATGTCAAAGCGTGATGCTATCTTCGATTGCCGTAGAGATCAATTATCTGACTGGACTGGACTGTCGGTCATCTATTATTGGGACTGTCGGTCATTAAAGCGTAAGACACACGTATACTCTATTTTTTTTGGATTGGCACAAAATGTGGACCAATGTCGTCAATTTTCCAGCCGAAGACGATTGCTCCTGAACAGGAAAAAGGTTTAGTGATTTTATTTCATTCTTACCCTATCTCTAAGCCTTTTTCCTCTTCAGAAGCAATCGTCTTCGGCTGGAAAATTGACGACATTGTCCACATTTTGTGCCAATCCAAAAAAATACATGGTTATAGTTCGAATGCAAGCCGGGTGCTGGTCACGTGATGTATTTCTTGTATTGTATGGAAGGCGTCACACTGGCCCACAACGGCCAACGGTAGCGCTCGTGGCGTAGTCTGACTGAGTGTTAACTCATTGCGATTGTTAAGCAACGTGCAGCTCGGCCCCCTTGGATGGGTGTCCGATAATGGTTCATATTCAAATCAAATTGGTTGTTTTGAGATAAGCCCTTACAACAAACAAACAAACAAAGTTAGAAATTTATTACATCCCACTTGTTATTTTGATGAATAACCTATATTACTGTAAAGTTTCATTCAAATCCGTCCAGTAGTTATTTCGTGAATGAGTAACAAACATACATACATCCATACATACATCCATCCTCACAAACTTTTTCATTTATAATATTAGTAGGACTAGTAGGATGAGAAAAAGTTGACAAGTCAAAAGTCTAAGTCATTCTCACAGCTATTAGGTACTTTTAGAATAAACTGCATTATTATGCAACATTTTGTGATAACATTATAGATTTTTTCGATAAAATTATCTACTTGGTGCCTAGGTAATCAGCTGTAGCGAAAAGCAGTAGAATGGCGTCAAATGACGTCACAGCCAAACGCCCACACCTCATTTTCGGTATAAAGTCAATGTTTTATCGACAAACAGAGTATTTTGTTTATCTATAAAATCTATAAATTAATAAAATGTGTTTATGTAAGTTGCTTTTAAAACGTTCTTTATAGAGGATAATGATTATTATTAACGGTTACCATAGCTATTACTGAAAGGTTTATTCACGGATTACGATGTTGAAGATTATACGATACTAAGCCGATGTAAAGATTCAATACAACGCTAATGCTTTGTGAAGTTCATAGTAGTATCGCCTCGAAGTCTCACCCGCGTTGTACCCGTTTCCGCGGGGATTTCCGAAAAAACTATCCCATGTCCTAAAAAACTATCCCATGTCCTAAAAAACTATCTCATGTCCTAAAAACTATCCCATGTCCTATTCTGATGTATCTATAATATAATAAAGCTGGAGAGTTTGTTTGAACGTGCTAATCTCAGAAACTATCAATCCTCTCTCTCTCTTCCTGGCTATGTGTCCCACATGGTGGTGGGGTCAGCCTTCCTTATTTTTCTCCTCCCCTTCGCTCTTTCGTCGACGTCGTCATCGGAAATCTCGCACTCAGCCATATCCTTGGACACTACATCCGTCCACCTTGTCTTGGGTCTGCCTCTGGATCTTCGACCGAGGATGGAGAGTTGTAGTGCCAGGTTCCCCACGTAGTCCGGCGGTCTTCTCTTCACGGGGCCATACCACCTCAGCCTACTCTCTTGCAGCTTGTCGGCGAAACTATCAATCCGATTCGAAGAATTATTTTTGTAATGGATAGCCACATTCAACGGGAACGGGCACAACGCGGGTAAAACCGCGGGGCAGTGCTAGTAACCTACATTATTGTTGTAAAGTTACATACAAATCCGTAAAGTAATTTTTTAGTTAATCATTATATGAATTTAACGTCAATATTCCGAATTTAACTCTATATTTTTATATAATTTATTGAATACGTATTCTAACTCTAATTTTACGTGAATTAAGAATATGGATTATCAAACATTTCGGTCAAGTCTGAAACAGTTTTAGTAAACAAAAGACGTATAGTGTTATCAAAATGCTATTGTTTTATTAACCACTCCTCAAATGAGTATTCATTAGTTGATTGACACAAGCCTAGCCCAAGAGCGACTCAGTTACTGGCTACACTTCTCTATTTCGTGACCTAGCCTTGCTATACGGTTAGTGTAAAAATAAGTGAGTAAGTAAGTACTGGCTTCTGGTTTTTGGTTAGTCTTCTGTGACCACGGTTCCTGTAAAGGGGCCAAGTGAAGTGTACACGTAGTTTCAATCACTATCACTACATAATATAAAACACTAGCAGCGCCCCGCGGTTTTACCCGCGTTGTGCCCGTTCCCGTGGGAATTTCGAGCATTTTTTACATAAAAACCTTCCTGTTGAATCACTCTACATATTACAAAAAACCGCACCAAAATCCGTTGCGTAATTTTAAAGATTTAAGCATACAGACAGACAAACAGACACGACTTTATTTTATACTATGTAGTGATAGTCGCTTTCCGCTGTCTGTCTGTCTGTCCCTATTTATGCTTAGATCTTTAAAACTACGCAACGGATTTTGACAGAGTGATTCAAGAGGGTTTATATGTATAAAAATTCCCGAAATTCCTACTGGAACGGGCACAACGCGGGTAAAACCGCGGGGCGCTGCTAGTTCAAAATAAGTAAGTAAAGTCAATTTTTATTCAGTTATGACCCCAAAGAAGCTCTATTGAACGTAAGTTCGAGTAGGCTAGCGGCCAACCCTGGTGTTGGACTTTTAGACCGCCTAAAGGCCTCCGACATGGTCTGACGATTTGAACAACCGGCACCAACCATTTAACATGCCCTCCGATGCACGGTACCGCTCAAATAGAAATGCCACTATCGGCCACCCATCCAAGTAGGAGGTCGAGCTGCACGTTGCATTTGCAATGCAAGCTATCATCGCTTAGTCAAACTACGTCACGAGCGCTACAAAGCTTGGTGTTGAATAGAATACTATGTTTTATTCAACAATACGTTGTGCTGTTTTAAACATCTTTTGTTTGAAGTACAGGCGGAAAATCTACCTTCTTGTTAGTAGACATCACGGTCAACCTTAGGGTGGTAGACTACTTTCTTTGTTGTTTGCCGGTACGTAAGTAAACTTGTAAGTACAAAAGTTCATTTCCAATTTTCGCTAACTCGCATCTTGTAAAATCGCAAAATCTTAATGATGATAAAAGATTCACAAATAATGTAATGAAGGGTCGTTAAACTCTCATTAGCATAAAAATTGCCAAGAATCTCTTTTCATGATAATTTGAATGAAAAATGTAAATTAATTGTAAAAGCCACAAGTTGATACCGTCATAATGATAATGTCTTGTTATATCAGTAAACTATTAATCGAGAAATTCAAAGGACGCATACATGTATAGACTTCATACAATTTTTGAATATCCGAAACATATACCTATAATGAACGGAATCGTGAAATAAGTCATATTAATTTATCTTTAACTAAAGCACAAACATAATGCACGTGGAATCATATATTTTTTTATTTATAATTTTGTACGTACTAGACTACATATGTTTAGATTTTGGTAAATACTCAAAACATTACTAAGTATATCAATGTACTAACAAGGTACATTGTATAGTGCGTATACTTTAGCCTACGTTATTTATAATGTACACAAAATAATACCTTGTCACATACTATTATAAACATTCGTTATGAAGGAAACATACCTACCAAATTAGATTTCCTTTCACAGCATTCACTACACTACACTTATTAAATAAACCTTCTTGTTACAAAAACAATTACTCACCAGGCATTTAAACAAAACACAATCACATTACAGAACAAAACACAACACTAAAATTCCATATTCAAATACGTAAAGTTGAAGAGAAAATAGGAGAAGGGAGACACATCCTTCTTCCTTGAATTCCCGGTTAGAACTGGACATTACAGTATGTTTCAGCGAGTTACAGTGCGAGCTTTCATAACAGTTATTATAGAAAGTTGATTGTATCTGTCAGCGGGGTGCTTATCATCAAGTGGTCTGCAGTTTATTTATAGCATTATTACTAAACTGTATTGTATTTTGTTGATCTAAATATGGGTACTCAGGGTATTGGTCAATCTTGTGTGTCTGAGTTTTAATATTGTTTTGGTATTTCTGAAGTAGATTCCGTTCTAAGCATGGTTATATTAATATGTATCTAACATGAGAAGGTAGGTATTTGTTTGAGTTTGCGCAATCAATCAAATAATTAATGGGATTGATTAGGATCAATTCTAAATCAATTGGAATTGAAACTACGTTTACACTTCGCTTTTATCTGTCGTTTCGGCTCCCTAACAGGAACCGTGGTCACAGAAGACTGTGAAAAGATAAGTATATATCTACACTAATATACACTAATATTATAAAGAGGAAAACTTTGTTTGTTTGGTTGTAATGAATAGGCTCAAAAACTACTGGACCGTTTTAAAAAATTCTTTCACCATTCGAAAGCTACATTATCCACGAGTAACATAGGCTATTTTTATCCCGAAATTCCCACACGACGGGCAAAACCGCGGGGCACTGCTAGTCTGAAATATATTTTCAATTTAAAATGAGTAGTGTTCGCTTGGACCTAAGATACCAGTATGAAATATCAAAGGCGCAGCATAGCTCTGGTGAAATACTTTTCCTAGCTTTAGCTTTTCTACGTAACTGTGCTGCGACAATGTACAAGTCAAGCCCGTTCATACTAACGTCTAAGTAAGTTTGTTTGTTTGTATGTTCGAACTAATTATCTCGGGAATTATCAGTCTAATTTGACTTATTCTTTTTGTAATAGATAGCTACATTCAACGGGAAGGTTATAGGCTACTTTTCATCCCAAATTTTTTATGGGAACGGGCACAACGCGGGTAAAACCGCGGGGCGCTGCTAGTATCATAATATAAAGACTATAAAATACCTACATGCTTTTAATAAATTCAAAATTCCAATGTCTAATTCAATTACTCTTACGATACAATGAAATGAAGAACATGTTAGAATTTTAATTACACGATTAATTTGATTAGCACCCTACCTTAAGAAGAGAGATTAAAAAAGTTTAATTAATTGGAACATTCAATTTTGAAGAAGGTAAAACATAATATTGTTTAAATTAATTTACCCAAATATTTTGTATATTTGTGATCTGTTATACAAATCCTACTAATATTATAAGTGCGAAAGTTTGTGAAGATGTATTTGTTACTCTCACAATAAAACGACTGGACGGATTTGGATGAAAGTCTACAGTAATATAGGTAACATCAGAATAACACATGGGATACATTTTATCCCGAAATTCCCACAAGAACGGGTACAACGCGGGTAACACCGAGGGGCGCGGTTAGTCTGTAATAATTCTCCGATTTCTTGGACCCCTAAACAGGTGATGCTAAATAAGAGCTTGTAAAAACCACATCAAATTGGTAAAATGAGACTACCACGGAGTTGTCTAATTATGTCAACTCAGGGTTGGCCACTAACCTATTCGAAATTAATGAACCTATATATATATACATATATATAAGGGTCAACGCTGCGTTAAGCGTGCGCCCGTCGCCCGTCGGTTCACTTTTATGAGCGGGTACACATTGGGCGTTTTGAAACGCGCGCTTTGCTAACGTGCGTTTTGAGAACCCCGAATTCTATTGAAGTGTACACATGTAAGCGCGCGCTGCTGGTCAAGCGCGCGTCAAACGCGCGTTTACATTTTTTCGTTAGAACGCGCGTTGCTCGGGCGTCAGCTGCGCGCTTGGAGATACATGAGCGGTCATATTGTTGTACATTTTATCGCGCGCTTTTGTGTAGAGAAGACGCACGTTACGAAAATGGAGATCGAGCATTTTGATACTACTAACGCACGTTGAATGCCGTCCTAAGCGCGGTGTGTGTACGCGACCAACGCGCGCTCAACGCAACGCCGAGCGCCCAGTATGTACTAGCTCTATATGACACCGCACGCGACGGGCGCACGCTACGGTTCACTTTTGTATGGAACCGCGGCGTGCGCACGCTTAACGCAGTGGCCCGAGTGTACAAGCTTAGTTTCAATTATTATTCGATTCGCCGTTTGTCTAACAGAGTTGGGATTTAGATTTCAATTTGAAACAATAAATGAATTTGGTTTGTCAAAGCTAAAGGCAATGTTTGTCGAGTGACGGCGGTTTGAGTTAGATTGGAATTCATTGTTGATATGGTTTAAATATCAACATTTAGTTCTCCTAGTTAGCTAGCCATGAATAGAGCTGGCTGGAAAGTAATTAAATAGTTATGTTCTATTTATGAATTTATTTCATACTAGCTTTCGCCTGCGGCCTTGCTTAAGTTCTATAAGTTTAGTATTTGTCCATAATTCAAGTTAAAACTTTGTTTACTTGCCTTGGGTTAAAGTGAGCACCTATAACTATAAATCCAAGAATATGCTACATCTATAAAAATAAAATGTTTAAAATAATTTAGAGCTTTTCGTCGTAAATATTCTTGTTTGCTGTAATTTATACAGAAGTTTTATATTAACGCAATAAGAATTTACGAGTTAACTTTCGGAGAGATTTACATTGATTCAATTGTTTTGAGTCTGTGTCTGATATACTCGTATTTGACTATTTCTTCAAAATCTACATTTGATAAGAACTTAGGTAAAACTCTTTTAGGAAACATGGTTCTAACATTTAAAATTTTTTAACATTTTAAATTTTTTTGACAAGCCCGTTGGCACAGGGGCAGTGAGAGCGCTTACTGTGTCGGGGGTTGCGGGTTCGATTCCCGCCCGGAGTCAACAATATGTGAAGACATAGTTGTTGGCAACGACGTCTGGGTGTTCATTATATATTCTTATAAAGTATTTGTGTATATATATGTAGTAGTATCAGTGAGTTAGATTCCATAACACAAGCTTAGAGCTTACTTTGGGTCTAATTAACCGTGAGTGAATTTGTCCAGGTATATTATATTATTTAAAATTGAAACCTCAGGAATTTGATTTACAAGGATAATTCCTGAAAGTGTAAATGAGATTTCATTGTGGCTTCGAATTGAACATTTACTTACCAATAAGATAAAGCATATAATATCCTTAGCGATGGTAAACGTAGATGTGTTTGAGTACATTCTTGTACTGTTCTTAGTACATTTGTACTACAATTGGGTATTTGAATGTTATTAAAAGTGTACAATTAGAGAGATGAAATTAGTAAAATAACTAAAATTATGATCAAAACTGAAATCAGAATCAAAATCGTTTAATAAATAAAGAAATTATAAACTCTGAAATATTCTCTCCTGTCTGATGCTGTCCCTTTCTTACAAAACGATTTTTTGTATGCTACGTCTATGGCGCTCTAACATTGTGACGTCACAGAGCTAGTAGTGCTGTCTCTGTCTAATCAGCAACTTTGACCGCCTGTAACTCTCGAAATAATAACGATATAAAAAAACGGATTTTAGTCTCTTACACGTGATAACAAGATAAGTTAATAGGAAGAATAAAAAAAACATTCAAATGCCCAATTGTGCCGCTCGTGGTGTTGTTCGACTTAGCGATGTTAGTTCATTGCGATTGTTAAGCAACGTGCAGCTTGAATGGGTGGTCAATAATGGCATCTATATCCGAGTACTACCGTGCTTTGGAGGGCACGTTAAGCAGTCGGTCCCGGTTGTTGCGATCGTGAGACCATGTCGGAGGCCTTTAGGCGGTCTAAAAACTCCGACACCAGGGTTGGCCGCCAACCTACTCGAAATTAATGAATGACTACAAATATGTACTATTTATAGGCTTAACTTAAACTATACATAGGTATCCCTTTAGAAGTACATCGTAACTTTAGTAGCCTGTCAGAGGACAAAACAAAAGCAAATAACTATGTATTTCCTAATACCGAAACCATGCGCCAAACACAGGCGTAGTACCCGTTCCCGTGGGAATTTCAGGATGAAAATCTTTCCGTTGAATTTGGCTATCCATTACAAAAAGAATTGTTCAAATCGGACCAGTAGTTTCTGAGATTAGCGCGTTCAAACAAACAAACAAACTCTGCAGCTTTATAATTTTAGTATAGACTATATTTCACTGTACTGATATCTTCAGTGAGATGTGAGGCCTTTGGTCTACAGTTGGACATTACATTACCCCCGCCTTATGTTATGATTCCAAGTCTAAGTAAACATAATATTTTGTTCTCAAGGTTGTTGAACTCAAAACCATATCCAAACCCCGCAATAGTTCTAACCGACAGATCTAAGTCATGTCTCGTGGGACTCTAAGCTATCTATTCCATGAAACACATTTTTCCAGACATTTCATTATTGTTGACTATTCCCAAATAGTATTTCAGGGATTTGTGTTTTTATGCTTGGAAATACTAGCGACTGCCCTTGCTTTATAAAGACGTAAATATTCAAAGGGACTGAAGAAAAACATAGTTTTTAATAAGTTCGGGACACTGAGTACACCAAAGGTCCTTTTCAGCCATTTGTAATCAATTGGATAGTATTTTACTTAGTTTTTGGATAAAAAGTAGCCTTTTCACCAAATCTGTTCACCCGCTTGAAAGTGCAAACTACATCAATTAATACAAAAAATCGCAAAAAATGCATCAACATATAATAATCTTGATTTTATGACTTTGTGCTCGTAAGAATTTCAGGATAAAAGCGCCTGTAGCTTCTAATGAGTTGCTCGTGAAATACTTTATCTTTTGGTGAAAGCCGCTTGAAAGTCAAAGTAATAATATTGTAGTTCGTAAAACTCTAAATCTGGCCGACAAAATCCCAAATGCGTTCTTTACTGTTCTCCTCGCACGACTCAGTCTATAACTGAAGATTCTTTCCTTAGAATTGCTATCCTGTGGTCCTGGAAAAGGTTTTAACAAGTGCTTTTCTAACGGGAACGCATCATCTGTTACGAACATATAAGGAACAGGTTTGTTTCTGCCTGGTAGTGAGCTGTCATTGGGTATATTCAAACTATAGTCGTTAATTTTTTTACGAAATTTTGTGCTTGCGAAAACTCCACCATCACTTATGCGTCCTTGGCAGCCAATATTCACGTATAAAAAGTTACATTCTGCGTCCACTAGCGCTAAAAGTACAACGCTGTAATAGTAGTTTATGCAACGTCATATAAAGAAGGGTATTAAAACACGAGTGTGAGTTTATGAAACGAGCGCAGCGAGTTTCATAATAGTAACGAGTGTTTTAATACCCGTGTTATATGCAGTTGCATACACTACTTTATCTTCACTATTTAATGCAATTAATCAAACAAAATTTTAAAAACAAAACACTTTGCGAAACATTAAATTCACGCGTAGGTACGTGTATTGTCACAGTGAACTTGCCGCCATTAAAATCTAACCAATGAGAGCGCAGCTGCGCGTAGGGCCAATCAGGAGCGAGCGAGATCTTACCAAAGAGTTTTGTGTATGTAGTTTCAACGAAGTTTTCACGTATAACCCAACTGTTTTCAAAAGCCAGCCTAATATCAAAATTTTATACAACTTGTATGAGGATTTTGACATAAGGCTCGCCAGGTTAATTGGTCGCGTTATAATGATGTTATAATGTTATATTATAATGATATTATATCATCATGTGCAATTGCTTAAATTGAGTGTTTTAGTTGTCTGTGCTATAACAGTAGTAATTATAAGTCAAGTATTGGAATCATAAGTAGAATGTTACAACATTAGTGTAGATAAAATCCTTTATAATTGTAATATTCACTGCCGCTATCAATTGGCTTTTGTATGGCTACGTGCTTCCCATCGATACTTCCTAAGCAATTTGGGAAATTCCATTTTGTTAAAAATGTATTTGCCACGCATTGCCACTCTTGGGGAGTTGTCGGTAACTGGAAAAAAAAATAGAACATTAAGTAACTTGTACATAGTTATCGTTTACTTCTATTCTTTCAGGGTAACGAAGAAAACAGAAGTGATCGTTTGAACGAATCAGAAAATACTGTCACTCTAAACGAAACTACGGAGAAGGTGTTCCCCACCCCAAAAACATTTCGCAAAAGAAGACGGCCACAAGAAGAAAACGATACAACACAACAAGAAGCTTTAAAGATTTTACAAAGCATGCACGAAACTAGAAAGAGCAAGGATGAAAGTGACGCATTTGGAGAGTATGTCTCTATGAAACTCAAACAATTAAAAAACCGTTGTGCTTACAATACTGCTCAACATCACATTAACAATATTTTGTACAATGCATCAATGGGACTATATGATTATCCTACAAACATGACAGAGCCAACTGCTAGTAGCTCCTGGGGATACAACTCTGGACCAAATCCATCCACTTTTTCGGAAAATAATGCTGTCTGTAGCTCGAGAGGATACTACACCGCACCGAGTCCCTTAGCTTCATTGAAAACGAGTCCTTTGGACAGCTCGAGCGCAAGAGCACCGAGTCCATCAAATTTTTCGGAATCAAGCCAAGATTCGACCCAATCATTAAACGATTTGCTGAGTTCAATCCAAAATTAAAAATACGTGTTTGATTTGTTGATTATTAAAAATTTAATAAATAAAAATGTTGTTTGACTTACATACCTTTATGCATTCTTGTAAAACCTCATTGAGAGCCTCGCACACTTGTGGTACGATTATAGATATCACTTGATCTGACAGCTTGAACACATCTCCAAGACTTTTATAACTGCTACCACTTGCTAAAAACCTTAACGTTACCGCAAGTCTTTCCGTCACACTTATAGATTTTCTAAAATTTGTGTCTAGTTTGCCTATTTTTGCCCCAATTAAATTTTGTAGATATTCAAATTCGGAACTGTTCATTCTTATAAAATCTTCTAAGCAACCATCAATGCCCAAATCCTCGAGATAGTTTGTGGCACTATATTTTTCTCTAGCTTTAAGCGTTCGGCGCATCCAATAAGAGCGCTTTTTCTTTTTTTTTAAACAAAAAATGAAAGCTATCCCAATTAGCAAATCTTCTTCCATTTTCGTGTAGACGCCTCAGAACGCAAAACCAAACTGCGAGCCAATGCCAGATTCAAAATATTATAAAATGTTAGTAAACATTTTCCAACATTTGTTAGTAAATGTTTTAGTGTTCAAAAATGTTTATAAACATTTTGTAACAGCAGTGTGGGAGCACCAAAATGTTTACAAACAAAATTTTGTTCAAAAATGTTAATTAACATTTACTAACATGAAAACATTTTTTGACTTTGGTGATTAAATGTTAGCTAACAAATGTTTACTAACGTTACTTAACATTCTATAACCGCAGTGTGGGAGCACCTGTAGAGTGATTCAAGAGGAAGGTTTTTATGTAAAAAAATTCCCGAAATTCCCACGGGAACGGGCACAACGCGGGTAAAACCGCGGGGCGCTGCTAGTAGATAAATAAATGTATCGTGTGTAAAGTTTAAGATTGATTTCTATTAGATACGCAATTTGAAACTCTATTCGAAAAAAAAACATGATACCGAAAACGGGTCATGATATTTGACAGCTAGCTAAGTTCATACTTTATTATGTTCCTATATGATATGCATGTAATTACGTTATAATGTTACCTATATTCAATACACTGCAAACACAAACTACGTACATATGTTTATTAGTTAGTTGTACCTTCAAATCTGAACTATATATACATACGTCTGTTGATAATATGTTTCATAAATAGTCTCAAATTACAAAGCACTAACACAGCTAGGTAAATTCAAACTAATTTGACCTAGATTTGCATGCAGCATAGAAATAGCTAATATCGTAAGTGTACTTTGTAGAGTTTACAAATGAACTCCACCTAGGTTGTGACGTGCCCTTGTTTATACGACTTGGCGTTACCAAGCACATACCTACTTTGTTTGTACCAGCCAGTCCAGTGTGTAAATAATAGAGGTCAGTGATGGTGACGATCTTTACTTTTTTGTGAAAGATCATAGACACAATTAAAACTTAAAGCAACCTCTGATAGAAACCAACGTGAATTTTGACTTGAAAGCTAAAGTATTACGACAGTACATATTATGTCAAGTCATTATGTCAAGTTTTACGACAAATTTTTTATTTTCAAAAGTTAACAATATAAAAGTCGAAGTGGAAAATAAGTGTAGGATTATAGTTAATTAGATTTCTATGTGTGTTATGCCAAAATGGATGAACGAGAAAACGCTCCAAAGAGCCCTGAATTTCGGACTCAAGACCCGACCCGGACTGTGGCCATACCTGCCACGTCCAGGGAGCGACCGGTGGCTACCGTCACCGAAGAACTATCCGGGAAAGGAAGGTTTAAGCAATACATTTACAATAAAAAGGATAAAACGTACTGTGAAAGAACCTGTAAAAATTGGATCCAGATTATAGTTTACGCAATTATGTATATGATATTTCTATCTACTTATACCTTGATTTTCTTATACGCAACCTTATTGTTAATTCGACACTTAGAAGTGTATAAAGATTCTGCACTTAGTGATAGGACGGAGATGCTAAGTTTTTCCGACAATGGCATTGGATTGTCGGCGACTCCCATTTCCGACGGCGGTTACCCGATGATCTCTTACCGGAAATCTCAATCTGAAGATTACGAACAATACCTGCATTCACTAGACAACTTGTTGGAGAAGAAGCGAAGAAAACGGGACTTAAGCCTGGGGCCTTGCGCGCAGCGGCCTTACGGGTACGGAGACCAGCCTTGTGTTATAATAAGAATCAACAAACTTTTCGATTGGAAAGGGAAGCCTTTGGAAGCCAACAGCACAGAAGCCAGTATAGCGCCGGCTGAAGTGCGGACATGGCTGAAACAAGATAAGAAGCTGTGGCTACACTGTGACGGCGCCAATTCGTACGATAAAGAGCATATTGGGAAGATACAATACCACCCGAATCCACCCGGATACGATCCTTCCGCGTTTCCCATCAAGAAAGGGACTCGGTCACCTCTCGTCGCTGTTCAATTATCAAATTTCACATTAGGAGTATCTCTGAATGTGGAATGTAGACTCTGGTACGTAACTGGCCCATCTATGGTAGATTTTATGTTGTATGTTGCTCCCGATGATAGACCATCCAATATATAATGAACCTGTCCAAGTTTAGGGCGGTAATAGACTAGCAATTTCACGCGCGGGTCGACTCATTTCCGTAAGCGCATTTGTAACCGTGTTCGGTTCTTGAAGCGCGAAATATAGCGCGCGATCAAATTTGTCACGATCATATGTGTCCAGTAGAAACGCTAGTCTGAAAACACCCTTAGTGTAAATATATATTTAATACCTAGGTGTTATGTTGTTACGAATAAAGTTATTATTTAATGTTTCTAAAATTGTTTATTTTTGTGGTGTTGCTCACCCGTGCGAGACGTTTAGGTACTATGTGTACAAATCGCGTAAGTTTAAAAAAGACTATTAAACATTGAGATTGTGAAAACAAATATAGCTATCTTTTCTATATCTTATATATAAAATTCTCGTGTCACAGTGTTCGTTCGCGTACTCCTCCGAAACGGCTCGACCGATTCTCATGAAATGTGAGCATATTGAGTAGGTCTGAGAATCGGCCAACGTCTATTTTTCATCCCGAAATTCCCGCGGGAACGGGTACAACGCGGGTGAAACCGCGGGGCGCAGCTAGTAATATATAAAAGGCAAATCTGACTGCCTGACTCACTGACTTATACATACGTATAAAAACGCTCAGCCGAAATTACTGTACCTATTAAACTGGAAATTTGGCACAGGAGAACCATTCATGATTTATGAGCACTAAGAAAGGATAACAGGAGGTGGCCCTGCCCTTTCACCCAAAGTGAAGCGAGTGCGGCCGCTAGTTCTATTATAAAAACTTTCTGTAATTTTATTTTCCATTATTTCTTACACGACTTTTGATGGAACACCTACCGAATATGCATTTGAAAATCAAACAAATAATGTCTGAAACTGAATGAATATCTCGATTGAAATTCAAATACAACCTTTGAATCTTTGAATATTTTTATCATTGTGAAAGAACATTTTGACGAATATTGAATAGGATATTGTTTTATGAAGAACTTTTACCGTCCAAAGTTCAGTTTCATACATTTTAATAAGTTTTATTTGTATAAAATATTTTATTGAACTTTGATGTTAAAAGTTTAAGAATTATTTGTGTTGAGAGGTTTATGAACTCAAACCACATGATTAGTCTCTATATATAAAATTCAAAGTCCTGACTGACTGACTGACTGATAATCAACGCACAGCCTCAACCGCTACACCCAGAAACATGAAATTTGGCAGGAAGGTTCTTCAAGTGACGTAAGTGCACACTAAGAAAGAATTTTCGAAAATTCCTACGGGAACGGGCTCAACGCGGGCAAAGCCGCGGGTCGCTGCTAGTACAATATAAGAGCCTTATTCAAATGGTTTGTCCCTTTCCGACATACGCTATTTTTCGAAGAGCAAAAGAGACAAACTTTTTAACAGTGTTATAGATATATAGCGTTTATAAATAAAGCGGTCAGTATTTATCTCTCTGAACTTTGTAACTTTAACATTATGAGATCTGAACTTCACCTAAGTTTAATAACTTTTATATGACTCCTACGTATGGATAGCTTGTCATGTCAATCAAACAAACATAAAATAACGAATTGATGTATATATTTTATGATCATAAATTCTTATAAGCTTAACTAATCATCTTTTACTCTAGCTGTTCCCAGCGGTTTCAGTTGCATCTTAATAGATGGCTTTAGGATGTAAGTAAGAAAACGCTAGTTATCATAATATTTTTACATTTGATGGGGTCGCTTCTTCGTTTAGACGGCCAGGAAGAACGTTTTCGCGTTATTATATTAGAATATATACCTATTTAGGGCGAGTTGCGACAGCTTACGCTTACGCACGTGTAAACGTTAAAATAAATGTTAAGAAAATTATGAAGAAAAATCGTGACTTTCTACTGGCCGCCTCTATTCACTACATAGTATAAAATCGTCTCTGTTTCGTGTCTGTCTGTCTGTATGCTTAAATCTTTAAAATTACGCAACGGATTTTGATGCGGTTTTTTGTAATAGGTAGAGTGATTCAAGAGGAAGGTTTTTATGTAAAAAAATTCCCGAAATTCCCACGGGAACGGGCACAACGCGGGTAAAACCGCGGGGCTCTGCTAGTTAAGTTATAACAACGCTTTGTATTTAACACTCATTTAACAGCGTATAATCTATTTTAGTTTGCTTCTGAAGCTTGCTTTTGCTTACGATTGGTTCTGAAGAGGAAAAAGGTTTAGAGATAGGGTAAGAATGAAATAAAATCACTAAACCTTTTTCCTCTTCAGGAGCAATCGTCTTCGGCTGGAAAATTGACGACATTTAACCACATTTTGTGCCAATCTAAAAAAAAATAGAGTATACGTACTCGTACGTTTAAACGATCGTATGTTACGATGGTCAACCGTTTGCAACAACTTAACCTCAGTAAGCGCAACAGTCTTTCCGTCACTCCTGTCTGTCTGTTTGTTCACGGTAAGCTTAAAAAATACTGAACGGATTCTCATACTGTTTTCATCAACATACTGAGTGATTCAAGAAGAAGGTTTTCGTCTGTTGTTATGCCTACTGTATAATATTTACTGTTACCATATTTCTGACATGACAAGCCCGTTGGCACAGTGGCAGTGAGAGCGCTTACTGTGTCGGGGGTTGCGGGTTCGATTCCCGCCCGAAATCAACAATATGTGAAGACATACTAGTTGTTGGCGACGACGTCTGGGTGTCAATTATATATTCTTATAAAGTATTTGTGTATATATATGTAGTAGTATCAGTTAATTAGATTCCATATTACAAGCGTAGACCTTAGTTTGGGTCTAATTAACCGTGAGTGAATTTGTCTGGGTATATTTATTTATTTATTCTATCACACAATTCTAACTGGTGTCAGAATTAGCTGAAACCAAGTTTGGGCATCTAGTTTCTATCGGAAGGCACGTTAAGCAATCGGTCCCGGTTGTTGTAATTGTTAGCCGATGCCGATGGCCTTTGAGTGGTCGTTAGCCCATGTCGGAGGCCTTCGGGCGGTCTAAAAACCCCGACACCAGGGTTGGCTTCTAACCTACTCGACATGAATTAATGAATATATTACTGCATTATGTTAACGTAGTAGCCGTAGTAGTTAGTACTATCAAAACAACTTGATAAACAGTGAGTTTGCGAATTCTTGTGACCAGCGGTCTGAGTGGTAGAATCTCATTGCACAGGAAAAGTTTCTGTCACTGAGGTTATAAGTACTGTGGGAGGGTAAGGCATAACCACCCCACGTGTAATAATGTACGTGTCTGTGTTTCCAAAGGGATTGGAGTGGAACAAAGGATTTATTTAAGAATACATAACAATCACACACCTACCTTTGATATTTGTGTTTCGATATACTTGCACATACTTTACTTTGATCCATACTTATTGAAGAAAATGGGTTAGGGTCTAACGAACCGAGTGTTAAATCGTGAATAACGTAGGTCTTTAATACTTAAACCATTACATATTTTAAAACAAAGTCAGTCTGTTCGCTATAAACTCAAATACTACTGCACGGATTTTGACGCGGTTTTTTTAAATAGATAGAGTTATTCAAGAGGAAGGTTTATGTATAAAAATTCCCGAAATTCTCGCGGGAACGGCCACAAGGCGGGTAAAACCGCGGGGCGCTGAAAGTGTATAAAAAGTTGTAAGACAAACTATATTTTGTTAATGCAAAATTCAAAGACAAATGAGCGTTGCGAAGCTCAATCCACCAATCACAAGCATAGAAATTGTCAAACAACGCATTGTGGAAATCTTTTCGTAGTTGTGATAGGTCAATTGAATTCCGCATGATTCTGCCTCATTTCAATAGAAACACACCTTTTTATTTCCTTTAAATCAGAGCTTGCTGTAGTATCTCTGCTGCAAGGATGTATCTACATCTTTAGTACAAGCTAAGCTACTGAAACCGTTGACACTAATGCTAAGCTGCTATTAAACATTTCTTTCTCAATCCTAAAATAGCGGGAAGAAAATCCTTTCCCCATATTTTCTACTTAATCCCTGGTGTAGCATAAATCAGATGAATCGCGTAAACCCTAGCGTAAATCAACTCAGTACTGCGATTAACGTCACACTTGCAAGTACAATAACTAGTAAGGTTACAATAACAGTAAGGCTGCATACAGAAAGAAAGTAGAAAGTCTGCGCTGACCCACCAGCGGTTATGGCTTATCTATAATAAAAAAATGAATCGCAAAATGTGTTGGTAAGCGCATAACTTCAGAACGACTGCACCAAATTGGATGATTCTTTTTTTAATGTGTTCCTTATTGTCAGGACAAGGTTTTTATATAAGAAAAATAAGGAATTAAAATCTCAAAATTCCCACGGGAACGGGGACGCTGCGGGTGAAACCGCGGGGCACAGCTAGTGGATCAATATATTATATTGAATATCAAGTATGAACGGAAGTTTATTATTTTCATGTGTTCAACGTACTCAGGTTGTAGAGTTTATATGGAATACTTATTCAGCGAAATCAAGTTGTTTGTTGGTGCCGAGTGTAATCCTACTTCTATACAAATATTATAAAGAGGTGAAGATTCTATTTTTTCTTGTTGGTTTGTTTATATACCTCTGTCAATATCTAGTGTACTTGGGCCTGTCACTTAAAAGAGAGACTTGGAAAGAGAGTGGAGAGGCTTTTGCCCAGCAGTGGGACACGCCAAACTGAATATAATATAACTTGCCCATAACTAAAGAACATACTACGCACATTAAATTGTTATCAAAAAACAGTTACATAGTTAACTTAACAATGTATAAGACAATTCAATTTCACGCCCAGTGGGATGTTTCAATTACTTACTGCATCCTAACGGAGATCATTACGAGAGAAATGAAGTCACAATGGCTTCTGGCGACCTCGGTTCGACCTTCGCCCCACTGTGTTACATTAATAACGTTACTAAGTATATGGTTACATTATGGGGACTTTTGTATATATGTGTGTGTGTATTAGAGTGTAATGTATCCTATTTAATATTATAAATGCGAAAGTTTGTGGGGATGGATGCATGTATGGATGGATGTATGGATGTATGTTTGTTGCTCTTTCACGCAAAAACTACTGAACGGATTTAGATGAAACTTTACAGTAATATAGGTTAAACATCAAAATAAAACATGAGATACATTTTATCCCGAAATTCCCGCGGGAACCGATACAACGCGGGTAACACCGCGGGGCGCGGCTAGTATTGAGATACATTAATGTGTACTTTATTTAAAATCTCGATAAAACTAAGCTAGTAGAGTTTGTTAGTTACTACGTGAATTAACTTTCTGCTTATAAGTTCGATCAGGTTAGTGTCCAACCCTGATGACTGAGTTTTTAGACTACCTAAAGGCCACCAATATAGTCTACTGATTGCAACAAAATAAGTAGCCTATCTATCTGTTTCTCTTTCTGAATGTGACCTTTCATCTGAGCTGTGCTCGTTAACACAATTGCTACACACGTTAATTTACTTACCCTATTTTCTGCCTTATTTGTCTCCTCATTATTCACTTTATTACAGTCACTCTCACTTACTTTTTCATGAAGTACTTTCACAGCCACAAGTGTAAAACCAAAAGAAACTTCCCACTCCCTGTTATGTGACAATGATTTTATATTTCCAGGGAACCTTTTACAGTTTTACGCTCTTTCTTTTTATGCGCCTATAAAATAAATGTGGGTAGACATGGAAAGCTGAATGGAAACATATTTTTGGTTAAGGGTCATGTTTTCTTAAATGCGTGATTTGTTTGAAGCGTTGAAAGTGCGTTGACTTATGTTTTGGGACTTGTCGGTGCGG
Source organism: Cyclophora albipunctata (assembly GCA_963082685.1). Lineage (NCBI taxonomy): Eukaryota > Metazoa > Arthropoda > Insecta > Lepidoptera > Geometridae > Cyclophora > Cyclophora albipunctata. The sequence continues at coordinate 8,206,457 of OY720118.1, forward strand.
TTGTAAATAAATCCTTATTTAAATCGATGTTTTAATTTGACAAAGTACTAATTGCGTAGGATTTTTATTTGTCGCGAAACACGTTTCACTATAGGCATGTGCAGTGATTTTCCAATGTTCTAAGTGAGGAGTAGTATACCTACATCGTTATATTTACTTACTACCATACTATAGGCTAACCATGGCATCGGAGTTTTTAAACCTCCTCTAGTCATTCGTCATAGTTTAACGATTGAAGCAACCAGGGCCGACAATTTAACTTGCCCAACGAAGCCCTTCAAGCGAAGGCAGAGCTGCAAGCTTAGCAACAGCTATGCGATTCGTCGGTGTACTTACTGCGAATCTGTCCTTTTTTAAGGGGCCCATACACAGTAAGATTTATCTGTACGATCCGTCGTGTCAAACCGATCGAAACGACGAATCGATGGTGTTGTCTATGTATATATCGTTAACGATCTTGACATACACCATCGATTCGTCGTTTCGATCGGTTTGACGCGACGGATCGTACAGATAAATTTTACCGTGTATAGGCCCCTTTAAATCGTTGAATTAACATGTTTAGTTGTGTATGGATATTAACTACATAAGAGAAACAAGAGGACAATATTTTTCAATAATTTATTTTTATTACACTAATAATTCAATGATAAACTATTTAATTATATCTCTATACTTTAAATTTGTTAGTTAAATAGTGAAGACAAACATTCTTCATCTCGAAATAAAACAGAAATAAATTTACATAAAAAAATTAAAGATTTTTTAATTATCATGTACTTAGATTTTATATAGGTTTAATTCTTTAGTGTTAGGTACATACGCGTCTGATTTAGATTTTTAATAAAACTATTTACAGGTACAATTTGAGAAACTATCTTTTTGTGGTATTGGATTGGTCATTAACTATTTAGTAAAAAAATTAATCACTCATATTATTTATATACGAGTATATAGTGGCGGGAATGGGGGGAGGCCTTTGCCCAACAGTGGGACAAAACGGGCTAAAAGAAAGAGTAACAATAACTCGTGTTAATTTTATTTTTTGTAAAAGTTACACCGAACCCAAATGACCACTCAGTATAAAAGAAAGGTACTTATTCTCTAAATTTTTTTAACAAATGTCAAAATTGTATGAAAAGGTTGGTAAAGTTTTCTGTCGATGGCGTATTCGGGCATTTTTCACTAAATTACGTACTTTATACTGCTCAGAAGTTTTTGAAGATCTAATAAAAATAGATATACCTATAAAAAGTTATTTACAGTCGCACTTACAAATTTTATACGATTATTAGTCAAGGGAGTTTTATTACGGGAATTTGACATTTATCATGATGTCTATTAATACCAATTAGTTAATTGCTTTATGCTTAATGTAAATTACACCAATTAAGTACGTTCCTAAACATTTCTGAGTACGACAGTACATTGAAAAATATATTATTATAAAGAGGTAAAGTGTCTAGCTTTGATTGTATGTTAGTAAGGACTAATCTCAGAAAGTATCAATCCAATTTGAGTAATTCTTTTTATAATGGAAAAACACATTCAACGGGATGGTTATAGGCTATTTTTCATCCCGAAATTCACACGAGAACGGGCATAACGCGGGTAAAACTGCCGGACGCTGCTAGTGTTCTAATAAACCAATGCAATACCATTTAAAAGATACAATTCGATACAATTTTAAATGTAATTACACCCATTTCATTGGCACTTCCTAATACTCGTAACTATCACAATAGAACCTTGCAGAGAAATGTTATCAAATGTCAAATAAAAATCTGTTTAGTTATAGGAATATTTCAATATCTACTAATATAATAAAGGTTTGTTTGTTTGACACGTCAATCTCTGGAACAACCAGTCAGATTTGCAAATGTTTTTATGTATATAAAAGCTTCATTCAAGAGGAAGGTTTTGAAATACTTTTCATCCTGTAATTCCCAGAGGAACGAATAAAATGCAGGTAAAACCGCGGGGCGAAGCTAGTACTTTATATTACAGTTAACGAGAAAACAATCTTATTTCTAAGGCCTTGAGTACTATTTTATGTTTGTAGTTAGAATAAACGGGTTGAAATGGAACCCCAAATATGGGGTTTTTATTTTTGAGTTTCTACTTATTTGGAGACAGCCTTCAATCAAAATATGTATAGCTTCTTAGTTAGATTAGAAATCACTTACTTAATAAACTTTACTAATAAGTATTAAATCTTTCCGTTTTTATTTAAACTTATAAGTTCATAAATAGGATTTGTCAGGTACAGAAGTCAAATCAAAAATACATTAAAAAGAAAAATTTTGATTGAAGTATGCCATCCGCCATTTTGTTTATCAAATTCTTTCTGCACCGTTTATTCCAAGTAACTATTGCTTACAAGCAAAACATTGTAACCTTCACCTACACTTAGAACATTCAAACAAGCTGTTTTAATTTTAAATATGTATTCAAAAGTTTCATTTACAATTGACGACGCAATCGGCTACATTAAAAGCGTAACTTTATGATATTTTTACTTCGTTCAATGATACAGACTAGAGTTTTCATAAGGACGCTAGGATGTTAATTTTTTCAATACAAACCAATTACTTTATTATCAGCCTGTAGACACATTTAAGAGAAATAACCATCGATTCGCTAAGATGTAGAAGATCTATAGTATCTCGTACTCATTCACTTTATCACGCGCGTGAAAACGCGTGATAGAGTTATCGGATAAAGAAAGATCGATTACACCACTGAACGAATCGATTACGAGTCCAAACCAATTAATTGATTACAATACAGAAAACTACGACGTCGACAAAAATCGATACAAGTAATCGATTTTGTTTGTTTAGATTGTACTGTACAATGTCTTTTTAAAGACTTATCGCATCCCTTGATTGTCTAGTCGGTATTCTTGATCGAAGTGTTAGCTGTACAATTCCAGACGGGCAATATTAATTGTAGGCGATATCAAAAATATAAGGATTAGAGATTTAATATATATCACAAAATATATTCATTGTCATAACAACCTTTTGTTTTCAATACCAAACCAAATAACTTACCATACCTATAACTTATTAAAGTTATATAAGGTAAATCGATTCGTAACTTTTAAATCGGTCCTAATTGAGTTCTCCTAAGCTGTACACTAGAAATGTTTATTTATTTGAAAATACTTCGCTACTTCTTACAAAGAGATGCAAATTTAATTTTATAAAATAACCTTGACTGTAATATCTTTAAGAGTATGAAAAAAAATGTGCATCTAATGATATCAAGTCAGTGCAATTTGAGATTTTTAAGTTATAATAAGGCATTCCAAATTAACTCTTATTTTAGGTACATTCTCAGTATTGTATGTTAGTCATTTTTCAATGGAAAATGCTTTTCTTTAATAAAAAAATGAGCACTAAGACCATGTGCAATGTCAACCAATCAGATCTTTGCATTCAAAAGTTCGAAATACAACTCAATTTCATTGGTAGATCACCAAAATCAAAAAGTCCTTGCTGTCAAACTATATATATTAAAATAAAACAATCTGATTGGTCAATATTTTACGCAGGTGAAAATGCATCCAATGATGGCATTGAAAACAAAAGAGAACATTAGGCCTGTCATACACTGGACCACTGAACAAGAGGTATTCAATTTAAATCACTCATTTGAAACATGCGATGAATTCAGAAATATTGTATTCTGTTCGAAAAAAGAACTGCTTTTGAGGAGAATATTATCTTCTCTATAAAATTGATTCAGGTATATTTCTTTCACTCGGTCTAATGATTTTAATATCTTCGATTAAGATCATTATCATATAATAATTAACGGTTAAGAAGAGTTCTCTTTTCGATCAAAATACAGTTAAATATTGGTCTTTTTAAGTAAATTGTAATATAGAAGACTAAGTAACTAATAGTTGCATTGTAATTATATAAAAAGCAGAACAGCCCAGAAAAGGCTAAATTATAAAAAAAACATGAGTAAAGTAAAAAACATTTAAAAAAAACAACATTAAGCATCACTTACTTAAGGTAAAGTAAATTTATATTTTAGTGTTTTAATATAAATAAAACAATAACAGTATTTATTTATGTTTCTTTTCACACAAACAATAATATTAAACCTAGTAAATCGAGATTGCATTTTCCTGAATTTCGTACAAAAATCGTTTGAAATTCTTATTAATTTTGAAACACTTAAGGTGAATATGTAGTACCTACAGTTTCCGAAACGTTAACCTCAGTCATTGTAAATTAAAGTCACATAAATTTCAATTTATATACCTAACAACTTTTTGCATAACCAATTACTGAGCGAAACTTAAAAAAAAAAACAGATAAACATTTTCAATTTCAACGAACAGTAAAGCTCTATAGATATATTTTTGAATTAAGAACCGTTGCGATAAAAGGGAACTAACTGTGAAGTGAAACAAATAGTACCAGTTTACTATAAAACCAACAGTGGCGCCCTCATTCTACATCGGTTCTTTTTTTAAACAAGCTACAACAATACCAATAACAACAGTTCTTGTAATACATTTTGTACAATTCTAAATTCAAAATAATTTAATAAAGAAATAGACGAAAAATGAATTTAAAGTTCACAAAATTCAAGTCTAGATTCTAGATGAGGCACTCAAATGAAGCACGAAACTTAGTAGAGTCAATCAAATGTCCCAGTAGCTAAATTAAGTTGAAAAAAGTGCTACGTTGACTTTCCATGGCGAAATTTTTTGTGGTATTGATATCAATTAAGCTGACATTTAAGTAAATCCGCGGCTGACGTCAGTTATATAGACTTTCTGCAACGCTGAGCTCAGTAGCGTACTATAATAATTATAGAACCACGTCTATAATTATAGTCAATAGTCATACCGCATTAGGCAAGCGTGGTGATTTCGCCTAATCCTCCTCACTGTACTGATATCTTCAGTGAGATGAGAGACCTTTGCTCAAGAGTGGGACATTACAGGCTAGTACTTACTTATAGTAATAGTTTTACTAATATCAAAAACAGCTCGAAATGGAAAATTAGCGTAGCTCTGCCCTAAATTAGTTAAAAAACAATAATGGTCCATAAACTCTACACCTATATCTATTAAAACGAATACATCTATAAATAATATTATATTATTTAATGGACGAACACATATCATTCGAACGAATGCAGTCTACATAAGACTATAATACAAAGACATTGCTTTCGTCAACTTATTATATAAATATTAACACATAAATGCATTACACATTAAGTGCACTTCCACACTTTATTTGTATAAATTTGATTTTGTTGTTCTTTTTATTGTTATTAATAAAATTATAGTTTTATATTAAACCATATTTGACATTTTATGCTTAACTAAATTGTTTGGAGAAAAATAATAGGCCATCATTTTGACATAGACTATAATTATTTGTTATGGTTTCGTCTATGATTTTTCAAGCAAATTTTAAAAACATTATTCATTTAGAAATAATTTCATTAAGTACCTCGGATTAATATAAATTAAATATATCTTTGATTTTTCTCAATATCAATTTTCATAAAAAGTCCTTTTACATCACCGCTATCTTGTAAGGCAGTGCACACAATGAGTTAAAACAAACAAAACATGATTAAACTTACCTGTAGTTTATAGTATGTAGTAGCTATATCTACGAAAAATATTAAAAACATTTAAAGTTAATAGTATTTTCAATCGGTTTATAAGACTTTACACAAGAGAAAAACTATGCCATTATGTCATATTTTGTCATATACCATGTCAAACATTTGTCAAAATTTTGATGAAATTATTTCAGCATTGACAAATTGCTTTTAATTTCAAAGTGACTGATATGACATAATTTTTCTACAGTAAAAAGAGCCTTAAATCATTTGAGATCGTATCAATTGAAAGGCTCATTTTGCCTTACTTAGTCAATCACTTCATTCACTGCACTTCGAATCGTTCATTAGTTCTTATATATTATTATAGGCTAGGGATCACTTCAATATAGGCCACAAAGAGTTACTGATACAACACTCTTTCGGATTTGATCTACGAACGTCTAGAAGATTTTATGGACTTCATTTTGTGAAAAAAAGTTTTGAAAGTCTCAAAATCAAACATTTAACCAAAAAAAATCTAAACAAATGCCTCATTTAATTTCAGTTTGACAAAAGTACATCACATCTTGTCATTTTGACAAAATTTTGATTGTCGTTTTAAAGAAAACCTTACCGTACCTATATTCAATTTATTGGTCGGTTAGGTTTAATCTAACTTCAAGTTTAAACTTTATTTTTATGTGTTTAAACTTTACACTCCTTTAAATAAAGTACAAAATAGTCCATAAAATTTTCTAGATTGCAAAATAATCACATCATATTTACACTGTACCGTGTATCGTAACCATAAACCTATTTACACATCATACCATCATCTTACTATTTACACACTATCATACATCTTTATAAAGATATCTTTTGTAATGACAACACTATCTTGGTAAACTTCCATTTTGTTGATCTACTCGTACATGTCAAAAACAGTCCAACTATGTAAATATGAGTTTTTGACAAAATATTAAATCGATCCAAAGTTATTAAGAATATTCTTTTAGACTTAAATCTATATTATAATCTATCTTTACGAGAAAAATATATATCTCATCATCGTATCTATCTTACCTCATCATTATTTGCCTATCTTATCTTATCATTAAATAAGATCGTTGAATCATATCCATCTTATTAAATCATTACAAAGATCACTCAATCATATCTTTATAAAGATATATCTTATCATAATATCTTTGGTGTAAAGGCCGCTAGATGCCGTAGATCTGTGCCAGTATCAAATGGTATTCTTCGTAGACTCTGAGTAGCCAATATAAGCCTCAGATGTAAAGTAGTGTGAGGACTGACATACCCATTACTATGTAAGTGTTGGGTGAACTTAGGAAACCTTTGCTCCAGTAGCAATCTAGGTCTCTTTTTAGTACCTGAAATTGACAAATAGATATAAGTTTATAAGAAGAAATTTTAAAATTCAGAGTCAAAGACTGTGGCATGTTATCTCTCAAACGGATGGACCGATTTTGATAAGATTTTATGACTTGAAAGCCAGTTTCCTTGTCAGTGCAAGGAGTGGCTGTCAAGTTCTTAGTTATGGTTAAAAATAGGTGCAGCCGCTTTTACGCAGGAGGATTTAAAAAAAATTGCTTGTTCCATTATTTAAATTTTCTTACATCAGACAAAGTCCTATTATCATAGTAGGGACACGTCGCAAATCTCGCGTCATCTCTCGTCGCTATACACTTGGAGGGACCGGAACAGAGATATTGTCTTCTCTTTCTATCCCATGCTTCTATCCATCTGTAAGAGTGCAACAAAAACATTATATTCATACCAAAGATCAGGTAAATACAGGTAATTGGCCGGGAGAACCTTATAAAACCTTACAAAAAGGTTTTATAAAAGAATTAGCAGCGCCCCGAGGTTTTACCCGCGTTGTGCCCGTTCCCGTGGGAATTTCGAGATTTTTTATACTTAAAAACCTTCCTCTTGAATCACTCTACCTATTTAAAAACCGCGTCAAAATCCGTTGCGTACTTTTAAAGATCTAAGCATACATAGGGACAGACAGACAGCGGAAAGCGACTTTGTTTTATACTAGGAGATGTAGTGAAGGTATGAATATAGTGTACTCACCCAACTCCACAGTCGCAGAAGAGCGGGTTGCCCGCGACGAGCACGTCGTGCAGGAACACGGCGCGCGGCGCGGCCGGCCACAGGCGCGTGGCGGGGTTGGGCACGCGCGTGAGGCGGTTACCGCGCACGTCGAGCACGAGCGAGCGCACGCGCCCCGCGCGGTACAACACTTCGTCCGCGATGTCTTCCGCGCTCGTGTTGTAGATCGTGAGCCGGAGGGATTTAGATTGCACGCCCTGCGTTGAAAGTTAAATAGTGAATATGGCACTGGATGCTGAACTACTCGAACTTATTTACACTAGAGGTATTAAGAGGCAAAAAGTTTTAAAGTTTTTTATCTTCTTCAAAAAGGTGAAATCTTAATAAGACCTATTTTGCAAAGCAAGCAATTTCCAAATATATATTTTTTACAATTGCTTCGTCTCGTAACCTTTTTCTCTATAGAAAGATTTATCTTGTGTTGAAATGTTGGCTATTTTGTTTAGTCATCTTGCCACTTACGCAGCATAAATCGCCCCGTGTAAATATTCTATAAACGACGTTTGGGACATTTTCTCAGGCATTGACTTGCAAATCTACATAATTCTACTATATTACTTGTTACTAACTTGACTGATAAAAAGAATACTTACGGTCAACATATAAGGTGCCAAATACTTCATAGCTTGTCCAGTAATGGTGATGTTATTCAATTTAGAAGGCAATATACCATAGAGTTCCTTTCCGAACTCAATGCCAAAATCATCAATTTCTACCACAAGATTTTCTAACCCTGTGTTGTATGTCAGCATTCTAGGGATGTTGAAATCTCTTATGTTGGACTGTGAAGACATTTTCAATGTTCGCAATGCATACATTTTGTTGAAAGCTCCATACTGTAAAAGTGAAAATACAATATAGATTTATTCATATTCCGCTTTATTCATAAACGATATTGAGCTAAGACACTGTTATGATGTCTTTTGTCTCTTTTGATCTTGAAAATAGCGTATGTCGGAAAGGGACAAACCATTTCACAGCTAAAGTAAGCTGTTAGTAAGCGTTTATGAATAAAACCCTTAATGAAAAGGTTCAATAAATTGATTCATTAATTTGATGTCGAAGACCTTACTATTCTATATTATTTGGATATAACTTAAAGGATCTGGTTGCAGAGCTATGCTAGGTTTGATACTATAAGTGGATATCAAAAGTAGCTTTAGTATTCTCTTTAAAGTAAAATAAATTATTGTAAAAGATAAAAGTACTTAATAATTTCTGTAATAAAATTCATTTACCTCAACAATCCTGAGCCTCAATCTCGAAACGTCCAAGTATTCCAACCTTGGTGATACTCCGTATAGGCTTGTGTTCATGAGAGCTGATATTGGATTACCAGAGAGAGACAACCAACGAAGATCACTTAGCGAATGGGTAGCCTGGGGAAAGAAACATGATTCAGAAACTATCTTTAACTAGCCACACCAAATCTCATTTGACGTCTCTAAGTACGGGCATACTTACAACTGGAACTGTAGCCAAATCATTGAAGGAAAGATCCAAAGATCTCAACCTGGTCAGGTTGGCTGTCGTGTCAGGGGGTATGGAGGGGAGGTTGTTGTATGATAAGTCCAGGCTCTTGAGCTTGCCTAGAGGCATTGACGGTACCTGGAATTGAGAATATTATGCTTAGGATGTGTATTATATTGTTTGATTTTATTAAGGTGCTATGTATGTTATGGAGTTTGTATATTTGTGCATGGTGAAAACGTATTATTTTTTGATTTTAGTAAGAGCTGAAATATCTAGGTGTATATTATAAAGTTCAATTTGGCAAAAGTGAAGACAAGTAAACCTGCATTTTTTATTATCAAGCATTATCACGCAAACCAAAGGTATTTGTCGAATTAAAATAAATCCATTGGAGAAACGGATCAAAATGTTCACTTCATCATCAAGATTATCTAGATATCATATCAAGAAGGGCAGTTCAAACTTAGAATCAAACATGAACACAAAGTCGAAGAATCTATAATATTAATCCCAACAATAATTACTCACCGACATTAAACTGACGTTCTTCAATCCCAAATGAGACAATCTTCTCTCCAATCCTTTGAAAGTGGCCGTGGTTCTCTCGCCAGAGTTAAACGGCAAGTTGTTGCTCAGATCCAACCACCTAAGTCTTGGTAGAGCAGAGAATGAACCACCTTCGATACGGACTAAGTGGTTTCCGGAGAGATCGAGCCATGTTAGGGACTGTAAGGTAAAATTTGGAGGTTGAGAATAATAGTATTCATATTAATACGAGAAGAGACGCAGAGATGGAATGCTATCGGTAGTTTTTCCTCCATTTCAGTATAAGGGAGGTGTTAGGGTTGTATTTTTAATAGGTAGCTGACAATATTATGCCTTAAAAGTTGTAATATAACTAAAAAATATATAAAATGTACTGGCAAATTAATGACAATATTCAAACTTATTAATTTGCCAAAGTACTAGAGAGCTTCACACTTTCCTGGTCATGACATTGTCTGTACAGTAATCCATTAAACGCAGTTTCAACTCTCAAACGCACACCAACGCCATCTACAATCACCAAGCGTCCCTACCTTGTACAATATATTCTGCGGATACTGCTTCTTCTGGCTGACCACTCGAGTGTGGTCTCTCCGCGCCGTATGGTACATGTACTCGTCGCTGTAATCCGGTTCTTCAGGCCAATATTCACCGTCGGTCTGTACGTACAATGGGCATGCATGTGGGGTTAGCAATCTACTGGCACACTGGGCTATGTCGTTGATATGTTGTTTGTGGTATACTAGTCTTGATGATTATGGTTTTGGGCCAAAGTGGCACATTTGGGCACATGAGGCTCTTTTGAATGTACTATACAAAGTGGTAAGCTTGGGCACAAGTGGCTCTTTTGAATGTACTATCGATTGAAGATTTTTCGAAAATGCCATGCTCAAAAGGTAACTAAGATGATGCTTCGCTTGACGAAAGTCATATCCAAAACACCAGTCTTGTCAAGCGAATGCACGTGATACTACACCAACCAGCATTTCTTTTCAAGCGTTTAAAAGTGGTCGCAGTTTTCATCACCAGGCAAATAAACATGCCTTTAGTTTAAAAAAAAATAGTTTAGTTACAATTTAAAAACTCAGGTATCAGAGTTGAGTAATTCTAAAACATGTCAACAACACAACCCTTAATTAGTTCAATCAAATCACACTGTATATTACATTATACGTTACGTAACGCTTCACTCACGCGCATTGACAACCGAGCAAGTACATCACACAAGTTAATATGTAATTATTTGAAAACAGAAATACTTAGGGTGTGTTTATATTCAAGTGGAGCGGAGCTGTGCGAGCTCAACTGAAAAATCACAATGCATTACGAAAAGATTTGAATAATGTCAATGCGTTGTTTGACAATTGTACTTGACAGCCTCCGTGGTCTTGTGGTTTGAGCACCCGGCTCACGATCCGGAGGTTCGTGGTTCAATTCCCGGTGGGGATACCTCACAAAAATCACTTTGTGAGACTGTCCTCAGTTTGGTTAGGGCATTGCAGGCTGAATCACCTGATTTCCCGAAAAGAAAGATGATTCCGTGCTTCGGAGGGCACGTTAAGCCGTCGGTCCCGGTTACTTTCTACGGATAGTAGTCGTTACATGAGCCACGTCAGAGGCCTTTGGCGGTTCTATAACTCTGACACCAGGATTGGTCAGGTTGACCATCCACTCGCTCGATGAAGAAAAATGCGTTGTTTGACAATTGAAATGCGTTGTGATTGGTTCAGCTCAGCACAGCCCTGCTGCAATTCAATGGCGTCACACCCTGAGCTGGACTAAATACTTGGAAATCAGTTAGTATCTAGCTTTCATACTTAAGGCCATATACATAGAATGAAACCTTGTCAGGTAAACGATTTAACTCATACTGACGAAATTATACCTATATGTATGTTGAGATTTGAAAATCCGAAGGCAAATATGCTAAGCAAGGTGGTGAAATATTAGATCTCACTGCAAAAAACGCCGAAACTCGGAACAAACTTTAAGTCATGATAACTTTACATATGTATATTTTATGTATGCAATTTTTTTATTATTTTTAATAAAACAATCGTAACTAAAAGTTTCATCTATAGATACGGCCCCAAACCTTAGTACCTACATACACAAAGGATATATTTAAGTTACCCGGTATCGCTGAACTAAGTCACTCATAGATAGAGCTGGGATAGTATTGCCACTGAGGTCTAGTTCAACTATATTAGCGGCCGGGGCGGGCGAGAGGCAGTTGGTAGGCACTCTTGATAGAGAGTTGTCTGATAGGTCCAGTCTGAAAATATGAAGTAAAAATACATTAATTATTGACATTAATTAATCCTATCGGAAAAGTATAAGTCAAGACGAAAGACCGACTTTATAACTTAACAGACTATTTCTTTAAGCTCTGCGCATACGAAAGATTTTTTTGGGCGGAGGACAAAACCGTTGGAATATAACGTTTGTGTGTGTGCGTTATTCGATAAAATTTGTAAGGTTCAATTTAAACGGAAAGAAAAGTGCAGCGGACTAAAGTCCTAGTCTGCGCAGGCCTATAGATCCAGTTGGGCCTAGAAAATTAAACTTTAGTTAAAACCTTGTCATATTAAATTTCTGTGAAACCTGCTAACATTTCCATAAGACTTTCAAAACTTTATCATGCGGCATAGTACTAAAGAGCTTAATATTTCAAGTGGTCTGAATGAATATTTCTACCATCTCACCTTTCCAAAGTAGACGAAATGAAGAAGTTATCCGGCAGATTCCTTATCCGGTTATCTGACAGATCTACAGCAGTTAAATACTGCATATCGTGGAACAATTCCACGGGCATGTCGATCAGATAGTTGTGGGATAGGTTTATTATCTGGAACATAAACAAATGGTGAATTTAGAATATCTACTTCGAAAAAGTCAAGCTGAATTTCGACTTTAATACGCAACTAATAAGGTTTATAGTAGATCGCCTACATTGAAAGTGAATAAATGAAAACCTTTTCTTAATAGATAGTAAAGATAGATGACCGATAGTTGGCAGTCATATCAAGGAAGTCCATGACTGAACGATAGACTATTTCATCGACGGGACATTTCACCAAAAATCTATTTAACCGATAGCATGGACCAACATATTAGTCCTTGGATGGATAGACACAAAATCTTTTATACATAAAACATACCTGCAACTTATTGACTTTCTTGAAACAGTCATATTCCAAGTCGAATATATGATTGTGCGACAAATCTAAATACTGCAACATATGCATTGAACCGAACACTTCTCGTGTAATGTTCCTTATTCGGTTGTAAGAAAGGTGTAACTCGGTGAGTGTTAGATCTGCGTGCCTGGAAAGGACAATCAACTTGAACTTAATATACTATAGAGGAGAGAAAAGTTCTAAATTAAAATACATCGATAGAAAGTAAATTAACGAATTATTGTTGTTTTGATCGATATCTCGGCAATCATTTTGATAATCAAGACACTTTGATCAATGTCTTGACCATTACAAAGGTATTAAACCATTAAAAAGTTTTCTGTTATAACTTACCTAAAGTAATAAGGCGCAATGTATGTAATGTTATTGTGAGAAAAGTCCAACACACGTATGTTTACAGAAACTGTTCCAAGGCCTGTAAATATGACAGAAAGTATATAAAAGTGTCTGTAAATTTAAGAACATTTTTTATATTGTAAATGAGTATCTGGCAATACATAGAGTAATAATATCTGTAAATAAAAGAACAAAATAGATTCCTGTAAATTACAGAACATTCTGTAAAGTTTACAGAAGTATCTAGCGATACATAACAATTTTTTAAGATCACCTTGTAACACAGGATGTTCATCCAAAGAAACTAAAAGCAGCGAAAGAAGAAATATAAATAAGAATAAGAAATAAAACGAAATAATAAATAGAAGAAACAAAGAAATAGATAAAAAACGAAGAAAGAGAGAGAGAAAGAGTATAAAACAAAAATACTAACAGAACAGAATTAAGTAACGATAATTACAGATACATATTTATTCTGCATTCTAGCACTACCACTCAAACTCAAATACCTTTTAAACTGGATGGTGTAAGAGGCCTTCTGGCTTTAAATTATGAGAAATTAATTACATTAAATAGTGTATTAGTGTTAAGGATATAACGAAGTAAAATATTTAAAAAATAGACTTGTCTTGTACGGCAACGCAAAGGCATCTGGAGTGATTAATGGATATGTCAGTAAATTAATTATAATTAAATTATAGAGACAAAGAAAATTCACATCAAAAACTTAACATAAAATAAGTAACGAATAAAAAAAGTTAAGTTGACGTAAAGCCTTAGAGGGTTTCAGTTAAAAAACAGTCACTTACTTTGAGCCTTAGGAGGTGGATAAAAATTGCTTGCAAAGAAACTGGGCGCGTTCGAGTCGGCCAAAGTTATTATTCTATTGTAGGAAGCGTTCACTTTCAACGCAGTCGCTGATCCGACTTGGTCGAAAATAGAGAACTTGAACGTTTCTAGTTCATTGAAGGATACGTCAAGCCTGAAAACATAGAATAGCCAATGAAATTGTTGAAACACCGTTTCGTGTTCGTACGTTTCAGTAGGCGCTTTACGAAATAGTTCCAGCTACGGTGCGAACGAAGGTGGCAAAAAAGGGAACTAATTGAATTAATAAGAAGATTTTTATAACTATAATCTATTTCTTTTGGATTGGCACAAAATGTGGACCAATGTGGTCAATTTTCCAGCCGAAAACGATTGCTTCTGAAGAGGAAAAAGGTTTAGAGATAGGGTAAGAATGAAATAAAATCACTAAACCTTTTTCTTCTTCAGAAGCAATCGTCTTCGGCTGGAAAATTGACGACATTGGTCAACATTTTATGCCAATCCAAAAGAAATAGAGTATAGTAACCACTACTGCAATACTAACTCCCTCGCTAAAATTCATAATTATTCTTGTTACACTGTAGTCGTTAACTCTTGCGGTAAATTAAAACGCTTGAGCGAATATGTTCAGTGATGATTTGCTGGGAACAACTGTTCTTGTTCCGATGTTTTCTATTTGAGCTGTCATTGCCTGGACAGCAAACATTAGCTCAGGTCATAATGTGACTGTGACTGTTTGTTCAGACCGCTTAGTGAAAAAAATGGTGGAAAAAACAGTTTATTAAACGTCAAAAAATTGTCTATAACATACTCATTCAAAGTCGGAATATTCTGGAAGGCCTCTTCACTGATCTCATAAATCTTATTCCCTTTGAGCCTTATAACCTTCAAGTTATCCAAACTGGTGAATGCCCTTCTCTGTATACTCTCGATGAGGTTGTCTTCTATCAAAACTTCTTGTAATTCCTTTAGGTCTACGAATGTGTGTTGAACGATTTGACGCATTTGGTTCAACGAGAGGCATATGCTTTCTAGTTGGCCGTGGATATCTCCCTGAAATGAGTTTGAGAATTAATGAGTATTGTTTTCAAATGGAACATCCAGAAATTATGGATTTTGTACTATTTTTAACTGCGAGAGCGTGAGAGCGTGACAAAATTAAATTTAGTCGACCGTCGATAAAAGATAAGTGCTGGATTCTGCCGATATTTTTTACCATCATTCATTCAATAGTGGTAGTTTCTCACCTGTAAAGTCCCTTTAGAGAATTGGTCTATGGCGTTGTCTTGCAGATTCAAAGACTTGAGCTTATACAAGAAATGGAACGAAGTGTCAGGAACGTTCCTCAGCTTATTATTGCTCAAGTCCAAGTATTGAAGCTCTATGAGAGCTTTCAAAGGCTCGAAAGGTAGAATCTTTACGAAGTCCGATAGGCCATTCACCATTTTAAGTGTTGTTAGGCTGTGTAGCTGGAATAGAAAATATAGATTCTATGAACATTTTTAATGATACATTGGATTACTTCTATTTCTAACACATTATTGCAATGAGAGGTCATATCAATTTAATAAGTGTGCGTAAGAAAAGTAAAAAGAACTAAAAAGATCGATAATATATGACAAAATATATGACAAATATATGACAAAATAAAATAATATATATGACAAATAAAATATTCAAAGTAAATATAATGATTTTGTTACTGTTTACCAAATCAAGTTTTTATCATACGTATAGATAACTGTGCGTACAGTTTTTAGATAACAACATTAACGTAATGACGATGCAACTTATATATTATACTAATATTTGATAAAACTGCCGGTTTTATTGTGAAACTACAGAGGACGGATTTCAAATAAAAAATATACCAAAATGATAGTGTGGGAAACAAAACAAAGAACACATTGAAAATCCTTTCCACGTTTTTCATTGAGTACAAATTATTAACTACTTCCTTACCTCAGCGAAAGCGAAAGGATCAATAAACTCAATATTATTCTCAGATAGGTCCAACATCTTTATAGTCCTGGCATGCTGGAAGGCGCTGCTCTCAATCCTTGTGATCGTACTGCCGAATATCTTGAGGTCTTCCAGTTCAACTCCAAATTCAAGGAAATCTTCAGACCTTATACTTTGTCTTATGAGTTTGCTTAGAGATAGAGAGCGGAGAGATCTCATTCTGGAAAGAGGAGAATTGCCAATGTGTTGTCTTATTCTCTTCGATATGTTAGAAAGATGTTTCTTGTAGAAGAGAAAATGAAGTGCTGACTCTTTTTTTTCGAATATGTTAGAAAGAAAAAAATATGATTTTGTTCAGGATCAATTACAAAAATATGATAAATGGTTTCTTTTAATAACTATTCCAGAATTTACTTATTCTTACTTATTCCAGAATTTATTTCCTAATATTTTATTTATACGAGATTATTTCTTAATTCTAAAATACTTACTTAAACTTTATAATGACTATAACAGTGGAATAGCACCTCCTAGAGCAGTAACCTGGTAGGTGCTACAGTAGAGGCAACAATCCCAAAATCGATCTTTAGATTTATCGATAACTTAGATCGCAAACTGATATTAGATTAACAGGATCCATTCTATCATCAACCAACAACCATTGATTGGTAATCGATCGAGGACTTCTGTAGTAAACATCCTTACCTTCTAAAATCCTGTAAGCTCATCTCAATAGAGTTGGCACCACTCACATCCAATGAAAACAGTTTGTATTGGAAGTTGTTGAATGAATTCGATCCGTAGTCAGATGGACTGTTACTTGCAAGGAGGTTTATATCCACCTGTAATTAACAAAAAGTATTATATAAGTATCATGGTAACTCTTTTGATATCTAGTTTAAGGTAGATCCTTGGACCTTATCCTTGTATCCTTGGTATGGAAATAAAATATTTGTGTCAAAAAATCTGTAAGATTTTGACTGAGACATAATTTAGTAAATTATTTCAGGTTGCATCTAGAAAAATTAACAACCGGACAGAATTACTGTTGCATTAAACCATTGTATGTCGGTTGAAGATTTCCACATGTTACAAAATCCTATAAGTTAAATCTTGTAAAGTAAGTTAAAGTTCTTTTTTACGTGTCACTGGCACTAAATTGAACCTTAATCTCATCAAAGTATAATTAAAATGTAAAGATCCCATACCTTATTCTCCCTCAAGTTCAAAAACCTCAAAGAGTCCAATTTATTCAACATGAACTTGGATAGCATCGTCAGATTGTTTTCAGACAAGTCCAAACTCTGCAAACTGTTTTCCAAGCCCGCGAACGAAGCCGGGGACAGATCCACTATGTCACAATCACGGAGCGAAAGGGACTTTATCTTCGCGTTTCTGAATGCATCTTCCTGTAAAGAAAAATATCTCCTTAGTTATATAATACAATTTATTGTATGGAAAATGATTGCCCAAATACTGCAGTCTAATCCTTCACACTGTTCTGAAGGCACTCATTTATTTATTTTTAGATTTCACACCCTTAAAAGCCTTATAAAACAGGCATTTAAGATACAAATTTGGACATGCGGTTCGGTTCATTGTATCAACCGTCAAAGCATCACAGCAGCCGAAAATCTTTCTCTGAAATCACTCTGTCTGTTGCTGATACCACACCAGGCTTATTTGAATTTTGTACAAGCTTATAGACAGACTGACAGAACTTTGTTTTCGTCCTAAATCTAGATAAATGATCTCAAATCGAAGAAGAATGAAACAATAATCTTACCCGAATGGTATAGATGGGGTTGCCGTCCAAAGTGGTCGTGTTTAAAACGTTGAAGTACTTGAAAGCACCCGGGAATAGAAGTTTAATCATGTTGTTGTCCAATCTGAAAATAT
Source organism: Cyclophora albipunctata (assembly GCA_963082685.1). Classification (NCBI taxonomy): domain Eukaryota; kingdom Metazoa; phylum Arthropoda; class Insecta; order Lepidoptera; family Geometridae; genus Cyclophora; species Cyclophora albipunctata. Next base: position 8,224,435 of record OY720118.1, read on the forward strand.
AACAATGAAACAAATCGTGATATATCATTACATAGTATAAAACAAAGTCGCGTCTGTTTCTCGTCTGTTTGTCTGTCTGTATGCTTGAATCTTTAAAATTACGCAACGGATTTTGATGCGGTTTTTTGTAATAGGTAGAGTGATTCAAGAGGATGGTTTTTATCTAAAAAAATCCCGAAATTCCCACGGGAACGGGCACAACGCGGGTAAAACCGCGGGGCGCTGCTAGTGTTTTCTAATAGAATATTGTTGAAGCTATTTTAGTATAGGGTGCTTTTTCACCAAAGTATTACTAAGCAACGTTAGTATCTACCAACCTTAAACCATATACAAACGTGGCATAGCAACATTACATAGTATATAGTAATGGTATAACAATTATGCCAAACGTTGCATAGTATAGTAATGGTATTATCATTATGTCAAACGAAGCATAGACGTGATGAAAAGACACGAGTGTTTCGTAATAATACAATATTGTAAAAATATACAGTATGATAGAATAAATAATTGTACTACTCAATAGCTAACAAAACAAAGTTTAAAATCAACTCACTTCAAATAATCCAGAGACAAGCGTATATCATTCAGCTCATGCAATGGCGGGACTTGCTTGATCACATTACTGGACAGGTCCAACACTCTTAGCTGACGCAACGGTGATAATTCTTCGTAAGGTATGTACGATAGCTGGTTGTCGCCTAGAAGAAGCTGTGGAGAAGATTGGAAGGGTTATGTTTGGATAGAATCTTCTCAAACTTTTCTTCTATATTCTGCCATCCTCTTTATCTGTTCATACGACACGACATCTTATTTTTTTTCCAAACCATCGCAGTCGGATAAGAGAACTAATATGTAAGGTATTATTCAATTTCTTTTCATATGATTAAAGCACAGAAGACAGGAACAAAGTTTTCACTCTTCTGTATTTATCTAGAAACCGATATACGCTACATTTAGCGACAAATCCCGCAGAGCGCCGTTTGCCAATCAATCAATAAAACTTTTTTGAAAAAGAAATAAAATGTGGCTAGCAAAGTAGGGCTGTCACCGCTATCAGAGTGAATTAGGCCGCCGACTCGACGCCTTTGATTTAGGTCGCCAGACAAAAGTGAAACATATAAAATTATCGAGATATCTATTGATGACACCACGTTTTTGAAAAAAATGCTTAATAAAGATTCACTGCCACTCAGTCACTAATGATTCCTTAAGAGACGATAATTCAATATTTTTGTCATAAAAAGCATGGAAAATTTCGTCAATTAGTTAATTATCGATTTAATTAACGGCTTTAACAGTTGGTTATCAAATTTATAAGTATGATTCGGGTGTATATCACTTTATCCTTCTCACTGTACTGATTTTTGCTAGTACTACTTACTATATGGGTGCTTTCTTGAAATAAACAGATTTTATTAACTTTTATTTCATTACCTTATTAAGTCTGTTCATTCCATCTCTAAAGACGCCAGCATCGATCCCTGTCAGATGGTTTCCGTGCAGGTCCAAGGTCTCTAACATCGGGAGACCGGTGAAAGCATCCAGAGGCAGGTTCGATATAGAGTTGTCAGCTAGTATTAGAGTCTGGAGTGTGTTTTCAAGTCCCCTCCAGTTATCGCCAGAAATATCGGAGATTTCGTTGCCTAGGAAAATACGAGTAATCATTGAAATAATGTCTGTTTAGAATGAAAACTACGTTAGTATAGATACACTGCGTTTTTCTTTTCCATTTTTATCCGACGTTTCGGCTCTTCTACAGGAACCGTGGTATCAGAAGAGTAAGGTGTTATGCGGACACACGGAACATCAGAAGAAAATGTTAATAAAAGCGAAGTGTATCCGGAATCGTAGTTTCGATTGAAAATGAGTAGTGTCCGGTTTATATATTTCATTGATAAAATTACAAAATTCTCTCTACCTTCTATTTTTTCTCTTCTAAACATCGAAGAACTAACCTATCCTTTCTAGTGTTGGAGTTTTAGGTCGAATAAAAACTTTAAGTATGACCTTGTTTGAATTTAATGGTTTAACCTACATTTAAGAACTGTCTGACTGTTCTTGCTGCAACTTAGATTACATTTACATGTAAAACGATTCTTTTTTTAAAGAAGTAAAGTCAGTAAAAAGATAAGAATTTCTCTTTTCAAGTCAAAATGAAGCAAAATCAATAGAAAGATAAGAGTGTATTCCAGTGAAATAGCAACCTTAATTACTGGCATTTAAAGCTTAAAATAAAAATTGATACGGCTCTAAATTATCAAAGAATAAAGATACCATAATAATACACCTGCTTTTTACAGAAACATAATTTACCAGTAACGAATTATTCGAACTCTGTACTTATAAATCCAGCAAAATACGTAAACAAACGTAATTAATAAACAAAGTTTGCTAACGACTAAATTAAATCAAATTTAACAAGAACAATTATTTACATGACAACAATAAAGTTGAAACTTTGTACCAACTTTATGTCTTTCGTGTTTTAATCGTGCAGGCATTCCACGTACAGTGGGAGGTAATTTAGTGAGCAGATACGGTTCCCTGGCTACGAGAATATTAAGAGCGTTACCTTAGGCCGGCTGTCACAAGAATTCTTAAATCTTTTTAGCACCTAAATATGTTTAAGAAACAAAAGTTTTTCGTTCAAAATAGTATTTTATATTGCACAAAATAGAGCACTATTTAAAATGAACGTCATTTGTTTATACATATTTAGGCTCTAATTAAAGTTAAGAATGCTTGTGCAATTTTATTGTAATTTCAAATTATTTCAATGTTATATTTTTACAAATTCAAAATCTTCTAATTATTCTTGCCCAGAGTAGCACCAAATAATTACCACCATTAACTTATTGTTATCCAATGGATCTAAAGGCCTAACTGATTAGGAACAGCTATAGTTGCCCTAGAGCGGGTGATTCGATTGCCGGCAACAAATTGCGCAAACAATGGACGTAGCCTCTCTACAATTTACTCTACATTTGTTTTCGTGGAGTGTCCTCGAGATAGTCCTTAACACAGCCCCACAACACTTTATGTTACAGACATAGATAACGATGCTTAATCCGTCCTTTACGCATACTCAGCACAGCTCAACTCCACCAATAAAACAGCCATCAACTGTAAACCTGAACAATTAGTACCTGTCAAGTCCAAAAGTCTTAACTTCTGCAGGTAGCGCAACGACCGACTCGGGACTGACGTCAACTTGTCATGTCTCAGCTCCAACTCCCATAAGGTGTTGTCCAAGCCATAGAACGCTTCCTCATGAACATTCTCCAGAGGATTTTTGTTTATAGCAAGCCGGTACAAGCCTGAAATTGGACACGGTTTAGCGAGGGACGTAGTAATTGGACCTGTGAAGTTTGGTCCAGTTTATAGGGCGTTTGGGTATTGGAGCAAATTTATTTGATTGGTGTTATCCTTGTTTGTAGGGGGTTACTTAATATGTTTTTTATGGAAGTACCCTTAATGTTTTAGAGGAAAGTAATTGTATACCCTTTATGGTGTTTTAAATTAGCAACAGTTTTAGGGTAACGGCTGGTAAATATAATTGATGTGCTAATATTAACACATTCATAGCACATTGAATACAAAGAAATTGCTTTGTATTGAGGGAGTTAAAAAACAAACACAGTCACTTAAGCCGTTATGTACCAATTCTAATAGCATTTAAATATTCTTGTCCAGTCATCATCTTAATTTAAGAGCTAGACTCTTGTCAGTGAGTCCGATGCAGACTCCTCCATCTATTCCTGTTCAGTGCAAGCTCCTTCACATATCTATACGACATGACAGACACTTTTTCTTTTATCTGACTCATGTACTCTCTCTTGTCTACTATACCACAAAAATACAAAATCTTCAACAAACCTGTAGCTTGAAAGAAATGTGGCTCCAGATCCATAATCTGATTCCCAGTCAACTCCAAAGAGAATACTTTGGAACTGTTGATGGTCGCTGGTACCCTCCAGATAGGCACGTAGTTGCAGGTCACTATACCAAGATCTCCCGCCGGTTTGGAACAGGTACATAACGCTTGGAACAGGCATGGTGGATGACCGGAGTCTACGTGGATCTGGAATGGGAGAAGCGAATGTTTAGAGGGAGTTTTGAAGACAGAATGGTTAGGAGTCAACTCTATACCAGTAGTGATAATGTTGCTACTATCTTTTATCTCTTTTTTTCATACGAATGTAGAAAGAGATGTTTTTAGAGAAGAAATCTTGAAGTTTATTCAATACATTAACGATTTTTAACCAGCATAATATGAGGGAATTCAGTAAACTTAGAAGATATTTGCTTATTTGCAGTCCGTTGTAGCACAAAATATAGAAAAACGCACACTTACTAGATGCGTATCTATACTCATAAAAACTAAAAGTATGGTTTAGAGGCTCTCCTGAAATAAAGCACCTATACATTATTATTTATTAATTTAACAGATATATATCCAGCCATGCACGCGCTACCTAACGACTCACAGACACATGAGTGCTTTACTTTAAAAATTCAGTTCTACTCTTCTCAAGATACGAAACGCTAAAACTGAAAACGTGAATGAATTGAAAATGAAATTCATATAAAACCTAACTCTGAAAAATATTCGCAAACAATCAAAATTTCGCCCACACAGAGTGTTTAATAAAAGTAAATAAAATTCGATCGAATATTTTGTACATTGACGTACAAAAAGCCAGCAGTTTGTTAATCCTATGAGGTTCTCCGCTCGGTATGATTTAAAGACATTTTTCAAACATTTTCAAACAAACGTGGTTTCGTGAATTCATTTGAAATTGAGTTACTTTAGTAAACAAACTAGCATTGCATATTATGGTTAGTTTGTGAAGTTTGTAGTCTCTTTGTTTTACAAAATATTTTTACTGATATGTTATATGTACTTATAAACATATAATTTATATGTTATACTAGCAGCGCCCCGCGGTTTTACCCGCCTTGTGCCAGTAGCATTGGGGATGGAAATAGCCTTTAAAAATACCTTTTTAGATGAAAGTGGCTTTCCATTACAAAAATAATTATTCAAATCGGACACGTAATTTCTGATATTAGCTCGAACATACAAACAAACTTACAAATTTTACCTCTTTATAATATTAGTATAGATGATACTCGCAGTACTAATTAATCATTACATCACCAATAAAATAATGGTCCTTTGTATTAAAATACCAACAAAAATTAGCAAAAGTATGTTTATTTGTCTGTTACGGTATCCAATTAGGAATGTACGTGTAAAGTTGTAATTGTAATGTGTAGTCCTAATTAGGGTTCTGTTATGCGATACAATTTATATTGTACGGGTTCGAATAAATAAGATATTAATTAATACTTCACTACATAGTATAAAACAAAGTCGCTATTTTTGTCTGTTTGTTTGTCTGTATGCTTAAATCTTTAAAATTACGCAACGGATTTTGATGCAGTTTTTTGTTATAGGTAGAGTGATTCAAGAGGAAGGTTTTTATGTAAAAAAAATCCCGAAATTCCCACGGGAACGGGCACAACGCGGGTAAAACCGCGGGGCGCTGCTAGTATATTATAAAGAGAACAGGTAAGTGCGTGAAACCTGTCACAGTTTAGAACTCAGTTGAAAACTCATTTCTATAATAAGTAAGTCAATTAGAGTAGGTTAGTAGTCAACCCTGGTGTCGGAGTTTTTAGACCGCCTAAAGGCCTCCGACATGGTCTAACGATTGAAACAACCGGTACCGACAATTTAACGTGCCCTCCGAAGCACGGTAGCGCTCAGATAGAAATGCCACCATCGGCCACCCATCCAAGTAGGGGTCGACCTGCACGTTGCTTAACAAACGCAATTAACTAACATCGCTTTTTCAAATTACGCCAGAAGTTAGAAGGCAGAAGTTATTTTAGAAGATAATCAAATGAATATACTTACTTCCAACGCTCTGGACAGAGACGCCCATATCATAAGCAGTAACGTTACCACCACTAGGGCGTAACCGAACTTTATGATCGACATCAAACTCTGAAACAATACAACATTATACGTTAATAAAATCATAAGCACAGCGTATTATTCAAGGGTTATGAGATTTCATCAAATTACGCGATCCGTACGAAATGATATGTAAAAACTTGATAGGAACATCGAGGACTTTTTTCCAACAAATCACAGGATTCTACGTTATTTAAAAAAATAATACATATAACTTTTGATAAGTATAATTACTAACTACTAGCCGCGCTCCGCGGTTTCACCCGCGTTGTACCCGTTCCCGCGGGGATTTCGGGATAAAATGTATCCCATGTGTTATTCTGATGTATAACCTATATTACTGTGAACTTTCATTCAAATCTTTCGAGTAGTTTTTTCGTGAAAGAGTAACACACATACATCCATCGTCACAAACTTTCGCATGTATAATATTAGTAGGATTTATCTTCATCTCATATAGGCCAACCCTGGTTTCAGGAGTAGACCTTAAGTTTCACCATTTATGTATACAAATTCCGCTCATTCATTATCAAATAATTAGGTACACACCCTTTACAACCCTTAAGCAATTCAACATACTCGTACCATGTAATGAAAACATCGCGCCCTAAATCCCAGAAAAACATTCATATTACCAATTCAGATTTCATTGGCAATTTCATTAAGACTCCTGACAATAACATATGTATGAGAAAACATTTTGGGAGTGCTTCTGTCTGTAATCTGTATTATTGGATTGGGCGCACCTGCGTGACTTAATTCAGCCATTATGGCTCATTCAAAATATTGAATCTACTTTATAAATAATCAGTTACATATTGAATTGGAACCACGTTTACGTATAGACTTCGCTTTACATTTTTATCTGACGTTTCGGTCTCTTTGCACGAACCGTGGTCACAGAAGTCTTCAAAGGTGTTCGCTTAAACTAAAGAAACCAGCATCAAGTTACATAATTAAGTATTTGTGTATACATATATATGTTGTACTATCAGTTACGAGTTCGTAGTTAGATTCCATATTACAAGCTTAGAGCTTAGTTTGGGTCTAATTAACCGTGAGTGAATTTGTCCGGGTATATTTATTTTATTTTATTTTAATTATAAAATGGGTAAATATGACCATGTTCTTAATCAGTGAAGAAGCTGAATAGAATAATTGACTTATTGATTAGAATATGAGGTATGAGATAAGTATGAGTAAAGAAAATAAAGATACTTAGAGAAAGAGTAGTACTTAGGAGGAAGTAAAATTAAAGAAGGTAGCCAAAGTTGTACAAAAGGAAAAGCCTGTAAAATTTCATAGCTGGGCAGATAATCAGTGAAGTAGCTGAAGGATGAATAGGGGGTTAGAGTATGGGGCTTGAGATGAGTATGAGTGAAGGAAATAAATATACATAGAGATAGATAATATAATAGTAATTAAAGGAGGCACTCAAAGTTGTACGAAAGCGTCAAATTTCCACAACTGGATAAAAGTCTCTCATTTCACTGGATATCAGTACCGTGAAAAGAGAAAGGTATAATCACCACATGGAATGTAAAAAAATACTTATACTGAGCACTCCAGCTGAACCAATTAAATATCGTTTCTCAGTGATTCAAAGTTCTTTTATCATATTTTGAAAACCAGCTCCAATCCAGAAATAGGGCATGTTTCATATTATCCCAACCAAAATGAAATTAATTGACTTAGCGTTGTTGGTTCTAGTCTAGTATAAAAGAAAGATATTAGCCGATAAATCAATATAAACCTAAAAACACGAGAGAATGGTTTTCCGAACAATAACTCAGAAATATGCGCAGTGGATATACAGACTTCTGTTGTTCCTTTTTTGCTCTCTTGCTTCGTCGGACAAAATGATTGAAAAACTAAAAGTGACATGAAAAACGACTAAAAGTGAGGAAGACACGTTGGTTTTAAAACCCCCGACGTAAGTTAGATGTTAATTTCGTCTCTCTTATAACTGTGTGTGAATTTGTCTGTATCTATCTGTGGCATCAAAGCTCTTAAAGGGATGGAAAGATTTCGATGCGATTTTTTCATTTGAAAGCCATTGTTTTTACGGTGGTTCTTAACTATGTTTGTGTTATGTTTAAAAATCGGTCTAGCCGTTTTTTTGCAGGGGATTTTTTAATGAAACATTTTTTTATCTAGTACTAGCAGCGCCCCGCGGTTTTACCCGCGTTGTGTCCATTCCTGTGGGAATTTCGGGATGAAAAATAGCCTATGTTATTCGTGGATAATATAGCTTTCAAATGGTGAAAGAATTTTTAAAAACGGTCCAGTAGTTTTTAAGCCTATTTATTACAACCAAACAAACAAAGTTTTCCTCTTTATAATATTAGTGTAGATATATGGTGATCTAGTAGCCTTTGATGGCGGTCGAGAGTAGCTAGGATGGTTGGCGATGTTAGTGAATAATTTTGCCGACGAGCTATGTAGCATAAAAAATCACAACTGGACTACACATGCCTAATAATCAGACAAAGCTCAAATTAAACAATTCCCATGTTAATTTTTCTTAATTACCAAATTGTCATACTCAATGTATCACGTTGGAATATATAACCTGTTTATTAAAATACGTACCCGACATAGCGCGATACAGTCCCGTTTCATTTAGTATAATGAGTGCATATGTGCGTTGAAAAAGTATTTATTTTTCAAACTTTCGCGATTTTTACACATTATTGACGTATTGCTACAGGTTTATCGCGACACAGAAGGCTGTTTTAGTAAGTAAAAACACTTAATTTAATAATGAATAATACGTTTATAATGTATGTTCTCAAATTGTCCATTAAAACCGCGTCTTTCGCACACCTTCATTACTCCAGGTGAGCGTTTAATAAAACACGAATAACTCACATAATGAATGAAAGTACTGTATACATATATTTTTCTTTTCAGTTTTATCCTTTACAATGGGCAGGAAACGCTGGGATCCGGGCTGTGCGAGGAACACGATGAAATTTTCACTGGAAAAAAGCCCTTAACAAAATCCCCTTGTGTTATTTTATTGTGCAGGTTTTGTATTAGAGCTTACGTATTAATTTTGAGATAAAAAGACTGAAGGGAATCTAATTATGGCTTTGTAATGAAAATGTTCAATTTTATTTTGATAGAGCAAGTGACAACAGTATTTGGGAGTTGATTTTTAATTACTTTGGAAGTAATTAGAAGTGGGCGGGGTGGGGTGCCTCTGTATAGCAGGGGCGACGACGACAGCGACTAATACTAATACTGTACTTATGTACATAAGCATTAGCCTACATAGCGTTCTCTATACAGTGTACGTTTTTATTTAATTATTTCACGCTCTGTATCGTGACTTCTATCAGATTAAAACCAAGACAGGGTTAAACAAAAAAAGGGAAAACAATAAGCTTTTTCAAAATGTTCCTCGTCATAAAAGATCCAATAAGATCAAATACCCAACACAAGTATGATTGATTTCGAAACGGTTCCTACGAAATATACTCCAACATTCCACAATACAAGTTAAAACAACAAAAAAGAAATAAGGAAGCTGTGACTGAGCCTACTTTCTATTCAGACTAAGAATTGGAAAATAGATTGAGAAGTTCAAGGGATCTAAATCAATATTTATATACGGGTCTCGACTTTACTCGGTGGGCCGAAGAATAGACGGTGCGATAGCAAACATGATTTGCATACCGCCATTCCCACATAATAAATAAAGGTTTAAAACTGAACGTTTGTTTAGTGTAACGATTTTGGATGGCAAAAAGTTAAAACCATAGATATGACTTATCATCAGCTATACATGAATTATCATCCCTATCACTTTCTTGACATGGTATAAATAAAAAGGATTCCAAGGTATTCTCCTCATTATTCAAACTTGGTTAAAACCAAGTCTTCAGTCGCTTAATATCTTTTATTTTTGATACAACAGTTATGGATCAGAGGCATGTGCAGTGCAATGGGAAATTACACTCCAATACTTTTATTCCACTTTGCATTACTGTTATGCTGAGTTTTGGAAGAACCGCGGTAGAGTCAGACTTCAGGACTTATAAAAACTAGATTATATAAGCAGTACTAATAAAAACTAGGCTGGCTTTTAAAGTTAAGTTATCTTCAACTATACGATATTATCAAAACTCCAAATTCTAATTATAAGCTCATTCATACTTATAAAAGGTCGTTCGCCATTGATCTAATCAGGTAACCCACACAAGCTCACACTAACATTGTTATGAATAAAGAAACCCCTTGACATGGGTCGACATACGGTATATATCCCACAATTTGCACGCCGAACCGAAAGGGACATGTCCCATACATAGGGCATTTTCTTTGAATGTAATACTCGTACTCGTGAATGAATATTTCCCAAGGGCGGTTGTGAAATATAACGGTACAGTTTAGTCTTGCTAATAATGTGTGCTGTAAATAATATATTGAACAACAAAAATAGCTAACCGGGACCGACATTGCATTATTATTATAACGACGTTAATATGTCGGTCCCTGTTGGCTCAGACACCGGTCGTGCCGGAGGCCTTTAAGCGGTCGCAAAACTTCAGCACTAGGGTTCGCCTCTAACCTACTTGAATTTGCTTATTATTTTAGCCTTTTTGCGTTGAAAAACATACTTATATCTCACTAGCTGCGCCCCGCGGTTTTACCCGCGTTGTGCCCGTTCCCGTGGGAATTTAAGAACCGCTTGACCGATTTTGTCCATTTGACAATTTTGAACACAAATTTTGAACAACCCAAGAGAAGACGGTATACTTGGAAAATGCCAGGAAACATAGGTCGGTACCAATTAGATTATATATTAGCTAGAATCAAATATAAAAATATGGCTGTCAACTGTAAAGCATACCCAGGAGCGGATTTAAATACTGATCATAATTTAGTCATTAGCAAATTAAAGATCAAAGTTAATAAAGTCAAGAGAACAAATAAAACCAAAAATGTAGATCTCAAACAATTACAAAATAAGTGCAATAATAGAAGTAAATATAGTAATTTATTAGATAATAGAATAAATGAATATGTAGATAAAAACAGTACACTAAATAATAATAATATAGAAACGAAATGGTGCAATATTAGAGATATTTTAAAGAATAGTGCCGAAGAATGTTTAAAACAAGAATTAATTAAGCCTAGAAAGAAATGGTTAGACAAAGAGATTACAGAACTTATGTTAGAGAGAAGGCAATATCGAAATAAAGAAGATGACAATAGCATAAAGAAATACAAAAAACTAACTAACAGGATAACTCTAAAATGTAGAGAACGTAGAGAAAAAGATATAGAACAGGATTGCAATAGTATAGACCATTATATGAAAATAGGAAAAACAGATGTAGCTTACAATATCATAAAAAGGTTAGGGAAAAAATACAAGAAAAAATCCACTGCCATTTTAGATGAAAACAATAAATTGCTTGTAGATAACAAAGATGTACTTAGTAGGTGGGAGAGATATGTCGAAAGTTTATATAACGGGGAAGGATTAATTGAACAAGATATAGAGAACATAAGAGAAGTAGAAAATGACAACCTTGGTCCAACTATTTTAAGAGAGGAGTTTGATTTAGCCTTAAATAATATAAAAAATGGTAAAGCAGCAGGAGATGATGGCCTATTCATAGAATTGATAAAGTATTCAGATAGTGAGGTATTATTAGAGGAAATTTTCAAAATCACAAAATGTATATATGAGACAGGAATTATACCGGAAGATTTTACAAACACAAAAACAGTTACTCTACCTAAAAAAGCTAATACTTTCAAATGCGAGGAACATAGAACGCTTAGTTTAATATCACACGCTTCAAAAATACTACTAAAAATCATCCAAAATAGGATTAGGGAAAAAATAGAATTTAATTTAGGGAATGATCAATACGGGTTTAGGAAACACAAAGGTACTAGGGAAGCAATTTTAGCATTAAGAATCATTTTGGACAGAAGATTGGACTTAGGAATAAATACATATATAGCATTTGTCGATCTAGAAAAAGCGTTTGATAAAGTTAATTGGAAAAAGATGATGGCTATTTTAAAAAATATAGGAGTAGATTTCAGGGACAGGAACATAATATACCAGTTATATAAGAATCAGAATACGATAATTGAAGTAGGAAATGAAAAGGGAAAAGCAAAGATTAGGCAAGGAGTCCGACAAGGATGTCCGCTCTCACCGCTCATATTTAATATATTTATAGAAGCAGCAATTAGAGAAATAAATGAAAAAATAGATATAGGGGTTAAATTCTACGGAGAAACTATTAAATTCATAAGATTTGCAGACGATATAGCGGTTGTAGCAGAAACGCAGCTACAACTAGAACAAATTCTTAAAATTATGGACTCAGTATTCAAAAAGTTTTTACTTACAATTAATACAAATAAAACTAAAATACTCATAACCTCAAAACATATAATAAACCCACAAGAAACTTTAGTCATAAATAACAAAAATATTGAAATAGTAAATAAATTCATGTATCTGGGTAGTTACATCACGTCAGACTCCAGATGTACCTTAGATATCAAAACCAGGATAGCAATAGCAAAGCAGGCTTTTCACAATAAAAAATATTTACTTTCGTCCAAAATATCTAGAAAGGTAAAGAAAATGTTTATTAAATCATATATTTGGAGTATAGCTTTGTACGGATGTGAGACGTGGACGATGACTCAGCGGGATAGAGAGAGGTTGGAAGCATTTGAGATGTGGTGTTGGCGTAGGATGGAAAGGATTAGTTGGACCGAAAGGGTGACAAATGAAGAAGTATTAGAATTGGTGAGAGAGAGTAGAACATTACTTGAGACAATAGAAAATAGGAGAGGGAAGATGATAGGACATCTCATACGACATGACAGATACATTAATAATATCATGGAAGGAAAAATTGAAGGAAAGCGAGGTAGGGGAAGGCCTAGAATCAGTTACATGAGTCAGATTAAAGAAAAAGTGTCTGTCATGTCGTATAGAGACGTGAAGGAACTTGCACTGAATAGGAATAGATGGAGAAGTCTGCATCGGACTCACCGACAAGAGCCTTGCTCTTAAATTTATGATGACTAAATAGTCCGAACAAAGCCTAAACATTTGGTTTGAATAGGTGAGTCCATTCTTGAGTTATAAAATTACAACGAAATGTGGCATTGATTTTTATAAATAGAGATTAATCATTAGACCATGTCAAATCTTTCTTTTCAGATCCTTGAGTTAGGCGGTCTAAAAACTCAAATACTAAGGTTGACCACTAACCTACTAGAACTTAATTCGTTTTTCGAAACAAGAAAAATCAGATTATGAGTGTCCGGGGAAATCCTTTGACCGGCATTTCGTTCAAAGTTTAGTTTCCACGAAAAGTCCAAAATGCATATAAAAATATCTCCAATAACCCGAGTATTTAGCATATTTATGTAATGTATGCACAAACATTATTCAGACAATAGAGCCCAATGATGGATGAACGAGAATATAATTCAATATATTATATCGAAGGGATCCTGTAAAGCGAAATTGTTTATTTTTATTTTCATGGGAAATATTCCTAACAAGCAGCGCCCTGTGGTCAGTGGCGTAACTATACCGTTCGAGGCCCGTGGCAAATTCATCGGATGGGCCCCTCCCCCAAATATAAAAAAAATGAACCAACAATAATAATATTTTTTTATTTTATAATAGGTACCTACTTATTTATACACTTTTACTTGTAAGAGTACAATAATAAATCACTACGTTAAGTAGGTACATAAAAACTTTATAATTATACTTAGGTACTTGATTTTCTAATAATTCACTTTAAAATAAAAATACCTAATTATAACCCTGGGTGTTTCAAAAGTAACGTGAATAGGCATCTTCTGGGTAAGCTCGCTCCATCGTAGACCACATCATAGCTTAGATATGATTGTGGTCAAGAGCAAGCCCATTTCAATGTTTCATCAATGGGAGTTGGGGTTCTCCTCTGACCGGGGGCCCCTTCCGGCTGGGGGCCCGTGGCATTTTGCCGACTTGCCACCCTGTAGTTACGCCACTGCCTGTGGTTTTATCTGCGCTGTGCCTGTGGGAATATCGGGATAAAAGTAGGATAGCCTATAATTTATAGGGATAGCCTATTACTATACCTTCTTCTTGAATGTAGCTATTAAATACAGAAATAAAATTCGAATTGGATTGGTAGTTTCTTAGATTAGCGCATTCAAACAAAAAAACAAAAAATCAGACTAATATAACGTGAGAAAACCCGCAGATTCACCGATAGTATGTAATGGGCATAGGCCTCTCATCTCACTGAAGATATCAGTCAAGAAAGAAAATACATTAACATGTTGTTGTTTCAATTATAACTAGAGTGATACAATTTTCTCAGAAATTCTACTAAAACTGAAGGTTTTCACTATAAAATAAACAAACACTTTAATATAAAACGTGTTTGTTAAGTTAATCACCTCTGTACTCGTAACGTTGTATTTATACACATACAGTGGTCGGCAATTAGAGTGGCACATGACTTCATGTTCGAGGCATGAGAACTTAGTACATCTCGGATTTCTTCACTGTAACTTTTATCTTTCTCTCGCTTATTGTGAATCGAGATATCCAATAGGAATTTCATGATAAACAAGCCCATGTTCATATCCTAAGTTTCATCTCATCTATGCAAAAGCTCATCAAATCTATATAGGAGTATACAGCGGATTAAACATAAAAATTAAAAAGATAGTTACTCGCGCATTTGTAGTAACAGACTAAGGTTTATCAACATAAAATATTTAGCTGCCTACATTTGAAACCGGGCTGTCCAAATTAGTACAAAGGTAGCGCTCTACATATCCGAAATAATCTAATTCCCGGAGCAAGAGCGAGTCTGCTAACTAAATTACCTACAACTGTATTTTCATACGAAGTACACAAGTTCTAGATTTGATTTTAATTGGTTTTCGCAGTTGACGATTACGAAATCAAATTGCAAATTCACACGTTTATTTCCGAGTGCAATGCTATTTTGAATGCGGTTTAAATACCTAATAACGCATTCAAGTTAATTTACAAATTTAATTATTGTACTATTCACAAAGACTATTCAGTCCGGAATTGCTATTGTGTTCTTTGCTTATCTTGCTATTAAAAGTTAACCACCGTTAAGTGTTGGTTATGTAACCTTCGTTATGTACCTAATATATATTTTTTGCAATTATGCAATTTTTATACTCAATTTATTGCTATTGTATGTAGCTATTATAAGAAACGAATTGGTTATGAACAAAAAAGAAATACCGATCGAATTAAGAACCGAACTCCTTCGGCGTTTGAAGTCGGACGAATATTTCAACATTTAAAAGATTTTATTAATTGAGGTTATTATTCTGTCATACCTTTATAACTCGTCAGACTATGGCACAGGTCAATTACCTTTACGCTCACTAAAGATATCAATAGAGTGGTGAGAAATACTCGGAATCACTCAATAACAAAGTTCTTAAAACCAACACCGCAGAAAAGTCTTTTCATCCTTTCACTATAACTTTAATTAATTACAGTCTTTAAGCTAACAACTTGTTAAGTTTAAATAACAGAACGGTGAAAATGCCTGCCTCATTTTCGATTTAAAACATTTATTTTGCACAGTAACAACGTTTGGAGAGGGGTCGAGTATCAGAAACTATGTTTCTTAATGGCGTACCGACCGAGTACTGGAAAATATTTATTGTACCAACATTGCGGGTTGGGAAAATGGACGAACATTTTTTTGTGCAATAGTATCGGTAGTAAATATTTATGTTTTATTTATGACGTTGTTAATCGGAGACGTTGGAGAGATTAATCAAAATTGTGTTCAATATATGTTTTAAGTGCTTTTAGGAAAATTGGAAAGAAAGAGGTGGAAAGAGAGTGCAGAGGCCTTTGCCGAGCAGTGAGGCACACCAGGCTAAATATAATAATAATAATTCATTACACTAAACATCTCCAAAGGGAGGCCCCCCCCCCCCCTCCCTTTGGAGATGGTCTCTACTACTCATTTTGAATTTAAACTACATTTACAGATAGATACACTTTGCTTTTATTTTACTTTGCTGAAGTTTCAGCTTCTTTACAGGAACAGTCACAGAAGACTCGTGGCCACAGTATCATGTGACCACGAGCTTCTTCTGTGTAGCAGCGAAGTGTATCCGTAAAGGTCGTTTCAATTCAAAACATATCAGTGATTTTAACAGTCTAAAAACTCCAACACCAAGATTGAACATTAGACGCGGAAAGATACAACCACTAACATTAAACACATAGAAATAACAACAAATAACTCAATACCATTTGATTTGCAGTCAACACCACATGCGTTACATCAAAATTGCCTTAAGTTTCTCACAACAAAGGGAAAAGGGAATCCGGTTATGGTGTCATATTGTGTTACGAGATTAGTATTCCATCAACGGTTTGGTAGTGGATGTTTTATATCCATTATGCGGATATATATCTTGTTATTGTTAGTAGGTACAGTCGACATCATATGTTTTCGCTTTTTCACCTTTGTCGATAAGAGTTAAGCTCTTTTCGGGGAAACTAATGCAGACTTCTCCGTTTATTTCTATTTTGTGCTTGTTTTTTTGACATGACAGAATAAGGTGTAAAGTGTTAAAATATATGTGACATCGACTGTACTACATGGAAATATGCCTCATTAGCCGGTCCGGCACGGTACGATTTCAGGCTTGTATGTCTTGTTTGCATCGCAAGATTCTTTGGGTGTACGATGTCAAATAAATATATAGCATATAGTTCTCGTATTACTTTATGCAGTCGGTCCCGGTTGTTTCAATCGGTTAGACCATGTCGGAGGCCTTAAGGCGGTCTAAAAACTCCGACACCAGGGTTGGCCACTAACTTACTCGAAATGAATGAATGACTATAAGCATCGAAATTGTCAAAATGTCTTCGTGATGAATTGTGATTGGACAATTTGAGCTCCGCATCGCTCCGCTCCGCTTCTAAAAGGCAACCTAAGTATAATCTATTTTTTTTGGATTGGCACAAAATGTGGACCAATGTCGTCAATTTTCCAGCCGAAGACGATTGCTCCTGAAGAGGAAAAAGGTTTAGTGATTTTATTTCATTCTTACCCTATCTCTAAACCTTTTTCCTCTTCAGAAAAAATCGTCTTCAGCTGGAAAATTGACGGCATTTAACCACATTTTGTGCCAATCCAAAATACAATAAAATAAAATAAAATAAATCCAAAAAAAATAGATTATAGCGGCTCGCGAAGACGATTGCTCCTGAAGAGGAAAAAGGTTTAGTGATTTTATTTCATTCTTACCCTATCTCTAAACCTTTTTCCTCTTCAGAAAAAATCGTCTTCAGCTGGAAAATTGACGACATTTAACCACATTTTGTGCCAATCCAAAAAAAAATTGATTATAGGTATATAAGGGTGGTAAGAATGTCAAATATTAAATAATATTGGGCAGAATGGAAAAAATATTTTATTGTTTTGTAGATTATCTCGTAATAAATTCAATGTCTATGGTAAAAAACAGAGTCGTGTCTTTAAGTGTACATTGAAACTATCGATGGTCGTGACGTACCGGTAAGTGTGGCACCAGTCGAATTCTACGTTACTTCTTGTAATACTATACTATATGTACAAAGAAGGCAGTGTAGCCTCTAGAGGGGACACGTCGACAACAATTTTCTTCTTATCTAGCTACTTTCATTTCGTGCACGGATTTAATTTATAAAATAAGTTCGAGACTGTATATTTTAGTTCTTTACCTATTGGGAATAACACCTTGCTATTTCGAAAAAGAATTATTCCTTTTCGAAAAAGAATTATTCCTTTTCGAAAAAGAATTAATTATTCCTTTCGAAAATGAATTATTCCTTTTCGAAAGTAGTGGTTACTGGTCTACCTTAAAACACCAGTTGTAATACCTTAAAACACCAGTTGGTTTGTGAGGTTAAAGCGAAATTTACGAAACAAGGCCGATACATCAGACCAAAATGTAAAATAAAAACGAAGTGTATTCGTAAAAGTAGATTCGATGCAAGTTACTTATATTTCTTGCAGTAAGTAAGTAATGCATTATGCTTTTCTTTATTTCTATTTCTATTCAATACTGATGAATACAATTGTGTTAATTACAATTGCAATTTCAACTATTCCCTTCAGTAGTATTGGCTTAGGTGTTGGAATCCAGGAAATCTAATACTATTCACGACTACAATCTAAGTTGGTGGAACTTGGACCATTTTGGAATTAGATTAATCGAACACACTCGAAGAATTCATATTTACTTTTAAAAATAAGACTCTTAATATGTTTCTGCTAAAGAACAATAAATCAATTGTACTTACATCTTCGATCAACAATACACAACTAGATATCGGGTCTCGTACAAAATCAAAGCTAAATACTGTCCGCGTGAATGACGTGTGACAGCTTATTTTGTTTACTACCGAACTGAAAAAAAGTTTTAAAACCATTCGAAGTTCAACCTAATTACAACCATGACACCTAGCAATAAAGTAGCAAATCTTATGAATAAAATAAGTGAGAATAACGCCTCACTTTTCAGATGAGGCGTTATTCACCGAGACGTATTTTTTGCGCCGACCCGACATCTAGTTGTGTATTGTTGATCGAAGACTTACATACATTAAACAGCAAAGAAGAGGTAACAAGGTAAAACAGCTACAAATGTCAAACAAAAATATTTATCACCCTAAGACGAAAGACCTTATCCATAAACGCTTACAAGCAGCATTTTAGCTATCAAATGGTTTGTCCCTTTCTGACATACGCTATTTTGCCAAAGAGCAAAAGAGACAAAACACTCACTAACAGTGCTTTAGTAAGAGAGCGTTTATGAATAAGGCAGTAGCACACTAATACTAATTTCTTTATTTTCTCAGTGAAGTTAATTTATAATGCTCGAAAATAACGAATATCATTCTTATTATTGTTCACTTAATGCTACTTGAAAAGCCTAAACAGAATATTCTGCGTACTTTTAAAATATTGACGTTTTTTTCCTATTGCAAAAACACTTTTAACTTTTGATGTCGTTTTCTATTTCAATATTACACTACAGCAATATAAGTCGCAATAATTATTTTTTGGTATTGGATAGCCTCGTTCGACGGGAAGGTTATATGATAAATTTTATCCTAAAATTCATACGGGAACGGGTACAATGCGACTATAACCTCGAGACGCTGCTAGTTACATAGAAAAAGTCACAAGTATGAAATGCACAATTTATATCCTAAAATTCTCATAGAAACTATTACACCACGCACGAAATAAGCTTAACCGCCTAAACCGAAATAAGCACTACTTGTACCCGCTAAATGACTAACAATCCAACTTGCACTGCAGTATCTTGGCAAAAAAAAGGTCGCAAACTCGCGATATTACGTGCAATGTAAAAGTCTAATAAAAAACCTGCCAAGACAGCTCCGACTCAACATTAATTTAAAATGGTTCCGTACAAATACCTTACCGTATATTCTCAAGGTATTAACAGAACTTTAGCTTCAAACCAGAATACGTTGAATAGATGCAATTATTAATTTACGATGGAAACAGGGCTCAACTTAATTTGGTTACTCATATCTCAATCAAATATGAACACGAGTTTAGGTGAATTTCTGTTTCTCTAATGTTATACTAAACTCGGCACGTGTAAGAGAACATTTTCAGATAAAATTGGTAACAGCAGTTGTTAGTAAATATTCGAGTTAAGTTATGTACAGACAGTGAAAATGTTGAGCATTTATCATGTTCAAGCTTCTATAAAAGCATTTTAATTAACATTTTCGAATAAGTACTAAGTGGTACTCTACAGCATTAGTTAGGATTCTAATGTCTAATACCAATACCTCATTTAAAAAAAACTAGCAGCGCCCCGCGATTTTGCCAGCTTTGTGCCCGTTCCCGTGGGAATTTCGGGATTTTTTATAAATATAAACCTTCCTCTTGAACACTCTATCTATTTTTTAAAACCGCATCAAAATCCGTTGCGTAGTTTTAAAGATCTAAGCATACATAGGGACAGACAGACAGACAGCGACTTTTCTTACACTATGTAGTGATGAAGAAAATCATGCTGAAAAGGCTGCATCCATTAGTTAACTATCATTATGTGTGACAAAACTTTTTAAAGTGAAAAAGCCATTTAAAACCAGTTTTTAATGAAAAATACTATCGCGTTTTGAATTCGGTTACAATTGTAAGCATCCCGATTCATACACTAAAAGATTTTTTGTAAACGGTCCATGATTGGATATATCAAGTATAAAACATACGAAAAAACAATAAAATAAAATATAAGTTTTAACAATTTTGTAGACTGTATAGTATAGAGTTTATTCTATCTTCGTGAATAACACGTGAGAAGTTTTATGTATACGATTATATACTTTCTTCTGGCACACATTGTACTGACGATAATTTGACCCGAAGTTTTCCGAGAGAATTCCAGCACATGATACGTAAGTAGAATATTTTGCTATTCCGAAGACATTATAATCCTAAGGGAATGCACGGCGAACACATTCGCATGCTAAAAATGCTTATTCAAAGCTTTTGAGAAAATGAAAGGATTATGAAGCACTTGCATGATCAAGAGCATGGAGATGATTTAACCTCAGAAGGAGAAAAGGGAAGAGTGATGGTAAAGTATCTTAGTTCAAAACTGTTCCTTAAGATATCCTATAATCCTTCTTGAACGGACAAGACCATTCCATATTAGTAATTTATAACCATGAAATGTATGTACGAGTACTTTCTAATTAAACAAATAAAGATTTATTATACATAATGTATATTAACTTTTAACCTTATCCTACTATGCCTACTTCCTACTAATATACCAATTGTCAAAGTTTGTGAGGGTGTATTGTTGTTTGACACTCTTTCACGCCTGACTTATTTTATTTTGACTTTATTTTGATGTCCCTTTGCAGTAATATAGCTTAAACTTCAGGACAATACAATGCAGGTGAAACCGCCGGGCTAAGCAGATAGCAGAAGCCATATGAAAAGATGATAATTTTTGTTTGAACAATATGAAGAAAAGATTGTTTATGAAGAATCGTTTACTTATCGCTACCACGGACCCCCAAATCAACCACGTAACTAGGTAACATGACGTCTGTAATATAAATCATTCACCGCGCGTCGTTTGCACATCGTTTGGTTACTTACCATGATTCGTTTAAGTGCGTTCCCTCATAAAGTCTTCACATTTAGGTCACTATCACAATAATCACTGTTTATTGAGTACACTACTGTATTCACTGCACTGTTTTATCTGCACCAGTTTTATCTGAAACGAAAGAAGTTTTGGTTAGTGTTCGTTATTGAGAATCTTTATTCGTTTGATAATGGCGTCTATACAGGGTATAGGAAAAAAATGTTCCTTATTATAGACAAAAAAAATACCACCAGTGGGATTAAATTTGATATTAATATAGCGAACACTTGAACTTCTCTTCTTCTCTCTTCATCGAGTGGATGGTCAACCTGACCAATCCTGGTGTCAGAGTTATTGAGCCGCCAAAGGCCTCTGACATGGCTCAAGTAACGAATACTATCCGTAGAAAGTAACCGGGACCGACGGCTTAACGTGCCCTCCGAAGCACGGAATCATCTTACTTTTCGAGCAATCAGGTGATTCAGCCTGCAATGCCCTAACCAAACTGAGGAAAGTCTCACAAAGAGATTTTTGTTAGATGTTCCCACCGGGAATCGAACCCGGAACCTCCGGGTCGTGAGCCGGGCGAACACTTGGACACTTGAACTATTAAAGCATCATTTACCTAATGAAAATTACAGTAATTGTTACCCCTGCAGTCCTGGAGCATTTTTTTTATGTCAACATGGGTTGAAATTGTAATAGGTTTATTCGCTAAGGATATAATACTACACAGACAGACGCACAAACATCTAAAACATTTAACACTTATTTTTTTCGTCTCGGGTATATGACTGCCAAGTGCGAGTAAGAGAAAAGTGCAAGTATGAATGTCCTTTAAAAAGGCACAGTAAAAAAATAAAACAATACTTCATAAAAAGTCGAGCAATTTTAACTAACTCCTAACAAAGAGTAAAGAAATATTAAAGTAGAGAACAAATTGCCTCAACATATTTCCTGAAAACAATAGACCAGCTCACTTAATAATGAACTTGAGCGAGAAATAGACAAAAGGATCTCCATTATTCTTCTTACATCTTTAGAACAGATTCATTATGCAATGTGATTTAATTTAAAATGGACATTCCGCCTTATTCATAAATGCTCCATAACTATAAGACTGGTTTTGTCTCATTTGTACTTCAGAAAATAGTGAATGTCGGAAAGGGATAAACGACTCGATAGCTTAAATGCTATTAATAGCTTTAAACGTTAAACTTCATTGGAAAATAAATAAAAAATAAACATATCATGTGATGCCAAAATACGAAAAAAGGCTAAATTAAAACAATTATATCATTTGTTTTGTCTCTTTCGCACTTTGGGAAATAATGTATGTCGGAAAAGGATAACCATTTGAAAGCTAACATACTGTTAATAAGCTTTTATGAAGGCTTTTATGTTTTTAATAGACTTGCTGTGGATGTAAAGGGAAATCAATGAGGAATAAATAGTATTTGGAATCGCGTTTTGGAACATTTTATTATATTTCATTTCATGTAAAACTCATTCTTTTTTTCTGGAAATATTGATTATTTGTCAACAAAAAAGAAACTTTATTCTCATCAGAATAACGGTTCAAAATTGTATCAAGGTTAATAGTTCAACCGTACAGTATACAAAGTAATTAGTTCGGGTCGTTTCTGCGAGGACGTTTAATTAAATTAAGGTATTTAAAGTGGTTCACACAATTTCTGCTGTTTGCCTCTTCTTAAAACCGTTGTATTTTTAAGCTTTATAATACTGTCTTAGAGTATAGAATTCTATTGTATTCTTTCTTTTTCATGAAGGAAATTTGTAAAAATAAAAATTAATGTTTTCTTTTCATTATCTCATTGCTGTCCATATAGTTCTTAAAAAAGAACATAGACTTCATTTTCTTTTGAACTTTGTGTGTTTTAAAAGACATAGTTTCCTAAAAGTCCTTTTAAAAGTACAAATCATAGAAAACATATAAAATAAACAAGAAATAAAATGGTTGAAAAAGGTCTTCCCATACTTATTTCCTATTACCATATTGAACAACAACCATATGTTACACCAGAAATATACGCCGAGGGTTCATGCGTGAATTTATGGATTAATGTACTTATGAAAGGACTTTTTTCATATGAAATTCTTAACAATAACATATTGCTTATAAAAGCAGTATCTATGCGTTTATGTTGCGATCATGAATACCGTAAGTAGATGTGTGAAAATGTACAGTAATATGGGTTATATATACATCAGAATAACACATGGGATACACTTTATTTCGAAATTCCCGCGGGAACGGTCCAAGGCGGGTAACACCGCGGGACGCGGCTATAAGTTGTTCTATATTTTGTGACAACACTGGCTCAGTCATATATTTCCCTAAACGTTTATGTGGCTATCCACTACAAAAAGAATTATTCAAATCGCATTGGAACTTTCTGAGATTAGCGTGTTAAAACAAAAATCAAACTCGTTAGCTTCACTATACAAGTACAGAGAGTATACACGATGATAAAATCTATCACCATCGACATCAAAGGAGACAACTATTGATAAAATATAAAGCTCATTAACAAGATAAAACAAACTACCCAATAATATTTGGCTCGGAAAGTGTGTTAATGTGTCCGGAGCTTAAGATACGGAGAAGCCATCCACTTTATAGCCATTTTGAACACGTATAACTTAATACAGGCTTCCTCTAAGCCAGGATTAGGACGTCCTTGTGTAAATTAGGTCGAAGCGAAGCCTAATATCGATCCTGTTAATAAGTTTGGTTAAGATAGCGTCCGGTTGTAGGAAATTGTTCTATGTGTACACAAGTAGTGAAGAGAATTTTCTGTTGGGTTAGACGGTTTGACTTCTGGGTTTGTTTAGGTTATGGGGTGGAAAGGACAAGTTTAAACAACTGTAAGTATAGATAACCTTTAAAAGAAGATCTTTCTTAGAGGAAGACTTAATGAACGTCTCGTCTCGTGCTTCGCAGGGCACATAAAACTGTTGGTTCCGGTTGTTGCAATAGATAGACAATGTGGTAGGCATTTAGGCGGTCTAAAAATTCCGATACCAGTGTTGGCCACTGACCGCCACAAAATTGCTTAAGTACTTACTTACTTTGTCACAAATTCGATTAGATTTAACAAAGTACTATTCATCTAGCCTCGAAACAACGTTAAAAGTGTGGAAACTTCAAATTGTAATGGTAACTGGAGCAGCGTTATTAGCAGTGTATATTCAGTGGCTACGTGACTTGCGATCTTGAAGGCCGAAGGTTTTGAAGGTTCAGACTGAGCATACAAGGTCTAGCATAGAAAAATGGTTTGATGGAGAACTTTAATAGGTAGCAAGAATAGGTAACAAGGTTAAAGGTAAAAAAAAATATGTAAAAGTATTTTTCATAAAGCCCGATAAACTTGATAGGGCCATTTGTCGGGCGAATTTTTAATCATCAGCAAACATGTGAAAAATGTTTCTTGGGACAGAGCTATAAATAAGGCAAATACTAGTTAATTTTACAAAGCTAATTTTCTAGACCGAAACAAATATTTTCGACGGAGCAAAACATAATACCAGAACTAATAAAAAATACAGACGATACGTGAAGCAGGCAACAAATCGAAGATCTCTGAGGCCTAAACACATTTTCACCAAATCTCTACCTCTATACTAGTAATAATGATACGTTATGTTACCTTACGTTAGGCAAGTTGTTAACTTAATACAACACTGATTATACCCGCAGCTTCCTTAGGCTCTCTAGCCATCCCACCGGGATTTATCGAGATCCCAATTTATCCCCAACTAAATAGGTATCTTGAAAGATTTTCGCTGATAAATATGAGGACCTTCGCTGGATATTTATTAAGGTCAGACTTTTAACTTGAATTATGTGGGGTAATGAATTTTAGGTGTAGTTCAAGAAATATTGGTTGGAATTTTTAACCGGCTTCAAAAATTGAGGACGTTTTCAATTCAGATTTTACATGCATATGTCCTAACATATTTATGCCATAGCATAAATCCATCATATCTATATGGTTCCATTTTCAATTGTTTTTTGTTCGTAAATAGTATATTATTTAAATATGGATATGTTTTATACTCGTAATGTTTTGTTTTACTAATTGTGGCCAACTATAGCAATATAACAACTATATATACTAAAATTCAAGACGGCATACCTTCCGTCTGACCTGATCTGTAATTTAGCAAATAAATTGAAAATCTATTAACATAAGTAAGTATTTTTTTCACAAATGTACATATATTTTCAGCATGTTGCGCTGTTGCAGTGTCATGAATCGCATTCATCTTAAACGTCATAAATTCCTATTATAACCAAAACGATCTTGTACGCTTCTGTTCTTTCGTCCCTCACCGAATATTACCATAACCTCGGATCCCTTCAGAACAATTTAACTTTTAATTTCCCCCGCCCCAAACGAAAGTAGGTCAAGTTTACAAAAATACGGAAGCTGATTTCAGCTCAATACATTTTTTTTCAGTCACCTTGCAAACGTGAGCGAATTTCAAAACGTTATTCAAATCACGACTTTAAGTTCTTAGAATTAAATGTCACTTTACTTTTATGGGTCGTTTTAAGTCGTTTAGTTTTTCATTAAAACTCCGTATACGGGTGTATTATTTTCAATGCCCATTTCTTCGTATTTAGTAGTCAGGTAGAGATTTTAATAAAGCCGAACAATGAAGGGACCTCTATTATGTTTTAATAGCTTTGTATAGTATGCGGCCGGTACAGTTACACACTTAAGAGTGAGTTTCCATTGGCGCAGCGGAGCTTTGCAGAGTTTGACTGACCAATCACAACAACGCATTACAAAAATATTTTGACAACGTGCGTTGTTTGACAATCTCAATGCGCTGTGATTGCTGAATCGGGCTCCACACTGCTTTGTATCGCTCCGCTTCAATGGAAACGCTTAACAGGAGATAGTTTGCTATTGTTACAGGGTAGCCAATTTAAGGAGGATATTATGAGTAACTCCTTCAGCCTGGTACTAGCAATATTAACAAATTAATATCACTGGTATCTAGCGGCATGGGTGTCGACAGCTTGATGCCTAGGGAGGACAAGGTTGAAGGTTTAGTGACCTAGGGGCTCATCCTAAGTGCCTAAAGTGGCCTAAGGGCCCTTAGGCTAGGCAGTTAAATAATAAATAAATACACCCGGACAAATTTACTCACGGTTAATTAGACCCAAACTAAGCTTAAACTAAACTCTAAGCTTGTAATATGGAATCTAACTCACTGATACCTACTAGTACATATATATACACAAATACTTTATAAGAATATATAACTGACACCCAGACGTCGTCGCCAACAACTATGTCTTCACATATTGTTGACTCCGGGCGGGAATCGAACCCGCAACCCCCGACACAGTAAGCGCTCTCACTGCCACTGTGCCAACAAAAAGACAACAAGTTGGTAGAAAATTGGAGAAAACAGTTAAATTCAGCAGACTTTTCACTGCCCCAGTGATGTCTAGTACTAATATGTGGCACAAACTACGGTAATAAAAACTGTTCTACATAATACATTGTAATTATTACCAAATCGTGTGCCAATATTTAATGTAGTATTTATATTAAGACCATTCAAAACAAAATGGCGAACAAAACCTTTTACAACTTCAACTTTGTTAAGATTGAAGTTTGTAACCGTAATTTATATTTAACGGCGTTTTGTGTTAATTAAAAATGACGCGGGTTGGTTTATTGGGGTGTATGTACAACATGAGTATATGCTTTTAATATAAACCTGTTTAATAAGTTTAGGCCCATCTCGTAGCCAGATTTGGTAGCTAGCTACGAAATGAGAAAAGTGTTTTCCCATCTTGTAGCTAGCTACTAAATGGGAACGATCTATTCGGTATGTTAGGGTTTTTTTTTTTTACTAGTTAAAATCCTAAATCTTGGACTTTCGAATTCCTATTTCGTAGCCAGCTTCGAATCGGGATTATTTCTCCCATTTGGAAGCTAGCTACCAAATCTGGCTACGAGATGGGCCTAAACCGTTTAATATAAGCCTTCTACATTGTACTTCCTACTAATATTATTAATATATTAAATTATAAATGCGAAAGTTTGTGCGGATGTATGAGTATTATGTAGTTTTAAAAGAGGTAAGTGTTACTAACATATCTAAGTAACTAACGCCATCTTTAATATAAGTAGGTAGAGGTAAAAAGTACTGAAAAGAACCTCTTTGGATCCAAAACTGAATAAACAAATTTCACTTCAAAAGAGGTAAGTACTACTAAGTCAAGTACGCAGGAATTTGCTGTTATAAATTAGTCCAACTAAGTACTACGAGTATACCAAACAAGTCTTTCAGTTTCACACACACAGTCACTTGGCACTCATTCTGTTCTGAATAGTGGTCATACGAGTAGGAGGAAATACGAGTGGTCAGCTGATCAGTTAACGTTATTAGTCATATACACCAATGTAGTTATAAGTATACCTAATAGGTACAAGGTAAATGAATTGATCACATGATGACACATTCATTGATACGACACGAGTATAATACAAATGGGTACCTAGTATAGTATAGAGATGTAATCTCGTATGTGCCATAGTTTGAGCGATCATAATGCATCTTCTTGAAAGTCAAGCTTAGGTACTCAAATTTAACTTGGGTTTTTGGACGGTAGTGGTATTTCTATGATGAGTATAAATTAGAATCTTATCACATACAAACTTCTATAGAAGTTTACTTAGAGTATTAACAGATTTTATGAGAGAAAGTGAACTATTAGGTTCCTAATATACATTTTTTTTTTCTGAAACTTGAATCTTGAATTCGTGTGTTGCCAAAGATCTTAGCAAAAAAAATCCTATATATGTATTAACGAAACCTTGTTTTTTATGAGTAATTTGAGCAAAAAATAATATAAAAGATACTTACAAAATGTTATAACAAAGGTACTAAAATCGACTCTGCAGTCCCTATAGTGCATTTGTGTAATGGAGCAGAAACAGCCACTAGACCGTGAATCTTACAGATATTCTGTCTTGTTCTATTTTTAGGACACCTAGTACTTATTTGAAGCTTTTCTTTGCCTTTGTAACACCTGAGTATTTATACTAATATAATAAGGCAGATCAGTTTGGTTTGTTTGTTTGTTTGAACGCGCTAATCTCGGAAACTACACATTCGATTTGAATAATCCTTTTTGTAATGGATAGCCACATTCAACGGAAAGGTTATAAGGCTACATACCATGCCAAAATTCCCACGGGAACGGGCTCAACGCGTGTGAAACCGCAGAGCGCTGCTAGTCTTTTGATAACTGGTCGCCTAACTAGGGGAACACAATTTTTCCGCGAAAAACCAGTTACGTGCAGAATTGACCTACGTTCGTAACTAAGTTTGGCAACTAGTTATCCAGGGGGATATATCTGACTCGTGGAAAACCAGGGTTGGCCAATAACTTCTACGAACTTAGATACGTCACCATAATATTGTAAACGCCGCTTATAATCCATCTAGTAAGATTTTAAGTCGTCGAAGGATTGTGAACTGTACAAACTATTCACAACTTAACGCATAATTTTTCGTTGTTTTAAAATCTATCAACAGTTTGTTTGCTAATGTCCGATTTAATCCAATTTAAAGACCGATTTGAATAGTTCTTTTTGTAACGGATTACAAAAAGGATTATTCAAATCGGTCTGCGTAGTGTAGTTCGCTAGATTACATTCAAGAAGATTCAAGAAGTTACATTCAACAAGCAGGTTACAGGCTATTTTTCATCCCGAAGTTCCCACAGGAACGGGCATGACGCGGGCAAAACCATGGAGCGCAGTTAGTCCTTGAATAAAACTAGTTTACCAATGCAAAGTAAGATCTCCGAATGGTATTTGACTACCTAACCTAAGAAAATCTGAAGAAGGTTGTTATTGGACAAAAACAGTTTGTTTTGAGGCGTATAACGACCCTCTATTTCCCTTTACAAAGCAAAGGTTTAATAAGCAGTCCAATAACAATGAAATCTTTGAAAGAAATCCAATAATACAATTCACCTTTACAAGCGACTGTACGAAATCTACGATCAAATAAATTGGGTATAATGGCGTAGAAAACCATTAAAATAAGCTGTTTATATCCAATTTAATGTTCGGCTATGAAGACATATTAAATAGGCATGCTTGCATGCGTTACTTAATAAACTAGGTCGATATTATATTGAAATAATAAATATTAGTTAAAATAGATTTGTTTACGATAATTTTGTTTACGAAAAAAGTATTGCAGTTCATCAGTTTTGTTATGAACAGATTCTTGGAGAATGTCGGTCTATACTTTTACCTGGTTATAGTCCTACAAATAATACGATATAGGTCAATCTGGGAATATAATTGGCGAAAATTGCTAAAGACGGTCATTTAGTCTACAAAAACGTTTAAAAATATGAATTAGATTTCTTATAAGACACTAGCTGTGCCCCGCGGTTTCACCCGCAGCGCCCCCGTTCCCTTGGGAATTTTGATTTTTATTCCCTATAAACCTCACGGAGCCCGAGACCTTTCCAACGAATGCAAAACCGTGGAAATCGGTCCAGCCATTCATGCGTGATGCCGCGACCAAGGAAAACGGGTTTCATTTTTTATATATACGAGTATAGATAGATTAACCGCCCCGCCATTTTACCAGCATTGTGCCCGTTCCCATGGGAATTCCGGTAGGAAAAGTAGCCTATAACCTTCAGGTTGAATGTGGCTATCCATTACAAAAATAATTATTCAAATGGAACAGTTAGTTTATGAAATTAGCTCAAATAAATAAAAAAATACAAACTCTTCAACTTTATGATATTAGCATAGATTTGTTTAATCTGCTACACTCATTGAGTTAGAACGCTACACCAGTATTCACTACTACATGTACTCACGGATTCATCTACATTGAATCCGTTATTGAGGAACTTATTATTACTTAAGGTACTGCCAGACGTGCTCTTTACTAGCACATAAGCATGCTTTTATTGAGCAAGTGCTCATTAGTAGCACGTGTGTAATGTAATGAGCATGCTTATTTAGAGCATGCTCAAAAATCAAACAACGTTTGATTTTCGAGCATGCTACCTGAGGCGCGGGTAGGGGGGGGGGGGGGCGTCATCCGAGCACGTCTGAACATGTTTTATGCAATTAATTGATGTAATTAATTAAAACAAGCATGCTTATTTCTGGCAAATGTGAACAGTTTGCAGAGCATGCTAATTTTAAGCAAGCTTATTAGCATGCTTTTTTTGAGCACGTCTGTCAGTACCTTTATTCTTACTTACCAAAATAAGTCGTATGGCTCAAACGAGACAAAAATCAAGTTTTTAAGAGACTAACATACCGCATTCTATATTTATATTTTTAGAGAATATTATCTTCTTGAGGCCAAATGTTTTAAACCTTGTTTGTGGTAGTCAAAGTTCACACCCCAAAACCTTTTGCATTTCTTTCAAAGTTATCCTTTAGCCTCTACGGTCATTACCCTCCTGCATATTTTAACGAAGGCTCAGAGAGATGACATAAATCTCTTGAAGAGCCTTCAATAATTTCCTACTTTAAAACTTTCCTAACAATTTCAAGGCAATTCGTTCTTTATATTGCCGCCAATACGCTTTTCAATTACAAAAGGGAAAATTATACTACCAGTATAACCTAATTAGGTTTTATTCATGAAAAGATTTTTCAGTTTCTATGAACGGTGTTTTTCCTTTGGAATAGAATTCCTTTATTCCTATTATGAAATTCTATATTCTCAGTTATTTGATTAATTTATCCTAGAATATGATTTTATAATCGTACATGTTGAAGTATGGAATAATACCGTACTTTATTATTTCCGCATGCTTTAATGATCAATGAAAAATCTGCTTTATGATATGGGATGCTATGCTAACCCTTTTTAAAGGTAGGTACTGTAAGTATAAAGTAAAGTAAAGTATGTATAAGCGTGTAATGTCCCAATCCTAGGTAAAGGCCTCTCATCTTAGTACATCTGAATAAAAAACGTTCTTGGTGCTTAGGGTTAAAAATTACGCATGTAGTCTATATTCTAAGCTATAAAATCTTTTCTCTTTAAGAAACAGATACTCATAAAACATATCCAAATATCTACTACTCCTAAACATCTACACTAATATTATAAAGAGGAAATCTTTGTTTGTTTGGTTGTAATGAATAGGCTCAAAAACTACTGGACCGTTTTTAAAAATTCTTTCACCATTCGAAAGCTACATTATCCACAAGTAACATAGGCTATTTTTCATCCCGAAATTCCCACAGGAATAGACACTAGGGTGGAGTGAAACAAGCGAAAAATTTTTTTTATTTTATTTTCCCATCTCCTGTATAACTAATTGGTGACCATAGGTAAAGGCTTTATTCGTGCAAAATATCAAAGGTCTACGACTTTATTTTGAGGTGGCGCGTTGAGATCAAAGTTTCTAAAAATTGAATATTTTTTCTTATTAGTCTACGCTCAAAAAAATTTTTGTTATTACATGCTTTGCTTACAATTATACTGTTTTAAGTTTGTATTAGTGTTACCTCGTAGGCCAAATAGTATTTTCTAATATAAACTTTAATATATCGTTTTGAAATAGTGCCAAAGTTTAGTGATTTTTTGTAAAAAATGCCTAAAACGCGTAAAGATTTGCGGTGTCCTTTATTCGGTGATCCTATTAAAATACCTTTTCTGGCAGTTTAGGAAAACAACTTGAGAAGTGTCTGGACTTTAAATTAGAACTATTCGAACCAATTTTCACCGAATTTCCGGATCTGAATACTGATTTATTGAGTACCGATCAAAAATACCTTTATCAAATATGTTGTGCTATTTCTTCTGGTACAGTTCCACCAAATTTGGCTAATAAAGACCCAGGAAAACTAGCCCATTCTCGATGGTTAACTTGCGCAAACAGGATTCTTCGCTTGTATATTGGTACAGCTAAACCAACCGATAATTTAAAAGAACTGGCCACTTTCATCATGAAAGTTTACGCACCAACTTGGTTTGACATCAAGTCAAAATCTTCTTGCAAGTTTGGCCCAATTCACATATTTAATATGGTCAAAAGATGTATGTATTTGCGAGATGACTTAAAAAGTATTGTCTTGAACACAATTCAAAGAAACGCTTTCTTCATTCACCCGGAAAATCTGCTGTTGGCCATGTTACAAGACGATAATCAACAAGTACGAGAGCTGGCTCTTCGGAGAGTTTTAAAGGCCAGAAAAGAGACCAAAGGCAAGAAAGTTCGTGAGTTCCAGTTACCAAAGCTTAAAATAGATGCGACAAATTATTATGATTCGATAGAATGGGCTACAGAGAAGATAACAGAACCTCCTGTTACAATGAAATACAGTGACTCGGAAATTAGTACCACAATTGCATCTGGGGGTAAATTATTTGACATTGAAAAGTACCCTTGCCATACTCAAGCAGTCGAGAGATGTGTCAAACTTGTAACTGAGGCTTCGGCATCTGTATGTGGACCCGATGCAAGAGATGGCTTCATTCGCACTAGGATAAAATCCAGACAAGAAATACCTGTTTTTGAGACCAAATCTCAGTATTTTTGTCAAAAAGAAGACACTGAGACTTCTGATAATCAACATTAATATTTAGTTTTTTACTTTAATTTCATTTGTTTATATATTGTACTAGTAATTTTAATTATAAATTCAGCAAAATAAATAGTAATATTGTCAGAAATAAATGTTTATTTGAAACCCTTTTTTTTACCAATTCGTGTACTTTCATAGCTGATGCGCCACCTCAAGATATTAATTTAGAAGGCTGTAATTTTGCATACATATTTCCATTACTATGGATCAATGATTGCATAGGCAGGAAACTCGAAATTACAAAAAAAAATTTTTCGCTCCACCCTAATAGACACATTGCGGGTAAAACCGCGGGGCGCTGCTATTATTGATAAAACATATTACAAGTGTTTACTAGACACACGTAAGCACAAATAACAAACACAACAAAAACAAGAAACACATTTGCAACAAGAGCATACAATTCAAGGGCTATAAAGACAATAAAATTCCTATAGCCAAGCGTTATGTCAAGGTCTTTGCAGTCAATTGATTAGATTGGACCGGAGTCGTGACGCGTATAGATGATGCATCATGCACTGGGTACCTGATGTGTTAGTGGTGTTAGCCAGTTCCTTTGTTTTAATGGTCAGTGGTATTCATATTGCGATTGTATACTAAGCTGGTGTGGCATATGTTATTGTGACTCAAATGGAGTGCTTATGTAGGTAATTTTAAGGTACCTAGCTGCAGAGTTAAAATATAATAAAGGTAATAAATACTTATACGCATGTAATAAGGCTGAAAAGTTGTATTTTTTGGGGGTTTAACGGAGATCAGTAGAAGAATCTAATACAATCGAATTAAAACTAAATCGTAATCGGAACAACTTAGTGTCAAAACTGAACATTCGGAAACGACACTAGCGCACCGCCCAACTCGAGACGGTTTAAATTTGAACTAAATATTCTATGAGAAGAAGGATATCGTTTAAAGATTATTGTGGATGTCAGAATTAGGATCAAGTCTCGGTATTCATATACTAGCAGCGCCCCACGGTTTTAAACATGTTTTATCCGTTCCCGCGGGAATTTGGGCATAAAATGTATCCTACGTGTTATTCTGATGTTTAACCTAAATTACTGTATAGATTCATCTAAATCCGTTCAGTAGTTTTGCGTGTATGGTTAACAAACATACATACATACAATCTTTCGCATTTGTAATATTAGTAGGATATGGACTCAAATCCCTCTACCTGTAATCAACTCAATATTACTCACTGATAATTCCATTATCAAGCTTTTGCATGTCAAACACTGATGCAGCAGTTCATTACACATTCATGAATACGAGCATTAATTAATTTACTAAATACATATCGCTTGTAAATGAAATCGCTTGAAACACTGTTCATGAAAATGTTACAGTAATGGTACCTGCTACAGATTATATCTACTTCGAATGAATACAAATCCATTTTATATAATTTAAATTATGTAGGCAACATTATTTATATTAAGAACATAAAATGGGTGTTCAATATTTTGTGATAAGGATAACTACATTCGTAGATATTTTTTTTGGAAATGTGATGATTGACTGTGCAGGTTTATTTTCAGGGCTGGCCCTAACGTGCTCAGTGTAAAAAAAAACTCTCCTCATTTCAATGACCATTTGTCGGAGGCCTTTATTTGAGGGACGAACTCACTTAATGACCTAACGTTCATTAAAAAGTTCCAACAAAAATATAATCATAATAAATAAACAAGCATATATGAAAATGAACACCAGGCACTAGTCAGCTCAAAAAACATAGCCTCATTTCCAAAAGTTACGACCTAATAACCAAACTAGACCTAAAAACGCTAAGTAAGGTCCGAAAAGAATTCCAGCGAAAGTGGCACTAAATATCTAATAATGTACGCGCGTATTCTCTTGTTTCCAATAAGACGTCCCTAAAAACCTATTGATATAGACAGAATCTTTTCAGCAGTTTCTTAAAAGAGATTGGTTATACAAAATTCATGTTAAGAAAGCAAAGCCTCTCACTTAGACACGGTATGTTGAAAAGGGACAGAAGGAATATTTAAGTCGTTTTGTTGATACAACTTGAAGCTATGACAATTATATGGACAATCTGAAATTGTAATACCTATCTCAGAGTCGTAAACTGTTTCTTTAAAATATGTTAATGAGTGATTTTTGTCAAGTCGTGTAAGAAAAACTACGTCAACTAGTTAACTGTCCATTTCGTTGATGTCTCTGAGTGCGAGGTCAGATGGAAGGAAGAGGTGTTCTAATAAAAAAATAGTAAAATATGTATACTTTCAGCAAAAGTACTTTTTATTCAGATTTTTTAAAATTCAGTCAATAAACTTTGTATTTCAAGTGTATCAATGGACTTCATTGAAAATGACATAGTAGTACCAACCACACTAAACATTTTTTGCTGCAGCTCTGTCTATACTTTTCGTCAAGTCTAAGCGCTCTCATAAGCGAGGCAATAAATAAAAGTAAAAAAAGCTTTGAGATTTTTAACCAAAACTCTTAAGGGTCTGTTCGTGGATTTTTCTCTTGGCAATTATTGTATTTTCCCAGCTTCTGTTGAATTGAAACGTTGGATATAATACGAGACATTAGGCTTTGAGTGGTGTTTAGAATTAATGGTGGCGCATTGTTGCTGTGTTTGTCAGCTAAGTCAGCAGTTAGTTAAGTACCACAGTACATACTTGTACATACTGTGGTAGGTAATTACGTTCAGCTTCTAGGCACAGTCATTTTAAATTCATTCTGTAATGGGTCCCTAAGCTAAGCCATCTAGTAATTATGTAGTTAGTGTAAAGCTAGATATAACACAAGGCCGAATGTCATTATGACGAAGCCTTGCGGCACTCCTTAAAAGCTAAATTATTGTATGGAAAAGTTGTTTTTGTTAAGTCTATAAAATGTTGGTAAATTAATAATATTATAGTTTTAATTAAGTCTCATCTAAATTAAGATATATTGCTCTATTTCAGAGACATATAACTCTATGTAAACCAAACCATCAGGAGACCAAAAGTCGGTAGGAACATATCCACAGTGACGTATTTCGTGTACAAAAGTGTACTCTCTTTCTGCTTATATATAGTCATCTAACAGAAAGATTAAACGCTTTTTAATCCAAAAACAATCCCAGCTTTTAGAATTAATGACAGCAAACACAAATAAATCGCAAATTGCTGCGTTAATTATGAGTGTTGCGATGCCATTGCTGTTACCGGCTCCCATTTTGTTTAGTCACCTAGATTCCACAGACACAGGATATAATTAGGGCGAATGAACACATCAGCGACCCACAGATAAACTGTGAATGAATTTCAAATTAATTATGTGTATGGATTCATGCTTGTGATTACAGATTTTGCGATTGTGTTCAATCATTTGCTGATACAGTTGTTTGGGTATTAGTAACTGATTGAGCATTAATTTGTTATGCATTTGGTGTTTAGTAAAGTGAGTAGCTCTCGTGGCGTAGTGTGACTAAGCGATGTTAGTTCATTGTGAATGTACAGCTCGACCCCTACTTGGATGGGTGGCCGATAGTGGCATTTCTATCTGAGCGCTACCGTGCTTTTGACGGCACGTTAAATTGTCGGTCCCGGTTGTTTCAATCGTTAGACCATGTTGGAGGTCTTGAGGCGGTCTAAAAACTCCGACACCAGGGTTTTAGACCGCCGAATATCCTTCGACATCACATAATGATGACATGAAACAATGAAATTTTTCAAACATGGAATTAATTCTTGTTTATGTACTACTTATTTCTTTATTTTATTAGACACTACTACAGTATCATCACTTTGCACTTACAATTAACTTGAATAAATAATTTATTTTCTAAGTGACATACCTACTTATACTATCAATGAGAGGACGTTGGAACATTGCCGATTTCCTGGCTTAAATTTGCTATACTAGACCTGTAGTTAGAAGAAAAGGTTGTATATCTCTAATAAGTCAAACATTTATAACCAAAACATTCTAAATACGAGAATAAA
Source organism: Cyclophora albipunctata (assembly GCA_963082685.1). Lineage (NCBI taxonomy): Eukaryota > Metazoa > Arthropoda > Insecta > Lepidoptera > Geometridae > Cyclophora > Cyclophora albipunctata. The sequence continues at coordinate 8,261,220 of OY720118.1, forward strand.
ACCAAAACAATATGACTCTACCTTTGATTCAACCTTCGTTAAAATACGAGTTGTATTTAAACCGCTAATAAAAAGGCCCGGTTTCCCCGCTCACAGCATTTTATTATGTGAAATGTTTCATACATTTGTATCCGACCTGTATAAGCAAGCAAACACCAAGGGGTCGACGGTAAACTCTGTTGTAAACATCAAGCCAGGGCTATTAACTTGAATTAGAAAAGAAATGCACAGCTGTTAAAAGGCCACGTGAGCACACCTCAATCATACTCGTTGGGTGTGGGTTTACGCTTCTATATTTGCCCAATGTCCTTTAACGTTATATTGAGAGGAACTTATTCGAATCATAATTTTAACTCTCAAATTTCAACCTTTTCTCGGTAAACTCTTCGGAAACTTGATGACGTAAACGTTACCAAATTTTAACGTTGACTGATTTCCAGAATTAATTCCAAACAAATTACTTTTCAATGAGAACAAAAACCTGTCAAATTGTTTTACAATCTCCTTGAGAGAAGCCCTTTTAAGATGTTTGACATTTATTTTAGTCGAACCAAAAGTAGATCAAGTTTTAGACAGCTTAATCATCATTATTGTTTCAGAGCGATTAAAGTTATAAGGGGGTAAATATTATTAAATTCTATACATATTTATCAGATGTAATATACCGAGTATGGAATAAATACCATCACCACGTATGTACGTCTCTCTGTTCAAGCGAATTTCAAAAAGTGCTGAATGGATTTTCATGCGGTTTTACCGACATAATGATTCAAGAGATGTTGGGTTAACTTTTACACCAGAATTCTTAAGGGAACTACACGAAATCTCAATTTAAACGAACTAAATAAAACGAAATACATAAGTATATGGATTAGTTTGATTTGATTCCCTCCAATAGCTATGACTATCAGCGCCCCGCGGTTTTACCCGCGTTGTGCCCGTGCCCGCGGGATTTTCGGGATGAAAAATAGCCTATGACCTTCCCGTTGAATGTAGCTATTCTACATAAGAATTATTCAAATCGGACAGGTGATTCCCGAGATTAGCTCGAACATACAAACAAACCAACAAACAAACTTACAAATTTTACCTCTTTATAATATTAGTAAGTATAAATATCCCCCCTTGAACTGAGACACATTGACCTCATTGCATCCATTAAAACACATGTAGATGATTAGGGGGCGTCAGGTGTAAAACAACTGGACAATTAATAACTTCCCGCGGGATCTATACAAAGGTAAATTAGAATTTTTGACAGAATACAGCAAGATAAATTCATCACACCTTTATAAAAATAATAATAAATAGATACGCCTGGAGAAATTCACACACACGGTTAATTAAACTCAAACTAAGCTCTAAGCTTGTATTATAGAATCTAACGAACTGATACTATTACATATACATATAAAAATATTTTATATGAATATAGAATTTACACTCAGACGTCGTCAACAACTATGTCTGCACAAAGTCAAAGAGTTTGTATTCAGTTTACGCCCCAAAGAGACACTTTTGAACGTACCATATTTGCGGGCGAGAATAGAAAAAGTTCTTTATCTAAATGAACCAAAAATCAGCTAAAACTATTGGTAACTAGAACCTAATCTATAATATAAAAATGAATCGCTAAATCTGTTGCTAAGCGCATAACTTCAGAACGACTGCACCAAATTGGATGATTAGTTTTTTAATGTGTTCCTTATTGTCAGGGCAAGGTTTTTATATAAAAAAAATAAGGAATAAAAATCTCAAAATTCCCACGGGAACGGGGGCACTGCGGGTGAAACCGCGGGGCACAGCTAGTCTATTAATATAAATCGGCTTGTTTTGTTGTCATTGTGCGTTTCAATGGTAATGCACATAGTTCCGAAAGGATGAACAAAGGTCAATGGCCTTTGGCATCCATTATTCGACTTCCAGCCCAATGAACAGGTACTCGTATTTCCAATTGCAACAGAACTCTAACGGGCAACTATCGCTTTCCTAACACAATCGTGTAAACACATGTTAGAGAATGAGTGGATCCTTTGTAACCGAACCATTAGTGGTTCTAACTTTAGTTAAGGTAAAATTGTAACATTCAACACTTGGGTACATTTTAGTTCCAATTTCAAACAGAAATGTAAGCGATTTAGAGGTGCTGCAGCGCTGAATTTACATGCGAAGATTTTCTTTTGTTTTGCGATTAGCAACTGAAAAGCGCTTAAATTGAAATAATCTAAAAATGCACTTTGTATCTTTATAGTAGTTTATGCAACGTCATATAAAGAAGGGTATTAAAACACGAGTGTGAGTTTATGAAACGAGCGCAGCGAGTTTCATAATAGTAACGAGTGTTTTAATACCCGTGTTATATGCAGTTGCATACACTACTTTATCTTCACTATTTAATGCAATTAATCAAACAAAATTTTAAAAACAAAACACATTGCGAAACATTAAATTCACGCGTAGGTACGTGTATTGTCACAGTGAACTTGCCGCCATTAAAATCTAACCAATGAGAGCGCAGCTGCGCGTAGGGCCAATCAGGAGCGAGCGAGATCTTACCAAAGAGTTTTGTGTATGTAGTTTCGACGAAGTTTTCACGTATAACCCAACAGTTTTCAAAAGCCAGCCTAATATAAAAATTTTATGCAAATAGTATGAGGATTTTGACATAAGGCTCGCCAGGTTAATTGGTCGCGTTATAATGATGTTATAATGTTATATTATAATGATATTATAACATCATGTGCAATTGCTTAAATTGAGTGTTTTAGTTGTCTGTGCTATAACAGTAGTAATTATAAGTCAAGTATTGGAATCATAAGTAGAATGTTACAACATTAGTGTAGATAATAGTAGTTTATGCAACGTCATATAAAGAAGGGTATTAAAACACGAGTGTGAGTTTATGAAACGAGCGCAGCGAGTTTCATAATAGTAACGAGTGTTTTAATACCCGTGTTATATGCAGTTGCATACACTACTTTATCTTCACTATTTAATGCAATTAATCAAACAAAATTTTAAAAACAAAACACATTGCGAAACATTAAATTCACGCGTAGGTACGTGTATTGTCACAGTGAACTTGCCGCCATTAAAATCTAACCAATGAGAGCGCAGCTGCGCGTAGGGCCAATCAGGAGCGAGCGAGATCTTACCAAAGAGTTTTGTGTATGTAGTTTCGACGAAGTTTTCACGTATAACCCAACTGTTTTCAAAAGCCAGCCTAATATCAAAATTTTATGCAACTAGTATGAGGATTTTGACATAAGGCTCGCCAGGTTAATTGGTCGCGTTATAATGATGTTATAATGTTATATTATAATGATATTATAACATCATGTGCAATTGCTTAAATTGAGTGTTTTAGTTGTCTGTGCTATAACAGTAGTAATTATAAGTCAAGTATTGGAATCATAAGTAGAATGTTACGACATTAGTGTAGATAAAACAAATTATAACATAAATAAGAAGTAGCACCTACTTATATTACTATAAAAAAAATATGGTGCGATTTTGAAGAATATATCAATCAGAAAGTTTCTTGACGAATAATACTTTTGGCTGAAAATTACAAGCAATAATGAAAATACACCATTAAAATATTTGTAACTACAATCAATAGAAAACCAAAACAACCAAGTGTATTTAGACCAAAATACAGTTAGTAAAGATAAAAGAAAAAGCACCTTGTTTATACTGGTATATAATTGTAAGGATACTGTAATCACTCAACATTTTCAACTCAACATAATTCATACTCAAGTCTTTTGCAATGCAAATTATACCTAGAAACTGTGACGGCAGTTATTTTAGGTATTATTATAATTACATTACATAGAAATACCTGTGTGTTATTTGCTAAATAACCACGATATTTAAGTGGAGGCTATTTTATATTTGAGATGGTTGATACTAACGTTAACATTTTAAAGAAGAGAGTCAAAATAAGTGAAGTTACCATTATATTTGAAAATCTTGACGGCTTTAAATTCAACTGGTTGTAAAGATCTGACTGAGTTGCAGCCTTTCCAAAATATATTAGACTTATTATTCTGTGGCCATACTGTCGCTCTCAGAAAAGTCCATTAAAACGGCACTTAATTAATTGACGTAATTTTTTATACATTACATGTAAAAATCTCTCATTAAATCTCTACTATGGAAGCATTAGATGTCTTTGAGTACAGGCCATAGCCATTTTAGATAAAAATACTCACAAAAATTTGAAATAGTCTCCGAAATGTTATTTCTAAGTGATCAATCTTATTAGTGGTTACAAGTAGCTAAGTCACGCATCGAAGGTAAAATTAAGGAAATATTTTAGTACCAATACTTCACACGCTACACCTATTAGTCAATATAATGAATCACCAACACAACTTCATACAAGGAAAATATTTTTGCTTACGCCGACGAAGCTAATAGATTCGTATGCTAAATCATCAATACCTTACATAAACAAGTCTTTACGATGACTCACTATTATAAAAAAGGTAAAATTTAAAAGATAATTTTAGTTAGAAACTTTATACTAGTAAAATATTATAGATATCTAATAACAGTCATGGGTCGTCGATTATAACATGCGACGACAAAATAAGTATATGTTAGTGGGTCACTGTTTATGCAGGACCCAAAGAATGCAAGGTCAAAACAGGCAAAGTCGAATTAAATAAAGCATAAACACTTAAAAGCTACAAAGATATTGAGGCAAAGCACAATAAGGAAGAATACACAAAAAGGAAAAAATCGTATAACAAATGAATGTAGTACATACAAGAGAATTAATAAAGCTACGCATAAAATCTGAAGCTGCGACCTGTGCATAGCTACAACATGGTGCAGGCATAGTAAGCGCAACTTGGAATGGGAGTTACGTAACCAAGGTCAGCTGCCCTGGGAATGCTCCAACAAGCCTCCAAGCCACCTTAATCCAACCATACAAGGTCCATTTTGCTTCGCAAACATTCTGTTTTTACGCTGATGTTTACGTCAGTCGGATTTGTAGGTTACTTGAATGTTTAGTGTCACAGTTATGAGTTTTCGTTTGTTAGGCCATAACTTAATACGAGGTTGAATAGCCACTTCATTTGTAGCTCAAATGTTGGTGAATTTATTGCTACAATCAGAGCTTGTTGGAACTTATTAAATGCTGGTTTTTCCCCGAGGAAAATAACAATAAAAGCGAGTCAAGAAAAGGTAAAAGTAGAAGTGAAACCATTTATAAATGAAATGATTGCGTGGGATTTGTTGTATTTATTGTTGGAAACTACAAGTTATAAGAGGAAAACAGCAACAAATAAAAATAAATAAGTTGCCTTTAGTTTACTATTAATAAAGATGTATTACAAGTTACAAGCTTTTATTTAGTTTCACCTGTCTGGGTGTCTGTGCGACTCTTAAAAATCAAATCTTGCAAAATTTTGACCCACTTCTCGGCTTCCGTTTGAGCTGAATTTTTGCATACTCGTTTGGTTTGTGGATAATGCATGACAATAACATTAAAGACCAAAAGTAAGAAATTTGTAAAAAAAATATCTAAAAAGCATATGTCATCAATATTGAACAAATAATTAAGAAACCTATTACTATTTATAAATATAAAGGAATAAATCAAACACATTTTAAACCAAAAAAGCAACTGATAAAGTATTAAGCTTGAGTTTTACGACCAGAGAAATGATCGTATGTTAACAAGTGAAAGTGGAAACTAACAAGTAGATACCAAAATTGAAATAAACAGACTCCATTCAAGTTTAGCGGAAACCGGTTATTGATACACACTATTTTAGAAACACATGGCACTAGTATAATATTGGAAATGTAAATGCGGTTTGCGAGAATGTTGCTGCTGTTACGAACACCGCGCTAACTTTTATGAACTTTGCCTTATGATAACTTTACCTACATAGACGGTACCTAACTTGAGTAAATTTTACACAGCAAGTTACTAAACGTTGTAAAACTTGAGCTGAAAAAACTTTCTCAATGTTTTCAATTTGTCGTTCCAAAATAGAACTTGAATTCCGTCGCACCAGAAATCTCGAATAAAATGGCGAAACCAGTTCAACTTTTTATTGATTCCATAGCATTGTTTCCGTGGATTCTATTCGATCAATTCCATAAAAGTTTTCCCATTTAGATTTCATCATAACCATTCATTGTAATATTACGTTCGACGCATTTCTTAATTGGTTCATATCTTTATTGCTAAATGGCTAAGTCATTTACGTACTATTGTTTTTTGGTACGCTCTTATCTTTGTTAGTGAATTAATAGTAGTATTAACTACAAAAATACTACTAAGAATGATTCACTACTAGTCTAAGGTTGGAAAAAAATCGAATACTGCTATCAAAACTTTGCTATAACGTCATATATGCCTCTATTTTATCAATACTAGATGATAAAAACTGGCTACTTTAAAAATTAGTATGTAAGTTTTAATAGACACACTTTTTTTTGGACACCCAACAAAATTGCTTGACGAAAATTCTGATATTTACTTAGTAAAGATAGTATATACTCGCCTTACTAAGGATACTCATTTTACTCAAGTTTTCAATTATGAAAGTGATCTCACATCATAGGCACATTCACGTCATATTACTATAGTCATAGAAGTATGACGTCACAGAAATTTCTCTCCATATTTTCGCATACTAGGTTAAAACGTATGAATATTCTTTCCCAATATCTTGACTTTGAAGCGGAGTGAATTGGATGCTTCAAGTTAAGTGAGTTGTTCGATGTTATCGTCACTTAGCATTTGATGAGATGGATCCGGATGGTTTACTTTTATGTTCCTTTTTATTAGCGGCCAATTATTTTTGGGTCAAATATTTGTGAAAATTACTTGGTAGGGTTATTTCATCACGGAAAGTTCAAGTACATTTATAAAATTATTTGGATAATGGTACATTATTTTTCTATATAAAAAGAATATATAGAAAAAGAACATATTTTAGTCTCTGATATATAGATACCTGATACGTGGACAGCTTAAAAAGTTTAATTCAATTTAATTTTCTTATCAATTTCCATTTCAAGAGCGCATTTTTGCCTAAGCTAATTTTTTATAACTCTATTATCCACACTAAGATCCTCAATAACCAAGAAATTAATGAAACTCCTAAATCAAATCACCGTTAACACCCAAGCATCAAGCTTCTATTTCCTCACAAATAAACCAATTTCCTCCAAAATATCGTCCACAAACCGGGCGTCACTTAACCCGAATCCAAGTCTAACAACATCTGAATTAAAATCCCGGTGAAAGTTCAATTAGAGTCATCGGGCACTAACACGTGTCGGGTTAACTCAATTTGTGCATGCATGAGCAACAGTCGGACATTCTGAGCACAAAATTAACACCCAGAACGACAATGATGAACTAAGCACTATAACAAGCGCACGCACACATAGAAACACGCTACACGAGTTTCGAAAGGTGTCAAAGTGCTTGTGGAGATTTGCTACAGAGATTTGCTATGTGTGCGTCTTTCGCCGTATCTATGTTCGTTTCGTTCGTTGGCCTTCTGAGTGTGTTTAATTTGTGGCCTGTGTGAGTATAATTGTAGCAATCCTAATGAAACGTGGGCTGATTACTGTCCCCGTGGTCATAGGACCATCTGCCTCGAGCAGATGAGTATAACAAGGTATTTATTTAACTAGTTAACTGGTGACTTAGACAAAGTTCGTAGTTTGACGCAATGGATGTTATTCATGTTTGTTAGAGGACTGTGTGTGATTCACTGGGCCAAGGTTCGCCGGTAGGTTATGGTGGAATGTTTTGATTTTACGATGAAAAATGTTGAAGACTGAGTATTGGGAAATGATAATAGGTATTTTGGTGTAGGAAAAACAGTAAATTTTGATGCACAACATGGATATTTATCAGCATATTTATACATTATATATTATATTATGTTCATTATGATAATTGAAAACTCATATCGGGCTTTGAAATGAAGTATAGTCTTGGCCTCGTATAAGCTATTAAAAATAGTCTTGGCAGGATCTATGTTAATTTTCTTCTAAAATTCGAGTACATTATGAAATTAAAGCCACCAATTAATATTTTCCTACTATGCAAAAATATGCAGAAAATTGATGCAAAAACTATATTTTTTCTTAACCTCAAAAAGCATTTAGACTTAATCTTAACAAGGGAAACTTAGCTACTAGAAACACCAATGACAGGAAACGAATACAATCCATTAGCGGCCATCGAACGAATGGATACTGTACATCAATCGCGATTGTTTCATGCATCTGTCACAATAGCTGTCATTGAATAGTACTGCGTATTGGATGGGACCTGCATATGTGTTTACGGTGAATACACCAGGAGATATGAATGAAGTTTGATGGAGTACAAAGTAACTTTTGGGTAAGCTGTAGTGTGTTGGGTCAGTATAGAGGTATTGTAGGAAATGCGTATTAAATCTTAGTGATTGTGAGGGACGTTGGTAGTCTGTTGGTATCAAAAGATAGCCATACCAATAATAATTTAAATCAAGTAGGTTTGGGTGAGTAAATAGCCAACTGTGTTGTCGGAGGTTTTCGACCACCTGAAGATATTTTAAAGAAATACCTTCAAGACCTTACTGTACTAATAATATTTTCGGTGAGACGAGAGGCCTTTGCCTAGCAGTGTGACATTATGTGCCAATACTGTATTTTACTTATACGAAAGAGAAATGAAAAATATCACATTTTTAAATTTGAGAAAACAATCTTAATTGGTTACTCCTGGTTAAGCAATAATGATATCACCTTGTTTTCAAAATAGCAAATATTAATCACTTATAACTAAGCTCTATTTATCATCACTGACCAAACTATCATCACCTGGTACTAATAATATCATCATTACCAGCCATCCATCATTAACTGCCGTCATTACAGGATGTCAATCAGAGCAGACACAGATTACTTAATAGTTACTACGAGCACAAAGTTCATTCACCTTGAATATTTGGCTTTATATGACAATGACCAATAGTAACTCAGTACCTTTGAAACCTAAATAAAAGCTGTGAATAATATAGGAATAAATGCTTTGGAATAGATCACGTTCAATGAGCTATTGACCTTTATAGGTAGCTTTCATTCATTCATTTCGGTCGGTCAGTGGCCAACCCTGTCAACCAGATTTTATAGTATAGCGTGATCTACATTGGAAGAATTAATTTGGTAAAATTATAGGGCTTAAAATCGAGCTCTGTAGAAATTATAATGAAGTTTAATGGGTAAAAAGTAGATCACGAAGAAGCCCTTAATAAGTCCGAGTAAGTTGTAGCCAAAGTAGGTAAAGTAGCCAACCCTGGTATCGGAGTTCTTAGACCGGCTGGAGACATCCAAAATGGCATACTTATTGTGATGCGCCTGTTGCGCAGATAATTGTAAGTGTCCATTTAAGCAAGCATGTTAGCGCTTAAAAAATCCCTGAAGTTATTTATATGCGTATAACGAAAGTGAGTGTTCAGAGCAATGCTACTGGATAAAAATAAATTAAATTGTAGACAGAAAGCATGTTCGAACAAGGTCCGAACAAAAAATAACATAACTTACTTAGTCGATATCAAAACTAGTTGTTAAGTAAACCGGTTTGCAAAATATCTGTTGATGAGTAAGAATATAAAATAGATAGTGAGATTTAATATATAGGTATTTTGAATATTTAAATGTTTTTTGTTGTTGTCCTACAGTGAGATATTAGGTACTGGTTAGTCTAACACTTTTTATAGTTCTAAGAACACAAATGGATATAAATTTGAATCGAACATAATTTCAACTTATTTATAAACGAGCCATGCTTCGTGGTTTTACTCGAATTATGCCCGTTTCCGTAGGAATTACGGGATAAAAATAGCCTACAACCTTCCTGTTGAATATGGCTATACATTACAAAAAGAATTATTCAAATCGTATTGGTTGTTTCTTAGATAAGCGCGTTCATACAAACAAAAAACAACTTTAGTATAGATGACTAGCAGCGCCCCGCGGCTTTGCCCGCGTTGACCCTGTTCCCGTAGGAATATTCGAAAATTCGTTCTTAGTGTGCACTTACGTCACTTGAAGAACCTTCCTGCCAAATTTCATGTTTCTAGGTGTAGCAGTTGAGGCTGTGCGTTGATTATCAGTCAGTCAGTCAGTCAGGACTTTGAATTGTATATATTATAGATAGATATATTATAGAACATTATTATATTAGTATAGATGTAGTACCGAATCCTATTTCGGTAGTCTCATCAATTGAATTTAGGTATAAATTCAATTGAAGTATGAACCAAAGTAATTACTTAACGATCGTAAACTTACTAACGTGGGTGGGTCCTAAAGCCTCTACAGAGGAAATTGTCTTTGTTTGGAGAGTCCGCCATATTAGTTTTCAATTTAGAATTCGTGAGAAGCAAGAGGTTGGAGTTATTTTGGTAACATTAGGCGTAAATTAGGCATTGATAGCTCTTATCATACTGAACTAGCAGCGCCCCGCGGTTTTACCCGCGTTGTGCCCGTTTCCGTGGGAATTTCGGGAATTTTTATGCATATAAACCTTCCTCTATCTATTTAAAAAACTGCATCTGAATCCGTCGCGTAGTTTTAAAGATCTAAGCATACATAGGGACAGAAAGCGGAAAGCGACTTTGTTTTATACTACGTAGTGATGAAATGTTCGTAACAAATAATAGTTTATTAAATACTAGCAGCGCTCCGCGGTTTTACCCGCGTTGTACCCGTTCCTGTGGGAATTTCGGGATGAAAAATAGCCTATAACCTTCCCGTTGAATTTGGCTATCTATCATAATAAGAATTATTCAAATCGGACTGATAATTCCTGAGATTACCTCGAACATACAAACAAACAAACAAATTTACAAATTTTACCTCTTTATAATACGAGTATTAGTAGGTATAGATGTTACATCTCAGTCATCCTGTGTCACCCATTGGTGTAATCCTACTAATATTATAAATGCGAAAGTTTGTGAGGATGGTTGTGTGGTATGAGTTTTTAGACCACATTAGGCTTCCGACATAGTCTAACAATTGAACCAACCAGGAAAATCTAACGTTACTAAAAAATATACCTACAGTGGTAGTTGAAGCTTTAATAGTTCTCAAAGAAAACCTTAATTTATTCATATATAAGCGAAAACAATAGAATCCATGTGATTACGATACTTATGGCATGCACAATGGTGATTTCCTTTTCCATAGACCCATAACACTTTATATTATGGCAACATTTTAACTCATTCGTATTCTGGTCAACAATGAATATCGTATTTGGGGTCACCTGAGCCACTACCATTTGTTCTCACGGGCCCATCACTTTCACTTTTACTATCGAGTACCTACGAAAAAGGAAGTACCAGTAGTAGGGGCCATAATGTTCATTTTTTAAACAAACTTAAAGTAATGAGTTTTAACGTTGCAGTTCATTTTGATACGGTTAACATTTTTGTAATTGTTTTTAAATTACTCAACTTTGTAGCGTTTTGAACAAAGAAACGTATAATTTGTTATTAAATAATAGTCATGCGTATTGTTTATAATATAATACAACAGTCGCCTTGGTACCTATACATAATTAAAGGTGATTACATAACTGGTTTTGACCTTTTGTTATCCGCGTTTATTCGCATATCTTGTTGTTATTTTATTTTATATCATAAAGTAAAAAAAAATATAGTTAAGCTTAGATAACAGATATAAATATACTGAGAAAATAATAAAAAAGAAGTTAGTTTTACTCTATGGTCTTGTCTGGTAAGTTGACCATATTGTAATTTCATTTTCAAAATTATTGTACAGTATTCTGTGACATCCAGTTTAAGCCGGCTGTTTTTTTTATAAATGACAGATCACATCATGACTCAGGACGTCATTCGATTCGAATTTCAAACTGTCGGATGGACCGTCAATAGGACAAATAGTAAATTCGAATTAAAAAAATAATTTAAACAGAAGCCGTTAGAATTTAAAACAGATTTTAAAAAGTGGACATTCGAATTTCAAACAGACTTTTGAAAAGCGCGGATGTTCTTAACCTGCCAGTAGAAATTTTGAACATGGTAAACGAAAACCAATGGTAAGCATATCCCCACTAGGGCTGTACCCCACCTATACCGACAATGTCAACATTCATTCATTACGCAATGAGGCCTCGCCAAGAAAAATCGCTGCGTTTCTAAAACATCCAATCAGCCATGCGAGACCTTGCCCCTTTACGATTAAGGTTCAATTTACTTTGATATAAATAAGTTTTGCAGTGCTAATGATGGGTTACGACATTAAGTTACGCGAACGTATACCGGTTGTATTTGCTGTAGATGTTATTCTGTTACTTTTAGGTCATACTTTATAGATTGGTTTAAGATATATATGATATTGTTGAAATGATAAATACAATTTATTTACTTATTTATGTATTTATTGCATTTAATAACATATTAGGAAATTCGATATTATTAATACTAAATAAAAAGATATATACTAATTATATCTTAGTTAGATTCATTTTTCAATATTCTTAATTAATGCTTATTTTTATACCTTTAGACACGAATACAAAATATAGTTAAGTACCCTATCATTAAAATATCAACCAATTAAACAATATAAATAATCAGTTTAATATCTAATTGCTTTCCACATTAACACACAAATACTTAGTAGTCATCACCAGTAGATACGAAATACAAAATTCGAACAAAACCTCTTTATACAAAATACTCTACCTCGCAAGAGAAAGGATCATCTCATTAAGTCTAGAAACCGTCGTATCGTTTGACCTTGTACGGATTTTCACGTAACCCAGACACCATCTAAGATATTGACCATTTACTTATCAAATTAGGACCTCCAACTCATCTTATTTACTCTATTTAGTACCTAACATAAAAAGTAACATCAATTTATCAAGTACTTTTACTTATTTATATCTCCTATATTATTAATTATAAACACATTTTTGTAGTTGTTAAATATAGGAAATATATTAAATTAAATGTAGCAGCATCTTACCTCTCACAAAGGAAATATCTGCTCATAAAAACAAATCACAGGCGCACCCCCCAACTATTCATTATCGAGCGCGAATTGCAACAACCCTGAACTTCGTATAATGCCACAAAAACAACAAAAAAAAACTTCACAGAAAATTTAAAAATAATATTAAAAAAAAAACAATAGAACACTCAAACTCAAACGCATCACTTCAATTTTCGAATGTCAAAAATTGGAACGGTTTTTAAAAAAATCGTATTTCGAATGTTCGAACGCGCGTCTACGCGGCAGCACGGAGCGCACTACGTAAATGTCAGAGCGATCGGCACATGTGCGGACCGCGGTAAACCCACGTTCACAATGCTAATCATTTTCCGGACCGATTCGAGGCGTCAACCATTTTGTTTTGCGTTTGACGGAATCAATTGCGATTCGATTGCATTTTCTTATAAATAAAAATATAATGTAGCCTTTAAGTTCCAACTGTAAAATAAAGGCATTTTTTATGAATATTCTTCATGATAATAAAGATTTATACATATAGGTACCTAACCTATATGTATAAATCCTTAAAAGAAAATAAAATGTTTTTAAAAATATTTAATAAGCGAATCAAAGACAAATAATTAATAACACTGAGCAGTATGATATTCGTATAAAATAGCCTCTAGAATCAATGACGTAATAGTAGTTTATGCAACTGCATATAAAGAAGGGTATTAAAACAAGAGTGAGTTTATGAAACGAGCGCAGCGAGTTTCATAATAGTAACGAGTGTTTTAATACCCGTGTTATATGCAGTTGCATACACTACTTTATCTTCACTACTTAATCTTCACTAAAATTAACAAAATTTTAAAAACAAAACACATTGCGAAACATTAAATTCACGCGTACGTGTAGTGTCACAGTGAACTTGCCGCCATTCAAATCTAACCAATGAGAGCGCAGCTGCGCGTAGGGCCAATCAGGAGCGAGCGAGACCTTACCAAAGAGTTTTGTGTATGTAGTTTCGACGAAGTTTTCACGTATAACCCAACTGTTTTCAAAAGCCAGCCTAATATCAAAATTTTATACAACTTGTATGAGGATTTTGATATAAGGCTCGCCAGGTTAATTGGTCGCATTATAATGATGTTAAAATAAGATTTTTTGATATCGATGTGGATATTATAACATCATTTAGTGTAGATAAAATATATTTCATTGTTTTAATTTAGATTACTCACATTAGCAAAGTATCTTACATTTTAAAGCGTTTTCCTATAAACGTGTCCTATCTCTACCCAAACTAACACAAGAAATGACGTCAAGAAAATGCGTGCCACTAAAGACGCGCCTTAATAAAGTGCGAGCGAGACAGGCTGCGTTGGGAGGCACATCCGCTTTTCTCGTTATGTAAGCTCCAGGCCCGGAGCCTGGCGACAACCCCCTCCCCTACCGCCCTCCCCCTCCCCCCGTGACGTCTGCACCCAGACCGAGCTCGCCGGAACTGAGCGTGGAATCAAAATTCGAATTTATGATCGATTTACACCGTCAGTTCGGAAGCTTGATTTGATTCGACTAGAGACTGAGAAGAATGACGTGGATATGCAAATTGGATAAGATTTTGAATATGGAACCTAAAGAATTTTTGTTTGTGGTAATTTTAATTTTATTCTGACTGTGGTTTGGTATAAATTTTTCACAATAATGATACACTAAAGGACCTATTAAATTAGGTAGAGATTAAGAGTCTAGATTTAGATAAAATAATAGACTCTACTTAACTTGGTACCTAAGCTAAGTTAATCTAAACTCTAGGTTAACATAAAGAATGAATCTAGCTTTCTGGACTGTAATCCAGAGTATAAAAAAAAACAATTTACAGATCTAAAGGATGGCAATATCCTTCTTCATGTCCAAGCACAGTTCTTAATTAAGCCGAACATTCAACACAGTTGCAGTGTAAACAAGGTACGGCGAGTACAACCGACTCAACGGAACACTGTGTCGTTATTGGAAAACGTCGGTAGCTTCCCGGCGAGCCTCAATATGGGTTACCGGAATTTGAACCTCAATGCCTACAAATAAAACTCATTAAATCACCAATTTGCTTATCAATTTCGAGGGGACACATCGTCCTTTTGTATTATGACGTGGAATGTCCATTAATTCGGTTTACTTCATTCATTAAATTATTTTTGTAACGTAAAACGTTCTAAATTTAACTGGGTGGCTTTGCACCGAAATTCCGAGATTAATGACAGTATAAGTCACTTTCCGCTGTCTGTCTGTCCCTATGTATGCTTAGATCTTTAAAACTACGCAACGGATTTTGACGCGGTTTTTTAAATAGATAGAGTGATTCAAGAGGAAGGTTTATATGTGTAAAAAATCCCAAAATTCCCACGGGAACTGGCACAACGCGGGTAAAACTGCGGGGCGCTGCTGATATAGGATAAATAACGAGTCCTTATCTGGATTTCGTGAGAATTGCCCATTATATTATCTCATAACAAATTTTGGGTAGTCCTTGAACTTAGATGTCAAAGGTTTTGAATAAAAATAATTTCAAGTTCATTAATTCAAACATTTTGTACTAAAACAGGTGCTAACTTTTCATAAACCACTCATCCCCACTCATATTTCTTCCACCAAAAAAGCTTCCATAGATATTCTAAATTATTGTTGAAACCCTCAATTTGTCTCTGCCTTATCTCCATCCGAGCGTCGTCTCTTGTCTTTGGCAGTAGAAAAAAATGACATAATCCCTCTGGGAGCATTATTTTACGATTCCCGACCTCGTATGACTATGACGTCATTGTCTTTGGAATGAAGCTTTTTGCGGGAGAATCTAGAGTAGGGAATACAAGTATGCGAACGGCGATAGTTGGAACTAATCAATCTACTTGAAATTGTACTGGTTGCGAAAGTGGCGCCCTCACTGTTAATTAAAGTTATCTGGTACATGGGTGATACTGAATCCTCAGTTTAATCCTTGCCAATGTTGATTCAGTGGAAAATTAGTATAACAAAGCACTTTCTTAAGACATTTCTTAGTATTTACGTAGGCGGTTTAAAAGGATTATATTATGATAAAGACTATAGTAGCGCCCCGCGGTTTTACCCGCATTTTGACAGTTCCCGTTGACACCCGGGGGAATTTCGGGTTAAAAAACAGCCTATTATTGGAACGCGTTGCGAAAGGGGGCTAGACGGAAAAAATTGTAACGACATTTTTTAGGCCAGAGAGGGACAGACAGAGAAACTTGCGCACACCAGAGAGAGACAGACAGAGAAACATGCGCGAGAGAGACAGACAGAGAAACTTGAGCACGCCAGAGAGAGACAGACACAGAAACATATCTCTCTTATAGAAAGCAAGCTAGATATTTTCGTTTCGTCTTTCTATTTCGCATTAACAGTGTGGTGTCGCGACGATTATTTTTGTTGATAATAAATAAACTTCGTTCCATCCGGGTGTCCCTTGACACCTCTCAAGTTTTATTCCCTTTGAATGTAGCTACCTATACATAACAAAAATAATTCATCACTCTACCTATTACAAAAAACCGCATCAAAATCCGTTGCATAATTTTAAAGATTTAAGCATACAGACAAACAGACAAACAAACAGATAAAAATAGCGACTTTGTTTTATACTATGTATTGAAGCTTTTTAAGTATAAATTATGATAGGTTTGTTGTATGTTATTACAACTAAGCTTTGATTAATAATTAATTATTTATCGCAGTAGATATATATATAAATCGGGAGAAACATCGCTTGCCTTAAATGAAGTTTGATATCGTAGGTACGGTCAGCCAAATATGTGGTCTACCACCCTACGGTTGAGATTCATTTGAACGTCATGAAACAACAAGGTCAATTTTAAACGTCATAACATAATTGTGCATAGAAAAGTCAACCTTAGCGATCGTTACATCTCGCAGAAACTTTTGTCAAAAGTGGTAGACCACTTTCTTGGCCGACCGTACCATGACTTTTTGATTCCCACGTGATTCTTATTCACTCCGATTTACGTTTTCTAATATGCCATTTTCATAAGATTTGAGATGGTCTCAGTTAATGAACTTCACAATCATTTAAAGTTAATAATGAACGCCTCACCTCAGTAGTCTAGTGGTGTGTGCAATTGCCTGCTGAGACTGAGGTCCCGGGTTCAAGTCGAGCCATAACATGTTTCCTACTTTTCAAACATGGCTCGGGTTTGAGATTACCAACCCGCATTTGGCAAACGTGGTGATAACGCCTAATCCTCTTTAATGTACTGATATTTTCAGTGAGATAAGAGGCCTTTGCCCAGCAGTGGGACATTACATTATACTTAACTATTTTCCTGTATAGAAGTAATTATCTACCTATAGCTGGAAAATTAACTTCATCTGTTCATATAGTTATTAGTTAACATTTGGAGACTCATCAAAATAAATATATTGTCACATCTTTCGCCATTATATGAACTAAACTGAATCAAAGTTGTTATTAGGTAAAGTGACATTCGGGACATCATATTTACGCCCCCATACTCCCTTGTAATTATTTCCAGTTTGTTTGCTCCCTTATAATCGATAGATTTATTGACGTTTCCGTAAAGATGATTATGTTTATGTTTCTGTAAAGATGTTAGGAGGAAATATATTTACTTTGCAAGGTATGCATCACTACATAATATAAAACAAAGTCGCGTCTGTTTGTCTGTCTGTATGCTTAAATCTTTAAAATTACGCAACGGATTTTGATGCGGTTTATTGTAATAGGTAGAGTGATTCAAGAGGAAGGTTTTTATGTAAAAAAATTCCCGAAATTCCCACGGGAACGGGCACAACGCGGGTAAAACCGCGGGGCGCTGCTAGTTATATAATAGAATGCTGTGTGGTATACACATCTGAGTACTACCGTGCTTCGGAGGGCACGTTAAGCAGTCGGTCTATCATATCTATCAATTCTGTCTATACTAATATAATAAGCTGAAGAGTTAGATTTTTTGTTTGAACACTCTAATCTCAGGAACTGCCGTTCCGATTTGAATCATTATTTTTGTAATCGATATCTACATTCAAAGGCTACTTATAAGCTATTTTTAATTCTGAAATTCCCACATAAACTGCTAGTGCAAACATATTTTTTCAAATTTGACCAGTGGTAGTGCTAAAGGTAGCGCTTCAAAACGCTAAACTAGCGTTAGCAAGCTCTGAAGTTTGTATATTGGATGGAAACTAACTCACAGAACTCATTACCCGACCGAATACTCCAACATTTGTGATACGGTTAATGTGTAAATGTTTTTTTTTTTAATTTTAGGTCGACAAATGAAAAAAGATCCTACAGATTGCTGATAATACTAGCTTTAAGGATAAATATTTCTATTTTTATGGCCATTTGTTACTTTATACGGTTAAAATGTCGACGAAATTCATGTAAATCAGTTCTATAAACGAGTTACAGGGAATTTGCCAGATGTGCTATAAGGGTTCGGGGACATTACTGGGGAGAGTTGACATTCATACTACTAGTAGAATCTCGATCTCAGCTCTCGTTCAGTTCTCGATTGTAGTGCTCGAGGCGTAGTTTGACTAAGCGATATTAGTTCATTGCGATTGTTAAGCAACGTGCAGCTCGACCCCTACTTGGAAGGGTGGCCGATAGCGGCATTTCTATCTGAGCGCTACCGTGCTTCGGAGGTCACGTTAAATTGTCGGTCCCGGTTGATTCAATCGTTAGACCATGTCGGAGGCCTTTAGGCGGTCTAAAAACTCCGACACCAGGGTTGACTACTGACCTACTCGAAACTAACTACTACGAACTACAATGTAGTTACTACAAACAGAGCTGAACAACGTGAATGCAAGTTTTAATTAAAGAGATGTGACGTGAATCGCAGAGGTACCCACCCACAAACAAAATTTTAATACAACAAGCGCTACAATGCATCTGCGAGTACTTCGTTTAACTGGCAACATTGTGTGGGAATTTCACAGTAGGACTTTTAAAGCTTTTACTGTACTTTTCGTTTAACTTGGAACTTTTTTATTTTATTCTTCAAGTTGGACTGCTACATTAAGCTCGGCTATCTAGAAGTGGGTGATTGTGTAGTGGTATTGCAAAACATGCTTTTGTTTATTTGTTCATTTTAAATCTGAGTTCTTGTTTTTAAATTGGTTCAGATTTAAAATGTTTGTATCTGAAATGAAGGTTGTTTTAGGTAGGAAGAGAGACAGAGGGAGAAAGATGATGGTGTTGATTTTAAAGACAAATTAGTTGAGAATACATTATCAAAATGCAGAAAGAAATAACTTAAGATTTTATTTATTTTTAACCCCCGACGCAAAAATAGGGGTGTTATAAGTTTGACGTGTCTGTCTGTGTGTCTGTCTGTAGCATCATAGCTCCCGAATGGATGTAGCTGTTTCCATTTAGTTTTATATAAAACAATTTGTTCCTAGATAACGCTTCCAAACGTAGGAAAACAACCGTGATTAAAAAATCCTTTGTTACACGAACAATAACTAGCCAATGAACTGAAACCATAACAGTTTTAAACTTACGGGAACTCTGCAAATCTCGTTAGCCCGAGGTGTGAAGCCGCACTTGTGCAAAACAAATATACGAGTACATTCATGAACGTACCCAGGTTCAGGCCAGGGGGGCAATCTGGAACGATTTTGGGCCCTGGAAACGGGCTCTATTTTGGACCACAGGGGTTATGTGGACCAATTTTGGACTACTGGCCAATGCGGTTAAATTTGGACCAGATGGGTTATGTTGACCAATTCTGGGCCTGAGGGCCAATATGCCTATTTCTAGACCAAGGGGCTTATGCGCACCAAATTTGGGCCAAGGGGCAAACTTACGCTATCACTTTCCCTTTGAATGTGGCTATCAAACATAAAAACAAATATCAAATCGTATTGGTAGTTTCTGACGTTAGCACGTACAAACAAACGAAAAAACAAATGCTTCAGCTGTATTACATTAGTATAGGTTGTTAATTTTTAGGGAGTTATACACAATCCAGGGGGCAGTGGCTCCTCCCTCTCCTAAGTACGCTCACTAGTACGTTGCTACAACTTAGGTCAACAATCTGCTCACAACTTTATGCAGGCATTGGCATTACAATTTGTGTTATAGTGCCGTGGAATAGTGTTTAAAACGAAGCGAGTTTCAAGCAATTTTGTATGAGAACGTTCAGTAAGGTTTAGAGTTGTAGAGAATTCTTAGGTGGAATTTAATGTGGCATCTGAAAACACGGTAGATTAAAGAATTTCTATTAAGTTCTTGACTTATTAAGAAACAAATTTATTACATTAGCTAAGCATTCGTTGTGTTCGACAATTGGAAGGCCATTCGCTTTTTTTAAAGTCGGTTAATATACAAAAGCCAACCAATGAGAATACGATAAACGTAAGCAATTCACATTCTGTGCACCACACGGCACACAAACCACTGTATTTTAAGCAGATAAGATTTATCGAGTGCGAATTCGGAAACACATTACTTTGTATAATTCAGTGGGAGCGATAAGTAGCTGATATCGGTGCAATAATATAGTGTATATCTACATACATAATTGTTTCTCTTTACAAGCTAACCTTAGTAGAGATTTAATGAGTGATTTCGAATTGTAATGTATGAAAAATTAATTCAATTAGTTAAGAGTGGGTTCAATGAACGTCATCGAGTGTAAGCTCTTGTCAATGGAGTTCTTTTCACTTTCCCCTTCTTCTTCTTCTTCTTCATCGAGTGGATGGCCAACCTGACCAATCCTGGTATCAGAGTTATTGAGCCGCCGGGTCGCGAGCCGGGCGCTCAAACCACAAGACCACGGAGGCTGTTACTTTCCCCTTATCCTATCTTTAGCTCTATTCTGCGGTCTAAAAACTGCGACGCCACGGTTGACCACTAACTTACTCGATATGGTTTATCGAAACAACTGGGACCGACAATTTTTAATGCCATCCGAAGCACGGTAGCGCTCAAATAGAAATGCCACTAGCGGCCACCCATCCAAGTAGGACTGGGTTGCACGTTGCTTAACAGACGCAATGAGTTAACATCGCTGAGTCAAACTTCGCAACGAGCGCCACAATACATAGTTTTATAGGTAGTAAGGGAAATGGTATGTTTTTCTTAGGACAAATACCTAGTAGAGCACTTTGCACCTTATTCTAATGAGATAGGAGTTTCAAGCTTTTACATATTTATGGTTGGATTTACGGAATGGTAAAACAAAATGCTTTCGTATTCAGAAGCTTTCTTGTCTAACATTGCCTAATACTATAGGCAGAGTGGAGTGTTACAGAAATGACCTAAAAGTTCCCACATGAAAGTTGAATGCTAAGGGCCTTTCTCTCATTGAAGTTGTTTCAGTACCAGGAATAGGAATAATTCATATCTTCAATTTGGCACTATTCATAAAACATTTCTGAACACACCCTGCTTTACATATAGCTAAGACCTGTTTCAACGTTTCCCCGCATTCAACGAGAAGGTTATGGCCTGTATTTCATCATGAAACATATATCTACTTACTTAGAGTAAGTAAAAAAAAACTGATTAATTAAAAGACGATCGTATTAAATTTGTGAATATAGAACAAATCTGGATATTATACTTAATAAAAATTAGCCTTGTGAGGTTGGATACTCACCTGACTATAAATACAATAATACGACATGACGATATCTCAAAATTTCCCATAATCACTTCTTATAGATTTATTCAAGTAAAGCTACAAGTAATAAATAAAACGGACATAAAACACTCGAGTTCCACATCTTGAAATACCACGTTGAAGCCACAAAGCTAAAGTATTATCAAAAGTTCGACCTCTTAACCGCAGGAGATGCGATTTTCTATCAAACTTCTGTTATTGACTGGCGTGATTTGTAGCGGAACTTTCTGACCTATAATATCTCGGTTACGTTCCGTATCTTTATTAAACTACGATGAAAGTTTTGACAAATGTTTTTAAAATACAAACAACAAAATATGTACAACGAAATATGTTAACACCATTGTACCAATTTAACGTTTTTACAATTTAAAATTTTAACTATTTATATGTATTTCGTTTAAGTGCTAAACCCTGGATCTACTCGTATCTGTCTGATATACAAAATGGAGGAAATATTTCTCAGTCGTTTTTTGCTGTGAAATGAGTTTCGTGGAAATTGTATGGGGGGTAAACCGCATATCTCCTCCTCAGCTAGACAAAGATTTTTTATCTCAGTGAAGATCCCAATAGAATGAGGAAGATTAGGCGTATTCATAGCTTCTTACTGCGGGTTGGCGCCGCTAATACATTATAAACTGACTAGCAGCGCCCCGCGGTTTTACCCGCGTTGTACCCGTTCCCGTGGGAATTTCGAGAATTTTTATACATATAAACCTTCCTCTTGAATCACTCTACCTATTACAAAAAACCGCATCAAAATACGTTGCGTAATTTTAAAGATTTAAGCACTTTGTTTTATACTATGTAGTGAAGAATAATATAGTTCATTGCGTTCCAAAAGTATTCATTGGTTGCTCCCAACCCCGCTTGGTTGCTCGTTGCTTACTGCAAGTTGGAACCACTAGATAATTGAAAAATATAGAATACCAAATTTTGCTACATAAACATGTATCTATACCAATATTATAAAGAGGTAAAATTAGTAAGTTTGTTTGTTTGTATGTTTGAGGTAATCTCAGGAATTATTAGTCCGATTTGAATAATTATTTTTGTAATAGATAGCCAAATTCAACGGGAAGTTTATAGGCTATTTTTCATCCCGAAATTCCCACGGGAACGGGTACAACGCGGGTAAAACCGCGAGGCGCTGCTAGTTACTTATATTAGTATCTAGATAAAGAATATCCCAAACTCCGGTACTACGTATATACCTACCGATACACCCGTAGGTAGATACTGATATCTTCAAGTTAACCTCTACTATATTAGTTTGAAGGAAATTCCCATTCACCGCTACAATGTGCACAATTAAACAATCAGCGAGTATTAAAAACAGCTGCTAAACGCCAAAGCCGGTCTTCCTCGGTAATCTCATTATGCTGTTAACCACTCGAGCACAATTAACGAGGGTCAGAGGTGGCGTGCGTGCGACATATATTGTATGAAGGGAACTTAACAAATTATTATAAGGGATTTGTTAAGATTAATTAGTTTTAGTGATAATTTTAGTATATGGTGTGACGATGTTTCATAGAGCTAGGTTAGAAGAGGTAAAGAAAAGTGGTGTAATGACTTGAACAGTTGGCTCGTAAGATAAGGACCAGGATTCAATACACGGAAAGAAAGAAATCAGTATATCAGTACAGTGAGGAGGATTAGGCATAATCACCACGCTTGTCAAATGCGGGTTGGTGATCATGTTTGAAAAGTAGGAAACATGTATTCGCCCGACCCGGGAATTGAACTCGGGACCTTCAGTCTTGGCAGGCGAGTACACATACCACTTGTCCTCCGAGACACGGGCTTTGCTTTTTTTTAACTTAGGTTATACTAATGCCTCGGTGATTAAGTGGCATTTACACTTGAATGCTAAGAATACTTAGTACTGAGCCTGATAATAGCTAATTTACTCTTCAAATATGGCTGCCAAAGCATGTTAATAGTTTAATTTCCAAACATGGCTCACGTTAAAGACCACCGCTTGGTGATTACGCTTATTTTCTCCTCAATTATTTAATGAGCTAGAGATCTTTGCCCAGCAGTGGGCATCATACAAACTACTATTAATAATGTAATCTCTAAGTTACTACTTAGTACCTATAGAATGTTTTACACACACACACACAAACCCGTCACACTCCCATCCTATCACTTTCAATTAAATTGGACTCACCGCTGAATCATAATGACTCATTGCTCATCATTCACGTTCCATAAAGACAGGTCTTCGCGACAGGTCGGCAGGTCACTAGTCCTCATACGGCTTCCTAGTGTCATACACCAAAAGATAAATACATACAGAAGGACCACGACGAATACGCTCTAATATGCTACGCACACATAGATGTTAGAAACACGGGTTTCGTAAGGTGTCAAACCACAGAATTGGTAGATATTGGGTGTTTCTAAGAATAATGAGGACAATGGAGGTCTTTTTCAAACTTTCAAACAAACAAGAGACAAAGCGTAGGCGAGGGTGATACGCTGCGTTAGTACGAGTACAGCTCCCGTGGGACTGACGGTGTTCCACTGTGTCGACGCAACGTAGATAAGGCATACAATGCGTTGATCAGTTGCGCCGAACGCAATGCAACGCACCAATTAATCCTCTCCCAAATCCGTATAAGCACGCATCTATGTATGTGTGATTCTGTGTAAGTCCTCATAGTTGCCTTCTGGATGAAAGTTGTAGTCATACTGCTAGTACGAGTAATCTATCGCATCATTTGGCTTCGTAATTGATGAGTTCCTTTGACTAAGCATACAAGTAGGAAACAACAATGTAAGGATGTGTTCCTGTATCTTAATATCCTTAGTAATTGGATCGCAAAACATCTTGGAATAACGTAGGAGAATTGTTTAGGATGACTGTACTCGTACATACATACAGTCAAAAGTGGTACCCACGAATACGAATTGTTTAATAATTACTTTATTTAGAACTAGGGTCCCGCGGGATTTCTCGCGTTGTACACTCTTCCGTGGAAATTTGGGGATGAATTATCCTATAACCTTCCCGTTTAATGTGGCTATCTATTCCAAAAATAATTATTCAAATCGGTTGGGTAGTTATTGAGAGTTGTACGTTAAAACAAACAAAACATCAAACTTCTTTATCAAGCTTCATGTTAGTACAGATTTAGGTTCGGCCTCTGAGAAAAATCTCTTCTAAAAAGATCTTCAAACTGAAGAATCACCCTCTCTAAAAATCTATAGCAACGCCCCCGAATAATAAGCCCAACAACTCTTCACAAAAAAGGAGAAAGCTTGAAATATATATCGCAAACGTACACATGCCAATCAATGTCGGAAGTGTCCGGAAATAAAGTAATAAGCGAAATAGAATTGTATTCCTCGACAGTTTTTCCAACTCTCTTTTGTTGATTCCCCTAATTCTAACTGCATAGAATGATAGATGTGTTCAACGAAACTTTTTTAACTAATGTTGTAATAAAGATGTTAATGGCAGGGTAACGACTAATAAGGTTAGCCGTTTGTACCGTTTACTGTTCCATGAAGGTTTAATCGGAAAAAGAGTAGCTATTAGTCAAAAAAAATTAAGAATATCTATCTACTTATTCAGCCGTTTTTTAGTTCATCGCTTATACCTAGCCATACAGACTAGGCAGACGTCATAATATCTGATATCTATGTATTCATAAGCAAAAGATAGCATGAAACGACAAACCCGTAATAGAAATTCGATATCATAAACGTATGAGATCTAAAATATAAAACCCAAAGTAGTGATAACCATGCATTTTCAGTATCAAAAAGAGAAATTGCTTTTGGCAATAACCACTGTCCGTAATACACTTGGCAGTAGGTTTTGCCCTCTTTCCGTCAAGAAAAAATATTTGAAAGGCTTCCCTCGTATTTGGAGTATCGTAGTTGGGTTTAATTTTGAAATAGGACACTATTAATTGGGTTAGTGCTGTGTGTCGAACATTTTAATGATGTAAGTACTGCTCCAGTTTGTGTAGCAAGATTCTATTGTAATCTTTTTGTTTGAATACAGAATACACTTTAACGACTAGAGTTAAACTAAATCGTTGCTGGAATTTTTAACGTCTAAATGCCTCAGTATTAGTAAAATGAGGTGTCAAATCGCAGTGATTTTATTTTAAGCTTTGGCCTTAAGAAATGTTTTCACATGCTCATCAATAGCACTGCAACTGATTTATTCATTTCGTTTAAAGAACGATAATTTTATTTGGACTAGACTAAACTAGATAAGACCTACCCGATATATATGCACACTAAATTTCATGAGAATCGGTCAGGCCGTTTCGGAGAAGTTTAACTATTTGTAGTTAAACCGCGACACGAGAATTTTATATGTATTATGGTTATAAAATACTTCCTATTTCGTTTATTATCATAAAATCATTTTATCACGAACAAAAATACTTGGTACAATATTCAACAGCTTTGCAAGACATGGCTTATCGGGAGTTTAAAATGAACTCTAAACTTTCCTATTCGATCCAACGTCTAATCTGTGAGCCGAGAATATTTGTACCCTTATTTATGTTGCAAAAATTACAAAAATTAACCGAAACCCCATTCTTTCTCCAACAAAACAATTCATTATTTCTCGTTCCTTCAAAAGTTTGACGCTTAAAAGTTACGCTACGGACTACGGCTTAAATTGGTACCGTCAAAAATGCCAAGGAAAAATTACGTTTGAATATTTTTTCTGAGGGACCGTTTTATTACATTTTAAGACTTGCTACTGAATTTTGTTGAAAGGATGTTAAAATACGGTCAGAATCCAGGACAAATTGCTAGCTGAACGCAACGCCGAGATGTTTTGGATTTGCAAACTCAGCTTTTATTTAATAGAGATAGGTACTTCTTAGAATGTCTTTGATGCTCGGAAGATGTGATTTTAATGATATTTTTAGAACTATACTTATTTCGATGTACTAAGGAAAATATATAACTGTGATGGTATTTTTAAAGTACTTACTGATTTCTTGAGAGCATTCTATTTTTGGTAAATTTATTATACCTAAAATAAGTTCAATAGAAAAGTTTTTTTCACCCTTTTATAATAAAATCGGTTCTGTGGTTAAGGCATCAAAGCATGGCAGTGTAACAAAGTCTCTTCGCGTTTATAAAATAAGGAATGAAGAAGCACAGTATATATTTGGTATACAAAAGTTTCACTAAATAATCCTTCTACTACTACTTTCCCAATAGGAAAAAAATACTAATGTACATAGTCATCTAATACCTAAGTATATTCACCATCCCAAAAAGGCAAACTCTCTAACTGATATAGGTATCTTCTTCATTAATATCAAAGGCTCGCGACACATCTAAGCCATATAAATATAACTCCAGAACATCAAGTTTCCCCCACCAGTCATCAGTCGTTGAAACTAGGCAACCTAACTAGCCTAACATATACTACAACTTCGAAACAGTCTTTAAACGGAAGATGAAAGTTTAACGTTAGTTAATAAAACTTTATAGTTTAGTTCCAATCTTCATTAAAACCAGACAGGTTATATAAAACAAACTTTAGTGTCTTTGTGAAACGACTTTGAAAAAGGAATTTGATAAAACAGTTTTGGTTGTAAAGTTTTTAATTTATCTTCAAGTCAACTATTAGATGGGGAGCTTAGAGTGCTAATCGTATAGTCACTCGAGCGTCTCATTGGGACTGGAGTGTGATATGATAAGTGCATCAAAATCTTTATCTATATATATATAAATGAAACCCGTTTTCCTTGGTCGCGGCATCACGCGTGAATGGCTGGACCGATTTCCACGGTTTTGCATTCGTTGGAAAGGTCTCGGGCTCCGTGAGGTTTATAGGGAATAAAAATCAAAATTCCCACGGGAACGGGGGCGCTGCGGGTGAAACCGCGGGGCACAGCTAGTACAAATATAAAAATCAATCGTGGTTCGTTAGTCTCGCTAGACCTCGAAAACGGCTGGACCTATTTAGTAGATTCTGGTTTTTAAATGTTTATCGTAATCTAGAGACGGTTTAAACGATAAGCAGTGACGGAATACATGCGGATGAAACCGCAGGGCACAGCTAGTAAAAAAAAAAAGAGTGCATACAATTAAAAGTGCACAAATTCAGTGATAGGTTGAATGTCAAGAAGCTGTCAAGTGTGAAAAAAACAATGTTTCAATATTGATGGTCGTAAATATTAAGCCCACTTCATTACTAGGTCGCACTGTAGTCAATCCATTTGGACTGTCATTTTACATTTTCAAAAGGTGACACGTAGGCTATGTCCCAAATCTTAATCTAACATTTTTGAGTAAACCCAGGGAAGAAAATTAGTTTTTATTAATATTTTGGCAGCACACGTCACTATATGTAAAGCTTACATTTTTTATAGGAGGGATTCCATATAATCCAAGTATTAATCTGTCGCGCTCGAATGACTATATGAAACCACGTTGGCCTCCCTTACTATACTTACTTTTGTTCAGAAAGGTACTCTTTCCCTCATCAAACTATGATTAGACCTACATTTTGGTTTCTCTTAATAATGATATCCCTATCCCTTAAATGATATCTATGTGTAAGATCACTTATCATCCTGTATATAAGTATGCTCCACATAATAACGATACATAATTAAATCCACTCTTGAAATAGAGCAACCTTCAATGTAATGTATCGTGCCGCCTAAATCAGATACCCGAAGCCCTACAAGAAGGCTTAACTTTATAAACAGAGGCTTATGCGTGTACACTTACGTTTTAATTGAATTACAAATCATTAGGGAGAAGGTATTTAAACAGGCTTGTCAACAGTGCAAGGGTGTAACTAAGTTTTTGGATCGCAGGAATTTGAGAATTAACAAAAACTCTTGGAACTAATTAGGTTTCTGATTGAAACACTTCTTTAGCAACAATAGAAAAACTTATTTACCTATACCCTTCGGTAACGACATTAGCAAGAACAAACTTAATAACAAAAGACAACTTACAAAACAAAACACTATCATAGACCGTGGCCGTAGACCATAGTAACAAGCCCTCACCCGCTCTATATCGGGATAAAATGTATCCCATATGTTATTCTGATTCTCGTATAACCGTTTCGTTTCGTAAATCCGTTTCGTAGCTTTTGCGTGAAAGAGTACCAAACGTACATCCTCACAAACTTTCGCATTTATAATATTAGTAGGATTAACCTGATATGCCACACCCAGAGCTGGGCAAAGATCTCTGGTATACAATGACTCTGCCCAATGCCCACTGTGTCTAAGCGATTTATTTTGCACCGCTGCGTTCTATCTCGAGTATTATACAACACGTTGTTACTCTATTGCATTAGACCGAGGTGTGATTAAATCAAATGATTATTTAACGAGTAAACACGTACAAACGAGTAAATGTAAACAAGCGGACAAGAAAACAATAGTTATCTTTCTGCTCTAATAAATTACAGAATCAGATACATCGGCGATTGAACATCAAATCTGGCAGCTGTGAAGTATACATTGTATACTGCATTCTATTTATTTTTACAAGTCCTTAATTGTAAGTGAATATGGTCGATTTTCCAAAGACAATAATGTTTTATACAAAAAATTTAAGAGATGGTATAAGAAAGCAATTAAATCCCAAAAATCCATCCGCTACAGGAGTTGCCTTTGGTGGGAAATGGTTCGTATTAGTTTACATGTAGATCGTTTAATTTAGATGTTTATTGTTACTATAAAGTTGGTTTATAATGACCTAATTTATTACAGGAATGAATAGTAAGGCCTGAAACTGCGTTAAGCGGGCGCCCGGATGGGCAACGCGCGTTGACTCTGTGGGAACGCGACGGGCCCCGACACGGGTCGGGCACCCGCGCGGTTTCATACAATAGTGCTACGTCGCGGGGAGCTTTCGTCGCACGGAGGCAGGCCTCGTTGTGCGGGTGTAGGGCGCGCCTCCCCGCGACGGAAACCCGCGCGGGCGTCCGAGCGTCCGCCGGACGGCTTAACGCATATCAGGCCTACATACTACAGTATAACTTTTAAAACTAGCATACGATTTTACCCATCTATTGCAACTTTGAAAAGTGGAAGATTTCCCGTGCTCAAAAAAATATATACGCGCGACCCCGCTTAGACTGAAAAGATAACATAAGCGCGACGCGATCTACAAAATCTTCATATGGATCGCGGGCGGAACCACCGCGCGAAACACCTAGTATTTATAAACCACCAGAACACCAAATTCAAACAAAACATATCCAATCAACACGAAAACCGAACATCGATTCATTAAACAAGCGTTCCGAAAAAAAGCTATATTCGTACTAGGGTTATTGGCATAACCGGATGACCCAATAACCGGGTATTGTCCAAACATCGCACAATATGATTGAGTAATAAGGGTTAATTAACGCACGTGGCTGCAAGGGTAAACAATAGCATCGTAAACATTAATTCGGCAGAAGTATCGGTGGGCGGTAATGGGTTAACTGGGATATTGAGGTGTAATTTGGTGTTATGAATGAGTATTAATAAATTGCTTTTTACACGTTTTATATTAGCTTCACTTGTATGTTTGTAACCGACTCCTTAGGGCGCAATTTTGACTCACTTTAAACGGCCAGATTTCATTCAAACTTTGTAGATTTATCGAGGGCCGATGACAATACTCTCATTTGATAAGATTAAAGCGTGTTTTTTAGTTTTTTCTAACTATTATTATTTTATGATGTATTTGGACTGTAGGGTTTACAGAACAGTGTCGTCCTGTTAAACAGCCGTTACGTCTTCGTTCTTACGGAAGGCTTCCTAATTCAAGTTTGACTTGTTGAGTTCGGATTTCAATTTTGTAATAAAACAGTCGATTTATAATTAATACATTCGACTGTATCGACTGAAAAGAATAAAACAAGACCAATTGTAAACATAAATGAACAGTAAAATGTACATAAACAGTCGGAACTTATTAATGTAAGATTTGACCAGTTTAGATTTTGATTATTTTCCTACAGTATAGTGTCGAAACGGTCGGAACTTAACCGTTGCTTAACAATCGCAATCGTTCAACATCGCTAAATCAAAATTACGCCAACAGCGCTACTAACCACACGATATATCCTTACACAATTCACGTTTAATTAATGATGATACATACATATGCTACCATACATTAGCACCACATAACACCCATTATTTCCGAAACCCTTTGTATTTTCTCCGCGACTGTACCCACGGTAAAGTTACTCTTGATGAGTACAGTTTATCACGCAAATGTATTGGGATTAAGAGGCCACAGGAAGAACGTATAACGTGCAATTTTTATGATTAAAGCTTTACTAAGAAACTGTACGCACTCTTATGAAATATGGGTGTGCGGTTATTTTCATTTAGGCGATAGAATGTAATAGGTACTTAAGTTGTATAAGATAGTGGTTACCTAGTAATGTTGTTGTCCATCAGTCACTTGATGATGAATACGCGATAAAAAATCTGTAGATACTGAAGATAAACATCATATTCAATACTTTCACCGTTTAATTTTATCTACAGCCACGTTGTACTAGCACACTAATAAAATCGGAATACTAAACCAAATTACACCGATACCTTCACCTATTGCAAATTACACCAGCAATAACATTCACAAACGCTATAAAGTCAATAATAGTGTTAATTTACAAGAGATCAAAGGCGCTATGTAAACGTTGTGCGTTTATTTAGATCAAATGTCTTCTTTTCTTGTTAAACTATTTTATTTCTTGGAGATAGTGATTTATTTACGATGCGGCGAATGATTTGGACTGGTTGAAAAGCATTTTTTTGGTATTGTATAGTTAGTTTTGTTCAATAAGATTTGATGCGTATTGTATAAAGTGATGCAACGTAAAGTATTAGCCTGAAATATTCCACTGCTAGGCAAAGGCCTCTCATCTCACTACAGTGAGGAGGATTAGGCGTAATCACCACTCTTGCCTAATGCGGGTTGGTGATCTCAAACTCGAGCCATGTTTAAAAAGTAGGAAACATGTTTTCGTTCGACCCGGGAATTGAACCCAATTCCTCGGTCTTGGCAGGCGAGTGCACATTACACTAGATTACCACACACATTATAGATATTTATTATTTTAACAGCCTCCGTGGTCTTGTGGTTTTAGCGCTCGGCTCACGATCCGGAGGTTCCGGGTTCGATTCCCGGTGGAGATATCTCACAAAAATCACTTTGTGAGACTGTCCTCAGTTTGGTTAGGGCATTGCAGGCTGAATCACCTGATTGCCCGAAAAGTAAGATGATTCCGTGCTTCGGAGGGCACGTTAAGCCGTCGGTCCCGGTTACTTTCTACGGATAGTAGTCGTTACTGAGCCATGTCAGAGGCCTTTGGCGGCTCTATAACTCTGACACCAGGATTGGTCAGGTTGACCATCCACTCGATGAAGAAGAAGATTATAGATATAACTAACGGCCACCCATCCAAGTACTGGCCGAGTTGTACGTTGCTTAACAATTGTAATGAGAATATTTTAGCAGTTATTGAGATAAAGTTTGGATTCTTCCATAAACTCAAACATTACGAAAATCATCGAAGCCAATTTTTTTTGTTTTTTGGGACACTTATCTGAAACTGCTATTAGGAAATAATTCTATTTATATTAAGATACTGACATTCAAGAGGCAGGTGAGGTGTTACTTTCCACCGCAAAATGGGCACGTGAGCAAAATCGTTGGGCAACGCTAGTGAAAATGTTGGACCACGGGCATGCTATTTTGGCCCACGGACACTGTGTTGGACCACGGGCACAATAGTTTGGATCACGGGTACACTATGTTGGACCACGGGCCCACTATGTTGGACCACGGGCACACTATGTTGGACCACGGTTACTCAATGTTAGTGAATAGATGGGTAGGGATAGAGGCAGGTAGCTAAGCAAAAAAATTGAAAACTTTGATTTGAATATTATTTGTTACATTATTCTTTATTGTTAAAGTTTAATATAATATTACACTTATTATAATATTAGTACTTACTTAATACTAATCTTATTTACAATTTATTATTGGTTTGTTTATGAACCGATTTTGATGATTCTTTTTTTGTTGGGAAAGAGATATACCCAGGGTCGTCCCATGGTAAGGAAACCATGATGATGGGATTTCAGTGAAATCGAGGAGAACTTTCACCAAAAGATAAATCTATTTATGGGCGGTGTTGATATGACAAAAGAGAAACGAAGTATTAAATGGTACATAAAATATATAAACAATAAACATAATAAATTTAAGCTAATATCTGAAAAAAATCATAAATTAATGTTAAATGGTTCATAATAATATAAATGACAAATATAATAAATGTAATCTACTATAATACTATAAATAAATAATTTATACATATGTCGGAGACGGACGTTTAATCAAGCTATAGAAGTTTAAGAGTACATAGTTTGTAAATTCAGCTGACTGATGGAATCTGCAGTGTTGTTATTCCGTGACGTGAGTTCTACTTTTGTGGTGTAGTCTATGATATGAGAATTGACTGTGTTACTCACTATGATAGTTGTTCGATAGAGGGATGATAGTCTATGATAAGACATGGAGTATATGGGAGAAATGGAGATGGTTGGATTGGAAACGTGGAGTGGAAGAATGTGTTGACGACATCACGATCGTATTGCGAATCGAGTATAGAATGAGGAAAAAATATTCTACGGCGTGGACAGGACGACTATGGGGTGTGAAGGGAGGTCGTTTAGGTTCCATCAATTAAGTGAATCTAGACGTATCCTAACTGTATTCTGTAATCCATGATGATCGTGTGTAAAATATAAGCAATGTCATTGTAATGAAGTCCTGTGAGTTATTATTTCAAGATCAAGACCTAGGAATCCTAAGATATTTGCTATTGGGTTGACAGTATAATGCTCGTGCTTATCCTAATGTGACATGTCCCCGATACAAAAATATATTATAACGACTCTAAATTATGACAGTCGTGCCAACAGGAGCCAACACAAAGAAACACTTTGCATTGACGGCACATAACGTTTGTTTTTTTCTGCGTTTTTAAAGCAGCACATCGTACACAAAGTCCCCGCTTGTACCGGTCTTGTCGGGCCGTTCGCTCCCGAGCAACCTCACACTATGGAGGAAGAAGAAGAGGTACATACATTATTATACTAACTTTATTATTGTCTTTGAACTCGGCCATATTCTAACAGTTTATAAGTAAGTTTTTGGGTGTTGTGTGTAATAAAGTACCTGATAGGGACTTAGCTATACCTGTGGTCTCGCACCCGCTCCGACGACGGCGGAGAAAGCGGAGGCGATTCTTCTGAGCCGCCCTGTCTTAACCGCAGGGCCTCGTAGATCGGAACTGGGAAATCCGATTCTTTACTCCAACAAGGGGAGGTTTACTGACCTCCCCTTGTTGGAGGAAGACGACATCCTAGACCCTACACTTGCTGAGGCGTTGGCAGACTCGGGGAGCGAGGCCGAGGACCCTGAGGAGGACCTTACACTGGAGGAACTCCAGGAAGCCCTCCAAGCGGACAACGAACTTCATGAAGAGGACTATCAGCCAGGAGGGCAGGGCCTGGATTGGTCGGAGGATTTCTCCTCTTTTAGGGGAACACTGGAAGAATTTAATGAAGATGTTGATCCCAAAATTGAGGGAACAAGCCAGCATCTAATAGAAATGATGGTAAAGGAGACCAATAGGTACGCGTGGCAAACGATAGCGCCCCTTTTTGAATTATATGATATTTCTCGGAAGTCCAGGCTACATCAGTGGCATTCCCATTCCATGAGATCTAGAAGCCCAGATATCTTCCGCGGTCTACTGGCGAAGAGTACTGGTACAGTGTATCCGCTCCAAAGCAGCACGATTCGGCATTAAGAGCTACAAGCTCTGCGAGGCTGTAACTGGATTTGTCTTAAAAAATATTATTTACACCGGCAAAGGAACAACTTCCTCTCATCTCGTTTATGGATTTACGTCATCCACTGCCAAAATAGTCTTTACCTTGTTCAAGGACTATTTTGGCAGGGGATACGTCCTATGTATGGACAACTTTTATCACTCGGTCGGATTAACGAGGTTCCTCAAGAGCCGAAAGACCGACGTGGTAGGAACTTTAAACAGGCGCCGAATCGATTGCCCCGCAGAAATTAATCAAATAAATGATAAGCGGATGCCAAGGGGAGCTGTAGTAAGCCGACACTGTGGTGACGTCTCCGTCGTGGCGTGGAAAGACGTTAAATTAGTCACCACAGTGTCGACTTACCACGGGGATAACATGTTGCCCAGTACAAGAGCCGGTGCCAGTTGTGCCAAGCCAGCATCAATTCACACGTATAATCAATTTATGGGCGGTGTTGACTTAAAAGATCAGAAAATATCTCAATATTTACTTGAGAGGAAACGAGGTATCAAATGGTACATAAAAGTATTCAGACGTCTTTTAAATGTATCTATTCTTAACTCATATATCATTTACCGCGCCAACACACCGTCAGAAAAATCGTCAAAATTGACGCACCGTCAGTTTAGAAACCAACTAGCTGAAGAGCTGTGGGCGCAGTTCGGCTCAAATGTCCCAACTCGGTCGCGCCCAGGCAACCCATGCGCCAGGTTAGATGGATCCTTGGATCACTGTCCTGATCAGTGTGAGCAGTGTGTTGCTCGGGAGCGAGCGGCCCGACAAGACCGGTACAAGCGGGGACGTTGTGTACGATGCGCTGGTTTAAAAACGCAGAAAAAACAAACGTTATGTGCCGTCAACGCAAAGTGTTCCATTGTGTTGGCTCCTGTTGGCACGACTTTCATAATTAAGAGTCGTTATAATATATTTATGTATAAATTATTTAGTTGGGGGAGTCTGGTTAACCGACCTGCGCTTCGCCGACGATGTTATGCTTTTCGTTTCCTCAGCATCCGACCAACAAACAATGCTCGAAGACCTGAGCAAGGCAAGCCTGGAGGTTGGACTGCGGATTAATATGTCAAAGACCAAGGTTGTGACCAACCACCGACAACAACCGGTAAGAGTGGGTACAGAGGTTATATACACTATGTCCAGGAGTACATTTACCTGGGCCAAATAGGGCCTTCCAGGCCAGACAAGACAAGGAGGTCGCAAGACGTACCGAGAATGCCTGGAAGAGCTATTGGGCCCTAGGGGAACTCCTGAAGGGACGCCTTCCAATGTCGCTTAAGCGAAAACTAATGAACATGTTTATACTTCCTGTGCTCACATACGGTGCACAAACTTGGTCATTGACAGATTCGCAGAAGTCCAGTCTCAAGGTTTGCCAACGGGCGATGGAGCGCAGCATCTTGGGTGTCAAGCTGACGGACAGAGTCCAAAACACCGAACTGAACTTCTTCCCGGGAACTGGTTAACATTTAATACTTCGTTTCTCTTTTGTCATATCAACACCGCCCATAAATTGATTTATCATTTGGTGAAACTTTCACCTCGATTTCACTGAGATCCCATCATCATGGTTTCCTTACCATGGGACGACCCTGGGAATATCTACTTCCCAACAAAAAAAGAATCATCAAAATCTGATGAATCAAAATGAAGTGACTATCCATTTTATTCCGTCTTTAATGTTATAATAGAGTCACGCCCCGCAGTTTTACCCGCGTTGTGTGCGGGTAAAAAGCCTTTATTTCTAGGTAACAGATATTAAAATTGCGTAAAATTAAAGTTAGTTAGCTTTGAGATCCGGCACAATACTGACGGCGCGTCAGGGACGGATCTGGCACACTGGCGAGAGGTTTAAGAAGGCACCTTTTTAAATCTTAATAATTATATAAGTAGATTTCAAATCTAGACTTCAATACTGTAAATCCCATATAAAAATGACGACCTTCAAACACCTTCAAAACAGTAGTAAATGCTATATAAAAAAAACATTTCTACATGTTTTTTTTGGCGATTCCCATAAAAATCTATATTACAATATAAAAGCGAAATCCACTGACATACTTAACACGAAATCTTAGAAACTGTAAGTGGTAGGAACTTCAACTTGCAAGAGCATCCCTTTTAAGTCGTAGGTGCTCGCTAATTAGGAATGTAGTGAAATTTAACCCCTAAAAGGGGGTGGCCTTTTCACCCGAAGAGAAGCGAGGGCGCTAGTCGTATTATAAAATTATAATGATTTTAATTGTTGTTACAAAAGTCTGATTTCAGTGTTATGCAATACAATGGCCCCTACGCCTATTACTGAAGGTGATATTTTCAAGATATCAGTTAGGTAAAGATCAGGCGTAATCACCACGCTTGCCTACTGCCTACTACTACTGTATAAGCCTACTTATACAGGGTATCTGATGACTTGCTATTTGTATGAAAGTTGTACTTGATTTTAAAAATAGAATAATTCAGCCATCTATATCTTCAGCAAAATGCCCTATCTAAACGAATGCATTATTTTTGATACAAAGGTACTTTTCCATCATATTGCAAGACCGTAGGACCGTAGACCTTGTGTATTTAAAAAGGTAATATTTTAGGTACTTTGTTACTGACATAAGTGTATTTAGTTGTGTGGTACTTCAGTTCATCTCCGACTGTTGTTATTTCCGCCGCATCTTCAACTTGGGGCTCTGTAACAAAAGCAAATATTTGTGCAATAGAAAATGTTGATCTATAAACCAGGGACACCCTACATTGGACCACGGGTACTCTACGATGGACCACGGGTCTTGTATGTTAGACCACTATGTTAGACCATGGGCACTCAATGATAGACTATGGGCACACTAAATTGGACCCTGGACACTCTATGTTGACCCATGAGATGTAAGAACAGACTAAACATACCAATAATCTGCCATACAGAAGGCGGGAACACTGGCAGTTGTGAATAAACGAATACATTCTTCAGTTCACGTTTGATGCCCTTAGATAAAGCTTGGTCATTTCTAGACATTTCTACTCTGTACCATATTGCTGGTTTTCTGTGGACAATAAAGTTAAACTATAAAGAGATATTACATACTTATGCTTTACTTTGCTTTTATAAAGAAGATCCATTTCAGAATCTGCTGTTTTAAGGTTTTTTCATTAGTCAGGCTTTATTAAATCTATCTCTACTAATAATGTCAAGCTGCAGAGTTTGTGTTATTATATATTGTGTTATTGTTATTGTGTATATTCATCCCTTAATTTGCAAGGGAACGGGCACAACGCGGGTAAACGCGTGGCTCTATTATAAAATCAAAGAAGGAATAAAATGGATACTCACTTCAAATGATCCTGTACTACAATATTAGCGATCGGCATTACAACTCTTTGCACCGCATCGCTCATCAGCTGACCGATGGTTTTGATTGAAGAACGGTCTGATGCGTAATGTTCTAGTAAACGCGTCGATAAAGGCTTGAGACCGGCTGGAAGGGAGATGTTTAAAGGGTAAATTACAAAACAAAATCTGTGCGCATCGCTTGGAGTGTGTATAAAACTCCTTTCTCCACGACTCATTTGCCTTACCTTACATAAATAATCTAATTCATAATTACTCACCAAAATCAATTCTCAAGCTGGTTTCAGCACGGTATAAATGTTCTAAACACACGTGAACTTGTGCGAACTTCATGAGAAGATTCTTCCACGGACTGATGTCAATCTCGTCTACGATTAATGGCACCTGAGGATAAAAAAATTGTAGCTATAGATATCACAAGTATTTCAAAAAATCAATAGATATCAATGAAAATTATATGGGTCTAGTGGTATGTGCACTCGCCTGCCAAGACTGAGGTACCGGGTTCAATTCCTGGGTCGAGCGAAAAACATGTTTCCTACTTTTCAAACATAGCTCGGGTTTGAGATCGCCAACCCGCATTTGGCAAGCAGTTATCCTAATCCTCCTCACTGTACTGATATCTTCAGTGAGATGAGAGGCTTTTGCCCATAAGTGGGACATTACAGACTTACCACCTTACCTTATATAAACGTTCTGTGACTAAAACACTGCTTTAAAGTGTTTTGTCTCTTTTACTCTTTGAAAAAATACCGTACGTCGGAAAGGGACAAAATATTTGATAGCTAATATGCGTTTATGAATAAGCCCCTAATACTTTAATTTTTTAAAGTATAAATACCTCATTAACATCTTTCTTCTCAGCTACCAAGCCATGTTTCTTCAACGACGCGAAATCATCCACCGTCAATTCGTTGGCATCTTCTTCGTAAAACGATTCGCAATCCAACCTAATAGAATGTTCGGCGGTTGAAAGACTTTCGAACGGATTGAAACTGAAGTCGCCGGTCATCGTCATGTCTTGTATGGTTTGGTTTATTTGTTCTACTGACTCGTGTGATCTAAAACGTAGAAAAATTTTTGGTAAGTATTTGCACCCTAGAACAACGAATGCGACAAAAGGCGACAAGCGATGAAATTATAAATGCTGTGTTGATTAGTGGATGCCTGTCAGTGGCACACATATTTGAATGGGAACTTTTACAATGCTGTTGTTATCACTACATAGTATAAAATAAAGTCGTCTCTAATTATTTGTTAAAACGGGAACTTACGTACAGTCAGCGTCAAAAGTAGCTGATCAAAAACTGATTTCCAAAAGTACTAACTCTTCTAAATTTCATAATAACCTGAAGTTCTTATCTTTCAAAACGTTTTTACTAGTAAGATTTTCAAAATAATCAAAAAGATTGTCGTCAGAACAATCTGATGCAATACTTTTCAAAATAATCAAAAAGATTGTCGTCAGAACAATCTGATGCAATACTTTTCCAAAGTAAAGTGAAACCGAAGGGTTTTTTTTTACCGGACAGTATCTAAAAATTTTACTATTATCGAAGAAAACAACACAGCAAATGTTTGTAATGTTTATTGAAATTAAAACGAAATTATACAAAAAAAATAATTCTTATTTACTTCAAAAAAAAATTGCCTAGATATATGTGTATTTTAATCATAAGAATACACAAACAAAGAATTATAGAATAATTAGAATCTCGTATGACCTCCTGCATTATCTATAACGCATTGAAGACGTTCCCTCATCGACATCACCATATTCTTACATGTGTCCATTCCTCTGTAGTGTTCCCATAATTCGAATACGTGATTGCGAATAGCGATTGCAGTGCGAGGAGTTGTCGGATCCCAGTTTTGCACCATTAAACCCCACAAGTTCTCAATTGGATTCATATCCGGCGATTTGGGTGGGAATGGCAAAGCAGTAATTTCGTTATTATGCTCTCTAAACCATGCTCTGGTCGCTCTTGCGGTGTGTACGGAAGAATTGTCGTGAACAAAATTAAATGGATTAATGCCTGGATAAACATTCATAACCGTTGGTATTAAAACGTCCTGCATAATACTAACGTAACCTTGTGCATTCAACCTGCCACCAATATCAATCAATTCTCCAGGTCCAGCAGACGACATCCAGCCCCAAAATCCAAGGTTGATTCGTCCGCTTGTATGAGCGTGGACAATATTATTGTCAAGATACCTAGTATTATTTATTCGCCACAAGGTGATCCTACCACATTCATCCGAAGAGAAGGTTTTTTCGTCACTGAATATTACGTTTTCAAAATCAAAGTCAAGATAGTCTCGTGCAAACCTCAATCGTTCTTCCTTGTGTAATGCAGTCAGAGCAAGTTTTTTGGCCGGTTGGCGGTGATGGATTCCTGCCGTGTGTAATATACGTCGGACTGTTGATTGCGATACATTATAATCAGTAGCCAAATTTCGTACTGGAAAGAACCCATTGTATCTCATCTTTCTTACTATTTCATTGCGTGTAAAAGCATTTGTAACAGTCGGTCGTCCAGTTTTTCGCAACTCATTAACATGCCCTTCACTGTCCCATCTATTGATCCAAAGAGTAACCGTATTTCGTGCAACACCAACACGTCTGACGATATCACCAACTGGCAAGCCATCTTCATGAAGTGTTACTATGCGATGCCTTTCATGAACAGATAGATAATGCGACATATTATCGAAAAATTAGAATAATTAAGTACTTCCTAGAATATATCGTCGATAATAATAATCAGTAAGAGCCACTTTAAATGACAATGCAAATGTCAATTGTAGGAAACAAAAGGGATACAGAACAATAGAATTTGAATAAACTTTATTCTTTTTTCTGATACTTTTGAAACATTCTATAGAACCAAAGAGTTTATTAAACTTTATTCTTATTTCAGATACTTTTGAAACATTCTATAGAACCAAAGAGTTTTGTACTTTTTAAAATTTCAAATACTCTTTTACTTTAGAAAATTAAAATATAAGACATAATGAAGTTTTCATTTATCATACACTTTTGGGAGTATTACAGTGTTAAACTATTTTGATGTGTATAGT
Organism: Cyclophora albipunctata; assembly: GCA_963082685.1. Lineage (NCBI taxonomy): Eukaryota > Metazoa > Arthropoda > Insecta > Lepidoptera > Geometridae > Cyclophora > Cyclophora albipunctata. Next base: position 8,302,241 of record OY720118.1, read on the forward strand.
AATGCGATTCTTTTGGAACATTCAGATACAAAGCTACTATTGACGCTGACTGTACGCGGAGGTTATTGTTGAGTGTCCCTCAACCCGTTTCGGTCACATACGGCAACCTTCATCAGGAGGTGGGTGAAGCGCTCGCGACAGCGTCTCTCCCCGCACTCAGGGACTGAGGGACACTCAACAATAACCTCCGCGTACGTAAGTTCCCGTTTTAACAAATAATTATGACATCAACGTACGTTTCAATTAATAGTAAAAAAGTCGTCTCTGTTTCGTGTCTGTTTGTCTGTTTGTCTGTATGCTTAAATCTTTAAAATTACGCAACGGATTTTGATGCGGTTTTTTGTAATAGGTAGAGTGATTCAAGAGGAAGGTTTTTATGTAAAAAATGTAGGTGACCTCCACTTAAACATACATTATAATTATATTTTATTTACACACAATAATATATTAAAAACCACTTACATACATCACACATTCATATCCCAGTAACATAACATTCATAACACAAATAAATAATTTCTAACCAAATGTAAACAAACAATAATTCGGCAAGCAAACCCGCGCGATATGCGTTGTTCCGAATTTGTGCAAATCTTGCATTTAAGTTAATTGTGGAATGTGAAGCCACGCGGAGGCGCATCGCGCGCGCGCAGTCGATCACAGCGTATGCTACGAGAGACACATACAACTCGTTCTCACGCGCACTCGCGTTTTGCCCACGCGTGAACTGTTCACTTACTACTTTGATTAATTACATGATATGTATTATGTGCTACATTGATCCTGTCTTGCTATCCTTCTAAAAACTAAAATAGTGTGTGTTGTGTGTGGCTAATAAACTTTGGCAATTCATCTTTGTGGTTTAATTCAACCAATATTACCACGCACACCCCCTAAAACTGGTGACCCCGGAACAAACTGAGGAACACGGAAGACAAGGAGCAATTCGCAGCCTGGATGTCGGCGTCGAGTGGTTCAGATACCACCGGTAACGTGGACACGCGTCCACGACGCCACTCCAAAATCAAGATGGCGTCTCCCGTCGTGCCCGCTTTAACAGTTGCAAGTAATCCAGTGAGCATAAGAATACCACCTTTTTGGCCTGAAAAACCAGCAATTTGGTTCGCACAAGTAGAAGGACAGTTTGCAATCATGCGCGTGACAGACGAAGCAGCCAAATTCTACCACATTTTGGCTTCGCTCGACCGTCAGTATGCTGCTGAAATAGAGGACATCCTCACTGGTCCTCCCAATTACCAACGCCTCAAAGAGGAGTTAATCAAAAGGTTGTCTGCGTCGAGAGAAAATAAAGTCAAACAACTTTTGACCTACGAGCAGCTAGGTGATCGCAAGCCGTCACAATTCCTTCGGCATCTTCAACATCTCGCCGGTCCAGATATCCCTCAAGAATTTCTCCAAACAATCTGGACGAGCCGACTACCCGTTTCACTTCAGCCTATCGTTGCGTCACAGCCTACCCTGGGTCTTGACGCACTCGCTGAACTCGCTGACCGCGTCCATGACATCGCAGTGCCATCTCATCAAGTTGCTGCAACCTCAACGGTACCGTCATCATCAATAGCTGTTGAGGAGCTCACACGCCAGGTAGCTCAGCTGACGCGCCAGGTGAGCGCTTTAACTATCCAATCGCGACATCGACCTCGACCCACCGAGCGCCGCAGAGATGCGCAACGCAGCCGATCGACGTCACGACGTTCAGCGTCGAACTACCGCAAGTACCCAGTTTGTTGGTACCACTCACGGCATGGTTCCAAAGCTCGTCGGTGTATCCAGCCGTGCGACTACAACCAGGGAAACGAGAGAGGCAGTCAGTGATGGCGACTGATGATTGCCACAACCCCAGCTCAGGTCGCCTCTTCATCACGGATCGTGGTTCACAGATACAGTTTCTAATAGACACTGAAAGTGACATTTGTGTGTACCCGGTTTCAGCCCTTAAAAGGCAACTTTGTAAATCAACATATCAGCTCAGTGCTGCCAATGGTTCGACTATCGACACTTACGGCTACATGCAATTAAATTTGAATTTGGGTCTGCGGCGTGATTTTCCGTGGCGTTTTGTTGTTGCTGACGTCACAAAAGCAATCATAGGCGTAGATTTCCTTTCTCACTATCGTTTGGTTGTTGATGTTGGCCAACAGAAGCTTATCGATAGTCTAACCAATGTTAGCACTGTAGCTTGTTTAGATTTAAGCGACAATGCTGTTTTAAGTGTTAAGGTAGCTTGTTTTAATGGTGATACTGTGTATCATAAAATTTTGTCTAATTTCCCGGAAATTACACGTCCTTTTGGAACTCCTCAAATCGCAAAACACAATACACAACACCACATTCGCACCACACCAGGTCCACCTGTATCATGTTCTCCTCGCCGTCTCGCGCCTGATAAATTGAAGGTAGCTCGTCAAGAATTTGACGCTATGATTGCTAGCGGTATCGCACGTCCTTCTGACAGCCCTTGGGCATCACCTCTTCATCTCGTGACTAAAAAAGATAATGGGTGGCGTCCATGCGGCGATTACCGCCAATTAAACGCTCGTACTATACCAGATCAGTATCCGATTCGTCATATACAGGATTTTTCGCAAAACCTGTCGGGTTGTACTGTATACTCGAGTATCGATTTAGTGAAAGCATATAATCAGATTAGTGTTAATAGGGCAGATATTCCGAAAACTGCAATAACAACACCCTTCGGATTGTTTGAATTTTTAGTCATGACATTTGGACTTCGTAACGCAAGTAAAACCTTTCAGAGATTTGTTGATGAGCTTACTCGTGGCTTAGACTTTTGCTGGCCTTACCAGGACGATTTTCTTGTGTTCAGCCGCACGCCACGTGAGCACGAAGAACACTTGCGTCAACTTTTTACGCGAATGAGAGAATTCGGTATATTAATCAATCCGGCCAAGTGTGTCTTCGGTGTGTCTAATATTCAATTTCTCGGCTACGAAATCTCTGAAAGCGGCACCAAACCTCTGGACAGCAAGGTAAAGGCAATGTCTGATTTCCCTCTACCAAAAACCGTCCGAGAACTCAGACGATTTTTGGGCATGGTAAATTTTTACAGGCGATTTTTACCCAACGCCGCTCAGATTCAAGCACCCCTGAATGCCTTACTGTCCGGATCGGTTAAGGCATCCGATCCGATTGTTATGACTAAAGAATCATCGCAAGCGTTCGAAAACTGCAAGAAGAGTCTGTGCAATGCAGCACTTTTAGCTCATCCTGATTCGCAAGCTAAATTAGGATTGGCCACTGACGCCTCAGACACGGCGATAGGTGGTGTCCTGCAACAGCTCAAGGATGGAGACTGGCAGCCATTAGCATTTTTCTCTCGCAAGTTAAGCCCGTCACAAACGAAATACTCTCCGTATGACCGTGAGCTCCTTGCCATTTACGAGAGTATAAAATACTTCCGCCATATGCTGGAAGCTACTCACTTCACTATCTTTACTGACCACAAACCTCTTTGTTACGCATTCAGTGAACGTAAAAGTAACTGCTCACCACGTCAGTATAGACACCTTAATTTCATCTCGCAGTTCACCACCGATATCGTTTTTATTGCTGGTAAGGACAACGTGGTTGCCGACACACTATCACGCGTCGATGAACTGCAGGTACCAGTTGACCTTGAAGTGATGGCTGAGCTCCAAGGTTCAGATCCAGACCTTGCGGAACACCTCAAAGGTGACACTTCACTTCGCCTTACACAGACGAATATACCTGGGAGTCGTACCGTTCTGTACTGCGACGTCAGTACACCGACACCCAGACCTTTCGTCCCTAAACAACTTCGAATGCAAGTTTACAACAGTCTCCACTCCCTCAGCCACCCCGGTGCAAATGCTACCGCCAAACTCGTTGCACAACGTTTTGTTTGGCCACTGATGCGAAGGGACTGCCGAGAATGGGCTAAGTCATGTTTGGCATGCCAGCGCTCGAAGGTAACGAGACACGTTGCCTCACCTTTAGGTACGCACGATTTACCTTCAGCACGGTTCAAACATGTACATCTAGACCTAATCGGCCCACTACCATCATCCAATAATTATCGGTACTGCCTCACAGCCGTCGATCGCTTTACGCGATGGCCGGAAGCTGTGCCTATTACCGATATTTCCGCGGAAACAGTGGCCAAAACGTTTATTTCCTGTTGGGTGGCACGATATGGTTGTCCTACCGAGATCGTAACCGATCGAGGCGGACAATTCCAATCGGCACTGTTTCAACAGCTTTCTCGGTCCATCGGTTACGATCACCGTAGGACAACGAGTTATCATCCGCAATGCAACGGATTGGTGGAGCGTTTTCACAGGCAACTAAAAGCTGCAATTACCTGTCATGCAGACACCAAGTGGACCGAATCACTTCCACTTGTGTTGCTAGGCATTAGGAGTGCCTTTAAGGAAGACCTCCAGACTTCATCAGCTGAGTTGGTGTACGGTGAACCACTTCGTCTCCCTGGCGAATTCTTCGGTCACGATATTGCGTACTACACCACCGACATCACCGATTTCGCGGCTCGGTTGAAGTCCTTTGCGGAAAATATTCGTCCGGTTCCCTCCCAACACCACTCAAATCGCAGAGCTTTCGTATTCCAAGATCTAGCTACATGCAGTCACGTATTCCTTAGGGAAGAAGTGATGCGTGGCTCATTCCAGCCTGCTTACACTGGTCCATACGAAGTGCTCAAAAGAAGGAGTAAAACATTTATTATTCGCGTTAGGAACAAAGATCTCACAGTAACTATAGACCGCCTTAAGCCAGCCTATATACTAGACGTTCGTGTACCCGTTCCTCGATCCTACACTGCAACTCCAGAACGTGTCCCTGTTCATCCACCGCAGGAAAAGACCGCGCTAACAACTACGCGTTCAGGTCGTACAGCACGGTTCCCTGACTTTTATCGCCCTTAGTCGGTCTCTGGAGGGGGATGATGTAGGTGACCTCCACTTAAACATACATTATAATTATATTTTATTTACACACAATAATATATTAAAAACCACTTACATACATCACACATTCATATCCCAGTAACATAACATTCATAACACAAATAAATAATTTCTAACCAAATGTAAACAAACAATAATTCGGCAAGCAAACCCGCGCGATATGCGTTGTTCCGAATTTGTGCAAATCTTGCATTTAAGTTAATTGTGGAATGTGAAGCCACGCGGAGGCGCATCGCGCGCGCGCAGTCGATCACAGCGTATGCTACGAGAGACACATACAACTCGTTCTCACGCGCACTCGCGTTTTGCCCACGCGTGAACTGTTCACTTACTACTTTGATTAATTACATGATATGTATTATGTGCTACATTGATCCTGTCTTGCTATCCTTCTAAAAACTAAAATAGTGTGTGTTGTGTGTGGCTAATAAACTTTGGCAATTCATCTTTGTGGTTTAATTCAACCAATATTACCACGCACACCCCCTAAAAAAAAAAATCCGAAATTCCCACGGGAACGGGCACAACGCGGGTAAAACCGCGGGGCGCTGCTAGTATTTTAATATGTTGTAGCCGTTGGCAACCCTTATTAGTAAGATAAATAAATATTAAAATAACTTCTTTTGACAAAAAATATTTATCAAATCATTTCGCCCTCTATCGTTGTCGTTCGTTATTTCTGTATAACTGTTTCAAAATCCTTGACAAGGTTCGAAATTTCGCGAATAAAATTTCCTGACATTTTAAATTACCTCTTTTGACAATAAACTAGTAGGGCCCCGCGATTTTACCCGCGTTGTGCCTTCTCATTGAAAGTGGTTGTCCACTACAAAAATAATTCTTCAAATCAGATTGGTAATTCCTAAGTTAAGCGCGTTTCGACAGAACGAAAAATTAATTCGTCATAAATTGGTATTGATACCTAATTATAGTTTACAAACACGACTACAAAGTGTAAAAACCATCTCACCTCGCATCGCTATTCCATATTCCAGCTACGAAGAAAGAATGTTGGAGCAACGACATGATTCTCGTATATTCCCACATTGTTTTCTCAACACCCACTTGAGCTACCATTGACAAAGCTTGAGGAGGACTTGTTCGTAGATTTTTCAACACTTTCACTGATTGCGAATGGCCTCTGGATAGCTTGAGTACTAACTTTGATAGGTAAGTTTTGTTGTTTGCGTCGATCTGTAATAAAAATTTGGGTTAGGTTCTTGCTTCAACAAACGCAACGACATAAGTCAATACGATAGTTTTCGTTTACATATACGTTAAGAAATTGCGAATTGTATTCGTAGTTATAAATAACTAGCCGCGCCCCGCGGTTTCACCCGCGTTGTACCCGTCCCCGCGGGATTTTCGGGATAAAATGTATTCCGTGTGTTATTCTGATGTATAACCCAGTTTCATCCAAATCCGTTCAGTAGTTTTTGCGTGAAGGAGTAACAAACATACATGCATTCTTCTATACATACATCCATCCTCACAAACTTTCGCATTTATAATAAAAATAGGAAGTAGGATAAAACGTTTATGTCAGTAATCATCAAATAATTTGTTTGGCAAAATAACTTACAAATGGACGAATTTTCCCTGATGAAATAAACTTTAAAGCTTGTAATAGAAGTGTTATTAATTCCTCAGCTGTTTCGCAATCTGCAACAAATATAAATCACTACAAAGTATAAAACAAAGTTCTACCGCTGTCTGTCTGTCCCTATGTATGCTTAGATCTTTAAAACAACGCAACGGATTTTGACTCGGTTTATTTAATAGATAGAGTGATTCAAAAGGAAGGTATATACATACATACATACATTGATGCAGTTTTTTAAATAGATAAGAGTGATTCAAGAGGAATGTTTATAAGAATAAAAATTCCCGAAATTCCCACGGGAACGGGCACAAAGCGGGTAAAACCGCGGGACGCTGATAGTAAGTAATATTCTGAAGTGGAACTTTTATGCGAGAATGAGTTCCCACCATAACAAACTATGTGAGTTCCTCTAGCTACACCTATAATAGTTTTGTTGCTATGTTACTTTTCATATCAAACATTATTATAGCTCTGGTGGAAGTCCTCATCATTACAATCTAGAATAGGTCTTATCCAACTATAAAACAGAACCTAAGATCTTTTCTTATTCCTAGATTTGCAGCGCTCGTGTCGTAGTTTGACTAATATTAGTTCATTGCGATTGTCAAGCAACGTGCACCTCGACCCCTACTTGGATGGGTGGCCGATAGTGGCATTTCTATCTGAGCGCTACCGTGCTTCGGAGGGCACGTTAAGCAGTCGGTCCCGGTTGTTTCAATCGATAGACCATGTCGGAGGCCTTTAGGCGGTCTAAAAACTCTGACACTAGGTTTGGCTACTGATCTACACGAAATGAATGAATGAATTTCTAGATTTAATAAAAACTAAAGTGATCTTATATACTCAACACTCTAAGCTTACCTCTCAATACATCCCAGAGTGTATAAGTGAAGTCGTTACTAGAACCGCTAGTGTTCAAGTCGTTTAGACACTGTCTCAGACTGGTCGTGACGTCACTAACGCACAGACAACCGCCGGCGGGACATTCAGATGTGTAGGCGTATGTTTCAGTCTTGTTCAGCAGATTGTTGAGGCGTTTAGCGTTGTTAGGGCGTTTTGAACCGGGTTGGGAGTTTCTGGAAAGATTTATTTGTGACATCACTACATAGTACAAAACAAAGTCGCTTTCTGCTGTCTGTCTGTCCCTATGTATGCTTATATAGATCTTTAAAACCACGCAAAGGATTTTGACGCGGTTTTTTTGTGATTCAAGAGGAAGGTTTATATGTATAAAAATTCCTGAAATTCCCACGGGAATGGGCACAATGCGAGTAAAACCGCGGGGCGCTGCTAGTATTAGTTTAATAGGAAAAAAAAATGGCTTGGCTAATCAAAGGTTAATTGATTAGACGATTTTTTTAATGACCATGATGTTATAATAGAGGTGTTATATAAGTTGATGCGGTTGACTGTACAACTGTTGACTGTACGACTGTTGTACCTCTGTGTGATTGTGTGTGTTTTTATACCTCTGTTGTGCCATAATCACCATAGGTACAGTTAAACACTTTTTTTGTGCTTGTCTACTGAAACCCTACTGTAACTTGCCAGTGATACCATTAAATTGAGTTTAAGTTTGAATGGAGTTACAACTATTTCAATTTTCGGTCAACTATTCTTACCTTATTGCAGCAGTTTCTAGATTGACCGCACTAATACCAGCTGCGGTCATATCGACTAACAACTGGTTCATGTTGTGTAAAGCAGTCACTGATTTCCATAGAGCATGGCATGGGCTTGATAGATGACCTATTATCACTTCTTGTTCCTGTAATTATAAGCCTTATTATACTAAGGCCAGCCATATAAATAATGAACATTATGTGGATATTAATATCTTAAATGGTTACAAAGATGTTTCTTCTTTAATCTTAGAAATATATAAAGAAATACACATGCTGTAAGAACCTGAGAAAAGCTGAGAAAGTTTGTTTGTTGTATCCTAAGACTCGTATTCAAATAATTTCAATTTGCATTGGACAGCCATTTAGGCTACTGTACATCTAAATATACAACTGAAATAGACACAACACGGATAAAACCTCGTGGTCAGTCATTTACAAACTATTACACCCACCAAATTAACTTTACAGCTGATAAAAGGCGTGTGCAGAGTCCTTCCCGTCCAATCACAGTGAAGTTCAGTCAATCCACTGTGGGGTGCGTTGACAAGTTCATCGGTGTTATGAGAACCGTAGGATATACCGGAGATCGTGTACTTGCAGTCTACTGTAGTGTCGACCTGTAATATATAGGCAGAGTTACATTATGTTTCTTCCATGAAGTTCATTACATATAATTCCTCATTTGAAGCTATACAAAATAATATTTCAGTTTTTCACATTTAAGTAGAGTTTGATTTGTTTAATTTAAAACAAATTTTAGTTAATGATTATATTTACAAGTATTTGATAAAGACTACAGTCACATACTAAACTGACTAATTGAACTATAGGTTGAGGTGATAGGATAATAGTTAGACATTTAGCATTTACTTGACAAGGCCGTTGGCACAGTGGCATGTGAGAGTGCTTACTAAGAGTATATCTTATTTTAAATTTAGCAAAGTACAGCAATGTGTAAAACTAGTAGAATGCTAATCCTAACTAATGTAAATTATAAATGCGAAAGTAACTCTGTCTATCTGAACCGATTTGGTACTCAGTTAGTCCAGAGCTTGCGAAAGGACATGCTTTTTATCGCGAAATTCCCGCGGTAACAGGTACAACGCGGGTGATACCGCGGGGCGCGGCTAGTAGAATATAATTAAGCATCACATCACTACATAGTATAAAATAAAGTCGTCTCTTTTTCGTGTCTGTCTGTCTGTTTGTCTGTCTGTATGCTTAAATCTTTAAAATTACGCAACGGATTTTGATGCGGTTTTTTGTAATATGTAGTTAGGTAGAGTGATTCAAGAGGAAGGTTTATATGTATAAAAATTCCCGAAATTTCCACGGGAACGGTTACAACGCGGGTAAAACCGCGGGGCGCTGCTAGTAGAATCATATACAATAACATACCATATCCACGCAAATCCCTTCTTCTCTCGCAAACTCCTCAGCTACTGCTTCCAAATCAACATCATCCAAGGCTGTTGCACCTTCATAACTAACTATACCTCTCACAAACTTGGTCTGATCGGAATGAGCAGTTAGTAACAAAGGTTTACCGTCACTGGACGGGTCTGTTAGGATCCACAGTGGGGCTGAGTCTGTAGGTAATAACTGATCACGGTTCTTGTGAATGATGTTTGTTATTTCTCTGTAATGTTAAAGGAATGGTTTTAGGAAATTGATTTATTTTTATAAGTTAAATAAATAAATATACCCAGACAAATCCAATCACGGTTAATTAGACCCAAACTAAGCTCTTGTAATATGGAATCTAACTAACTGATACTACTATATATACATACATACACAAATACTTTATAAGAATATATAATTGACACCCAGACATCATACCCAACAACTCGAACTTGCAACCCCCAACACAGTAAGCACTCTCACTGCCACTGTGCCAATGGGCTTGGCACAGTGGCAAAAGGCATACAATTAAAACTGAAAACCAACCTCTCCTAGGCTCATGGCTTGGAGTGGTCATAGTTTTTGTATCTGAATCATGGATTGCAGAACAAAAAAGAAGGGTGTTATAGAAATTATGGAAAACTGAGTTCCACTGTCAAATGGAGCTCATAACACCATTTATTAATTTGATTTTGAACTTAACTGAAAAATGTCTTATAAACCTCACAACACCAGGGTTGGCCACTCCCCTACTTGATTTCTTTACTTAATAATGTCTTCTGTAAAGTTTTCCCTTTTCATAAACTCAACGAAAGAAGACTAAGGACCAATACATACCTAGCATCTTCTATGTTGATGGGAGCATGAGCAGCCTCTTCCTTACTCCACAGTTGAGGCTCATCGGTGATCATCGTGTCATCCAGTATCGTATGAAGACTGAGGTCTACTTTCAATGGGGAACCGGTCAAATCTAGCTCATCTGTAATATACAGGTGATATTTTAATTGACATTCAATAGATGTATGTAACTATTTTGTCTTTACTTTCTGTCAATAGAATGAAAACAAATAGAACAACACCTGGAGCAGATATAATGAAATTCACACTGAAGTAATTCATTAAGGAGATCACACTCTGTCTCATTAGTAAGGAAAAGGAAAAGGAAAAGTATTAGCCTGTAATGTCCCACTGCTGGGCAAAGGCCTCTCATTTCACTCAAGATATCAGTGCAGTAAGTAATTTGTAAGCAAGTAGTAATTTTAGGCACACATCGAAGGGGAGCTTTTTTAGTGAATGTATCTATACTAATATTATAAAGCTGCAGTTTGTTTGCTTATTTGAATGTGCTAATCTCAGGAACTAGGTACTGGTCCGATTTCAAAAATTATTTTTGTGATGGATAGTCACATTTAACGGGAAGGTTAATACATAGGCTACTTTTCATCCTGAAATTCTCACCGGCAAGGGTAAAACGGCGGGGCGCTGCTAGTATGAGCTAAGATTGCCCACCCTTGAATTAAATTCTGAATTCACTTCTATATAATTTTGTAAGTAACTTACCAACTTCATTTTGACTTTTTCTATTATATTCATTGTTGTCATTGTTAGCAACTTGTTTGTTCTGTAATTAAGATACAAATGTTGTTACTATCTTGTAAAGAATATAGTTGTAATGAATTATATATTTTTATTATTTATTAGACTAAGAGTTTGTTTGTTACAATGCACTGAATAACCTTTGCATACTTGAATTTGAAACATTATTTTAGTACTTTTATGAGAGCTACATTCAAGGAGCAGGATAAAGCCGACTCTTCATCCACGGGAACAAATTAATGGGGGATAAAATTGCCGGGCTTCACTAAATTACACGTTATAAATAAAGTTGTAAATTGATAGCAACTTGCAAACTTATGCAAACTTACCCTATTATATACAATCACACCTTCATTTTCACTTTTAGAATACATTTTAACATAACTCGGAAGAGATTGCTTCTCTAATATAATTTTAGAGTATTTATCTTTTATTTGCTGAACAATGCTATCCATTTTATTTGTTTTATCAAATGAGAATTTCATTATATTCGTTAATTGGTTTGCACAGTGATTATAAAATACTACGTTTAACTTTGTTAATATTATAATTTTATCAAATGCGACATAAATTAATTTACTATTTTCGAAGCAAAATAAACCGTTGGTACAGAAAGATCACAAAAATAAAATTGAATTTCACTATGTATTATTTTCGTTGCTGACTTTGACAATTCCAAAACCTGCAATTTTATTGGACTTACTTAAACCAATCGCTAGTTTCCGGAAATGTGATTGGTTGCTTTTATTATATGTCAGTTGTCAGATTATATTACTATAAATGTCAATGTCATAATGACACACCGGGGAAGTTGAAAGATATCTTGTCAACGTATTTCCATGTCCAGATGGAAAATGTTACCATGAAGGTTACACAAAAATGAATAAAAACCCTCATTTCTAAAGGGTACACGTCTTTACCAGCAGTTAAGTGATTATCGCTACTGCTATATTTTCCGCAATTAAGTACATAACATTTTACAATAGCACAAGTAGGTGGGGTTATTTGTGGTGTAAACCTCTCGATAAATGTGTACATTTTTAGTACCTACCTACTTACATACCTGCTAAGTACATTTACTTAATTACTTAATAATTATATTATTATCTGATCCAATGTTAAACCCTGTATTAAAACCTCTACAATTCTACGTAGTAATATACGTACGTAGATATTTGTGACGTAGGTACAGTAACTGGCAGTATGACTGGGATGGTTTGGGCTTATACTGCACTAGCAAATAAAACCCAAAAGAATCGAGAACCTCCTCCCTTTTGAAATTGGTAAAAATTGAATCTCTATATTATTGAAAAATGCAGCGAAAACAAACCGCAGACTACAGTCACTACCAAACCAATTTCATTAAGATGAATAGGAATCCTGCAGTGTTAATGCATGTAGTCTACAGCTGAATGAACCTTACGGCTCTTTCAAATTAAGCGTATTCAATACTCCTGCTATGTGCGTTTGTATGAAAAATAAAAGAACATAATGTAGTTCCTACGTGTACGTGTGCGTGTGGTAAAACTGAAAGATGCTTTACCAGAACAAACAAGCGAACGATTTCCCTCTTGTCGACGGGTAATCGTTTCGACAGGTTGTTGTATGTATATTGTCTACGTAATTCCTAATGGGGTTAGATCCATTTGAGTGGTCACACTTCGAATGAGTATCCACTGTGACTATCAACTTGATAGGGAACGATGTTATCGATTTATTATACTACATAAGTACATAAGTGATGTGTACGATGTTTATTTTTAAATTGAAGTATTAGATTAAGCTGAGTAACTAGGTGCTAATTATCACGAACTTTAGAAGGATTAGTGTGTCACGGATCTTTTGGAAAAAGCATGAACTGTATTACCTATTATTATCTCTATGATTTTCACTATTGTTAAAAATTGATTTGAGAACCTCATATTTCGAATTCGATTAAAAATCAACAAAGTGACCAATGACTAACTCTAGATCTATGGTGCGTTTCGATTGAAGCAGACCGGAGCTGTGCGGATTTGAGATCCGCACAGCTCCGGTCTGCTTCACCAATCACAATGCATTACGAAAAGATTTTGACAATGTCAATACACTGTACTCACCTTTGACAACTTCATTCGTTGGTCGATTATGCACCTTTACGGACCCTAACTTTTTTTAAATTACTGCTTACTAGCTGTGCCCTGCGGTTTAATCTGCATTTATTCCTTCACTGCTTACCGTTTAAACCTTCCTTGAATGACAAACATTTCAAAATCAGATTCAACTAAATCGGTCCAGCCGTTCTCGAGTTTTAACGAGACTAACGAACCACGATTAATTTTTATATTATACTAGCTGTGCCCCGCGGTTTCACCCGCAGCGCCCCCGTTCCCGTGGGAATTTTGAGATATTTATTCCTTATTTTTCTTATATAAAAACCTTGTCCTGACAATAAGGAAAACATTAAAAAAAGAATCATCCAATTTGGTGCAGTCGTTCTGAAGTTATGCGCTTAGCAACACATTTTGCGATTCATTTTTTTATTATACCTAGATAGAACTTTAAATCTTGCAAACAATTAAGAAGAAGATAAGTACTATGCCTAAGTATCATGCCTACGTACAAAGTAACTAATAACAATGTAACTAAACAAGGCAGTAGGCAGATAATTATAAGGAACTTAAGCATCCTTCCTATTTGTACCAAATGAAATTCAATGACAATACCACCGCTTCATTTCACTCAACAAGATCCTTGAAGGCCAAACTGCCCAATTACGATCCGGTATTCAAAACCTGATAACAATTTACTTAATTATTTTAGGTAGGTAGGTATAATTTACAAACAAGTTATGCTATTGGAATCTATAATAAGAAATGAAATTGTCCGGACGTGGGAGTAATATTGAACTGGATGGTATAGGCGTAGTTGAATGATGAACTTGTGTAGTTGATTAAGAGTGTACACTACCTCAGTTCGCGTATTCAGATTTTCCCCTGAGCCGAAGCGGGACAGAAACACCTGAGCGCTTGGTGTTTCGGCCCGCGAATTGTAGGTATTTGCTCCCTACAAACATTATGGTACTCATTTGAAAAAACCGCAACATATGAATTGTTCTGTAAACCCTATTCAATTTACTACACTTTATTTTAATTCAACAACTTTTGTATTTATTGAGATATTAAGATTTTAGTAAAAATTTAGAGATAACTTTGCGATTTTTTTCTATCGAGAAAATTTCATGGAGTCGTGTTTTCGAAACATATGATCGATAGATTATATCATGAACTTTACCATACATACGTTTCAAAGTTAAATATTGAGTAACGAGGAATATATGGAGATCCCGCCGAGTTGAAAATAAGCGATTTGAGGTAGTAGGGTCATTGCGCCTGTTCGCGTCCAGTGCCCTATTCGCGTCCATTTTTCGGACCTCCCTATAAAAATTCTCGAAAATAGGTATATTAACACACTAAATCACCGAAAAGTCGTTACTGCTAATACCTAATCGTATAAGAGGCACATAGACATAGACAAAAGTTCTGTGAGCCTAACCATTCATGTCTAGAAAAAATAGTTAGTTTCCGTTCTTCAACAAAGAAGCGCGAACGCGCGAAATGTTGGCAAAAAAATAGTGAGCAGGGGCGCGTTCGACGGTAAGTATTTTATTGTTTTATGCGTATTTTAGAATACACAGCTGTTTCTTGACATAAAGCATGAAAAAAAGGAGTAATATTAATTATGTACTTGCTTGTTTTTTTTAGTTAACAGTTAAAATAAGGTGGACGCGAATTACTACACCGAATTTATAAAACTTCCACTTTGCGCCCACAATGGACGCGAACTCGTATATTTATGATTTAGTTAGTTTTAATTTTTATGTGAGAAAATTAAAAAAGGGAATTTGTTTTTACTTTTTATTTATGTATTATTATCATGCAATTGTAATGAGCAATTTGCGTCCACGTTATTATGCTTGTAGAAAAAGATATATCGTTCATCACATGTGGACGCAAACTATACCTACAAGGAAATAGTATTGTACCAAATTGCGTCCATTTTTTCATTAAATTCAAATAATAGCATAAATATATTTTTTAACTTATAATTTAATACATTATTTTTTTTTATTAAAACTAAGAGTTAAAACTAATAACACTCTCCCTGCTGAAGTTTTCTTTGCAGAAATTTCTATCGAAACTGAATCTGAGAGGTCTCTTATGGAACTATCAATAGAACGAAATAGTACTATTTTAGAATTGGATGCAACTAAAGACGTCTAAAGAAATCACCATCTCTTCATTATACGTAGAAGATGAAAACATAAATGATGAAGCTAACTCCGGTTCGACTGTGCAGGTTCAAACAGTAACAGCCGAAATACACTCTACACCAAAACCTTGGTGGATCCCAGATGTGGAATCTGAGAAAGAACATGTACCAGCCATGGAGCTAACGGAATATTCTTAAATAAAGAATCTGTTAAAATACAATTTTTCTTTACATTATCTGAAAAATATCACCCCTACATTCCTTTTCTTAGCTGGTGGACGCAAAATGGTCTATGGGTGGACGCAATTTAGATTTTTTGGACGCAAAGTGGGTAAAACGCCTATTTTTGAAAATTTTCTATTTATAAAAAAAACACAAGTAGCTTCGAACAAAACTGTAAGCGAACCCTGTAGTAGACTATATAATGAACACGTTACATAAATTTTTCATTGAAAGTAGTGCTGGAACATTTTTATTTTCTCCTTCAAACTTGCCAACTGCACTAAATGGACGCGAACTGGCGAAATGACCCTATACACTCTTAAAGATGTAGGTAGGTAAATGAAATGAAAATGAAATGAAATGAAATAAAAGGAACTTACTTATACTCTATTTTTTTTGGATTGGCACAAAATGTGGACCAATGTCTTCAATTTTCCAGCCGAAGACGATTGCTCCTGAAGAGGAAAAAGGTTTAGTAATTTTATTTCATTCTTACCCTATCTCTAAACCTTTTTCCTCTTCAGAAGCAATCGTCTTCGGCTGGAAAATTGACGACATTTAACCACATTTTGTGCCAATCCAAAAAAAAATAGATTATAAAATTCTTAGGAAGGTTTATTATGCAGAGCTAAAGGTAAATAGGAACTAATTTATCTTCTCCTTTTCAAAGTAAACGGTGAATTGAACAAATATTGTCTATGGGTCTTATTGAATCACTACATAGTATAAAACAAAGTCATTATTTTTGTCTGTTTGTTTGTCTGTATGCTTAAATCTTTAAAATTACGCAACGGATTTTGATGCGGTTTTTTGTAATAGGTAGAGTGATTCAAGAGGAAGGTTTTTATGTAAAAAAAATCCCGAAATTCCCACGGGAACGGGCACAACGCGGGTAAAACCGCGGGGCGCTGCTGTTAAACTATAAACGCTTATAACACTATTTTTTCTATCAAATGGTTAGTCCCTTTCTAACATACGCTATTTCACAAAGAGTGAAAGAGACAAACACTTTATATCAGTGTTTAGTTAAAGATCGTTTATGAATATAGCAGTTAGTAGTTAGATACCTGCTTAGGTAGGTATAGATTGAACGAGTGCCCATTAGTATTTCAAGTGTTCAAGTGTTTGTTTGTTTCAAGTATTTCAAGCCATGTCAGAAGCCTTCGGCGGCTCAATAACTCTGACACCAGGATTGGTCAGGTTGACCATCCACTCGATGAAGGAGAAGAAGAAGTATTTCAAGTTGTAAGTTAGTCCGTGTAGATTAGTAGCCAATCCTAGTATTGGATTTTTGACCGCCTGAAGGCCTCCAACATGGCCTAACCGTTTGATCTGATTGGTTTAAAAGTAGATACCTATATTACTAGGTAAATTTAGTATGTATATTAAGGCACTACACAAAATAACGTTGGCATAATATCTGCGTGATCGGTCGTATTTCTGATGAAGGTACTTAGATTGTTATGCCTTTGTCAATAAGGTTTAAATTAATATGATCAAAAAGGCACATCAACATGTCCAAGAATAATTATATTAAATACAAAAGTTTACCTAAAAGAATTTAGATGTTTTTATAATATTTTACGAAAATGTCTTCAAAAGTTTCAAAGTCTTTTGGACGTAGGTAGCTTTAACTTATAATGGAGTTTTGTTTTAAATAACTTTTAATGTTTTGCAATTTAATTTTACTACTAGCGACGCAGTTACTAGTATTAATGACTAGCCGCGCCTCGCGGTTTCACCCGCATTGTACCCGTTCCCTTGTGTGATTCTGATGTACTTATTACCCTATATTACTGTAAAGTTTCATCCAAATCCGTTAAGTTGTTTTTGCGTGAAAGAGTAACAAACATACTCGTACCAACCATCCTCACAAACTTTCGGATTTATAATATTAGTAGGACTATCGTATCTATAGGTATAGATACTCTCTTGAGTACTCTTAGACCTAGACTAAGATCCCATAAAGAAATAAAAAGCCCGTATAGTAATTGTTTTATTACACGAGCGCCCCTGAGTCATACTTGTAGGTGTAACGAGTATAGACACGCGTATTTGTGTGTGTAACTATAAGTAGGAACCATCAGAAAAATCTTTTGGAATTCAAAGACGAAGGTGTTATGCTTCTGTGACCAAAGTTCCTGTAAAGGGACCGAAACGTCAGCTAGAAATTTAAAATAAATGCGAAGTGCATCTGTAAACGTAGTTTCAATTTAAAATGAGTAGTGTTCGCTCAAACTTAAGAAACCAGCAAAATCTTTGTTTAGATCTGACATAGGTATCTCTCTTTCAAAAAATTTGAGTGTCTTTTCTAAGTTTACTCAAATTGTCTGCTATCGCTACCCCAAAGACAATTTTGACAGGATTAGCGAAGACATTATACACACTAAGACGATGGACCTGGATACATAAGTGGACCAATGTCGTCAATTGGAGTCGAAGACGATTACTCCTCAAGAGGAAAAAGGTTTAGAAAAAGGGTAAGAAAGAAATCTTCTTCTTCATCGAGTGGATAGTCAACCTGACCAATCCTGGTGTCAGAGTTATTGAGCCGCCAAAGGCCTCTAACATGGATCATGTAACGACTAATATCCATAGAAACCGGGACCGACGGAAATAATTAAGAATGAAATAAAATCACTAAACCTTTTTCCTTTACGAAATTGGTCCACATTTTAGGACAATAAAAAAATAGAGTATGACTGGGAAAACTGAGACTTTAAGTCTATAAATAAAAATTAATTAAACCTACTTACTTTTACCTACCTACTACTTACTTTTACCTACGTACTTTTCTGTGGTTAGCAAAAATAGAACTCGATAAAAGTGGCAGTTTAATCAATCAAAAGAATCAAAGTGCGCCTCCCTATAATATTGAAAATGATTGCAAAGCATTTTAATATTATTGGAATACAAAGGAAATGGCTCACAATGAGGATAAAATGTATAGCAAAAAGATTTTACCTAAACTTATGTATGTGTTTGTTTCATTTTACATGACCGTCTCTGTTTCGTGTCTGTTTGTCTGTTTGTCTGTATGCTTAAATCTTTAAAATTACGCAACGGATTTTGATGCGGTTTTTTTGTTATAGGTAGAGTGATTCAAGAGGAAGGGTTTTATGTAAAAAAAATCCCGAAATTCCCACGGGAACGGGCACAACGCGGGTAAAACCGCGGGGCGCTGCTAGTATCCAATAAAATGTGAAGCTAAAACTTCAATACAATTGTTTTAATAAAATAAAACAACTACAATATTTAAGAGTCAGCAACTATATGTCTTTGTTATAAACTCCATTCAGAATTGCAATTCATAAAAATGTTTCAATAAAGTTGGTTATGTTTCGAAAGTGAGATAATATATTCATAGCAATATTTCGTACACGATACCTTTGGGAGCTTGTGGGGGGTTCAACATAAACGCTTCTGATACTAACCTACATCCATCGAGTTATAATGTCCTAGTACTTACATTATAATTATACAGTGAGTATGAAAGCCTGTATCGTTTACATTGAGTTTCGACGCTGTGAGACTGGCAGTTTATAAACATGCATGCTACAAGTCGAACTCAGGTTAGGTACCTGAGTTTCAGAAAACAATTTCAACCGAATATTACTGTATGCAAAAATCTACATCACTTTCCACAAACTAATTTAGACAGCTAGATAATCATAGAACCCGCAAACAAGTTCGCAAGTGCTAGTACATAAGATACATTATAATTACGTTTTTGGTAAATAGTAGTTATAGCATAGTAGCAGTAATACAGGGAATAAGATTGTGTTTTCTACCAAAACTGCCAGAAATCCTTTTGTTACAAAATAAGGATAAAAATCAAGTCATAATTGATCTGTACCTATACAATTATATATTCTTATAAAGTATTTGTGTATGTATAAGTAGGTAGTACTTAGTATCAGTTAATTAGATTCCATAACACAAGCTTAGAGCTTACTATGGGTCTAATTAACCGTGAGTGAATTTGTCCGGGTATATTTATTTTAATTATTTATTTATAATGTCCCACTACTGAGCAAAAGTCTCTCACCTCGTTGAAGATCGCACGGTTAGTTTTAAAATATTTAAATACTAATATACACAAGTAAAAAAAGTATTAGTCAGTAATATTCCACTCCTGGGCAAATACCTCTCATCTCACTGTTGATATAAGTGACATGACATTTGTTATTATATAATGTATTATAACAAAATGTTTCTTTTAACGCTCGATCAGCGGTAACAACTGGCGTCAGCGTAGGACGAAATGAAGCCCAAGAGAAATAAGAAAAATAAGGCTTTTGTCCATCAGTGGAGTCTTACAGGTTGTTACTTGTAAAGTTTCTTCACCCACGCATAAGATGACATTTCAATGAAGTAGCAGGTTCTTAAAATGCATTAAATATTCAAAGAGAAGGAAATCTCTCTGACCTTTATCAGATATCGAATACATAATTTATTCACTGGAACTAAGCAATTAGGTTTTAGTATTAGGTAGCGTTTGAGGCTGGACTGAGATGTTGATTTTCTTTGAGATTTTTTTAAAAAGTCTTATTAGCTACTAAGGGCCAACATTGCGTTAAGCGTGCGCCCGCCGCGAGCGCACGCGGCGGGCGCACGTAGTGCTTCAGTTTTGTATGAAACCGCACGCGACGGTTCACTTTTGTATGAAGCCACACGAGGCGGGCGCCCGCGACGGTTCACTTTTGTATGAAGCCACACGAGGTGGGCGCACGCGACGGTTCACTTTTGTATGAAGCCACACGAGGCGGGCGCCCGCGACGTTTCACTTTTGTATGAACGGCGTGCGCACGCTTAACGCAGTGCCGGCCCTCAGGCTACAAAGTAAGAAAACAATTAGGCTAGGGGTTATAGGCTATTTTTCATCCCGAAATTCCTACGAGAATGGGCACAACGCGAGTAAAACCGCTGGGCGCTGCTAGTTAATAATAATGTATTTTCATGGAAACAAGTCGTTAGAAGAGAAAGGATTAACTAGGAAATTAACTGTCTCTTTTTTAATCAACCCTAATTTTAATATACGTATTTACATAACCAAATACCTAACAAAAATTCTTACAAACGTAGGTAAACCCTTCTAATAATGAAAAGCTTTTAACCAACAGGTAAAAAGAACGATAAACAGTGTTTCTAATCAATGGGAAAGGATCTTAATACGATTTGATTGTTGCTCTCTTTTTATTTGGTTAATGAAAATACATTCCTATGTTAAGTATATTGGGAAAGTACTTACACTAATACAGAAGTACACAATTGTTATTTTCATTATAATTAGCATTATAATATATACTAAACTAGCAGGACCCCGGTTTTATCCGCGTTGTGCCCGTTCCCGTAAGAATTTCAGGAATTTTATTACCTAGAAACCTTCCCCTTGAATCACTCTAAATTTTTAAAAGTCCTCAGGTAGGGACCAAGCTGCATGTTGCTCGTTGTAGGTTTATTTAAAGATCCTTATAATCTTGTACCTCTTAGTTAAAATGTCTCAATAGAAAAGTTTATTATTAGTAAATTGGACCCTTATTAATGTGACAATGCCACAAATAAAATACTCAAGGAAAATTCTATTGAACAAAATTAGGAAAACCAAATACTTAATAAGGAAATAAATTGCAAATGTTTTTCCGTTGAAATGTAACAAATACAATGATTGATGTCTAATTACGTGTATTTCCTTTTTTATACGAAACTAGCAGCGCCCCGCGGTTTTACCCGCGTTGTGCCCGTTCCCGTGGGAATTTCGGGAATTTTTATACATATAAACCTTCCTCTTGAATCACTCTACCTATTACAAAAAAAATCCGTTGTGTAATTTTAAAGATTTAAGCATACAGACAAACAGACAAACAGACACGAAACAGAGACGACTTTATTTTATACTATGTAGTGATGTGAAATACACACACATACAAGAGGCTGATGAATAGGATGGTGGGAAAACATTCATAGTATCTATTAGCCTAATACTTAACTAGGCATAATTAATCTTAAATGTTTTTGACATCTAACTAATATTATATGAGGTACAATTTGTAGGTTTTTTTTGTATGTTCGAGCTAATCTCGGGAATTACCAGTCCGATTTGAATAATTCTTTTTGTAATAGATAGCCACATTCAGCGGGAAGGTTATAGGCTATTTTTCATCCCGGAATTCCCATGAGATCGGGCACACCGCGGGTAAAACCGCGGGGCTCGGTTAGTTGATGATATGAGTAGTAGTAATGTTGTAATAGTCTTGCATGATTTAATTTTGAAGCTGAATATTTATGGAGCTTTTAAGAAAGCAAATAAATATAACAAATGGAGACGCGATTGAGTAACTGAATAAAGGTAAATATAATAAAACAATATATCATTCATTCCGCGATCATCCCATCATCGAAGGTTTTATGGGAGTATAGCAGTACCCCGCGGTTTTACCCGCGTTGTGCCTTTCCCGTAGGAATTTCGGAATGAAAAATAGCCCATAACCTTCCCGTTAAATCTGGCTATCTGGTACAAAAAGTATTATCCAAATCGAACGAGTAATTCCCGAGATTAGATCGAACATACAAACAAAGAAAGAAACTTTTAAATATTACTTCTTTATAATATTGGTATGGATCAATCCTTTTTCCATAAATTCCTATTTAAAGATTGACTTATAAACTTATGTGGGCTGGACATATCTAATGAGTATGAAGTGAAATGTCACTTATGCAATGATACTTCGATGGGTTCGACTAGCATGTAACCCTGTCTTTCCTCGCCTGTGTATTCTACGCTTGCGTGGCTCCGCCTTCTATCGCCCGCCCAACACCAGTTTCCTATATATTGGAGTCAACTTTCTGTTCTGGTATCATTTCTGTTGTGCACTTTTGCTGAAATTGAAACTTTTCGCCCAAGTTTGGGAGTTTATCAGTTGTAGCAGCGACGAAATTTCGAAGGTGAGTTTTAGTTGTTTAGGAATGTTTTTTTTTAAGTTTTTGGTCGTGAATTTGATTTTTTTTCTGGAAAGTTTTTTTGAAGAAGTTATGCTGCAAGGGGCATTTACCGAAAATGAGCTCAATAAAGTTAAATATTTTAAAAATAAAATAATGTTAAAATAAGTAGTTTATTGGTATTTTATTGTTTAATAGTTTATTTCACGTTTCTATAGATATAATAGTAGGGTAATTTTTCAGCAAAAATAATTTCCTATATTTGTTTAGGTATTTCTTGGCTTGAAAATAGTTTCGCAAAAAACCTTTTGAAGGACAAGAAAAAAATACAAGAATTTTAAGAGATTTATTTTGCACCATAATAAAAATTTATAAAAGAGCATTTTTAATTACTAATATTAATATTTATTCAAATGTAGGTGTAAAATCAGTAAAAACTCTGTGAAGATAGAATATTCAATTTATTAAGCTTTTTATATTTAGTTTTTCAAAGCAACTTCACACTTGATTTCGATATTAACCATTTTTACTTAATAAAGATTAAATAAGAACTATAATTATGCACATTGCAAGCCATACCTTTTTATATACTTAAATTTTCATTCATTCATTTAGAATCTAAATTTTAGAGTATGTAAGTGGCCAACCCTGATATAGACCGTCCAAAGGCCTCCGACATGGTCTATCTATTGAAACAACCGGGACCGACTGCTTAACGTGCCTTCCGCAGCAAGGTAGCACTCAGATAAAAAAAAAATTATAAATAATAATTTTTAAATATTGTGCTTAAATCAGTTCATTGATTCCTCACTGGACTGATATCTTCAGTTCACCACGAGAGGCCTTTGCCCAGCATAGAGGAATACTTTTTTCAATCCCTATCGGAGATAATAATTGCTATGAGCATTGAATCTACGGAGTAAAGTACAGGAACAATAATTGAGTTCCGTAAATAAATAAAAAATCATTTACTTTTCACTTAGTTTGAATTTTACCTCTCGTAAGAAAAAAAAGAAATAGGAACGAATACGTTGAGTATATACTTAGGACCACGTCAGATTCAAACTACGATTAACAAGTTAGTTAGTTAGTCTTCTATGACTACGGTTCCTGTAAACGAAACGTCAGATAAAAATCTTTAATATAAAAAAGAATCGCAAAATGTGTTGGTAAGCGCATAACTTCAGAACGACTGCACCAAATTGGATGATTCTTTTTTTAATGTGTTCCTTGTCAGGATTGTCAGGACAAGGTTTTTATATAAGAAAAATAAGGAATAAAAATCTCAAAATTCCCACGGGAACTGGGGTGCTGCGGGTGAAACCGCGGGGCACAGCTAGTTTAAAATAAAAGCGATGTGTATCCGTAATCATAGTTTAAATTCAAAATCAGTAGTCTTCGCTTAAACTTAAGAAACCAGTATACAATTAACAAGTTATAGTGTAAATAAGAAATTTCAAATTATTAAATCTGACTAAGTGCCAAATTCGTTATATTTGAGAGCTGACTTACAAACTGTTATAATAATATGATGTCTTTTTCAATTTTCCAGAAAATAAAAATCTAAAGTATGTTATGGTAGTTAAGTGGTCAACCCTGGTATAATAGTTTTTAGACCGCATAAAGGCCTTCAATATGGTCAGATAATTGAAACAACCGAGATCGCCAATTTAACGTGGCCTCCGAGGCACGGTAGAAAAAAAACTTACACAAAAATACCGATTAAAAATTACCTTTAATTTTCTCTAAGAAAATAAAACAAGCTCCTGTACAGTTGAAAAGTTAAAACTTAAACGCTAACTTTATTTTATTTGTTTAAATTTGCCAAGTGTTGGAACTTGTGTTAATTTCGTTAACAAACGTTTATTAAGTAGGAGTTAAGCCGTGGGGACAGGCTTTTGTTTTTAATGGTCCTTTAACTTTAAGTAAAGTATCGTTTAATTTAATATCGAAAGTTAAGTATTGAAGATGCCAAGAAATAAAATTTATATTTATAAATGCGAAAGGTCACTGACTAACATGTCACGATATCCCAGAAAAAAGTACTACACCGACACCAGGGTTGGTCACTAATACTAACCTATGTACACAAACTTACTTACTTATTGTCAAAACTGGCATTTAAAACGACACACACATGTTTCCTACTTTTCAAACATAGCTCGTCTTTGAGATCACCAACCCGCATTAGGCGAGTGTGGTGATTATGCCTAATCCTCCTGTACTGATATCTTCAGTGAGATGAGAGGCCTTTGCCTAGCAGTGGGTCATTACAGGGTAATACTTCACTTTTTTTACTTTACTAGTGCACTAACGAGTCAGGTGGTTATTAGACTCTCCTACGATTTCAAATAAGCATACTCGTAATAATCTGCACTATCACTACATAGTATAAAATAAAGTCGTCTCTTTTTCGTGTCTGTCACACTGTTTATCTGTCTGTATGCTTAAATCTTTAAAATTACGCAACGGATTTTGATGCGGTTTTTTGTAATAGGTAGAGTGATTCAAGAGGAAGGTTTTTATGTAAAAAAATTCCCGAAATTCCCACGGGAACGGGCACAACGCGGGTAAAACCGCGGGGCGCTGCTAGTCTAATATATAAAATTCTCGTGTCGCGGTGTTTGTAGTTAAACTCCTCCGAAACGGCTCGACCGATTATCATGAAATTTTTTGTGCATATCGGGTAGGTCTGAGAATCAGATATCATCTATTTTTCATCCCCGTAAATGCTAACGTTAGTCCACCCCCTTAATTTTTATATAGCAAACAACATTTGCCGGGGCAGCTAGTGAGTATATATTTAGAAAAAACTAATTAATTTTAGCCTGTAATGTCATAGCGGTTAGGCAAAAGCCTCACTGACGATATACAGTACAGTGATGAGGATTAGGCATCATTACTACGCTGGCCTACTGCGGTTCGGTGATCACCAAGAATAAATAGAATTTAAATTATTATAAGGATGCTCGTCACTTGTACAGTGACGAGGATTAGACTTAATCACTTGCCTACCTACGGCAGTTTGTCGATCACAAAGAATAAAAAAGAGGTAAAATTATTATTTCCTTCTCACCTCCTCCTTGATTGTGCCCTTACACAGCCCTTAGACCTTATTCAGTATAAAACGAAGTATCTCAAGTAAAATGGGAACTGACCAGAAATGTAAATTAGTTGAGTAACTCAAATTGGGGTCCGCATAGTTCGCACTTTTCGTCAAGGGCTTTTGGACCTCTAAACTTACACGACTTCCTTATACTAAGCACATTTTCTAAGTTTTATCTAGGAAAAGATTTTTATCTTATTTCTTACTAGCTGTGTCCCACGGTTTCGCCTGCAGAGCCCCCGTTCCTGTGGGAATTTTGAGATTTTGTTTACTTATTTTCTTCGACAAAACCTTGTCCTGACAATAAGAAACACATAAAAAAACGAATCATCCAATTTGGTGCAGTCGATAGTGAAGTTATGCGCGTACATACATTTCAGCGAAACATTTTTATTTATATAGATACCTAACTAGCTCACTCCAATTAATGTGCGAACAGTTGAAATTCAAAGTACCATTACCTAATTTTGATAGAATAATAAAACACAATATTACTGTAACAAAATCTGTTTCATTCTCCGCAAGGTAAATCAAGAATACACTAACTAGTGAATCGGAGAACTATAGGCATGGTAGTTCATGGAAGGAATTGTAACAACAACACTAAAAAATCGCTTGTAAGATATATTTATAGACATGCAAGTTAGCACATATATAGCTGTTGTCTAACGGGCATACACTGTTAGCACGTACTGATGCCGTTTACAAGAACGTGCCAGTAGCTGGTATGCAAATATTCAAGTAATACACCAGCTGTAGGTAATTATGTGTGTATATTCCGTCATGTATGGCTACTGACAAAAAGTCAAAAATTTCAACACCACTCTTTGTCGCTCCTTATATCAAATAAACGCATTAAACCATTCGCCTGTTGCTAAAATATGAGCGTAAACTTTAAATTCATTGCTTTTACAGTTTCAAATAACATTGTCTCTGTATGTTTGTTTTATCATTGAGTTGGACATGTTTTGGTAGTGCTCCACTCACTTAACACAATGAATACACGGCAACTATGGTAGGTTTTTGATACAAATATCATACAGTTGTGGTCAATAGACTTGTTTATTCAAACGTTAATTTTAATCCAATTATGAAATATTAATGCGGTAATTGCATACTGTTTCATGTTTACTTATATCTGTTACATAGTGTATCTGTTACATCTGTCATTGATGCTTTCATCTGTATTTTATTTTATTTAAAGTAAAATTATTTTGTAGGTTATTTGAAAAAACTAAAATCGTTTTTTAAACAATTCTTGGCGTATGCTACGTTTTACAAGTATGTATGTCTTTGGAACAATTCCTTCTTATTATTAAAAGACAAGTAAATTACACATGATAATGTGTACTAGGTTAACCATTTTACCAAAATATGTTTGACCGAAGCTAACTTTGTCGTGTATGAACACGACTCACCGATGTATCAAATGGCATCTTCACCCATGTTTAATTTGCCCGGTGTTCTGTATAGTGTACCTGTAAGGTAAGTTGATATACATTGTAAAATCTTCTACGCAGTATCAAAGAAAAATCTTCAAAAATTCAAGCCTGTGAATTGTATAATACGAACAAGGTAATTCAGTAAAAATGTGTCAGTACATTACAAATTGGGTTACTTTATTAAGTTCGTCATTTTATGAATAATTCCGTCAGAATTCTCTTCAGATGTTATGTATATTGAAAAGAGGATAATATTTACCTTATGAATGTGCTAAAATATTTATTTATTGAGGAACTAACTTGGTGTTGAGTAGCTTTCATGTTAGTCTATGGATGAATAATAATTAAAATTGACATAGAATTATATAGTTGATACGGTTTTTTCGATTTGAAAAATTTGCAAGGAAATTCCCGACGTGTGAGCGCTCGTCAGCTGCTCATATTGACAAATAGCATTCGCTTCACATTCTCTTCGCTTCTATCAAATCGTATAGAAATGTTATAGTCACGTGATCAACTACACATTCGTATATTGCCCCTGAGTTGTGATGAATTTTGACCGTGCTTTTGTGTGCGTAACTATCAGAACCGTCGGCAAGCTCACTGCGAATAACCATCAAATGAATTTTCTCAATTCTTCTTCATCGAGTGGATGGTCAACCTGACCAATCCTGGTGTCAGAGTTATTGAGCCGCCAAAGGCCTCTGACATGGCTCATGTAACGACTACTATCCGCAGAAAGTAACCGGGACCGACACGGCTTAACGTGCTCTCCGAAGCACGGAATCATCTTACTTATTTGGCAATCAGGTGATTCAGCCTGCAATGCCCTAATCAAACTGAGGGCAGTCTCACAAAGAGATTTTTGTGAGACATTGTCCCCACCGGGAATCGAACCCGGAACCTCCGGATCGTGAGCCGAGCGCTCAATCCACTAGATTTTCTCAATTTACTAATATCTACCATGCTGTCGCTACTCCAATGACAATTTTGACAGGATGTGGCGCGGACCATGATGCACACTACAGTGTGATGGCCGCTTGTGAGATAAATAACTGTATTCGTAGTAACGATGGAATTGAGAAGCGATTGTCACTTGTCTAATGTTTAAGACCCGGGTAGGCAACCTTTTAATGAAACGAAGTGAAGGCAAATAGTAAGTCAATATTAAAGTGACAGCTCATAACTTAGCTTAACTTAACAGCCAACTTATATCACCGTACAACACTATTCCACCCTCTTCTCACTCACAAAATGAAGACAGAAGCAAAGGAACTATTCCAAAAAACTCACTTTAATGAAACACATGTCAGTTACTTGCTAAGTTTATTGTGTCATATGTTTCTATTAGAATCAAGTCCGTACATATGAAAAGATAAAAAGAGTAGAGGAAAACTCGTATACAGCACATAGTTCTCACTGGGAATATTCAAGAGAAAAACTATTAAATGGTAGAATTGTGATATACGAGTATCTTGATCGATACCATAGTTATCATTTACGTATCTTGTTATATTTACACATCACCTTCCATTAGATCTCACATAAAACACCTGAACTTGGCAACCAGTTTTGAAAGTAAAAGCTTACGCAGCCACAACACGAAACCTGAAATTGGTTACTGCGCTGAACGCTAGTGACATTTCTCTACCATGCCTTAGAGGCCGTGTTAAAGGGCAACCATATTGGAGACATTTAGGCGGTCTAAATATTCCGTTACTGACGTTAACCACTAACCTAATAGAGGTCCGGTTTGATCCCATACTAGACTATATTGATGAGTTTTAAATTTGAATTTTTTTCAAATTCGAAATTTGACTCGAAATTTCGTCTGTACTCTTTCTCTACTTTACTCTACATTGTAACTTAATGAATGAAAATATTCAGTTTTCTTTATCATAGTACGTTACGCGTGGGTCGTAAGGAATTCTCAGCAATAGTTGAATTTTATGAAGAATTGTGATTTGAAAAAGTGTTTTGAAATTTGGTAGAGCAGAATTGGAAACTAGAGACGTAATGAAAATATTTTTAGAAACTGTCAGTTTCTAGAGCACTTTTATTGTTAAATTACTTATACGTTGTTTTTTTTATTACTTTAACTTTATATTAGTTCACATCAGAACTTTTCACTATTCCAAGTTAGGAATTTCCGAAGAGATAAGCCAGTTTCTATGCGCGTATTATAAGCGCTTGTTATTATGCGCTCGCTTAAAAGTTCAAGACATTCAGATATACAACATGTCATATATACACATACACGAAACAGAGAAATGTGAGTACTTTGCTATACCGTACACACACATACAAACGGCACACTTTTAATTTAACAACACTTCCAAACCTCTACTTACTTGCTTTAGAGTAACAGCAATGTCATTATCAAGTCATACATAACATAACGCAGAAACGAGCGTATCTTCAAGATTAACCCTAAGCTTCCGGTCAGGCGTGAAGCTGCTGTAAACGGAATACACTATTTACGTGAATGAGAACAACTACATTAGAGTAAGGGTTAAATTAACGTGGTAATATATTCAACATCCTCCTTGGTCTTGTGTTTTGAGCGCCCGGCTCACGACCTGGAGGTTCCGGGTTCGATTCCCGGTGGGGATATCTCACAAAAATCTCTTTGTGAGACTTTCCTCAGTTTGGTTAAGGCATTGCTGAATCACCTGATTACTCGAAAAGTAAGATGATTCTGTGCTTCGGAGGGCACGTTAAGCGGTCCCGGTTACTTTCTACGGATAGTAGTCGTTACTTGAGCCATGTCAGAGGCCTTTGGCGGCTCAATAACTCTGACACTAGGATTGGTCAGGTTGGCCATCCACTCGATGAAGAAGAACGTGGTAATATTATAACGGAATATGTTACGTCTAATGTTACTCATAGTGTTGAAGTGAGAGGCTTTTGCTTGACTGTGGGATATAGGACATTACTTAACACCATTGTATATTTCAAGTTAATAAGTTCGATTAGGTTAGTGGCCAACCAATTTAACGGTGACTGCCGTATTTGGTGTGTCAGGATTAAATCATTACCTGAGTTCATTGTATGATTAATTCATCTATCATATATGATGAGGCAATTGCATCGTAAACAAAAGTAAATGCACTGAATTTACTTGTAGACATTATTATTAAGAAACAATTTAAACAGTAATTAGGAAATTAAAGCACGTAGGTGACGCTTTAAAACCAAAGCACTTCAGAGCTTTTAATTCGTATTTAAAACATAAGCAAGGATTTTTTTATGTATCACTAGTATTTCGAAGGTTAAAATTGCTAAGTCACCGCTTGGTTTAAGATATTCGTCATAAAATATCTCGCTGTTTTATGTTTCGTAATAGTCTATATTAAACATATTGTGGCGGAAGGAACTGGAGGACTTCGACAAAGAGTGGAAAGAAGTGGCAAAAGATAGATCCAGATGGGAAGAATTGGGGGAGTCCTTTGCCCAGCAGTGGAACACAACAGGTTAAATAAAAAAAAACTATACTCCTATACAGAGATATAATCGATTTCAACAGCACCTATTATATATATTTAATTAACACACTTCAAATCTCATTGTCGAATTTTATCTGTTTCCTAGAAAAGTTAATAATTGGAAAAAATTTAGGCATTCTTCATTGCTTAATGATATCAAATTATCTTCGATTTTGGAAGACTGTTTTAATGTTATATAGGAATTATTGGAAATTGAATATTAATTAGGTTACATTCCATGGAAAACAATGAAAAAGTGATCGAGCTAAGATACAAGTGGGATGCAATTCATTACAGCTCGTATTACGAATTTAGGCTGAATTCCGATCAAATTATTCAATTCAGTAGAAATGGCAGGAAGAGTACCTTAAATAATGAAGATTGGGGTAATTTTGCTTATCTATTTATTAAATCATTTTATAAATATTATTATTATTATATTAGCTTTTTATTAGCTCCCGCCATCGTTTCCACGTCTCTCTATTTAGAGCTTCACGATAAAAAATAAATATTGGGAAGCTAAATTAATTACTTACCACAGTAACAGTGAACAAGCGTGGTTCAATCGTCCTCATTTTTCCTACTGTTATCTTCAGTGAGATGAGAGTCTTTTTCCTTTTGACTTATACTTTTTTATAGTTATAACCTTTACCCAGGCTTTCTTAATCTGACAACACATCAGACTAATGTTATACATTTTTAGTGAAGCCACCGCTACATCAAATAAAAAGATTACATATATTATAAAAGTAAACAGAAAGTACCAACCAAATCCAACCTTTTAAATAGTTTCATTCAATATTCATAACATAAGCTCGGCCTACAAAGATACTCCTCACGATTTAGTAACAAGCATATCAGAGTTTTATAACAGAAAGTTATGGCCATTAATTCTGTAGGTACCCGACATATTTCAATTTCACTCAACATCCATTAACTAATGAGCATTTGGGACACCTCTAAAATTAGGCTAAGGATTTACTTCTGTATTTAATGAATGAATCGTTATCCTACATAATATAAATGCGAAAGTTTGTGATGATGCATGTATGTATGTTTGTTTGTTACTCTTTCACGAAAAAACTAATAGACGAATTTGGATGAAACTTTTCAGTAATATAGGTTATACATCAGAATAACATGTGGGATACATTTTATCCCGAAATTCCCGCGGGAACGGGTACAACGAGGGTAACACCGCGGAGCACGGCTAGTATAATATAAAGAGGTATGTTAGGACCTACGACCTAGGCCTAGGTAGCCTAGATTTTTTTAAGATTAAATCGTCTGCATTATGAAATCTAACTAGCAGCGCCCCGCCGGTTTACCCATGTTGTGCCTGTTCCCGTGGGTTTTTCGAGATGATAAATATCCATTATAAGAATAATTATTCAAATCGTATTGGTAGTTTCAGAGAGTAGCGCATTTAAACAAACAGATAATCAAACTCTTCCGCTTCATTATATTAGTATCTATGTATTTTAATAACCTCGATCTAATTTTTTGTACTTAAATAAATGTCTTTAAACTCAATCAACTAAATCTCAATCTCAATGCTTTCATAACATTGCACCAAAAACTAACGAACGTTTAAAACTAACGAACAATTAAAACTAACGAACATTTAAAACTAACGAACATTTCAAAGTTACCAAAGATACATCGAAAAGCCAGAAACCATAAATCGTTTGAGTCGACGCTCTAATGAAATCGTGTGTCGTATCTCCGTCAAGTTTCCACATCAAATGCTTACTCAATAATTTCCGGATGAACTTCCTATGCTACAAACTATCGGATCCTTTCGGTTTTCCGGCACAGTTTGAGGTATCAGAAACTGAGGTTACATAACATATCAATCAATGTTTTAGCAGTACAACTATCGTAGTTTGACATGTTTAGTCGGCTATACTAATTCTACGCAATTTAGTAAGTAAGTAAGTTTTAGTATGTAATGTCCCACGGCTGGGCAAAGGCCTCTTATCTCACTGAAGATACTAGTACAGTGAGGAGGATATGCAATTGAGTACTTTGTCTAATTATGAATTCGATTTTTTTATTAAAAAGTAACTTACTTACTTTTTAGTTTAGCCAATCAGAGTTTTTGAATTTCGAACATTTTTATTTGTCAGCTGTATTAAGTGCTCTCTATATTTTTTTCTCTATTTACCGTAAACAAATATGGCCGATTTTCTAACCAATGACAGTCCATTCTATGGACGAAAAAGTTTTAGTGATTTTATTTCACTCTTCGGTCGGTTGGAAACACAGCATTACGTCATTCGAAATTCAAATCAAATTGTTCTTAAAAATGAGTTTGAAAATTTAAGTTAAAAATAATCTAGACAAAGTTACTTAGCTACTTACCTACTTTGCTTTCAAGTTTGACCACCCGGAAACATTTCCCTGAGTTTATTTCACAGGAATTGCATAGTTTCATTTACTTTTTGAAACAAAAATATTAAGTCTTACTTCTTTTGGGAAGTTATTGAAACCCAATTGGGATTGATGAAGACAAAAGCTTGAAAAATCTTTATTTAGTTTTCTTACTTCATTTTCGTAAGTTGTTAAGTGGTTGACAAACTCAAGTATATTATATTTTTATGTATAGCTCTTTGCTATACTTTATCTTGGTTGGGAATAGGATAAAAAATAATAAAAATCCCGAATTTCCTACGGGAACAGGTGCGCTGCGGGTGAAACCGCGGGGCCCAGCTAGTTTATAAATAAAAATCTTAGGTATATTATTATGTTAACAAATTACGTACTTCCAACATTCAAAAGCGGTAGTTAGCACGTATTTCAGAGTACCTGCTTTATCTAAATCACTTAAATTTTGACCTTAAT
This sequence comes from Cyclophora albipunctata, assembly GCA_963082685.1. NCBI lineage: Eukaryota > Metazoa > Arthropoda > Insecta > Lepidoptera > Geometridae > Cyclophora > Cyclophora albipunctata. The sequence goes on from OY720118.1 coordinate 8,335,743, forward strand.
ATTCCGCAATATTTAATAAGTCCCTAATTCATTTTTTATCTCTCAACGCAGTAAAAAACATCGTAAAAACAAATGAAGGTTCCTTCTGACAATATAAACAGACATTTGTACAAGAACAATTGACTGTAGGTGGCTGTTTAGTGAAATCAAATACCGATTATTAAAGATGTAAAAATAAAAAAATCCAAAGATACAAACTGCTTTATAAAGATGCTACCAGCATCCCGCGGTTTCAATTAAACATGCAACCGGTAGTGAATAGATTTAACTGCCACTATCGGCTACCCATTCACGTAAGGGTCAAGCTGAACGTTGCTTAACAATCGCAATGAACTAGTTAAACTACGCCACGACAATGACTGATTAGTCAAAGTCATCTAAAAATAGCGACCATTTTACTTTTTTTTACAGCTAATTAAAACAGACAACGAATTTATCATTCTATTCGTATTCAAATGAAATGAACAATGCACATTGTAACTCCAACCCGTTGAATCCAAAACCCACAGGAAATCCTCATTGGATGGAACGTAATCAACAGATATAATGGCGGAACTCGTATCGTATTAAAAATTACGAACGAAAATAGCCTTCCTGCTGTGATTTTCCAGATAAAGTATAATAATACTTAGAGATCCGTAGAACAAAGTCAATAATTTTGTGTTTTTGAGTATCTATATTTACACTAATATAATAAAGGTGATAAGTTTGTTTGAACGCGCTAATCTCATAAACTACCAATCCGATTCGAATAATTCTTTTTGTAATAGATAGCCACATTCAATCGGAAGGTCTCACGGCCTCCGTGGTCTTGTGGTTTGAGCACCCGGCTCACGATCCGGAGGTTCCGGGTTCGATTCCCGGTGGGGATACCTCACAAAAATCACTTTGTGAGACTGTCCTCAGTTTGGTTAGGGCATTGCAGGCTGAATCACCTGATTGCCCGAAAAGTAATATGATTCCGTGCTTCGGAGGGCACGTTAAGCCGCCGGTCCCGTTAATCTCTACGGAATAGTCGTCGTTACATGAGCCACGTCAGAGGCCTTTGGCGGCTCTATAACTCTGACACCAGGATTGGTCAGGTTGACCATCCACTCGATGAAGAAGAAGAATTGGAAGGTCATAGTCTATTTCGCGAGCGCTGCTAGTATAATATATTCAGATAGATAATAAGCATTAAAATACAATGGACTAAGATTTTTTTTTAATCTGGCTATATAGTTATTACAAAAATTATTATATAATCTGATTGGAAGTTCTCAAATTAGTGCGTTCAAACAAATAACAAAACAAAAATCTAACTATTCAGATTAATAAACAGCTTTATATATTAGTATACCTCAAGCTTTAACAACCCCAAAAAAGTGTACCTCAAACCTAAGGAACAACTAGGTATTAAAATATATTGTCATCAACAAAGTACGGCTTTCCAATAGCTCGATAAATCAGAACTCAAACTGGCTGAAGCTTTAACTCAAACACAACGGGACAATGGCCGTTCGGCCGGTTACGTCTCATATTTTTTTCAATCTTTTTTACTAACTACAAGTTAAATATTGTTCGTTTGGTGCTAGCTATGTCCCGATTTCGTTAAAAGAGGAATATTTTTGTAGGACACCGCAGTCATTCTATGTATGTACGAGTATATGCATATGTGTGTTTGTTACTCTTTCACGCAAAAACAACTGAACGGATTTGAATTCAACTTTACAGAAATATAGGTTTATGCATCAGAATAACACATGAGATTCATTTTATCCCAACATTTTTGCGGGAACGGGTACAACGCAGGTGAAACCGCGGGGCGCAGCTAGTTAGAATATACTGGTACTCTAAATCATATGACAAAATATTGGATCATTGTCATTTAGGTCGACGTAAATTTAATTGATAATTAATATATTGTCCTGTAAAGGGACTGAAACGTCAGATAAAAATGTAAAACGAAAGCGAAGTGTACTTTTTAAACTCACACGATTTGCACTCATTATACTAAATGAAACGGGTCTGTATCGCGTTAGCTCTCACGGGATGACTGATGTCATCCCGTGACCACGAGCGGTGTGATCCACTCGAAACGTCGGGTACGTATTTTAGTAAAATACTTCAAAATATCTAACGCGATACAGACCCGTTTCATTTAGTATTTAATAAATAGAAAGCGAAGTGTATCCGTAAACGTAGTTTTAGTTCTAAATGTATTCTTTTTCTTTTAAAGTGAACATTAAAAACTTACCCCCTTTAAAACTGTTCATCCAATTACGTATACACTAAAAGTTCCAATCAGGACCAGAATCCCCAACAAAGCAACGGATCAAACTGAACCCTGTCAATATTATGGAAGAAAATCAAATATTTATCCACTCTCGGAAAAAGTAAATGTCGCTAATCTGATGAGAAGGGTCACACTGCAGGTGTAACCTTACCTGCTTATCCTACTTACCCCTTGAGGGTAAAAATGAAAACAAATATGAAAACGAGCTTTTTTCCCCACAGCTTTGTTTATTGAAGACCTTTGTGAATTACCTCGGCATTTTGTGTTTTAGTTTCGTTTTATTTTTAACTAGCGACCCATCCTTGCTTAACAAGATCACATTACTATTCCGGGATAAAATTGTCGAAAAAATCCTCTTGAACACTCTGTCTGATATTGAAAACCGTACGCAAATCCAGTTGATTTTTGTAAAGAACAAAATATCGTCAAAATAGGTTCGTGAGGATGGGTTTAATTATGTATGTATGTTTGTTACTATTTTACGAAAAAACTACTGGACGGATTTAGATAAAACTTTACAGTAACATAGTTTATACAAGAGAATAACACATGGAATACATTTTATCCCGAAATTCCAGCGGGGAAGGGTACAACGCGGGTATCACCGCAGGGCGCCTAGTCACTACATAGTATAAAACAAAGTCGCTTTCTACTGTCTGTCCCTATGCTTTAAATCTTTATAAATACGCAACGGATTTTGATGCGGTTGTTTTAAATAGATAGACTGATTCAAAAGGAAGGCTCATATGTATAAATAAAAAATATATAAAAATCCGGAAATTCCCACGGGAAGGGGCACAACGCGAGTAAAACCTCGGGGTGTTGCTAGTCTATACTAATATTATAAAGCTGAAGAGTTTGTTTTGTTTGTTTGTTTGTTTGTTTAAACGCGCTAATCTCAGAAACTACTGAACCGATTTGAATAATTCTTTCACTGTTAGATAGTCTATTTATCGAGGAAGGCTATAGGCTACATTTTATCCCGAAATTCCCACGGGAACGGGCACAACGCGGGTAAAACCGCGGGGCGCTGCTAGTAGGCTATAAAATACGAATATTATTCGCAGCACGCCTTCAGTAATGGTATTGTCAAAACTGAATGCCTTCGGGGCGGCTCTGTGACAGCTACATATTAAGATGACCTTTAGAAAGAAAGATGGCAGAAAAATAATTAAATTATCATTAACTGCTGTTCAAAAAGAGGCTTCATCTTTGTTAATTACTTGCGGCATTTCGATTGTAATTATCAAAGAAACCTACGTATATATTGTTGGTTTATGGCAATTATTTTAGAAATATCAATGAGTGTGGGAGATATAAACAAACTGAGTTCTAAAGCAGAAAAAATCTATGGTAGCCAGCTTTCTTTATGGAGGAGGTTACTAATAAATATTGTAATTTCCCACCTCTTTTGGACATGAACATTTATTGAGCGTGTCTTAACCTAAATCATAACTATCACTGCTACATTAAGTATCTACGTCTTGTATCAATCGTAGTATAGCAACGTACCATTATATGATAGCTCTGACTGCATTCGAATAAGTATATATTATTATGATATCTATACTAATATTATAAAGAGGTAAAATTTGTTAGTTTTTTTGTATGTTCGAGGTAATCTCAGGAATTATCCGTCCGATTTGAATAATTATTTTTGTAATAGATAGCCACATTCAACGGGAAGGTTATAGGCTATTTTTCATCCCGAAATCCCTCGGGAACGGGCACAACGCGGGTAAAACCGCGGGTGCGCTGCTAGTAGTAAATAACCAGAAATTAAAGTCAACCAATGAAAATTGTAAGCATGCATAGAACCTTATTTAATCCCTTCTAATATCTCAATGACAATATTTAGATTATAGGTGCTAAGAATCCTAAGTGTACTCAAACTTATACCCAACTAAACTTTCCATACTTCTCTTACCTTCATAGCTTACCTTCCTTGTTCTAGACCCTCAAAATGATGAAGAAGAACCTGGCTCTCGCTGTCGCGTTGGTGCTTGCCGTGGTCTGCCTGGCCGAGGCTCGCGAGGAAGGTCCTCACGACATGGCCGATGCCTTGCGCATGCTGCAGGAACTGGATCGCTACTACACCCAGGCTGCTAGACCAAGGTAAGCATATACAATGGAGAGTAAACATAAAGTCTTAAGAAATATCTTTTAAAAAGATTGGGGATATTGTATCCTATCTTTTATAATCCCAATGTTTCTCTAAGTCAGAAGAATGGTTTCTGTAATCCCAAATAAATGGATCAGCGTATCAACTGTCACTTCAGTAACTATATAATGAATAGTTTTAGGAAATGTAACCCTTAAGAAGATCGGAGGAACGAAAATTGGTTTTCATCAATAGATGGCATAGACGAAGATCTAAACCTATTTTGATACTCCGATACTCTCCGTCCAATAATTGTTACCCCTGAATTGTTTATAATTTGTTTAAGTTGTTAATATTTAGTATGTATGGTAAACCAGTGTACCTTTAATAGTTCATATACCTCCATGGTGAAACGTGGCTGTTACTGCTATTACTATAACACCTTGTAAATACCCTTGTACCCATGTTTTTTGAACAATAAATTGAATTGAATTGAATACTAATATCGTCAATAGGACACAATTGTTTAATAAAATATACAACCATATGTTAATACAGTACCTGTAGTCTGTAGAGTGCCTACATGCTAATGAGACCATAGATATGTTTCTTTTAAATTAACATTTACACAAATTTTTTTACCAAGTTTTAATTAAATTCAGTGTTATACGATTTTAAACGTTTTGTTACACAACATTAAGTTTAAAATCCTACATTCGATACACGATCCTTGACGTTCTGCCATGCAACATTTAGTTGACCTATACCCGTCATGTGACATGGACAGATACAACGAAATGTCTGTTTTCAAATTAATACGATTCAATTCAAACCCAGGTGTACCCAGTAGGTAATCAGACAGAAATGCCTTCAATCCACTGTAAATCAATCCAACGCCAATTGAGGTAATAGAAGTAAGGAGCCACGTATTTAAGGGTTAAATAAATTATCAGTCTCTAAACAAAAAGGATTAAAAAACGTTTTAATTTAATTGAAAATTGTTATTTATATCAGACTCGTCAATATAAAATCTATCTGTTGCAATTAATTAATCTTCGTCTAGCTGTTTAATTACAGAAGATAAAATTAAGCAATTGGATAAATTATTTATAGCATCTTATGGGAAAACTTCTTCAGTAAACCATAAATAATTATTGGCATATGATTGAAAATTTGCGTAAATACCTCCAAAATTGTAAAAAAATATTTATCTTATTTATGGGAATCTTACTTCATAGACACGTGGTCTTAACAAATTCCCAAACATTTTGATAGACAGCCAAATAAAGTTCTCATAGAGTACTCGTACCTATGGGAACAAACCAAGGAGTTTTCACGATCTAAAATGTAATTTTCACTGTATTTATCCATGAGTTTCACATTTCCAATCAATATCAATGAAATGAAATTACCGAAAAAGAGACAAGAAATCTTATTTAAAATCAATGTACCTTGTAAGTATCTCATTTCAGAATCGGGAAGGTGTATTTAGATTCAATATGTCTCCAATAAAATTGAAAGATCCGAAGTTAATACCAAAGTTGGTGTTTTATTTAAAACTGAAATGGGAAAAGTTTTTATGTTGTTTGATAAAATTACTTGTCCTACATTGATTTAGATTCGTTTCGGTTGAAAAATGGGACGTTATAAGTTACATTACTTTGTCTAAACTCCTATTGCATTTGTTTCTATAATCACGAAAACTACCATTCTGATTTGAATAATTATTTTTGTAATGGAAAGCCATATTAGACGCAAAGGTTTTTTATCCCAAAATTATTACGGGATTATTATTACAGTGTGGGTCTTCTTCTTCATCGAGTGGATGGTCACTCTGACCAATCCTGGTGTCAGAGTTATTGAGCCGCCAAGGGCCTCCGACATGGCTCATGTAACGCCTACTATCCATAAAAAGTAACCGGGACCGACGGCTTAACGTGCCCGTAACGTATGAGATCGAGATAACCCGTGTGCGATCAAACAATTTGATGGAAAGCCCGATAACGTATTACTGATTTACTATTAAGTTAGGTAAGGTTATCCATTAAAAGTTTTTAGGTAATTGCATACTTATATAATAAAATTAAGTTAACCTACATAGCTTGAACGAATCAATTCATCCTAGCTACATATTTACCATTAATGGGAAATTTAATTTAATCACAATGAGTTGAGTTTGCTGAATGACTTGATTAAAAAATATAAGCACATACTTTTAAATAAAAAAACAGGTCAAGTTACTCCAAAACAAATAGAGGATGCATGGCAGCTCATAAATGTTGAATTTAATAGCACTCCTGCATGTTCAGTTAGCAGGAGCGTAACTCAGTTAAAAATAAATGGGATTACATGAAAAGGAATGCCAAAAAGGATGTAGCTGCCTATAAAAAAGCCCATAGGCAAACTGGCGGTGGCAAAGGTCCTGCTCCATTGGATGACACAACTGCCATTCTACTAGACACAGTCAGAAACGAATCTGTCGAAGGTGTACCATCAAGGTTTGATAATGATAACACCATCTCAGGGAATATAGCGGTCTTGAATAATGAAAGTATACGAAGAACATTTTGAGATTGTCACTAAAACTTCCAACGACCAGCAAAATATATATACCTACACCAAAAAATTACAAAAATGATGTTGCTTTCTGCTTTTTCATTCAACCATTGCATTTTCTTATCTGCCAAAGCAATAAATGTTTGAGTTTAAAATAAAACTATGTTTTATTTCATCATACTTTTTAATATCACGAAATCCTGATATATGAATCACATTAAAATGCATTACATTTTTTAATTTATTAATATTTCAATTGGTAAAAAAGTCCCTCACAAGGTTATTCAGTGCAGTCACTCCATTTCTTGTTGAGGTTTCATGAAATGGTTCAGGTTTTTCAGCTATGGGTAAATCTGAATCTTCATAGGTCCATGCTTCATTTAGGTCTCTACAGATGTTATATAAAATAGCAGTAGCAACAATTACTGCTTCCATATTTTTTCTGTGTATAAGAATTTACTAACCTGGTGACTGTATGGGGATATGTGTACAGTCTATAGCACCTATGACCCTTGGAAATTGGGCAATTCTATAAAAGTCATTACAGACCTCAGAAATTTCATCCATGTCACGAGGCATGTATATATATCAAGGTGCTAATGCTGCTATAGCCCGAGACACTCTGTGTATTGCACGACAAACACTAGCTATATGTATTCTGTTGATGTCACCGACAACTTGCTGCATGGAGCAGGTGGCATAAAACCGCAATGCAATTAGTAATTGATTCGATAACGGCATAAAAAATAACCGTCTTCCATGAGTAATTGGTCTACTCTTATATTTGTTCTTCTACGATGTCGAGTGAAATATCGAATAATTTCACTGTCACTATCAGAACTTGTAGAAGACATCTAGGTAATTTCTTTATCGTGATTTCTAATAGAACGTTCTATAAATGCGTTTTATAAATAAAATAACCTCCAAACCAAAACAAATTAAGAAAGCAAACAAACGTCAGTTTTATTACATACTCTTTTTAACTTGTCAAAATCTTATACTTTTACGTTATGAGCAGGGTTTGACCTCCGTAAAAAGTAATAGTATATTGTAAGCGTAAAACGTATCGCTAAAACGTGGTGCAACAATGTTTTACATTATACGTTTACTTTATACGTTACTTTTTACGAATTCGTAACATGAAAGTTTTGGTGCAACCGGCCGTAAGTGTGAACTCAACGCGATACAGACCCGTTTCATTTAGTATAATGTTTCCTGATATGTTTACGACCTCTGACAATACGTCACACTCGCGCGAACGCCTGGCGGTTAACGTGAACACGAGCTCGCAACGTTTCCCGCGCCCTCCACCGCGCCCGCGCCCGCGCTTTCAACGTGGACAAGCACTAAAGTGCAGAACAAAGGTTAGCGTTGTGATGAAAAACGTAGGCTTTTTGTAGATGTTTTTTGATAGTGATCGTCAATGTAATATAATAATTGGAATACTAAAAAATGTCATCAAGTAAATACAAATAATGTTCGTTAGATCACATTTTGTGGGAAAGGATTTTCGCTCACTGAATCTCAGAAACTTCGAAAAATTCTTTTTTGTAATGGATAGCTGAATTCAACAGGAAGCTTATAGGCTATTTTTCATCCCAAAATTCCTACGGGTACGGGCACAACGCGGGTACAACCGCGGAGGCATAAAGACAGATTATAGTCTGGATTAATACATAGACTAATTTTCATAATGAAATTCTTACGAAAACGGGTACAACGCGGGTGAAACTGCGGGCTTTGTTAGTTACTCGTTTACGTACATCTAGTCAGGAGTTTATTAAGTACCCTAGTACTTAAATAGAACACATTCCCACTTCCCTCTATTTATTATAAGAGTTTGTTGTTAAGTCTCCTTGTTAGGAGTTGTCCAAGTTTTCCCATCGAACCTTTGTTGTTTAGTATAATTGTTGTGTTTGTACACGTTAGTTCCGAACTAAAGTAGAATAAGAATAGGTAGCACTATGGGTAAAACATGGATTAGATATAAAACATGTGTAATAGGTAGGATATAACGTAGTCTAGTGTAAAGTAACAAATATATTACCTGCGACGAATCTTTTTTTGCAAAAGTATTAGTCTGTTATGTCCCACTGCCTTTCATTCCACTGAAGATATGAGTACGGTGAGGAGTAGAGACATAACCACGCTTGCCCAATATAACCAAACCCCCGCAAAGACGGAGATATCAAGAAAATCGTCGAGAACCTATAACATTTGAAATTTCTACTAATATTACCATTGACTAGCAGCGCCCTGCGGTTTTAAACGCGTTGTGCCCGTTCTCTTGAAAATTTTGGGTTAAAAAATAGTCTATAACCTTCCTGTGCAATGTGGCTATGCATTACGGAAATAATATATATGAGATTAGCGCGTAAAAACAAATAAAAAAATCCTCAGTTTTATTATATAAGTATTGATGATTTTTTGATGATTGATTACTTCGTAAAAGGACACCTCACAAGTTCTTATTTCTCATTATTCTCTAATAGACAAAGCCAAAGATTTTGTGGTCAAATTAATCCTATTGTTGTCTTTGAAAGTACATTAAGCTTTCCCCAAATGTTGTTTTATATATATTATTTATAGGAAATAATAAGCTCTATTGATTACATGTCTGTCGTATTATAACCGGTATCACTGGGGATTATTTTATAAACAGAGTACATTGTTTGTTTTCTTTCAAGTTGAAAGGTAATTTTTCGTTTCAGAGATTTGTCTTTCGTATTAACGTTACATTAAAGGCTTAGCCTCACATTAAAGTATTAGACAATGGTACGATTTATATAATACATCGGGTTGTTTGTAAGATTTAATACTATCAATACCTATAGGTTAGTTCGTAGCGTCCGAGCGTTGCTTGACTCCGAGGGCAAGCAAGCGCCATAGGTGAGCTGTGGTACGTGAGTGCGAAAGCCGGACCCACGGCATCACCTGCTTTACCGCTGACTCAGGAACACAGTGACGGTTTTAGTGGGTCTTACCCGCCGCCGATGACTTCTATTTGGGGGAATGGCGGTCGGGTCGAGCCCCACATACCCCGGTGTTTACATGCATTTCCTCAATAAAAAAAAAAAAGGTTAGATCGTACCGTAGTTTGACAAATCGATGTTAGTTCATTGTGATTGATTGAAGCGTTTATCACCTCGTAGATAAAACGTCATATAAAAATGTAAAATAAAAGCGAAGCGTATCCGTAAACGTAGTTTCAATTCAAAATGAGTAGTGTTCGTTTAAACTTAACAAACCAGTAAAACTTATCGCTTCAATTCATTTAAAATATTTTCAAGGACATTGAATTAAAATGATCGAAAAACCATTCGAAATTCACACGTCTATCTTCCCAAACTTTATACATGATGTGATAATATACAATTTAAAATGAAATAGTAGTTTATGCAACTGTCATATAAGGAAGGGTATTAAAACACGAGTGTGAGTTTATGAAACGAGCGCAGCGAGTTTCATAATAGTAACGAGTGTTTTAATACCCGTGTTATATGCAGTTGCATACACTACTTTATCTTCACTAATGCAATTAATCAATCAACAAGAGTAATAAATAATAATAAATATACCTGGACAAATTCACTCACGGTTAGTTAGACCCAAACTAAGCTCTAAGCTTGTAATATGGAATCTAACTAACTGATACTACTACATATATATACACAAATACTTTATATGAATATATAATTGACACCCAGACGTCGTCGCCAACAACTATGTCTTCACATATTGTTGACTCCGGGCGGGAATCGAACCTGCAACCCCCGACACAGTAAGCGCTCTCACTGCCACTGTGCCAACGGGCTTGTAAAAGCTGACAATAGTTTTTCACGCGTACGTGTATTGTCACAGTGAACTTGCCGCCATTAAAATCTAACCAATGAGAGCGCAGCTGCGCGTAGGGCCAATCAGGAGCGAGCGAGATCTTACCAAAGAGTTTTGTGTATGTAGTTTCGACGAAGTTTTCACGTATAACCCAACTGTTTTCAAAAGCCAGCCTAATATCAAAATTTTATACAACTAGTATGAGGATTTTGACATAAGGCTCGCCAGGTTAATTGGTCGCGTTATAATGATGTTATAATGAGATTTTACGATATCGATGTGGATATTATAACATCATGTGCAATTGCTTAAATTGAGTGTTTTAGTTGTCTGCGCTATAACAGTAGTAATTATAAGTCAAGTATTGGAAACATAAGTAGAATGTTACAACATTAGTGTAGATAAAAAATATAATTGCACTCAACACTTTGAACTCATTCAACGTAAAGTTGTTCTTAAGTCAGGGCGTGAAATATGGAATAGAGAGGGAACTGAATGCATCCAATTATAATTCCATGCACAATTCATCTAATAGCGTAGGAACTGTTAAACCGGTGGTTCAAAACGTGACACTGAAACTCTTTGTTACAGAGTTCCAACTTATGAACTTTGAGCTTTGTTCTTTTTATAATTTAAATTACCGTTTAATTTTATTAATTTAAATTAACCGCTTATATGGTCTAGTGGTATGTGCACTCGCCTGCCAAGACTGAGGTCCCGGGTTCAATTCCAGGTTGAGCTAAAACATGTTTCCTACTTTACAAACATGGCTCGAGTTTGAGATCACCAACCCGCATTAGGCACGCGTGGTTACCTCTAATCCTCTTCACTGTAATGATATTTTCAGTGAGATGAGAGGTTTTTGCCCAGTAGTGGGACAGCCAGTGATTGTTCGTAACTTTATTTGTTTGTTGTAACTTAAACAATTTAAATATAGGTTCCGTGGTAAATAACATCATTTCATTCATGGTCTTGTATAATATTTTTTTACTAAATGAAACTTCAGACTAAAAAACAGTATAAGTACTCTAGAATCATAATATTACAAAACTGAATAGCTTTCTACTTATCGCTTGTACCACACCCAAAGTTTCACTTTATATTAACGCATTTACGTATTCCAAAGCCTTTGAAAGATGCTTTAACGTAACAATAAAGAACTTCTTTGTTGAAATCTGAATAGGTTAAAAGGAAATAAAAATGAGGTTTTATTCTCAATGGTTTTAAAACAGTCAGAGCGTTTCCACATTATCCGATCCGATATCGGTATCGGACGCCGATCCGATATCGGGTTTAAGTAAAATGTATGAAATAAGTACCTGTCTTTCATATTGTCCGGCCCGATATCGGAACATATTTCATACATTTGACTTACCCCGATATCGGATCGGCGTCCGACACCGATATCGGATCGGATAATGTGGAAACGCTCTTATGGTGTATAGGCTCCTAACCAAACTTTCCAGGAGTTTTACTCACGCGGAGCCCGTTTCTGTGGGAATTTTGGAATGAAAAATACCTTCCCGTTGAATGTGGCATTAAAAAAATATTATTAAAATTGTTTTAGTAGTGAAAAACAATAAACACAAACTGTTCAGCTTTATAAATTAATATTGATAATTATTTTCGTGTTTATACATTGAGCAACTAGCAGCTGAATGTTATTCAGAGAATACATTTTAATACGAGTATTCTTAGTTGACACCTCTATCGATTAAACTACTTATAATCCAATATTTTTTTTTATTTAATGAATATTACCATTCCTTTCGTCAATGCTTCGAATATCAACATTAATGATTTCATTAGTAACACTGTAAATGATACGGATCTTCTTCTTCATCGAGTGGATGGTCAACCTGACCAATCCTGGTGTCAGAGTTGTTGAGCCGCCAATGGCCTCTGACATGGCTCATGTAACGACTACTATCCGTAGAAAGTAACCGGGACCGACGGCTTAACGTGCCCTCCGAAGCACGGAATCATCTTACTTTTCGGGCAATCAGGTGATTCAGCCTGCAATGCCCTAACTAAACTGAGGGCATTCTCACAAAGAGATTTTTGTGAGACATTGTCCCCACCGGGAACCGAACCCGGAACCTCCGGATCGTGAGGCGAGCGCTCAAACCACTAGACCATGGAGGCTGGCTGGATGATACGGATATATAGCTGAAATAAGACTAGTTTCACGCAGTATCAGGCGCTTTAGTAGGCACAAAACACACTAACATTGTCGGTCCCGGTTGTTTCAATCGTTAGACCATGTCGGAGGCCTTTAGGCGGTCTAAAAACTCCGACACCAGGGTTGGCCACTGACCTACTCTTACTTACTTACTTATTACAGTGAAGGTAATTATTAACGTAAAGGAACATCAAGTGATATGAAACCTGCCTGAAACCGTCGTCACGAGTTAATTCTAGGGACACTGTCACAGATTACACAGCAGTATCTAAACAGTAAATAGTATTAATCATTGTAATGGGGAGTGGGGTAGAATAGCTAGTAGTGAATTTATCATTTGCAATTGTGTAGTATTATAGCTTAACATGTGTTTTATAGCGATTCAACTGTAAATCACTGGTTAAGCTTAACATACTTACGAAAAGCTACAAAGAAATTCAAAATGTCTACTGTGAAGACCGCGGAAAAGAGACTCGAGTGGGATCCAGTATACGCTTATTTTATCCATATATATTACGTCGAAAGATATAGTTCTTTCAATGAATGTTTGAATTTGAATTTGACATCTTTAAATAAATCAAATAATCGACATCAATTTATGTATAATCCTACTAATATTATAAATGCGAAAGTTTGTGAGGATGTATGTATGTTTGTTATTCTTTCACGCAAAAACTACTGAGCGGATTTGGATGAAACTTTACAGTAATATAAGTTATACATCAGAATAATACATAGGATACATTTTATCCCGAAATCCCTACGGGAATGGGTATACTATTCTCAATACTAACTACTAAATTACATACAAGAACATACAAACAAAATACAAATTATATCACTTTATAATATAAGTATAGATAAACGTATGACCAAATTTTATTTTTAACGTTTCTTTAAGTATAACTCTAAATTTTTTTACAATAGTTCAGTTTCAATTAAAACAGCTATGACACACACGTTTTCCAATAAACTGAATAACAGTGTTCTGTAAAGGTAAACAAAAAAAATTGACATCCTTTGTCATTGAAATGTTGCCTTTGACCAATTAACTCTACCCGGAGGACTTTTGGGAAAACCTACTGACTGTATACTGCAATTGCCTTTTTGATACACTTTTTTCTGCGTTCCATACAACTTCGTACATTTTACGTGCTTCAGAGGCCTCGACAAACTATCGGTCATGGTATTTTAATTATTATACTGTTTGAGGCCTTAGGAGATCTAAAAACTCCGACACTGGGGTTGGCTATAAAGTGAAGGCATTGAAATTGTAATTGAGATAAAAAAATTGCTTACATTACCGGCAAATAAATAAAAAATATAAAAAGTAAGAGGATTCCTTGCTTCGCGGGCACGTTAAGCCGTCGGTCCCGGTTACTTTATACGGATAGTAGTCGTTACATGAGCCATGTCAAAGGCCCTTGGCGGCTCATTAACTCTGACACCAGGATTGGTCAGGTAGACCATCCACTCGATGAAGAAGAAGAATAAAAATATGTTTCGTAAACGACTTCAATATAGCTTAGTCAGAAGTAGTCTCACATAATCTGAGTATCATTCATTTTTCGCCTCTTTCATGGGTTTTTTTTTCTGAAGAAATCTAAACTTAGCATAGCTTAGACGCTCAGGAACTTGGCTTAGAAATTCAGTTTTAATATGATTGGTTAATAAGAGCGGTTCAACATGAACCTCTTTATAATGATAACAGCGCTAACGCATTGAGTCATTCTAAATAAATAGGTTAACACTTCAACTATAATCTATAACACTTCAGCGTAAAATTGCGATTTAAATTAAACAGAGTTTTAACGGTTCAATGCTTAAGATAACGAGATATCTCGAGTGTTGCACTAATTAGCATAACGTATTGATGTGTATACAACTCATTGTAACGTAACGGTGTTGTGATACCGTTCCGATACCGGGAATAACTGTTATCGAAGTCGAAGTCAGATTTAAATAGTTATTAGTTATATCAGTAGGATTAGCTAAGCTAGAGATGTGCGTAAGTCAATACTTTTCAATGTTTTTGTACTTTATTGATTCCATATTCAAAAGATACTTTGTGACGCAATGTGATTTTAGTATTTTTCAGAGAAGTAATACATTAATGTATCCGCTGACACCATTGAATACCGATTGATAAAACTGATGCGGTTCCACAAACAAATCTGAAGTTTCAAAACGAAACTTACTAAAAATATACCAATCGTATCTTGGTCGTGTCAAAATAGTGATGTGCACATAAGTTACATCGATATCGATATATTGGCAGGATTGACCGTCGTGACGTTGCGGATGGAGACCGCGTCGACCCAGACTTGTTAGATCGTGCAGTTCGCCTCCTACAGTTGCAGAACCTAGACCGCATTTACTCCTACCACACCCGACCAAGGTACGATCGGTGTTGCCCGTTCATCGATAACAATGAACATCACTAGTTGTCTTGCATGATATAGCGGTTTTGTCAAACTATCGGTACTTGTTCACGTTAGGCTTTTTCTTCTTATCTTGAATTCTTCGAAGTGGAAATGCTAGATATATATGTGGTTGTTGAATGTTTATCGTTTTGTACATACAATGAAACTATTCTTTACATTTGGGTGTTGTCTTGGGAAATGTGATATAAAATTGGCTGCGAAATAGGGATGGGTAAAATAATGATATTAATACAATAAAAACAATTGTAACGATTTGATTAGGAATTTTATGTTCTAATCTCTATTGTACAGCAAAATGTAAAATCATTGTTTTCAAGTATCATCAAAAGTCAAAGTTTAGGGTGGTTTCATCAATTATTGGCCCCTTGAAATTTGATCAGGTATCAATTCACCTTTCCTTCGATGGTCTGTTTTGTTATCTGTTATACAATTTGTGACGTTAATAGAAGCATTACAATGGTCGCTCAATTACGCCCAATTGTATTTACGTTAATTACTATACTTCGTTTTGTTTCAGGTTTGGAAAGCGCTCGGATTCTTTCACAAACTGGGCTAAAGATCTTGAAGTGAGTACAAAGCTTTATTTAATTGTATTGTATTGTATTCTTCCAAACACTACAGATTGATTGGATATCACAGAAATACTTTGTCATTCATTCATTCATTTCGAGAAGGTAATAAATAAATACATTGTAGGTATATAATAAAAACAAAAGACGTTCAAAAGGTGCGTTTGAATTTCGAATAGAACATCATTTAAAACGAACGTCATTTGTTTTGTTAACGCTTCGGTGGTTTAGTGGTGCTCTCTCTTACTTACCACTTAAATAAAATAACTTACTAGGCACAATATACAATGTTTATATTTATTTATCCTCCTTCAACAAAGTATTGTTGCGACTTCTAACAAACAATACATAGCCTAGAATAATGATTCTCAGTACAGAACTGTCATAATATTATCTTTACGTTCGGAAGAAACATATGGTCCTAATGAATAAACATCTAAATTGAATTGCGAAAGCTTGACATCTTTGTTGGTAAGTTATGCAACGTAAAGAAAGACTACAAAGTAGGCACAAGATCAAATTAATGAGTAAGGAGGTAACAGCCTCCGTGGTCTAGTGGTTTGAGCGCTCGGCTCACGATCCGGAGGTTCCGGGTTCGATTCCCGGTGGGGATATTTCACAAAATTAACTTTGTGAGACCGTCCTGAGTTTGGTTAGGGCATTGCAGGCTGAATCACCTGATTGCCCGAAAAGTAAGATGATTCCGTGCTTCGGAGGGCACGTTAAGCCGTCGGTCCCGGTTACTTTCTACGGACAGTAGTCGTTACATGAGCCATGTCAGAGGCCTTTGGCGGCTCAATAACTCTGACACCAGGATTGGTCAGGTTGACCATCCACTCGATAAGAAAGGAAATGAAGGTATTTTTTGACCAACCCAGAAAAGGAAATGTATTTCCAATTCAATTGTGTTTTAAAGAGTTATATTAACAACAAAATAGCGTTACACATTGCCTTGTAAAAACTTCTTAAAAGCTGACAAAAATAATAATTTCCTGAATTTTCATTATATTTTTCGCTTTCAAGTCCAACGAATTTCATTTGGAAAGATAATGCTAATCCTTGGATGCCTTTAGGCGTTAATCCGTTCCCTTCACTTTGTTTTTTATTATTATAAATCAACAGATTTCATTAAATAGCATTGGAAATCATTTCTGACTAACGATTTTGGATTAAAGTTGTTGGACATATCGAGTTTAGTTTAACAGGCGAAATTACACAGTTTATGCGAGTTACACAATGCACAGTTTAATAACGTTTACACTTAGATATGTCGCCGTAATATTGTAAAACCCGTTATAATCCAACTAGCAAGATAATGTAAACATTATTGTATTATGAAAAAAATTAAGTGCCTATTATACATATTGTAGCTTTAGTGCGATTCAACAACGATGACTAGGATATTTTTGAAAAAAAAAAAATTGTAGTTACCTTACATTTTTTAAACTTTCTTAACTCTTTCAATAAGAATTACCCCCATAAATAAAAAATGCAAAAACATGTTGCACGTAGCACTCGCTGTCATCTAATAATAGTGTGTGAATTTCTCCAGATATTTAGTCCGAACAAGGTGTAAGGCAAGTTCAATCCTGTTATCGGAGTTTTTAGACCGCTTAATGGCCTCCGACATGGTCTAACTATTGAAAATAACCGGGGCCGACAGTTTAGTTACCCTCCGTAGTACAAGGTATAATAATAGTGCACAAAGCTATTAACGAATAAAAAATGGAACCAAACTCAAACAATAACAGATTTAAATTCTTATAAATTATCTTTTCATATAATACTTTGTTTCTTTGAACTTAATTAAAATTAAACGCATTGGATTGTGACAATAATTCATTTTAAAATATTGAAGTTTAATTAATTGAACTTATTCTGAATGTACTGCCGGTGTTCGTAATTCGACCTTTTTAATGAAATTATCGACGGAGAGTGTTCATGTTTTCAAAGTAAAATTAAAGTTGGTAAAGCAATAATTTGTTCAGTTCTATTTGAATTTCTGTTAATTTCCGAAAAGGGGTGTGATAGATCTAATTAAATTTAACCTTTTCTACGCATAATTTGGTACTTTGGTATTTGTCTAATCTCTAGAGTTAAAATAGGAACGTTAGTAACATTTTAGTGACACATTTGGCAGAAATAAAAATTGACTTCATACATAATATTAGTTGTGCTTATTGCGATTGTTAAGCAACGTGCAGCTCGGATGGGTGGCCGGTAGTGGCATTTCTATCCGAGCGCTACCGTGCTTCGGAGGACATGGTTGTTTCAATCGTCGGACCATGTCGGAGGCCTTTAGGCGGTCTAAAAACTCCGAAACCAGGGTTAGCTACTAACCTACTTGAAATGAACGAACAAGTTTACTATATAGGAGCCTTTATTATAAAAATTAAATATACCTGGACAAATTCACTCACGGTTAATTAGACCCAAACTAAGCTATAAGCTTGTAATATGGAATCTAACTAACTGATACTATTACATATACTACACAAATACTTTATAAGAATATATAATTGACACCCAGACGTCGTCGCCAACAACTATGTCTTCACATATTGTTGACTCCGGGCGGGAATCGAACCCGCAACCCCCGACACAGTAAGCGCTCTCACTGCCACTGTGCCAACGGGCTATAAAAAGCTATAAAAAGATACGAGTCAATAATTCAAGAATGCTCATTTAAATGTCCTATATCCGGGTTTACAGCGTCAAGATATTGAATCTTGATATTGAATTTGAAATATCCACGTAATAATAGCGATGTGGAGTTATTACGTAGCAACCGTATAGTTACAATAACGGTTGCCTACAGGTACAAGTAATTGTAGATTTCTGCGGTTTTCAGTTCCGAATATAGATATTTATTAAATACAAACCGTGAAGTGGTAAATTGGATTGTGGTATTCAAAATATGTCAAATTGTTGTTTGTTTAGTGGGAAGTATTTAATTTGATATTTTGAACTGTGGTGAAATTATTGTAATTAATTAACGCCTCGATAAGTATATAGAGTGCAAATTAAAATGCTACGCATTTAGTACTTTGTCACATTATAAATTAGAAGATTTTTTTTAGGCATAAATAAATAAATAGTTACAGGACAAATTCACACGCGGTTTATTAGACCCAAACTAAGCTCTAAGCTTGTTTTGTGGAATCTTATTAACGGATATTACTACATAAACATATACAAAAATGCTCCTGAATACGTCGATCTATTGAAACAACTGGGACCGCCAATTTTACGTGCACGGTTACCCTTATATAGGGATGCCACTATCGGCCATCCATCCAAGTAGGATCCGAGCTGCACGTTGCTTAACGATAGTTAAATTATAAATGCAAATGTAACTGTGTCCGTCTGTCTGTCAAGCGTTCACGCCTAGCCCACTTAACAGACTTTGAAGTATTACAGATATAGACTATCTGTGTGTGTATACTAGACATTGGAAACTGACAAATGACACATTTTATCCAACGGGAACTCATAAACTGCGTAAAAACATGATCAGTAATAAGTAACATACATTTAAAAACGCTTCGGTGGTCTAGTGGTATGTGCGCTCGCCTGCCAAGACTGAGGTCCCGGGTTCAATTCCCGGGTCGAGCGAAAACATGTTTCCTTTTCAAACATGGCTCGAGTTTGAGATCACCAACCCGCATTTGGCAAGCGTGGTGATTATGCCTAATCCTCCTCACTGTACTGATAACTTCAGTGTGATGTGAGGCCTTTGCCCAGCAGTGGGACATTACTGGTTAATACTTACTTACTTACTTATTTTTTTTTAAATATGTTTACTAAGCGATTCTTGTATAAAGCAAGGCGTGCTCCATCATGCCCTATATTATAGTAATACAACTACATAATAATTCTTATACAAAAAATACAGCTTTTTGTTACAAGCATTGTATTGAAAAACTTCCGAACTATGTAAAGTTTTGTTAAAGGTTGCCAACTAGTTAATTAAACTATAAAAGTACTTGAACATTCTTTATACAAGAAATATTTTGTAACTATTGCAAGCTTGGAACTAACCACTCGTCCCTAGCTTTTAAAAAGTTCAGGGAAATATTCATTTCACTCACGTTCCTATTCGCAAAGAACTTTTTCTTTTCTGTTACATTTTCTTTATAGAAATTACTGAGAAATGGTGTAAAGTAATTCAAACCACTTATGAAATATCTTTGCTTTACTTTTTACAAAAACTTTCGATGAAATAAATGAGAACTGATCTATAATCTAATGCTAAACTTTAAATTAGGCGTTCGTATATAATGGGCGAATTTACAAGCTGCGAGCTGACGTATATGACAAACTCGGCGAGTTTAATTTAAAGCTAGTTCCATTAAAGTATTGAACTCGTCAACTTATAACGAAGTATTTGAGTATGTAGTTATAGTAGAATCAGTTAATTAGATTCCATAATACAAGCTTAGAGCTCAGTTTGAGTCTAGTCAACCGTGTGTTATCCAGATGATGTTAAGTTGCTCAATTTAAAAACTATCTCAATTTAATGACGTATTAAAAAGAACTTATATAAAAATTAAAAGGATTCACATTCCGGGAATTCAATTTAATTAAGTTTCCCTGTAAATACTTATAATATTCCTCGAGAGAGACCTTTTAAATGCCGAAGGATTTTAAAATTACCGTTGTGCACATTGATTATATTATTATAAGACTAGCAGTGCCTTTTGGTTTTACCCGAGTTGTACCCGTTCCTGTGGGAATTTTCTCATGAAAAATAGTCTTAACCTTTCTATTTAAACTCTTTGTATGTTAGTGAAAAATACTTAAAAATTCATTTAAGAGTTTTTGAACAAAATCATACAAGTACTGATAGGTTTTGGTTATTTTTATAATTAAAGAAATATAAAGAAATGTTCTCTCTTATGAACTAATAACATAGTATTAAAACACTCCGTCAGTACTTTAGGTAATATTGCTACGAATATTACTTGCTATTAAGCTATAGCGTAGTAAAAGCGTAGCAATAACATAGCTACGCGCTACGACGAGCTACGCCGTAGCATAATTGTAACACACTACGGTCGTGTACACTAAAAGTGGACAATTTATTGAATGTCATTCATTTCATAAGATAATGTTATAAGCAAGTTATAAGTTATTTTGATTACTGGTTTGAGTTAATAAAAAACATAATACTTTTCTTACAGAAGCCGGACTTGCCAGCCTGGTTGGCTTACGCCAGAAGGAGATGAGTGATTCGCCACAAACTTGAACCGTACCTATTAAATGTTCGTGAATAATGTTCTTGAAATCAATAAAATGTTATCAATAAAACTTGGATTATGTTTTTGAGTATTTATCAGGTTTGTAGCTCACTTTCGGTTTAGTTAATATGAGCCCTAAAAAGTTGACATTATTTTAATTATTCCTATTATTTCTTATGAAAAATATTCTTCAGTCTTTTCCAACAATAATTATTACCCTACCTGCCCCAGAAGGAGGGTAATATGTTTGTATACTATATAACTACTTAAATTGTATTTCCAAATTTTGTCTATATTTGTTACTTTCATAATTCTCTTTTCACTACTTCATTGAACCTATACTTAGCTATATATCTTTAGTGAGCTCCAAACCTCTTCGTCACAAACGATAATTTATTAGGTATATAACGTCTTCAATCTAATCCAACTCCGTATATAAAATCTTAAACAATGTTTGTCAATCTGTGTAACCTTAACTGTGTATAGAAGTTAGGAGTTTTAATATTTTAAGATTTGAATTTATCATTGTACCTAATGTTAATAAACAGCAATTGAAAAAACGTAATTTTAAATTGTTCGTTTTATTTTGTGGAATCGGAAATTACCTGCTAGATATAACCAAACGTTTCTCTTTCAATCTATTCAGTAGATAAAAAATAATAAATAAATAATAAATAACATTTATTGCTTTTTAAGAACACAACCTCAACACAACATTACATAGTAAGTATCTTATAAAACTAAAAATAATAAAAAGCAATTGGAGAAGGCTCAGCTTCTTCTGCTCAGAGTAGGTATGCTACTCCAGGCAGCGCTGGTTTTCAGCCACCTCCTTTTCAGTGGTTTGCGACATAGGGGCCACGTAGATAACCAAACGTTTTTCTTTCAATCAAATAACATATGGTAGAAAAAGAGTTAGTCCGTGTAGGTTAGTGGCCAACCCTGGTGTCAGAGTTTTTAAACCGCCTTAAGACCTCCGACATGGTCTAACAAAACAACCGGGACCGACAATTTAACGTGTCTACCCAACACTATCAGTTTATTTCAAGAATACGTAATTTACCAGACTAATGAGGGTGCAATAGCACAATACTTGAGATAATAGAAAATAGGAGAGGGAAGATGATAGGACATCTCATACGACATGACAGATACATTAATAATATCATGGAAGGTAAAGTTGAAGGAAAGCGAGGTAGAGGAAGGCCTAGAATCAGTTACATGAGTCAGATTAAAGAAAAAGTGTCTGTCGTTACGTATAGAGATGTGAAGGAACTTGCACTGAATAGGAATAGATGGAGAAGTCTGCATCGGACTCACCGACAAGAGCCTTGCTCTTAAATTTATGATGATGAATGAGGGTGCAAGATTTAGTTAGGGTTTTTTTAAGTATATTGAATATTTGCTTTTTCATTGAAATTTTGAGTTCTATGCATAAAAAAATATGCACAATGCAGTTTTCAATGACATAAGTACATTTACAAAAAACTTTGTAGTAAAGTGAGCAAGTTCGTGAAGGGCTATGCAGTAAAGAAATTATACAGGAATAGTGAATGAATCTGATCGTCACTCAACTTAGATCCGAACGCATCGCTATGCGGGTTTTAGTCTGATCGGACAGATTGGACCAAACTACAAGTAGATATTAGATTATCTTCATTTCACGAGCTCCCTCGAGCCATATTTGTGTATGTACATACACATTGTCTTAGTACGCATCACTCCGCATGCTAAGCTTATCTTAGATTTTATTTATCTTGGTCAAAAATAGGACAATGAGTAATAAAAATTTCGAAATTCCCACGGGAACGCACCCACTGGTAGGTAACCGCGGGGCACAGCTAGTAAATATATATATAAAAAAAATGAATCTGAAAATATATGAAGCATACGTTTTTATTTCGTACAAATTGAAACTAGAAAACGTAGTACGGTAGTTTCCATTCAAAGTATCATTTTCAATAAAATCATCTACTTAAAACCAATTAATTCTAAAATCTAAATTGAAACCAACATCAATCTGTCGACGTCAAAGAACTTACTTTTCCCGTGCTTACCTAATATTTACAAAGGTACATTGCTCAGAGCATTCAAAGAGACTCAGTGGGGAATAAGAAGCCAAACTGAAACCTCCACCGGGAGACTGATTGATACTTTGATTAAGTAGCAAATAGTTCCAGGAACGAACATCGAAATAACTATAAATGTACCGTTAATATGAAGTTCTTGGTATTCGTTAAGTTAAGGACTAGTTCAGAGAACAGCGGTGCGTGTAGCGTGCGGGTGTACGGTGGCAAAAGGAATGAATACGCATGTTATCCTACTAATATTATAAACTAGCAGCGCCCCGCGGTTTTACCCGCGTTGTGCCCGTTCCCCTGGGAATTTCGGGATTTTTTTTACATAAAAACCTTCCTCTTGAATCACTCTACCTATTACAAAAAACCGCATCAAAATCCGCTGAGTAATTTTAAAGATTTAAGCATACAGACAAACAGACAAACAGACACAAAACAGAGACGACTTTATTTTATACTAGGTATGTAGTGATGCGAAAGTTGGTGAGGATGGATTTACGTATGTATGTTTGTCACTCTTTCACGCAAAAACTACAGCACGGATTTGGATGAAACTTTACAGTAATATAGGTTATACATCAGAATAACACATGGGATACATTTCATCCCGAAATTCCTTCGGGAACGGGTACAACGTATGTGAAACCGTGGGGCACGGCTAGTCTTTTAATAATATGGCAAAATGACATCTATTCGGGTAGCACAACAAACGTGAAAGAGAAGCGACACGATAAGACATGATGTGATAAATACTGGTTTAATGTATTTAATAATGTGTTTTAATAACATTTATTAACTGAGATTTCTGGTGAGTTTATCGCTCATAAATGGCCTAGGACACACTTCGCGTGAAGTATTGGTCGCTTTACATCATCTCAAACATGGCTCGAGTTTGAGATCACCAACCCGCATTAGGCAAGCGTGGTGATTACGCCTAAGCCTCCTCACTGTACTGAAATCTGCAGTTAGATGAGAGGCCTTTGCCCAGCTGTGTAAGTAAGTATTGCTCCTGTGTGTCGTGATGTAAGTAAGTAAATAAGTAATTATTTACTTACTTACATCACGACGCTTTGCGCCTCGCTACATCGCTCACATAAGACAAAAAGACGCAAGCGTTGCACAATGCAACTTGTTTCCTTGGGCAAACACTATTATAAGACACTACCATACATATAGACGCTATACTCATACTCGTACTACTTACCTTGTGTGTTTGTTGGTAGAAAGCTTACCAATGTTAAATGCGAAATTTTTAAAATTAAATAATATATGTTAAATGCGAAAGTTTGTGAATGTATGTATGTTTGTTACTTTTTGTCACAAAAACTACTGATGGATGTTTGGATGAAACTTTACAGTAAGGGTCTAGACAGACGGACTGCAATTCAACTGCAATCCGACTGCAAAATGGCAGTTCAGATGCAGTTTGAATGCAGTTGGCTCGACTGCAATCAAACTGCACGTCGACGGGCAGTTGGATTGCAGTCTGAGTGCAGTTACAACGACTGCAATCAAACTGCACGTCGACGGGCAGTTGTATTGCAGTCCGCGTGCAGTTACAACCACTGCACACCGACTGCAATCAAACTGCACGTCGACGGGCAGTTGGCGTGCAGTTTCATTGCAGTTGAGCCAACTGCATTCAAACTGCAACAGAACTGCGTTATTACCGAGTTCGCGTATAGGGTGCGGCTCCATTGAGGCGGAGACGAGCGGAGCTGAGAGGAGACGTGTGGCGATCGACCAATCGTATTACATGAAATCCACATCTCGTCTCCGCTCCGCTTCAATGGAAACAGTCAAGCGGAGACGAGCGGAGCTGAGATGAGACGTGTGGGGATCGACCAATCGTATTACATGAAATCCACATCTCGTCTCCGCTCCGCTTCAATGGAAACAGTCAAGCGGAGACGAGCGGAGCTGAGAGGAGACGTGTGGGGATCGACCAATCATATTACGTGAAATCCACATCTCGTCTCCGCTCCGCTCCGATTCAATGGAAATAGTTAAGCGGAGACGAGCTGAGCGGAGAAGAGACGTGTTATCACGGGCCCAGAGGGGCGAAGCAAAGTGGAGGGGCGGGATGTTAGAATAAGATCTCTTTGTGTTGGAATAAGATCTCTTTGATTGTGATTGTAATGTTATAAAAGCTACAAATAAAATGTATTGGGTCTCGACTGCTCGTTCCGGCTAGCTTTACAGCGCTCCGCTCGTCTCCGCCACAGTTTTCACAGCTCTGCTCCACTCAGCTCTGCTCGTCTCCGCCTCAGTGGAATCACATACCTCTTTTCACAGCTCTGCTCCTCTCAGCTCCGCTCGTCTCCGCCTCAGTGTAATCACATACCTCTTTTCACAGCTCTGCTCCTCTCAGCTCCGCTCGTCTCCGCCTCAATGGAGCCGCACCCTAGAACGTAACCACACCGCTAGTCCCTGCCCCCCACTACCGCACGCACCCGTTCCTGCCCCGCTCACCCTTTCTGCCCCGCGAGTGCCCGCGCATCTATACCATGTTTCCAGATCCCAGATCATTTTTGTAAACAAATGTGATACCAGTGCACAAAAACTGCACGAAAATCGTGCAGTTGTTAATTTGACGATTTCACGGTATTTATTTATCTTATAAAAATAAGGGGATAGCTATAGTTCTTCAAACGAAAATCACCTTCGTGTTTGTATTGTAATATTAATTGAACCCATGTCTCCCGATTTTTAGTTTTTCTGGCTTTACGAGTACGACGACGGCGAAGTAAAAGAAACAGCAAAGCTTCGTCATATCTCATCATAAAATTATTTGACAACACGCGTATACTCTTATAAAATCCGGCGAGCACTGATTTTTATACTCTATAAAAATCTTTGAACATTTGAGTTACCTCGCAGTTCTGTTGCAGTTTGAATGCAGTTGGCTCAACTGCAATGAAACTGCACGCCAACTGCCCGTCGACGTGCAGTTTGATTGCAGTCGGTGTGCAGTGGTTGTAACTGCACTCGGACGCAATACAACTGCCCGTCGACGTGCAGTTTGATTGCAGTCGTTGTAACTGCACTCAGACTGCAATCCAACTGCACGCCAACTGCCCGTCGACGTGCAGTTTGATTGCAGTCGAGCCAACTGCATTCAAACTGCATCTGAACTGCCATTTTGCAGTCGGATTGCAGTTGAATTGCAGTCCGTCTGTCTAGACCCTAAGATAGGCTATAGTTATGTAGAATAATATAGGGGATACATTTATGCCAAAATTCTCGAGAAAACGGATACAACATAGGTAAGACTGGGAGGCGCTACTAGTAATTGTAGAAATTGATAAAGGTGCGTGTACAGTAAGATAGTTCGCCGCATGCAACATGCGTTAACCGTTACAGTGTAAACATATGGTTGGTCGCATTTGTCAATCGACTGCAGCTGCTGCAGTCGATTGACATAACAACTTGTTATGACAACGCTATTATATAAAACTAGCCGTGCCCCGCGGTTTCACCCACGTTTACCCGGTCCCGCGGGAATTTCGGGATAAAATGTATCCCATGTGTTTTTTGATGTATAACCTATATTACTGTAAAGTTTCACCCAAATCCTTTCAGCAGTTTTTGCGGGAAAGAGCACACAACAACATACATCCATACATACATACATTCATCCTCACAAACTTTGGCATTTATAATATTATGAAGGATTAGTAGGATAGAATGTAGAAAAGACGTCAAGACTAACATAACGAAAAAATCAAGCGCCTTATTTTTTCTCGTAAGTATAACAATGCTTATGTAACTTACTCGATATAGTTTAGGCAACAAATATCAGAGTATCCAAACACGCAGTCTAAATAGATTTATTTCTTTCGACTCTATTCTTTGTCCCGCATGTTAGCCATATTGTGAAACGTCCGGTCCTTTTGTATAGGAATGATAATTCAATAAACCAAACACAATCTCTATTGACCCATATTTACAGTTTATGAGACAACTTCGGTTTGTGTGGCAAAACTGTATTTAACTACCTACTTTTCTTATTACTACTTATTTCTTACTATTTCTTGTTATCTTGTCGAAATCGTGTTAAGTCTTTGGATGGATGTGTTTATAAGATGAGCGTCATTAACTTACTGATTAATATAAAGCGAACGTCAGCATTGCCCCAAAGTAAAGCTGTCTACACACCAAAGCCGCCGGCCCGGCGGCACGAACCCGGCGGCAAGGCCGGCGGCCTGATTTTGAACGAAAATCGTTCAGAATCGTTCAAAATCAGGCCGCCGGCCTTGCCGCCGGGTTCATGCCGCCGGGCCGGCGGCTTTGGTGTGTAGACAGCTTAAGGCTGACAATTCCAATGCGTTGTGATTGGTGAATCGGGACCCACACAGCTCCGCTCCGGTTCAATAGAAACGCACCCTTAGAATCGGAAACAAATTGAGTGAACAAAAACGCCAATACATTATTATTGCACACTATGAGTAGATCAGTTGGTACGTAGCCGTATAAATATATACAATATGTATTGGAGATGAGCCATGTCGGCGGGTCAATAACTATGACACCAGGATTGGTCAGGTTGACCACCCATTCGATGAAGAAGAAGAAGAATTGGAGATCTGCGACGGAAGATTCATCAAGTGTACCTTGGAATTGTAACTCACCGTTCACTCAAACATTTTCCCACCCTCGAGATAAGGGTGTGTATCCATTGAACCGGAGTGGAGCACTGTGCAGATCCCGATTCACGAATCACAGCGCATTGGGATTGTCAATACTTTTTCGTAATGCATTGTGATTGGTCAGATGAACTCTTGAAGCGGAGTTGTTTCATAACTTAAATTACAATCATTATAATAAATGAAACGGGTCTTATCGCGTTAGATATTTTAACGTATTTTACTAAAATACGTACCCGACGTTTCGAGTGGATTACACCGCTCGTGGTCACGGGATGACTGGCTGGAGAGGCGAATATTCACTGCGTACACAATATTGTTTTTTTCAATTACCCGCACAACTTAATGACTAACAATTTTGTGATAAACGTTAAGTGCGGGTAGTTTTGTGCGGGTAATTGGAAAAAACAATATTGTGTACGCAGTGAATATTCGCCTCTCCAGCCAGTCATCCCGTGACCACGAGCGGTGTAATCCACTCGAAACGTCGGGTACGTATTTTAGTAAAATACGTTAAAATATCTAACGCGATAAGACCCGTTTCATTTATTATAATGAGTGCAAATCGTGTGAGTTTAAAAAGTTAAATGACAATCAGTTAAATTTATTTGGGCGGCCAGTAGAAAGCCAGCATTTGTCATTTTCTTTCGTCTGTAGAGACTGACATTTTATGTTAACGTTAACTGGTGCGCGAGCGTAAGCTAAAGCCGAAGGGCCTTATTCATAAACGCCTATTAGCTATAAAATGGTTTGTCCCTTTCCGACATTCGCTATTTGTCAAAGAGCGAAAGAGACAGAAAAACTTTCAAACACTGTTTAAGTTAAATATCGTTTATGATTAAAGTGGTAAGCATCTTTATTCTAGTAAAGGTAGTCCAGAGGCGCTTTGACTGGATAAAGGTAAATAGTGATAATAAAAGAAATCTATTTAATTAATCTTTATTATCCTATTAATTAATCTGTTCAGTACATCAAGTTTATAATAGGTACTTACAACATAATGACTATTACAATATTACGTAAGCACATTTAATTTAATTTTAATCTTACATTTAAACAATCAAAAGGAGAATTTACAATTGAAAATTGACAAATATCTTTGCACAAGCACCTATTTATCATACAACCTTATTACTTAAAATTGTGTAAATATTTTAAATACTTTACATTTTTAATAAATTAATTTTACATTCACACGAAATGAAGAAGGTAATTACTACGCGGTGAAATGATTTATGAAGCGAAGACTAGAAGAAGGGTCTACAAAGATTCATTCTGTATGTGTAGGAGTAAACAAGAGAAGAACTATAACTTTTTCTTGATCTATCCTTAAACTTAGGACAAATAAGCTTTTCTGGATCTCCTTACCGGGTTTTAAGCTGCAAGTTTCAGTATTCTGCATATATAACAAGCAATCTTTCGTTATTGTAATACATGAATAAACAAACACTTTTATTAAGTGATGGCTACTGGGAATAACAAATGAAGTTCCTTATTCATTCAAAATACAGATTCTGTATACTCAATATTGTAGTCAATATTGACAGAAAACCAAACATTATTTGAAAACGCTGTTTATCGATAATAAAACGACAATTTTAAGTGCCGATGTATCCGAAATAGGGCCGCCCATCACGATTACTAGGTGTGCATACTTATAAGAAAACTTTGAGGGTTTTTACGAAGAAAATTTAATAAATCTTTTGTTTGCCCCTACACACATACTACTTTCTACAAGAGCCTATTATGTGGTCTTGTAAGCAAAACGAGAGTTCATACCAAATGTTTTCGTGGTTCGAAATACAATTTACAATACAACAAAATTGAATGTGACAAAACGGAAACTAGAGACACAAAGTCCAAGTATGTGTAAGATACAAAGTCATTAAACGTTTTTATATAAAAGACTTATTACATAATTCACAAGACCACAGCAACACAAAACATCTATTAGAATACTACAGTAAGTCTAAACATTACATACAATAGATACAGAAGAATAGACGGATGGAAATTCTGGGGCACATAGCTTTTAGTTAACATTACTCTAAATCTATTCTATTCTAGAGGATACACAACTATTATAAGGAACACAATTATAAGTTATTCTAATGGATTAGGTAATTTCTTTGGCATCGTCGAGTAAGTATGTACAGTCATTCACTGCAATGCTAAGGGTTGCTACTGGCTGGTTAAATGTATTTTTATATGAAAAGGATTTGTTCTAGGATCCTTGTAAGGGTACTTCTAAAAGCATGTCTAGCTCACTAATTTTTATTCAGCATTCTAAATTATCAACTTCTATCATTCACTTCTAGAAGAAAACACTACTTTTAGGGATAGTAAAGTTTAAAGATAACATAAACCAACTTAACGGGCTTTGAGCAAATGACATCAAAACATTCACACAAATAGTCACAGCGCATCATAATCTTATACAATTAGCTTAGTTTATAATATTTACAGCTTAAAAGATGTCTTAAAAATTATACAAACAATTAGTGCATATTCTAACCAACGATGTGCTTAACGATTATTAGCCATCAGGGTGGGTCGAAAGGTTGAAAATGACACGAGTTATACAAAAATACTGAATCACTGTAGTCTTAATCGTATTCACAATGCATTGTACTGTAAATTTTATAATACATTGGCATTCATAGAACAGTCCTCACTAGATACCTGTATCTTCACTCCTTTAGTACAGTGCAGTACAATGTAATGGGAACTTAATGTCACGTCTTACACATTACATAACAACGTTTATAATGAACGATTGTCCTGTTCAGTAGCATTTCCGAATTGAGTTAGAATATTTAATCTATTTTGCAGTTTCTCGTCTAATTTAGAATCTACATCGGGTGTCTCTTTAAGAAGTTCCCAAATATTATTTTTGTCCAAGATTTCATATCCACCTTTGTTTTCTGGAGCGATGTCTGGTTTAGGAGATTCAGCCAGAGATTTTGATGTCTCTGAAATTGGTGTGGGTGGGACTTTGTGTATCTCCTTATTGATAGACTTTAACGTTTTAACAGAAAATTTATCAGATTTGGATTTCTTTTTTGTCTTATTGTTATCTGCATCTATGACAACTTTTTCCGTGGTAGTTGTGTCACTTGTCTCCTCATGAGTAGGAGACACGGAAGATGTAGATGGCTTTCTGATTTGAGTTAGAGTCTTAGGTTTCTTAGTCCGGTAATGCATTGATTTTATATTGTTCTTCGTAATTGCTGTTATAGTATGTGGCATAACTTCATGATTTTCATGTATGACAACAGTTTTAGTTATATTTTTGTTAGTGACTATGTCATGGTTACTGGAATCTTTTTTGTCAGTGTTTACATCATGATTGGTAATTTCGACATTATCAGTTTTGGTTTGGCTCAGAATTTCTGTCGGTTTGACAGTGATTGGTGTTTCCGTAGATTTTTCTACAGTAACTGTGGGTACAGATGTTGTTATCGGTGAAAGAGTGCTTTCTCGTATCTGCATAAAGAATTTCTCATGCTTGTCCCCATAAGTTGCTTTCAATGTACCCTTCCTTCGAGTGAGTGGCTTTTTCTTTAATATTTCTTTTTTAGGTACAGACTTAGTCAAAACAGGTTTTTGGACTATCAATTCTCCATTGATTTCAGATGACACCGGCTCGATTTTGTTACTTATATCTTTTTCTTCTGTTTTATTACTGTATGTCAGAGTTGGGATAATAATCGGATCGCCACTTTCAGTAGTAGATAGACTTACAATTGGTGTAGATGTTGTCGTATCAACTTTAGTATTCACTTTGTTTTCAGTTGACGTTACTGTTTCTGGAGTTGTAGGCAATTCTGGAGTAGGGGTAATATCGTTTTCTGTAGACGATTGAACAGATAATTCTGGAGTAGATGATTCATCTGTGGTAACAATACGTTCCGTAACAGTAGTTTTAACTGTTGTAGAACTTTCGGTAACTGTAGTCGCCTCAGTCACTACTTCAGTTGTCTTCACACTAGGAGTAGTTGTTACAAGACTCTTTTGAGTAGTACTCTCTTCTGGTTTCCTGAACTCGTAATCTCTGCTGCAAATTCTGCCGCATTCACAGATGTTGTCAATGTTGGCATTTGTTTTAAGACTAGCAAGTTCAGTTTTGTCGAACCATGTAATAAAATCGTCGTCGGTTATCCCTCTTAGTAAGGGGCTGCCTGGTCGAGCGTGGAAGAAACTTTCCACTGCCAAGTCTGGGCGACTTGATGGATAGATCTTGGCAAAAGCTGGTCGAAGACTGGTGATCACGAATTTGGATCTGGTTTCGTATGTTACACAGACTGGGCAAGTTGAGCTTATCTGTAATTGAAGATTACACATTATTATTTATTTGTGGCACTCTTATACATGAAGTTAGTTGTTCTTTTACCTGACTGCGCGAGCCAAGGAGGGTTATATGTTCACCGATCTATGTATGTTGATTAAGTGGTGGGCCTAAGAACGTTTCAAACCCAAAGAACTGATATAACGTCTTTACTTACATTAGCAAAGACGAACCAAACGGATTCGCCTCTGGATCCATAGTGCAGGTCAGCAAAAGTTGCCCCATCCAGTACTACCGGGTTAACTGAATGTAGTTCATAGCCGGAGAATAAGGAAGTTTCTAGACGAAGGATTCCAGAGCGTTCCTTGCCTTTCCATCTGAAATAGTAAAACATATTAAATTAAATATTTAATGTACAATACTGTATAAGCAGATTCATTGTTGCCAAGAATATTCAAAAGGGCAATGCCAATGGTTAATCAATTTAAATGGGTTTGAATAATATCATTGAACATCATTGAACATTACTCAAGCATGAATTTAATAGAATAGCGAGCAAGCGATAGAGTAATTTAACATAGTGAGACGCCATTAGTTAGTTGTCAGTAAAAAGCGACTCTTCGCCATTTCACAGTTTGTAAACTCTATTTATCTAAACGCCACAAATAATTGTTCACTTTCCACTTTAAAAATAGAATGTGCTTATTAAACTGATTTAAGTTGTAAACATTATTATCTTGAAGGAAGGAAACTTACTTGAAACAAGTCTTTATGATCAGCGTTGGAAGGTTGCCTTGTAGATCTTCAATGCTGCTTCGTTCGGGCCGTATCTCTTCGATAATAGCTGCTTGGATGTTTAGTAATGCGTTCTCCGGTTTAGGAGTGTAAGTTGAGTATGTGATAGTGCCCTGAAATGATATTAAAAATTTTAATATTGAGAAGCGCATGAGGGTTAAATTGTCAGCCAAACTTATTTTAATCTGATTTGGTTGCAGAACATGGCAAGCCTTTACGCCGAATCCTCCTCACTGTACTGATATCTTGAGTGAGAGGCCTTTCCATAGCAGCGGGACTAACTTGGTCGCAGAACGTAGCTTGCACACATCGACTGCCAACACCTAAATGGACCTTAATTAACCTTTAGGACGGTCTATATTCTGTACAATGAGGCGGTTGCTATACGGCGATTTACTTAATTTTTTTATCTTTGGCTTGCACTTTGGCACCCTGCATGCTTTTGTCAAAGTTATAGACCGTCCAAGACATAACGTGTTTTACACCATAGACATAGAAACCTGTGTCCTTCGGTTTATACGCATTTGTACTTAGTTTATTCACCTGAACAGTAGCACACCCAGCGCCCGTAGCGTACACAAACACTTTGGTCGGCAAGCCCGGTAGTTGAAGCGGTCTTGACGGAGTCTTGGCTCTTAACTCGAGGGTGTCAGTCAACTCCATGCCAGCTGTAGCGAGAGATACTGTAAGCGCTCGATGTCTGAAAAACATTGGAAAAAATGTATGTTATTATGATGAGTTAACTTTTTTTTGGCCTGTAAATACTTCAATACAGAGTCAGATTTTTAACAATATATAAAGGAGATGCAGACTGGGAAGCTACATAGTACGTTATTGCTGCAAGGACTACTGCTACGGGAACGTTTTATTGACCACACATTAAGTATCGCAAAAAAATATTTTTTCTTCACATTTCCTTATCTTTCAACTTGTAACCCACTCGATCTCATCGAACACTTAATCAAACGGGACAAGTTGGGAATCGGTACCGAGACAAGTTGGTTACAAACTCGCATTAAAAAGCGTTGTGATTACGCCTCAACCTCTGTCCACTGTACTGATATCCTCAGTAAGAATAGAGGCTTTTGCCAAGTAACAAATAATAATCAGGCCTTTGACCCTGTATAGTAGTGAATAATCCTGAGGCCTTTAACCCAGCAGTGAATAACCCTCAGGCTTTGGCCTTACCGATCATGAGCCAGCGCAGCATACTGAGCTGCTGCCTTCGTAGCACTATACGCGAGGCTCGGATGTCGCTGCAGCGTCGAAGCACGGTAGTAAAGGAACCTTGCAGCTGCTTCTCCTTCAGCTAAGGCTCCTCTCGCACAAGCAGCCAGAAGAACACGTACTCCAGCCACGTACTGTTCCATTGTTACTGCCTCTGTGGGTGTTTGAAATGGGAATGGACTGATGATGAAGATATTGGTAAATAAATAGGTTTAACATATATAAGGTTAATTCTGGGGCTATTTATAAGAAGTTAACTGTCAGGCTTGTCAGGCTTGATACAGCCTTCCCCAGTTTTATTATATTTCTCTTTGCATCTCCTTGTGTCAGTTATAGATTAAAAACCATAAACTGTCATACTCTCCACGTGACGAGCAGATTATTAATGCTTTACATAAACCTCAATAAATTTTGTGCTGTGTTAATAACACTGGCAAGGCACTCAACCACGTTGGGATACTTTTTGAATATAAGTTGATACGATGTTTATGAAGATGTCGTTGTAAAAGTAATGAATGCTGCTGGTATGCTCCTACTTACCATAAGAAGTAGTTTTTATATTCCTGGAAGTTTCTTCAAGCAGCCAATCAGCTGCGTCCTTCCTCGGTGCCGGCCAGCCGAATTCACCTTCCTCAGTTGTGGATGCATTCCTCAAGATTACTAACGCTTCCGGTACTACAGGACTCCTGAAATGACGTTTGTAATGATGTGTAATATAAGTTACCATTACTAGAAGTCAATGGCAATGAATTTGGATATAAATCAATGCACAATCTATACTAATTTTCACATTAGCGCCATCTTTTGGATCGCGGGTGAAATCATCGTACGGTCATTACTCAATGAGGACTTTTTTGTATAGGTGTTTTAATTTCTTAATATTTAGATTTTAGTACTATAAAATCAAAGCTGACCTCACTCTTATGAACAGTAGTTAGGCAGCACTAAAGACAGTTTTGTTTGCGTCGAACAATTCCGGCTCTAAGTAAAATCTATTTACCTGGCTAGAACCAAAGCCAAAACAGTAGCGGCAAGCGCAGCTGGTGACGTCAAATTATGCAAATTCTTCTCAAGATACGCCTGTGATTTCTTTGCTACTTCTGCATCAACCTGCAATGAAAATGAGATAGTGAAAAACATTACATTTGCATTGTCAATATTTAAACATTCAAAGCCAGTCAACATTACCTTTTCAATCATTCCATAAAAACTTCATACTTCTATCATAAAAATACATTCACATAATATTTTTTATCTAACTTACTCTGTTCTCTACGCCAACTTCCAACAAAGCTACTAAAGTTTCCGCTGTCACTTCAACTCTTCTCTCCCACTCTATCTCTTCTTTAGTCATATTGCCGTCCTTGTCATAATAATAATACTCATTGACGTCAACATCTTGTTGGGTGCCGTTAGCATTCTTCATCTCTACTGGATAGTAATCAACTTCTTTATCGGCAGCTAATGGAGTGAATGACCCATCATGATTCTGTCGCCCTTGTATCCACTTTTTGATGGAAAGTAATAGATCTGGGTCCACGGGATAGTAAGATTGTATTTTGCTGAGGATTTCCAAGATTTTTATCGTTGATAAGTGGCTGCTCATGCCTGGATGTTCGCTGAAGGAGTTGTCGCTTTTGCGGAATGATAGAAGGATTTGCACCTGAAAAATTGGAAAATGTGAATTTATAATTCGTGAAATCGGAGCATAATAAGTTAACATAGATACAGATGTGAAGTTATGAAACGACAACAAATGGAAAAAATGATATAGAAGGACCATATTATTATCATACGGAAAGCATTTATTATGTTTTCATCATTAAAATCGTTTGATTCTTTACCTGTTCCGGCAACTTCTTCAATATCCTTTCCTTTTCAGCATCATCCACTAAATGAGGAATATGCTCCAAAGCCAGTAGAGGAGCCAAGCTCGCTGACGCCGCGGATAGTTGAGAATCCCTCCACACTTCAGTCCATTGATCAGTAGCGTCAGTTAGGAAACTGTAGAGGGGCAGATGGAGTCCTCCTGATACGAGAAGAGTTCCACTGGCGGATCCTGGCACTACTCCTCTGGGAAGACCAAGTTCCAGTACTTGGGAGAAGCCTGCTTCTTCATTGAAGTTCCATATTCTGAAACATTCGACAATGACAATGTGTTTAGTCGTTCCCAATAATATACGAGTACTAGGTATAATAGGAATGGGGAAGTAACTCTATTTATGTTTTCTGCAGAATTTGGATCTGCCTAAATATTACATAGAGATGAATGAAACTTAGCTTACATACTAATATATATAAGAGAACCACAATAAAGAAGGCAAAGACAAAAAAAATGGAAATAATTATGAAGAATCCTGAATTACCTGAAGTCAGCCTTATCGCCCCAAAGTGCACTAAAGCCCACATATTTGATCCTCATATCATTAGCGAGTGGCCAGACTAGAAGCCGTCTTTCCGAAGGTGCTGCTCCTCTTCCCACAGACAGTCTACCTCCTTCCCACCACACCCACCAGGCGCACCAAGAATCGGCTCCAGAACAATCTTCATCGTTTTCCGTTTGCTCTGCACTTGCAAGATGGACGTCGTAGCCTGGAACATGTGGAAGTTGGAAGTTTGCAATAATATGGTATTAGTCACTTTGATCTTATTTAAACTTCAACTTTGTTATTTAATAGAGATGCTCTTTTGTTGTTATCGTAATTAAATATTGGAGGATAATTTCTTAACTAAGGTCAAACAGCATGTAAGAGATATACGATAGAATTTATAAAGCTGATATTTTATACATTAATGTAGGAACGACAAGTCATTTGAAACAACTACGAGTATCTCTCGGAATAAGATATTTCATTATACCAAAGTATTTTTTTAAATTTGAGGAGCCGATA
Organism: Cyclophora albipunctata; assembly: GCA_963082685.1. Lineage (NCBI taxonomy): Eukaryota > Metazoa > Arthropoda > Insecta > Lepidoptera > Geometridae > Cyclophora > Cyclophora albipunctata. Next base: position 8,372,869 of record OY720118.1, read on the forward strand.
GAAGTTAAATAATGTTAGAAGAATACCCACCATGTTTTCCTTTAGCAATCCACACTCTGGTTCTCTCAAAAACGACTCTATACATATCATCTGAAGGTTCTTTTATAGCTGACAGCGCAACATGGGCGGCTCCTTGTGCTCTGAGTTCCAACACCAAGCCAGCTCTGTTCCTTGGAGCAGCGACCCACTGCCATTCCCAAGATCCTTGAGATGATACTGCTAGATGCTCTGCAATACAAACGGAAAATGATTTTAATGAATGGGAAAGTATGAAATGGAAAAGTATAAAGAATATGTTTCGCAGATCGTGATGAGTACGAGAAATTATTTGACCTAGAATTGGAATGGGCATATATGTAATATATTCAGACCCAAAAGATTTAATTTTTATATTGAGAAACAACGTTTGCCGTGTCACCTAGTGTACGGGTATAATAATTATATCATACCATTAGCACAAAAGTAGGCACTTTGCGTATCACTCCTGTGAAGACCTTCAGGTAGAACCAACACGCTGGCTGACCTGATGACGGAGCCAACCAGGGTCTCGTTGTTAAACGAAGTGTAGGAGACAGAGCAGTTGTCAGCGCTGTATCCAGTGACTTCAACTGGAAAAAAAATAACAATATTATATTTGATTTCTATCTTTTTCATCGAGTGGATGGCCAACCTGACCAATCCTGGTGTCAGAGTTATTGAGCCGCCAAAGGCCTCTGACATGGCTCAAGTAACGACTACTATCCGTAGAAAGTAACCGGGACCGACGGCTTAACGTGCCCTCCGAAGCACGGAATCATCTTACTTTTCGAGCAATCAAGTGATTCAGCCTGCAATGCCCTAACCAAACTGAGGAAAGTCTCACAAAGAGATTTTTGTGAGATATCCCCACCGGGAATCGAACCCGGAACCTCCGGGTCGTGAGCCAGGCGCTCAAACCACAAGACCACGAAGGCTGTTATTGATACTACTAACATACCTGGATGTCACATTACATTCATTAGAGTGCGTCATTGGAGCGAAGCTGTGCCGACCTCAACTGACCAATCAACATGCATTACGAAAAATAATTGACAGTGTAAATGCGATGTTTGAATATCGCAATACGCTGTTATTGGTAAATCCACACCGCTTCACTTCGCTTCAATGGAAACATCCATTCACAGTCCAACACCTGGATCATAGCCAACTATTCCCACAAGTCTGTGCTCTAGAACTATATGATGCAAAGACTCGTGGAGACAGATTGTATATATCGATGATGGCTACAGACGGATTGTAAGGGCATTCCAAATAACAGCGATGTTCATTTGACATTATTGCAATCAAGCAATAGGTACTTCTCATCCAAGTGTAGTATTAAGAAGTGTATAAGTAACGCATGTTGTGGCACCTATAGAGAGTGCATTTAGGTGTTAAATTTAGTGCTAAGTTTTCAAAGTTAAAGTCAAATATTTTTATTCAGTTTTGGCCCCAAAGAGGCTCTTTTGAACTCTTTCCTCTCTCTTTTTTATTTATTAATTTTAATTTTAATGTATCTTTCACTGGTTGTTCTGAAATAAATAAGTAAGTAGAGTCTAGGTTACTGCCGCACTCAAAGACGTCTATTAAATAGTTACTTAACTAATTAACGTAACTTTTCACACATTACTCATCAAAATCACTCATTAAACCTCAATTAAGGAAGCGTTTGACGTTCCTGAGTACGACCATAGTGGAATGATCTCAATCTTTAGTATCTATAGTCACAAATGGAATTATTTTACGAGAGATCAATAAGTCTTACATTGATCACTAGTACCGAGTTCCAACACATAAATAACAGTCTAAATTATCCAATAAAACTGAATACCCATAAAATACATTGTTACTTCTGTCATTAATACAAATTATTCTCGCGTCCGATGGACATAAATTCAAAAGTAACAACTTTATGACTATGAGCAAATTGAGAGCATCAGTTAATAAGGTCACGACTCACTCGGCTTGAACGTAACTAAAAATTATTACTATGATCAATAAGAGAGAGCCTTCTTTAGGGTGGTTTCAGACTCGCGTTCACGTTTTAAGAGGCACACTACATATTATCACACTTACAATTTTCATAGTTAAATATAATATACCCGGACAAATTCACTCACTGTTAATTAGACTCAAACTAAGCTATATGCTTATATTGTGAAATCTAACTAATTGATACTACTACATACACAAATACTTTACAAGACATTTATTTATTTATATAATTGATGCCTATACGTCATCGCCAACAACTATGTCTTCACATATTGTTGACTTCAGGCGGGAATTGAACCCACAACCCGACACGTAAGCGCTCTCACTGCCACTTCGCCAACGAGCTTGTTGGGCTAGTTGCACTATTCAAACTGTCACGATATGAAAATATTGTAAACACTGCCTAATTGTTTTATTTACGACCAAGTACCATCTAAATTATTTAGAATTTTCATAGTTTTAAAAATAGAAAATAGTCGTTAGTATATACAATCGGTCATTCGTGGAGTATAAAATAATACTTGAGCGAGTGAACGTGTTCATTCAGCGATGATCACCTAGGAACTGCTGATTTTTTCCACATTTAATGTAAAGACGTGTAATCCATTTTTTTTTTTTTTTTTTTTAGTAGGAGAAATGCGTTTATGCATCCCCAGGCATTTCGGGGAAACGACCGGGGTATGTGGGACTCGTCCCGACGCGACCAACGGGCCGGGAAATACCCACTAAAACTCCTACTGTGTTCCGTCGTCAGCGGCTCACTGACAAGAGTCGCGGGGCTACCTTGCGGCATTTCTCCGCTTCTCCAGTCACGCCGACAGCTCGCGTTGATGAGCACGCCTCGGAGGAAAGGGAGTGCAACAGCACCTACCCCCATCTCTCTCAGGCGGCGTGCCTGGAACACTTAGCACGCCGCCTACCTTCGTAGGGCCTCGCTCACAGTAAGTGACATCCATCTCTTACTGCGAGGAAGGAGTCAGACTTCCCACATCTTAATCCCGAGGCCCTGGCGGTGTATACGGGGTCAAGAGGCGACCCCGGTGCCTTCTTCGTGCTTGGCGGAGCGGGAGAGCAAGAGGATTTGTCTCCCTAGCCCGTTCTGCGACTTCTCTTTCAAGGATGGCCTGCTCCGCAAAGGAAGAGACCGCCTCCCAGGACTGCTCGTCGCCAACCATCTTGGCTAAGACGGCCGCCAAGGAGAGGTCCTCTCCTACCACCGCAACCAGCTCGGCTCGCAGCCCGGCTGCCCCTGAGCACACCTGGAGTAGGTGCTGCGCCGTGTCCTCGGCGCAGTCACAGTGGTGGCACTGAGGGGTGGGCTCCCTTCTGGCTACTCGATGCAGGTTCCTCCCGAAACAACCGTGTCCCGAGAGGACCTGCGTCAGCCTATACGATAGGAGCCCATGTCTCCGTTCTACCCATTCTTTTAGAATTGGCTGAACCGCTTCTAGGAAGCGCAAGCGGGATCCCGGCTCGCCTCCGGCTACGCTTGTCTCCAGTCGTGTGCTCCATGTTAGGAGTGCGGCTTCGCGGGCCTCCGTTCGCCAATGCGCGATTTTGAGGAGGGCTGGGCGGTTGCCCTGGGCCTTTTCGTCTGCTCGGCGCCAGTACACTGAGCGTAGAATCTCAGCTTCTAAGTCCCACGGGAGGGACCTGGCGAGGACGCTAGCTACCTCGAATGATATGGTGCGGTAGCCTCGGCTGATACGGATCGCCATCATTCGCTGAGGTTTCCGCAGCAGTGCGAGGTGGCGGACTGGCGCGGTCTCAGCCCATATAGGTGCACCGTACAGGGCCATAGCCTTCACTATCCCCGTGTATAGTTTACGGCAAGTGTCGTCTCCACCTCCGAGGTTCGGCAGTAAGCGGCTAAGAGAAGCCGCCGTACCCACTAGTTTCGGAGTTAGCCCACGAAGGTGGTCTCCGAAAGACCATTTGCTGTCGATCACTAGGCCAAGGTACTTAAGTTTACGACCAACAGTAATTGGTGTTCCACTCACCACAATCTGTGCTCTAGCGGGCGGTGCTTGACGGGGTCCGTAAAAGCAAATAGCCTCAGATTTGTGGAGAGCTACCTTGAGTCCTAGCCTCCGTATTCTTTCGATGACTGCTGCCACCGCCGCTGTTGCTAGCAAGGCAGCGCTTCTGTAGTCCCGCCCCCTGACTAGCACTAAAGTATCATCGGCATAGCAGATGATGATTATACCCAGAAGAATCTCCACCATTCTGAGCACCCAGTTATACCCAAGGTTCCATAGCAAGGGCCCTAGGACGGACCCCTGAGGAACCCCGCAGGTCATATTGCGCAGCTGCCAGCCATCACGTCCTAGAAAAAGGATCTCTCTCTCAGAGAGATAATCTTTGATGAGGGCGCAGAGGTACGGTGGGACACGGTGGTAAATTAGCGCCTCAAGGATAGTTGCCCACGGCAGGGTGTTAAATGCATTTAATATGTCTAGAGACACTGCAATTAAAACTTCTCCGCTCGCAATCGCTTCTCTCCAGAGACCACGGAGGTAAGCTATGGCATCCACCGTAGAACGTCCTTTCCGGAATCCGAACTGGCAGTCGGCTAAGTCGGGGCCTTCCGTCTCTAAGTGGTTGATGAGGCGAGCAGCTATGATGCGCTCTAATAGCTTCCCCGCTTCATCCAGTAAAACAATGGGCCGGTAACCTGCTGGCTCGTCTTCTGGGCGCCCTTCTTTGCGGATCAGTACTAATCGACCTCTTTTCCATTGACGCGGGAAGCGACCTTCTCTTAGACACCGGTCAAATAGGCGTCTCACACGGAATCCATTTTGACCTAACATCGGTAAAGCAGAAAATAAAGCATGTTCAAAACAAAACGTTTGTTCTAAATCAAAACGGCTATAAACGCGTCTACATCCAAAAATACAGCAAAAAACGTTGTAAAAAGCGCTGATCTGAAACCGTCCTTACGAGGACTCATTACATAATTGAAGTCGTAAAACTGTTACTCCAATACCTGTGATTCAGCATATTAACGTGAACTGAATATAATAGTAACGTTACGGCCTCTGAAAACATAAATTTCACTCATAATTTCGGGGACGTAAATTGTTTTATCTTTTCCGTGTCTCGTTCCGACTGTTTTTATCTTCTGTACTTTATTTAGGATGTCCAAATCAGAGGGAATCGTAAAATAGTGTCGTTAAAGTGATACGTGTTTTGTTTGACCAACAATAGAGGGAAGAATAGGGCTCACTCAGCTGTAACTGTATAACTAGACCCTACGCCCCTAACCCTTTTACTGTGGAATGCGTTTTCTAGTATAGAGTACGTTTGACCCTTTTGATAGCGCCGTAGATGATTAAAAAAGGAATCATTAGGGTAACTAGTACTCTCGTTTTAAAATTACAATGATCACTTAAATTTTATAAAGGTTAGAGTTCATAGAACGCGTCTTTTATTAGTGGGATATAAAACAACTATAAAGGTAAAATTAATTTTGTTAGCTATTATAATATAAATAAACGTACTCATACGGGTTTTTTCGCGGTAGAAAGTTAATAAAGCAATTAGGTAATAACATGCTTTTTATTTCTCGTGAAACCCCGTTTATTAAACCGTGTAAAAGACGTCCATTAAATCGACACTTAATTAACTGACGCAATCTTTCATACATTTCATACCGTAATCACTCACTAAATCATTACTAAGGAAGCATTTGACTCTAAGTACGGGCGTTAGAATTCCCTTTAAAAAGGATTTGATCGGATGAAAATAAACAAACAGTTTTCACCTTTTTATGTTTAAGCTTCATAAAGCTATATTTATTTTTGCAAGGCGGAAGAGTGGTATGACAAACTTACCAACTTATTTCTGAGTTATAACTTTTGGAACTCTCTGTAGGTACGGTTTTGTTTGTAAACTTTTAGGCGGCTTTTAATTTTACAATTATGCCAGGAAAGGTTAAGAATTTGGGCTAGCTACAAAGTCCATTAAAATATTTAACTTCCCAGATTACTTATAAAGGATTTATTTCAGGTATTTATGCTTTAACATTAATTAAAACAGTCTAATTTATTAATTGAACGAGTCTTTTTAAGCGTTTTCGAGGACGCTTGTCAAAGACTGAAGGAAAACGGAGTTTGGTAAATATTTGTGTTTTGTGTAATTGGAATTGGAATACAATGTAAATTGTATCTGCGACTTTATGTTAAACAAAAGTAACTATATATTTACGATGGAATTATAAGTATTCTCTGGTCAACGACAAAGAATCTTGTACCTACCAACATATTTTTATTTGTTTTATCTAAATCCATAATTTAACCGTATTACATCTTTAACTAGATCTATCATAATTATTCTTCTATTGACTAAATTTTAAATCATTAGTAACGTTTTTTAGGGTAATGAAAATTTCAGCGATATATAGGTATCGCTGTAATTTTCAGCGGTATATATCGCTGTTATTTTGAGCGATATAGTGTATCGCTGAAATTTTTATTTCGAATAACAATAGATAAGTGAGACATTATTATCAATAATCATAGTCAAGTGGGGTCAAGCGAACAAAATCAATGTATGTGTTAAAATTACTATATTCATGGATAAAATTATTAATTCACCCACCAGTAATATTCTTCCTTCCTGGCGTATTAACGGCAACTCTGACCACCAACTGGGTGCCCCCTCTGGGACCTAGACGAAGTCTCTCAGTGACGTACAGGGCTCCAGTACTGGCGAAAGCTGCTCCGGCGCTTAGGGCAAGTAAAGCTGTTACCTGTAAAAAAGAGCACGAACATAAGCCAGACGATTATAACCCTTCTTGAAATTGGGAAAAAGATTACATTTCAATGTCTTTGCAGAATATTATTACCTGAAAAATTTTCCAGCAGTGAGACATTACAGGCTAATTAAGGCTAAAGGTAGCGGTAGTGATCTCGACCAATCATATAAAACTGAGTAGAGTATAGCTTTAGAAATAATATTTGCAACAGACTATCTTTAACACCTATACTATCTTCAAAGAAAGAGGCAGCAAATGTCAGATGTCAAACAGGCATACATTTTACTTGATTTAACTCACGATTTGCGCGGACGCCGTTGAGGTTAAAACAGTGTCAGTGGGATTGTTTTTGTTATTATTGTGTTTTGTGGTTTATTTACGGATTTACCGTGCAGATTTATTGTGTTGTCCTACTAACAACTTAAGTGTTTACCACTAACTTTGATATTTGGTAAGTACAATTATGGACTTAATGCTCCCAGACCCGCCTCCTAAACCGCCTGATATTGCTCCTTGCCCTCCTACTTCTACGGAATGCCAAGCTATTGGTAATAAAAGACGCATGGAGGTTGACGAAGCTATGCCTCATTCGCATAAAAAAACTATAACGGATCCGGACTTAGCGTCGGCTTCGTTGCAAACTGTCTACCTTCATCCAGAGATGGTTTTAGGTATCAAAGCGTATAAAAACACCGATGTTGGACCTTTTAAAGTTATTGTCTCTCGCACCGAAGAAGATCTGTCTGCGGGGACTACTATCAGACCAATTAAATTTGGCCAATTCCTCCATCATAACAAGATCACCAACATTTGTAAAGATGGTATTAAAAGAATGGGTAGAAATAAAATATCGGTTGAATTCTGCTCAGCCGATGATGCTAACAAATTTATTTGCAATCCCTTAGTCTCCCATCATAAATATTCCGCTTCCATCCCCTCTTACAACATCTCTCGCATGGGAGTTGTACGAGATGTCCCAGTAGATATTTCTATGCAGGAGTTTGTTGAGACTTTAATCCTTCCCCATGGCTGTGGTTTTGTTTTAAAAGCTCGCCGTATTAATAAAAAAAAACAAAACGAGGGTAAAATTGAATGGGTTCCAACTCAAACCGTTGTAGTCACATTTCACGGCCAAGTCCTCCCATCCCATGTGTATTCTTTCAATACCTCTCTTCCCGTTGACATTTATACATACCCTACCATCCAATGTAACAACTGCTGTAGGTTTGGACATATTGCGGCACAGTGCAGGTCAAAGCCTCGCTGTTACAAATGCTCTCAACCGCACACAGGAAACAGCTGCGATGTTATAGAATGCAATGCCACCTGCCTTCACTGCTCTGGTAGACATTTTGCCACAAATAAGATTTGCCCCGAACATGACCGCCAAAAATCAATAAAGGTTGTAATGTCCAAAGAATCTGTCTCATATGAGGAAGCATCCACCCACTTTCCCAAAGTTGCCCGCTCCTATTCAGAGATGGCGGCCCGTGAAGTTCCATCTACATCATCTTTCATTCATTTTAATCCTCCAACCCCTCTCCCTAGCAACTCCACTCACTCTTACCGGAAAACAGTGTTCATTAACCCGAAACCCAAAGTTCCACTTGGTAAAAGCTTTGATGCCTCAGCCCATCAAGCTATTACTGCTACCGAAAAGTCTGCACTCCCTAATGGCTGTGCTTTAAACGGTCAAACCTCCAACCCAGATAACTCCCAAGAAAATATCATTCAACTATTAATAACTATGCTGATCCAACTTCTATCGCAAAACCAAATCTCCTTACCGTCCCACGTTGCCCACCAATTATCTCAACTCATCCCTTCCACCAGTCATGGCTCCAACAATCGTCCTTCAATGGAACTGCGGGAGCATCAGACCGAAAAGGCCTGATCTATACTCCCTTTTTAATAAATACTCACCATCGGTAGCGGCCATCTCGGAGACTTGGCTGGTCCCTGGGTCCAAGTTTAGGATCCCGGGCTACGCTTGTCTGCGGGATGACCGTGCCGATGGATATGCTGGTTGTGCCCTTTTTATTGAAAGGTCACTTACCTACTCCCAAATCCCACTTCCTTTTCAATCCCCCTTCCTCAATATAGTCGCAGCCAGAATTCTTAATATTTCCTTTGTTTCTCTGTATATTCCCCATCCAAATTCTTCACTCATCCCCGATATTCTCGCTCTTCTTTCCTCTGTTCCCAGCCCCGTGGTTGTGATGGGCGACTTTAATGCTCACCACAGGTCATGGGGGTCTCATAGAGATGATTTGTTCGCTCTGTCATTGATGGAAATTTTTGACGAGTTAAACATATGCATTGCAAATAACGGCTCCCCGACTCGCCGCACTCGCCCCTCTCAAGACCCTAGAAGCGCTGTTGATCTCACGGTCACTTCGCCCTCCATCTCTACCCGTATTTCCTGGCGTACTCTTCCAAATTCCCATGGTAGCGACCATTTCCCTATCCTAATTTCTCTCCCCAATAGTGTTGCTCCACAAGTAAATCGTTCCCCTCTCCTAAAATATAGATTGTCTGGTGCAAATTGGAATTCCTTCTCTTCCTCCTTAAACCATAGTCTCCAATCTCTTCCCCCCATTAATGCTGATAATGCCCTGAGATGTTATGACCTCTTTGTTGAGGCTTTGATATCTAGCGCTGACACCAACATCCCTATCAAAACTGACCAAAATTTCCGCATTTCCGTTCCCTGGTGGGACTCCGAATGCTCCTCCGTAGTCCGTGATAGAGACGAATCTGAGCTGTCGTACAACACCTGCATGACAACCGAGAATTTTTCGGCCTATCAGAGTGCAGCTGCAAAATACAGATTAACCCTCTCTACTAAAAAGCGAACCGGTTGGCATAAGTTCTGCGAAAACCTATCCCCCAGATCCCCGGCATCTACTGTCTGGAAAAATATTAAAAAATTTAGAGGTTCCCAGACAGACAACTCAATCCCTTCAAATGACCCTGCTCCATGGATCGAGTCCTTTTGTGACAGGATAGCTCCTCCTTCAGTGCCTGACAAAGACTCCCTCCCCCCCGATCCTTATTATATCTCTTCTTGCAACCAATTTAGTTCCCACTTCTCCCTCTCTGAACTTCAACTTGCCCTTGACGGACGTACAGTCATGTGCAATGAAATGTATACACGGGCAGATTTGCAAATAAATGTATACTCTGAAAATTTCAAATACTTATAGCCACTTAACAATTCATACTATATAACCACCCGAGTTTCTCACAATAATATATACATTTTTGCCAAAAATATGGACCCAGGTTCTTTTTCAGATATTTGTATACACGATCACATGCAAAAATATGTATCCATTATGAATTACACTATTATGTAAACGATATTATTTCATAACGATGTAAACAATAGTATTTCATTATAATGTATACACTTTAGAAACTGTATCAGTTTTCACTATTTTGACAAATCGGTATTAATTTCAATAATATGTACACAAATGTAATTTTCCAATTCATGTAAACATTCATTTTTGTCTTTTAAATATAGTTAAGAAGGTGCGTTCAAAATAGCCTCTTTGGGGTTGCCCCAAAGAGGCTGAGAAACTGAAAAAAAAATATGACTTTGATTTTGATAGTTTATAATAATTCTTTTGTTTTTATTGTGAAGGAACTTCGTTCCAATATTGTTTACATGAATTGGAAAATTACATTTGTGTACATATTATTGAAATTAATACCGATTTGTCAAAATAGTGAAAACTGATACAGTTTCTAAAGTGTATACATTATAATGAAATACTATTGTTTACATCGTTATGAAATAATATCGTTTACATATTATTGTAATTCATAATGGATACATATTTTTGCATGTGATCGTGTATACAAATATCTGAAAAAAGAACCTGTGTCCATATTTTTGCCAAAAATGTATACATTATTGTGAGAAACTCGGGTGGTTATATAGTATGAATTGTTAAGTGGCTATATGTTTTTGATATTTTCAGAGTATACATTTATTTGCAAATCTGCCCGTGTATACATTTCATTGCACATGACTGTACTGACACAACCCCAGGCAGTGATGGCATCCCTTATTCCTTTATAATTAATGCTCCAGACGAATTCAAATCATACTTCCTCAACCTTTGCAACACCTTTTTCGATTTCGGCATCATTCCAGAGTCATGGAAATCTCAAATTATCATCCCTGTCCTGAAACCCGGTAAAGACCCTGCAAACTCCTCCAATTACAGACCAATAGCCTTGTCCTCAGTTCTTTGTAAAATTATGGAACATATGATCAAAAACCGAATTGAATGGTATGTGGAGAGCAAACTCGTCCTGGGTAGTTCTCAGTACGGCTTCAGAAAAGGTAAGTGCACCCTCGACAACCTTAGCATTCTTACGACCGACATAAGAACCGCCTTTCTTAAGAAAGAATACCTGATCGGTGTGTTCCTAGATGTGGAGGCTGCGTATGATAACGTCCTGCTTCCGATACTCAGGAGTATACTCATCCAGCTGAATATCCCAGAGAAGTTGGTCAGATTCATTATCGCCCTTCTGTCTCACCGTAAAGTCTCGGTCCGTGCATCAGGTTTGCACATTCTCAGGATGATCTGGAAAGGTCTGCCTCAAGGGTCAGTTTTGAGTCCTATTCTATACGGTCTGTACACCAGCGGTCTGGAACGTTCAGTCGAACCTCAATGCCAGACCTTACAGTTTGTTGACGATTTGGCTCTCTACATATCATCTCAATCCATCGATAATGCTCTTTGCAACTTGTCTACTGCTTTGAATAATTTAAACACTTGGTTATCATTTCACGGCCTGTCTCTTTCCGCCCCGAAGAGTAAATTGGTAATTTTCACCAAAAAACGTTTAATCCCGCAAATAGACTTGCATTTAGGGGATGAAGTAATCCCGCAGGTTACTTCAGTTAAATTCTTAGGCCTTTATCTCGATTCTAGATTGACAGGCTCCCCTCACTGCGATTACCTGGTCCAAAAATGTGAAAAGAAACATTAACGCCCTTCGCGCACTTTCGGGTGTGTGGTGGGGCTCACATCCGGTGACTCAGAGGTTATTGTACAACGCAATAATCCGCAGCCACTTGGATTATGGAACTTCTGTTTTGGATCCCGGTAATAAAACTGCTTTCAACAAATTAGATAGGATTCAGTCAAAATGTCTTCGGATTGTACTTGGAGCGATGAAATCCTCTCCTATTAACGCTATGCAGGTAGAGTGTGTAGAGCCGCCGCTATCCATTCGTCGACAACAATTGGCTGACAATTATTTTTTCAAATTATTACATCTTTCTAACCATAGACTACTAGACAAATTAAAATTACTTACCGATTTATACGATTCCCAGAATTCATCAAGCTCGCTGGTTCCCTGTCTAGTGACTAGTTACAGGAAATATCTCCGCCTACCATACCCTGTCAATCAGTGCCTTACCCATCCAATCTACTCTGCTACCTTTGATTCATTAATATATCAACCCAAAGTTATCTTGAACTTTGGTATAGATAAAATAACCATAGAACCTAACAATTATTTTAATTCTAAAATTTCATCGGAATTTCATGACTTTCTCTTGTTGTTTACCGACGCTTCGAAGTTCTCGGACAGTAGTCCAGTTGGCACAGCTGTTTGGGTTCCAAAATACAAAATAGTCGTCAGCCATAGATGTCCAGAACTCGCGTCTGTATTCACAGGTGAATCCATAGCCATTTTAGAAGCTGTAAGATTTATTTTATCTCATAACGTCCCCAAAGCAGTAATTTTTTCCGATTCCAAAAGTTGTCTCCAATCCATTGTATCTAATCCTTTCCGGTCAAAAAACAGATTCCCTCCGATCCTTAAAATCCGCGAAACGTTGTTCCAGTGCAGTCAACAGAACCTAGACGTCACCCTAATTTGGATCCCAGGCCATTGTGGCATATTAGGAAACGAAGCTGCAGACGCCTACGCCAAACAATCGGTTTCTCTTGGCTTACCTGACCACCTCTCACTATATCCTTACGACCTGACCCCTTTGGCTAAGCAGTCTCTCCTAAATTCTTGGACAATAGCATGGAACTTGTCAAGAAATTTAAAGGGTGGATGGTTTGGCAGAATTCAGCCGACTTTACCATCTAAACCATGGTTTGCTAAGCTCAAAATGGTAAACAAACGGTTAACCTCCACCATCTGTCGGTTGCGCCTAGGCCACACTTGTTCCCCAGTCCACCTCGCTAAACTCCGGATCAGGGATCATTCTCTTTGTGAATGTGGTCTAGAGGACGGTACTTTAGACCACATTTTCTTCAACTGCCCCCGTCAACGCTATTCCCTGTACAGTTCCCTCCCTGATGATATCCCCCGTCCTACCTCCATTCAATGTCTTCTGTCCACTCTTCCTTCCTCTTTAAATATAATATGTAAATATATAAATACTAATAAACTAAAACTGTAAATATTTCATGTTTATTCCCTCTTGTTGTGTTATGTGCAGTCTCTATATTAATGTTTTTTGTCTTATATTTGTAGCGTATATGTATATATTTGTGTTTGTCTTGTTTTAGGTACAAATCTGCTTGGATTATTCATTCCCCACCGATTAATCCAACATTTACCGAACAACAATCCCCATCTTGTTTACGCCAAACGAGCATACTGACACTGGCGGAATTGCGACGTAATGTCAGCAGAAGCCATTAATCAAAAATTGAATTGAATTGATTTAACTCACAAAAAAGTGTAGCCATATTTCCAACCATTGACTATGTTGAAATAGCTCTGATTATGTGCAAATATCACAGTTAACTTTATTTAAAAACTTATAAACCAATTTAATACCGTTACCGAACATCCTTTGACCCAAATATGGGATTTTGGTCAATAACTTTTCAAGTTAATTATATTAAAATACCGAGAACCGGGAAAATAAATTCAATTTCACTTATATTAAATTCTCCCGTGTACTTTTATAGGCATCGCCAACTCGCGATATTAATTTAAAAATAGAATCAAGTACAACAGTGAAGTACAAGCACATCAAACAAGTACAAAAGTATATGAAACTTCAATATTTGATGAGATTAAGGCATAAAAGAATCCTGAGAAATTCTATGTTCGATAAACCGAGTTCTATTAGTAACTTGGGCGCACGTGTGGTTTCGATTTGTTTGCGTTACGAAACTCGGCTCGTTGAATCGAATGCCGATTAGGGATTCACAGGGTTATCCCGGGTGAATCCCGGCAAATGGGGCGATTAGGCAATATATCCCAGTTGAAACCGTTTCAAACTCGCATCAGTCGCGGTCGCGCTTCGACCGTGGTTTTCGGGACATACGACGGGCAAATTGTTTTCGGGCAATTAGTTGGAACGCAATCAGTTTACCCGTTAATGAAGGGTTCGATAGAGGTTATTTTTCTCGAGTTAGGATGAAATAAAAGGAGATTTTATGTAACTGCTGCTCATTATTTTTGGGGTATTCTATACCCTTTTATTTTACCACTAGCAGCGCCCATTGGTTTTACCCGCATTGTGCCTGTTTGCGTGAGATTTTTTTATTAAAAAGATAACCTAAACCTTCCCGTTAAATGTGGCTATCCATTACAAAAATAATTTTTCAAATCGGACTGGTGGTTTTTGAGATAAGCCTTTACAAACAAGTAAATGAAGTTAGAAACTTTACCCCTTAATAATATTAGTATACATTTGTAACATAGCTTTACTGATGAAAATACTTTACTTATTGTCCCATTCAGTGTTACTATTGCTTCCTATAAAGACGTTAATAGGTAAATTTTCATGAATGAAATTACAAAAACACTCATTAAATCTCTACCAAGGATGCATTTGACGTCTCTGAGTAAACGAGTTCTACGAATCACAAACCACATGTCATAATTGAGTTAGTGATATTTGAAATTCTGGGAAATTAGCTTCACATGAAATGCCCAACCAAATTTCAAGTACCAGTAACTATTGGTATTAAATCAGCTATCAAAACTAGATAATATGTTCCAAATAACTGCGAGCGTAAATTGCACTTTTGCTTACCAATAGCTGGCCGTCAGCCAATTTTGTTCAACATACCACTATTTCAATACGCTATGCTAATGTTTTGATAACCGCATGATAGGTTTCGGTATAATTTACCGCTGACGAACCGCTTTTAGAGAGCAATTTAGATGAAATTAATGTAATTTAGGTTTGGATTACATATTATGCACGATCAATTTACTTTACGGTAATTTATATGAACGTCTAATATTTGTGATACGGAAAATTGTTATTTTACCCTTTACACATGATGGTGTCGTTTAGACTATTTACAAGCTGCAAAACTTGCAATAGAACGCGAGTTCGCTCGCTGGCTAGTAGCTTTTGAGCTTACGTAATCTGACATTTATTTACACGGAAACAATGTCAACAATCTGCGATAATCAAGCGATAACCAATAAAGGTTACTGTCAGCAGTCGAAAGTGATCAAAAAATAATATCTTCGTCAAACCACCAAAATCCTCATACTTAGCGCTACCGTTACAACTGAACTCGAACAGTTCAACTTAATCCTAGTTCACGAGCTAAATAAAAATCAAAACTTCAAAATTAATTCACTAGAACCGAGTTCAGTTAACCTAAATCCGGTAAATTTGGACATTAATCTAAAACTCATACTCACATCCATACAGTTATTGATATTATTGTTGATCTTGACATCCACTTCGACTGTTTCTCCAACTTTCAAGGCTGGTGGGAGCGAGAAGTCCAACTGGATAGGCCTGAATACGTTAATGGTCCTTGGTGCGGAGAATCTGAGGCCTCGGTTTGATAGGGATAACGCCCAGAGCGACCAGCGGCCCGCTTCTGATGGTGCTGCTATGGTTACACCGTCGGTTGAGAGCTGGTTTCTGCGAAGGAGAGAACGTATAACAAATACTTAATATTGTTAAAAGTGAAGTATTAGCCTTTAATGTCCCACTGCTGGACAAAGACCTTTCATCTCACTGAAGATGTCCGTGTAGTGCGAAGGATTAGGCGTAATATTATTAATGCAAAAGAAAATGTACCTACCTGGTAAACAAAAAATATGGGCAATCACGCATTAACGATTTAAAATAGTAAACTGTCGTTATTTTATTAGGTTACTTATACTTAATAGTGGTGCCTCGAGGTTGGACTAGCCCTTTCTAAGTATTTGTGTTGCAGGGTTACTAAAATACGAACAAGGAAGACAGGGTTTTCTACTTCTAACTAACATAGAATATTATCTTAACTTAGACAAATGCAATACAAAATTCAGATTAGCCAAGATCACTGCATGGCGACTTCTAAAGAAACATCTTGAACAACAACTCTACGCCATCAAAACAAATGCCAAATCTTCACAGTCGGTTCAGCGTTAAAGGCATCACCACCGCTACGCCATCAAAAGCCGGCATCGTTAACATTCAGTCACAAACATATCGATCACTACCGGACTTGTGGATCGTTGGGTTGTCATGTCGTGTCTGTTTAATATAATAGACCGACATGTCGCCGGTGTACAGTGTCCATCATGACAATTACAAGCCATGTATTTTATTAGGGTTAACAGTGGGATATGTGGAATTAACCTGGACATTTGTTTATGCATTACGTGGATTGCGCAGCGCGATGGGCAGGCGGTGGAGCGACTAACGATTTTTGGGATAAAGAGTTAACTCCTAACAAGTATTCTTATTTATTTTTTGTATTTTCTGTGGCAATAAATTTTATTATATTTTATTTTATTTTATTTAAAAAAAAGGTATATATGTAGGTGCCTTCACTATCACTGCACTAACGCCCTCTCCTCTTATGCATATACCCTAAGTCATCTATACTAATATTATAAAGCTGAAGAGTTTGTTTTGTTTGTTTGTTTGTTTGTTTGTTTGTTTAAACGCGCTAATCTCAGAAACTACTGAACCGATTTGAATAATTCTTTCACTGTTAGATAGTCTATTTATCGAGGAAGGCTATAGGCTACATTTTATCCCGAAATTCCCACGGGAACGGGCACAACGCGGGTAAAACCGCGGGGCGCTGCTAGTAAGAGATATAATATTTATTTTAAAATAAAGCTGGTTAAGAACCAAACGCTGTGTTTGATGGTACTCATTACCTATAATTATCGATATTACTGACGGCAGCAATTTTATAAAAAAATATAAAAAAATTGTTGAAAAAAATACCGGTAGTATTTTTTTCGAAACAAATAATAAAACACTTCATACCCATTTCATAACAAACAACCATCTTTAAAGAAAACACCAACCACAAAAACAACTCTTTTCCATTCACTCTGTCTCACAAATACTATAAAACGAATGTTAGAAAAGGATAGATGAGCCTATAACATATTAGATTCGGCCGAGTATCAGGGCTGGGCAATTTGTCATTCGAAGCGGGCATAACTTACGTCAACTGACAGATGAATCAGCGGGTTTTCGGATTTATATGAGCTAACTTTACCACTTTATTTATCGGCTAGCCCTCTGTGCAATACCATGTGCATATTTTATGATAAAACAAATGAATTGTGTTGTTTTCATGAATTTATGTACTAGTATTTGGCAGCTTGTTTATTTAGGGTTTAGAGAGTGGTGGGTTTTATTAGTTAGTCTATATAACTGAACTTTGAAAGGTGGCAACACTAAATTGGGATAAAAATTACTTTTTATTCTGAGGCAAAATCATGTAATTATGATTATTAGTTATTAGACTTATGGCTTTTTATATCTACTGGACAATATCTATGACCTCAGCTTACGGATGCTATTTTTCACGACTCTTTACAGGAACCATAGACACAAAAGACTGATATATTAAGCATCATCACAAAAAATTAAAGCACACTTACGTATAATTAAAACATTTCCACATCCACAGCCGATCATGAGTCGCTGGCGGCACCAAGTGAGCTGGTGACCTTGGTGCTGGCGCAGTCCTTTGCCTGTAGAGCACTCCGCCACCGCACGCACCGCCACCAACAAAGAGAGAGACGCCAGCTGATACAAACTCTGGGCCTGGAGGTTCTTCGTGATCTTGGTTGCTAGAAAGATGAGTTCTGGTTAGATTGGTTTAGGTTTAGCTTGGTAGGGGTTTGGATTTGGTGTCTGAAAAAATCTCTTTTGCAATGGTTATGAGCGAAGACATTTAGCTTATAATTATAACATGGTATGTACGAGCAAAAAGTGTTTGTGTAATGCACTTGCGCAATAAATTTACTTCTGCGGCTTATTAAGACCCAATAGTTGCATCAACTGCGAGTGGTGCCAAAGTGGTAGCAACGTAAAAGTTGCGCAAGGTATCGTCGATGTAATTGTATTTATGATGGATTGGATAGAGCCAGCTTAGTTTCCTAATGAAACATGACTTAAATACTTAGATTCATATGTTAATAATCATCATCCGAAACGTCAAAGTCAATACATCTCTCCTTTAACTTGACTACACCTAATAGCGTATTCTATCATACCAATTCCATAACATCATAACGGAACGTTTCCTTTGAAAACAGTCATATATATCATTCGAATGACTGCGGAAACTGCTCACTACATTTGGACATATGAGCGAGAGAAATATTTCTAGTGAACATCTCCGACAAACTGAAAGATGAATCGTGTGACATAAAGCCGAAGCGTGCAGAAAATTTGTAAATATACGAGAATACGTTTTGTGACGTCATGTCGTAGAAATTTTGTTTGTATGAGCTGTTCATGGAATATCAATAAGACATTTTTTTTAATTAGCTGTAATTTCAATTTTTTCAGTCCATTAGAAGATGGCATTTATTTTAAGCATCAAAATGTTAGGTCAAGCTTCTACTACTGCTACTGAGACTATAAGTTGTGATCAATAAAATGATAAGTAAAACTTTATAGACTTTAAAATATAAAGTCAATCAACAATCTTCTTCACCATAGCTACCAATATTTTCACTACAATACCAATAAAAATTTCAACAAAGTAGACCAATAAAGATAACGTGAAATAAAAAACAGTCACCCGTGAATTTTCAAAGGAAGACGATTCATATGACGATAAATGATGTATTCCGTTCTGAGCACCATTTGGTATTGTCACGGTATTTGATTGACGTATTCGGAACGTTCACGAAGATACACCGAGCCGAGATGATACACAGTTTTGCAAGTTTATTCGAGTAATTTAAAAACATTTTTCAGTGTTATCTGACGGTTTTCAGTGGTTGTTACAATTTTATTGTTGCACGATGAGATATATCCTTGGAATTTAATGAAGAGTTGTTTTATTTTTCCGTTCATTATTAATGGTAGGTATTTTTCTGCTACATAAATAATTGGGTTCATTAAGTTTGCGCCATTGCGCACTTTTTTGTGATGGGTAAAAAAATTGAAACTCGCGTCAGAAAACGTGACCTGATCGAAAATTCGTAAGAAATTTTGACGATATTATTCAAGTTTTCACTTCTGCCGGCACTCCAGGAGTGCAACCCGATGATATTTTATTTACTCACCTTTGATGAGGATCGAACCGTGTATCCGGAGGGGCTCTAGCTCCAATGAGACACATCATAGAGTCGGGGGGAGCCAGCACTCTGAGCTGCAGAGCCGCTCGAGGGTACCACCATCTTCGTTCTTCTATAGCTACTGCAACCTGATGAGAAGACGTAAATTGTATATGACGCGCTGATAAGTAAATAAGTTCTAATAGGTTAGTAGTCAACTCTGGTGTCGGCGTTTTAGTTGTTTAGTTTTCGTGCTGGTGTTAGTGTGTTGGAGATAAAGAGCCATGTCAGAGGCCTTTGGCGGCTCAATAACTCTGACACCAGGATTGGTCAGGTTGACCATCCACTCGATAAGAAAGAAAGAACCTCTTTAAGGGCCGTCACTGCGTTAAGCGTACGCACGCCACGGTTTCATACAAAAGTGAACCGTCGCGTGCGCCAGCGACGTGCGCACGCGACGGGCGCACGCTTAACGCAGTGTTGGCACAGTATACATCCAGTATTTTAACTCCATATAAACGGCCGAAACGCAAGTTATACCTACGCGCTTCGACCGTGGTACACTCCTGGTACGCAGGCAGTCGCGACTGTGCCGCAGTGACTTACGGGCGGTGTGTTGATTTTTGTTTTTGGTTGTATGAATTTGTTATTAACACATTGTCCATGTTTCCCAAAACAATTTATAATGAAGCTTTATATTAGAATGCGGATTTTTTATACCTTAAAATTTAAAAATCAAGCGTTTCGTACGTATCTGTCGAAAAAAATTTTCGGTCGGAAAATATTTTTCGGTCGGAAATTTACAACATTGTTATTCAATTATAAACATGTTTTTTTAAATTAAATTTACCATTCACAAACCATCACGCATTTTTATTGAAACTTCCTATTCAATTTTAAGTATTTTAATTCTTTACATAAAAAAAAATTACAGTCACAAAACTAAATGGAAACACAAAGTAGGCAAATATAATTAAAATGCTGGCGGGTGGCAGCCTTAGCGCATGTTTACGTACCGCGCGGCTGTAGATATCTAACTCAAGGTCACAGCCGAGTTGGATTACTGTATGATAGTTATACTGTGGTGTTGGCCCTAAGCGTTAAGAAGCACTTCACTCGTCGGGCAATTATGTATGATAAAGTTATCTGATCAACTAATCTCCCTACCTATATGGCAAATTGCAAAAACACTCTAAAAGTAAACCAATATCAACAAAAGTAACATACCCACGCTCCATTATACCCACATTTACGGGCTGTAATCGAATCTTGTACATTATGACTGTTTGATTAAAACTTCTGAATTACGTCGTACGAATACGCGTTGCTGAGTACTACAGTCGTCCTTAATTGCTACCTTTACTGTTAAATTGCCTTTCATTAAACGCCGATGATTATACGGAAAGACCGTTTTGTGGTACCGTACAAGTGTTGAAGAAATATAGGTAGCTATTGTCTTTTCTAGGTATGTATACTTTATGACTATTTCAATGGTTTATTTATGGTTATGATATTATTATTTCAATGGACTATTTCATTGCTTAATTATATGGTGATATTAATATCATATTTATGACCAGGATTTGCCACTAACTTACATGGACTTACTTAAGAGTACTTCCTTTTATTGACTAGCTTATGTTTTGGATAAACCTAACTAACCTAACCTTATTATGATAAGGATAGATACGATCAAAATACAGATACTATTGTTTATTCTATTGAACTAATTTGAAATTTCATTTGCCATCCATTAAGTAAGTATTAGGTTCCCAACTAAAACAAATTAGTTAATGAATATACTCACAAAGAAATAAACAACGAATCTCGCTAATTACTTGAACAAAACAAAACTCAAAAACAAAAGAGAAATTCGATACAAAATATTTTTAATTGGATAAGTTTAGTTAAGTACTGTTGTGAATAAAAATGAAGTTAGTAAATACAAATTCGTTTTCTCTTCGGGTGTCTTGGTTCGGAGGCTAATTGGACCTCATAAAATTGTCACGGGAAAAAGGCCTCGCCAATCGAGGTTATTAACTGTAATTAAAATTGAGGTGTCTATTCATTATGCGGTCTTTACTGGAGTAATTTAATCATAAGGCTGTAAACTAGATTTGAAAAGACGTTTTTGGATTATTGTAGTGAACACTTCTTTAGCGGCGTTGTGCACTTTTTTGTGACGGGTAAAAAATGTTAAAATCGCGTAAGGACCAAATCCGTAAGATGTTTTGACGTTAATATTCAAGTTTTCACTTCTGCCGGCACTCCCGGAGTGCAACCCGATGATTCCTTTTTTTGGAACTATGCCCCTGAATTTATGAAGTCTTTTTAAAAATTATAAATAGTAGCTAATTAGGCCAATTATAATATTGATTACAGGAAAATAAATAATTATAACCTAAACATTATAACAAAGAATGGGAATTATTATGAAAACGTCTTAGCGTTTGTCATTTAACGAACCAAGATTACAATAATTCGTTTAAATCCATTATGTCTGTTAATTGTCATCCTTAAAATGTTGAGCCTGAAATAGAATATTGAAATATTCCCGTTGTGTTTGACAGCCGCTGTCAGTCCAAATATTAATTGATGGTTTTAACAACCATCACCAAAATCCAACGGTACAGAAACTGCACTGAACATTTAAACTGATTATTATTCTATCGAATTAATTCGACAATGTTTTGAGTAATCATTTCCATTGTTATTGGTTTGTGATGACATTTTTAGACGGATTCGAATGTTGTTTTTAATCACTTTTGTGATGTATTGTACTTTGAAATGTTTTAGGCGGAATTATGCAAGACATTATTATACCTTTGTACAATGTTCATAATTAATAGTTGGTATTCATATTGGTAGCTGTAATGCAGCTGAGTTTAAAATTGATGTTAGATAAATCAAATTATTTTCTCTACTACTTTGAGTAGGTTGCGTAAAGTTACAGAGTATAGAGCTTGTTGTATGGAAATTAATAGCTACCATAGTATTTATAAGTAAAGACGCTATTACAGTAGATCTGATCCGTGATAGGTATTACTTGCGCTGGCTGCAAAAGTATGCGTCATGCGGCGAAAGAATGCAGCTATGAATTAATGTCATCTACGTTGCTAGAGTGAAGATGATATGTGGCTAAAGTAGATTGAAACAGGTACCAAATTAGCTGAACGAACGAATGCAATATTCAAGGGGAAATAACCGTAATATTTTATCATTTTCATGCACAATTACTCTACATTTAAATACAAACTATGCCAAAGTACGTTATCTACGCTCCAACAATTAGAACAACAGCTTGTAATAACGAACATTGATCAATATGGTAATCAGGAGTAAGGTTGATTTGAAAAGCAACAGCAAACTAATTAAGCTTTGTAAACGGTATTTCAATTTAACGCCAACTGAGTCATCAAAGGCCGCCGTGTATGTAATTATAATACATATCTATGTAAGGATTATTATTAAAATTGTACTGCGATATGCTTTATGTGAGTGCTGGTTGTGTGAAGAATATGAGATAAGTAATGGAGTCCTGTTTGGTTTGAAAATGGAAGGTTAATTACTTTTGATTGATGTTTTGATACAAAGAGATATATTTGATACATAAGTATTAATATTTCTCCAATTCTGATTGGAAAAATAAGTGTATTTAATAAGCAATGTATATTCGGTAATCATTGTCACTTGCATGCTGTTGACACTACTTCCAATCATCACAAAAAAAAAAATCATCCGTCTATAAAATATTCTGCAGATTTTTTTCTGTCTCATTCATAACATACAGGAAAATATTTCTTATGACTCAAATTTTAATCCACTTGAAAACTGTGAAACTTCTTTTAATCTAAACGTAGCTTATTGAGCAAATATTTGCTCACGATACATACCTCTTTATGCAATAGTTTTACGTGGAAATTGGCGACGTCACTGACTGGCTCGCCGGCTTCTGTGACGTAATAGACCAACAGTGAGCTGATTGGTGCCATGTCTGCGGTTACTGGGAACCTGGGGAGAAATGGATTGGGTAAACGATTGGTTGTTCTATCAAAGACAAAGATACTAAGTAGAAAGTAAGTGTTCGTGTAGATTAGTAGCCAAATTAGGTGTCGGAGTTTTTAGACCGCATAAACGCCTCCAACATGGTTTACTAGGTTATATTTTTTTATTTCTATTTTATCCTACTCTTGGACAAATGTCTCCCTCAACATCTTCCAAGTTCCCCTGTTCTGGGTTAGGTCAGGCTAATCCCTGTCAAAGCGGTCAAGATCAACACGCCATCTCTTCCGGGGCCTGCCTCGACTTCTCGCACCTTCCGGGACACAATGCGTGACGATTATAATCTACCGATCTCGGTGCATTCGACTCATACTAATGGAAAAACGTAGTATACAAATAGTCTTAACTACGTTATTTATGAGTTGATGAAGAATGAAAAGAAATGTGGCCGATGGCTACCAAAGACATTTTCTTCCGAAAATATACATAATGGCAGTGTTACGAGTACATTGTCGTTTTTCTTTGTAATCTCTCATCTAGATAGATGCAACAGAGGGAGGGCGCGCAAGTGCTACAATCTTTACCCACAATCAAGTTATCAGTTCCACACCATTGACTAATCATCAATATCCCAATACACTTTATCTTCTTCCCATCACAAAAGGAATAAGCTCCAAAATATTGAACGCCAAAAATAAAAATTCCTTTGATCAGATAAAAAGCTACATCCAACGTGTCCCAAAGCCTTGACAAGGCGTGATGAATAGTACCCAAGGGGCAAAGCTGCCGCATCTTGTGAATTATACCTCTTTTATTAAACCGGATACGGCAGAATAATGCGTGTTTTATGCCAATTTATTTTTGGTACACTGTACGTACATTGTATTTGCAATTCAAATTAAAATTGAAGTTGTGTAAAATTGTCGTTTTGATGTCGGGACTTTGTGTGTTGTTGGATATGTCGTTTTCAATTTGTGATATTTGGGGGAAAACTTTATATGACGCTTGACTGAAAATGTTTTCTTTAAGCTTAACACAGGAACGCTTTGCCTATATAAAAGATCATTGCTAAGGTTTAAGACTTGCTAAGAAGACACTTTGGATTAAGTCATCTTCCGTCGAAAAAGCTTAATCTAAATTAGTATCCTGGTTTGGGCGCTACACAAACGAAGCATAATTCACAACAACAAATATCCGATTTCTAAACATGCCTTGAAATTGGTTATGATATTCAAGCTTTAAGCTTAAGCTTAAGCTATAGCAATAATCGCCCTTTATTGCTTTATCTACTTCTGAATTATGATAGAAATGAATGCAATTCTCTTTACAGACATTTCGGGAAAATGTATTCACGAACAATGTTACTAAAACGAATTGTGATCAAAATAAAGAACATTGAACTTTTTTTAATATTTCATGAATTTGAATGTACATTCAACCTTTTTTTTAATATCCCAAAACATACTTAAGAACTTTTTAGTTCTGGAAATGACACAGATTTTCAAATCCCACTCGTTTGTATATCAGGGTTAGTCACGTGATGCCGGCTCAAAACAAAAGTAAAACTTTTAAACCAAGCGGCATTCGGATCCCTATTTAGGATTACACAAAACATTTTCATTCAATAAATTTATTTATCATCCACTTTCTGGAAGCAAGGGTCGCTTGCTAATGGGGTTTTTCAGAGTAATTATTGCCTCAAGAGTATTAGGATTCCTGTAATTAGGGAGGTTAAGTCATTATGTTTCGTAATAACAACGTTTGTCGTTTCTTTTGGGGTCGAGTAATGGGTCGTTGGTTGCAGACTTTCCTAATATCTATTGCCTTCTGTTTTTGTATATGGATGTGTGTTTTTGTTTACTGTTTAGGGAAATAACGTAGCTACAGTAGCATACCATCCTTCAATTTATACTAAGTGAAGATTATTATATTTTTTCGTACGGGAGGAAGAAAACATGTAAGATATAAAAGTAGATGTAAGATGTAAAGAGTGAGATGGATGACAATATTATCTTCTGTGGAGGTTTCTTGCTTTTATTCCATTTTACCCCATCACTTGAGAAGGGTTTCTCAATAGAAGAATTTGTCTTTGGTTGAAAAATCAGACATGATGGTTTGAATTTTAACTCTCGTAAGAAATAGAATAGATGTAGGTATTCATCTATAGAAGCTCAAACGAATATTGTCTTGGACTTTACATAGAGGTATTCTAGCAAAATAGATTGGAGGTTGTTGATGACCCTTTAGGGCTTAACTGAATGGGCGAATCAAGTGAGTCGAATGCACAGAGATAGGTGGACTAGGTCAAGGGGTGCCAGTGTAAACAAAGAGTACAGGCAGTGCATCCCAATATCATATGAAAGTAAAGTAAAGTAGGAAACCACAATATCCCACATCTGGGCAAAGTCTCGCCTAAGATACCACAGTACATATTACTTACGTATAATTAAACCGGCACAGATCCGAATCGTTGGCAGGTGGTGATGGTACCGCAGCCCAGTGGACAGCTCTTCCACCGCTCGTGACTGCAGCCAGGAGTCGCTGACGGCATCCACAGGATGACCAAACGCTGGCACTGGCTATACCGCCGGCCTAAATGATAATATTTTCTTAGATACCATTTTGTTGTTGTTTGTTTTTAAAATTCATGTCTGAAGTAAAAAAATTAGACTTAACAATACTTGATTTGTAGTTAATTTTTTTATTCACAACACCTTAGTTAATTAAAACATGTTTTCCTTATGAACGTTTTTTTAAAAAATTGAATATGTGCTATGTGTAATTACTTGATATATACATAGCTAGTAGTATTTTTATTAATTTGTGTTTAAATGTTGTTATACCTGTCACCTCATTTTCCTTATCTACTAAAATCATACTAGACTTATTTATACAACTTACTAATGCCCGTTCTCAAAGACTTAATAGAAATTTAATGTGTGATTTTGCCATGTAATGTTTAAAAAATTACGTCTATTAGTGTGTTGATGTAATGGACCTCTCTGAGAGCGGCAGTGGCTATAACTTACTTGTAAAGGTGTCGGCAAATTTTCAACCAGCAGGTAGCACTTGGAGGTGGAGTTCCATCTTCGGATCCTCTCTTTAGCCAGCA
This sequence comes from Cyclophora albipunctata, assembly GCA_963082685.1. Classification (NCBI taxonomy): domain Eukaryota; kingdom Metazoa; phylum Arthropoda; class Insecta; order Lepidoptera; family Geometridae; genus Cyclophora; species Cyclophora albipunctata. The sequence continues at coordinate 8,399,253 of OY720118.1, forward strand.
CATAGTGGGTTTCAATCTCCTTGCCTTCTACTGCCACTAGTTCAGCCTAGGACAATGAAAAAAGCAACTTTAATTTTGTCACCCAATTAAAAATTAAATGCAAAAAAATTAAGTATAACTATCCTAAGTATTGTGACATTTTTCTCCACATTTCCTTGCTTCTATTTTTATACGAGGTAACTATACCGAGAATTACGTATTTATAACAAAGGTTTTGTAAATATTACTAGATAGAGAGTCCTCTAATTGTAAGGTATTATAGAGTCCACATTTGTCTATGTATTATGAAACATATATATTTTGTAAGATCTATGAGTATGCAATTATACGTACAAATTATATTATGAATACCTACGAGGTAAATTAAATATTTGTATAGGCGTCAAACTTAAGGTTACTTTACTTGATTGGTTAAAGACAGTGCGAAGTGTTCAAAAGTCTTGAAATCTAGATGAATAAGAATGAATTGCTGTTCGTTAGTCTGCTTAAAACTCGAGAACGGCTCAACCGATTTGGCTAATTTTGATCTTGAAATATTCATGAAAGTCCAGAAAAGGTTTAAACGGTAAGCATTGACTGAATAAATGCGGGTGAAACCGCAGGGCACAGCTAGTCAAAGATAAATAAAAGCGAAAGGTCACTCACACTCACTCATCATGAATCTCAGAAACTATGTGATAGAAGTCTTTAATTTAGCGTGGAGTTCTTTTTAGAACGTATGTATGTAGGTGCTCGGAAAGAAAGGATTTTGCGTATTCAAACTCGTGAAGACACTGAGTTACCTGAAGCTAAGTGTAGAAGCCGCTAGTAAAATATATAATGGAGGTGGCATTTATAAACGACAAGCGGCGCCCAGTGGTTTTACCCGCGTTGTGCCTGTTCCCGTGAGAATTTCGGGATGAAAAATAGCCTATAACCTTCCCGTCGAATGTGGCTATCTATTACAAAAATAATTATTGAAATCGTACTGATAATTTCTGAGATTACCTCGAACAAACAAACTTACCTTACCTATATCAAGGTTAGAGAACCATATCCATTGTATTATTTATTCCAATTTGATGTCACGAGGACTTCCATAATTGTTATAACACTTCAGTCTAAGTAAGTAAGTGCTAGTTTACTGAGTAGAAGTATCTTTTGTACATTCATTGACCTTGTTTTTGCTGTGGTAAAGGCCTCTTGGGCTGAGAGGTCAATATACTCTGAGCTAGCATAATATTTACCTCAACTAACTATGCCCAGACAAAAATAAAAAGTTTCTGACTTAAGAAGAAAAATATTTCTTCTTTAAGCCATAAATTGAGAGACTTATTTACTTTTAGATGATTTATATTTTCTAATATAATGCCGAATAATAAGTATTTTGCAAATATAAATTTGCCCGCCATACTACTGAATTTATCATTATATTTAGTACTAGCAGCGCCCCGCGGTTTTACCCGCGTTGTGCCCGTTCCCGTGGGAATTTCGGGAATTTTTTTACATAAAAACCTTCCTCTTGAATCACTCTACCTATTACAAAAAACCGCATCAAAATCCGTTGCGTAATTTTAAAGATTTAAGCATACAGACAGACACGAAAAAGAGACGACTTTATTTTATACTATGTAGTGATGACAGTGTGCTTCGAAAGGCTCGTTTAGCAGTCGGTCCTGGTTGTATCAATCGTCAGAATATGTCAGAAGCTTTCCAGCGCTCTATAAACGCCGACACCAGGGTTGGCCACTAACCTACTCGTAATAAATGATTGAATGAGTATGACAATAGTTGGACAGCAAAGATCGACTATATTACAGCAGCAGTAACGTATAATTACTATTTGAGGCAAATAAACTACTACTTTACAGCTCTTATCCCAAAAACTACTGGATGGATTTGGATGAAACTTTACAAATATTATTGATTACACATCAAAATAACACATGGGATACATTTTATCCCGAAATTCCCACTGGAACGGGTACAACGCGGGTACTTTCATAATCCAAATACCAACTAAATAAAGTCTTCACAAAGAAATAGCTTCTCCTTATAAAAATACAATGAATTCAGTTGTCGCGTCGCGTCAAGTCGTTCTGTTTATTGAAACAGCGTCTGACATTATACATATATACATACCTAGGTACGTTCATACACAACACAAGGTCATTGGATAATCTCTTCAATCGTGTCTATTGCGCAGTAGTGTTCAATTGCCTCTGTAGACTTAGTCTAGATTTCTAGGTCATATTTCTAATCTCTACTAATATTATACCTTCGTCGGTTTGTTAGTGCTTATATCTATTGCTTGTAAAAAGTATGTTCAAGTGGGTCATTGGCCAACCCTGGTGTCGGAGTTTTTAGACCGCCTGAAGGCCTCCGACATGGTCTGAAGATTGATACAACTGGTACCGACAATTTAACGTGCCCTCCGAAGCACAGAAGCGCTCAAACAAAAATGCCACTATCGGCCACCCATCCAAGTACTGAGTTGCACGTTGCTTAACAATCGCAATGACAACGCAATGTTAACACTGAAGAATTGAGATTAAAATATTTATTATACTGCTCAGTCAAACTACGTCACGAGCGTAGGTCCTATCCTATATCTAGAACCTAGATTCTAGGTCATACATTGAATCCCTTAATCATTGTTTATTTCTGAGAACATTCGGTACATTCAGTGCGACAGTACTCAGGTATTCCCGCAGGAATAGCTATCGTACGCCTGTCTAATTAATTCTAATTATCATACCGTATTTATCTACCTACAGTACTCACAATTAGAGACTTGGGAATCCAAATGGTATCGATAAATGTTTATGAATTAAGAGGAATTCTGTCAGTTATGTTCACTCATTTATACATATACATACACAAATACTTTATAAGAATATATAATTGATACCCAGACGTCGTCGCCAATAACTATGTCTCCACATATTGTTGACTCCGAGCGGGAATCGAACCCGCAACCCCCAACAAAGTAAGCGCTTTCACTGCCACTGTGCCAACTGCTTTGACAAATATCAGCAATTTTCTCTATACATATAGTTTATCTTACATATACTATCCCACTGTTGGGCAAAGCAAAGGGCCATCTAAAATCCTCGGTAGCAGCATCATGATAAATAAATGTCGATCTCATCTATTTCAATAAATATGTACGGACATACATTTTACAAGGAATTCATTCCAAGAATCGAACTTGTGATCTTTGTTTCACCTCACACGCCACTACACTGTATTTATAATAATCCTAACTAATATTATAAATGCGAAAGTAACTCTGTTTGTCTGTATGTCTGTCTGTATCTCTTGTCTGTCAGTTACGCTTTCACGGCAAAACTACTGAACCGATTTGAATGAAATTTGGTACACAGTTAGTCCAGAACCTGAGAAAGGACATAGGCTACTTTTTATCGCGAAATTCCCGTGGGAATGGGTACAATGCGGGTGAAACCGCGGGGCGCCGCTAGTGTATATTATATGTTGTACTGCTTAATAATCATCATACTTTTAACTAAAATAATTACTTACTAAGATTCTACCTAAAAGGAAAATTAATGAAACCACTCCTTGGTGTGTATATCAAATGTTTATTTATTCAAAATCTTAATTGATTACACATTTTAGTTATGTTTTCTTAAACTACGTTAGTAGAAGCATTACGTGCAGCATCCATTAAGTTTATACTCACAGTTTTTGTCATATTTTATAATTTTTTTATAAAACCACTCAGTATTCTTACTTACCTAATACTGATTTATATTATAATTTGTCATATAGTCAATAAACATTTCCTTTAAAATACTTTGATTAAATATTCTCAATTCTTTATAATAATTATTTTATATCAAATCGCTAAAACAGAAAACGAAATACACAGATTAGATAACAGTGTTCCATTTATTTGTATTGCAAATAGATTAGATAAACATACCCACTCTCCAACTATTCAATGTTATTGGAAAAACCCACTATGTTTCGTATTACATCGATGACGTCATATTACTTACGCTATTTTAAAAATTGTACTCATTGAAATTATAAGACACTGAAACATTAAAAATTGATAGATTAGTAGGTAGGTATGTTTTAGTCTTGTTTAGGGGTTGGGCTGCTGATATTGATGTTGTCGACCATAGCAGTTAAATTATCTTGTTCTTGAATTGGTTGCGATTCTGTATTTGCATCCGCGGGTTGAGCCTCCACAGTTGGAGGTGAATTATCAGTCCTTGACATAAATATCATGTTAAAACGGCAACGCCTGCCCCTGCGCGAACGTCCACACTCGTTCCCAGTAGATGGATGCTCCAATGCGCGGGGTCTACAACAATTTCCTTGCTCGACCGGCAATGGATTCGATTCACTGGCATCCGGTCTGGTAGAGTTATCTTCGCATTGACTATCCTGATACATAGCCATGTACTTAAAGAAGTACTTGTTCATTTTCTCAGGGTTACCGCAGTGTTTGCCGAAATGATGGTGTTCCTTGAAATGCTTGTGTCCGTCTTTTCCGTGCTTGCCATGCTTGCCATGGCCGAATTTTCCATGGTGATCAAGTTCAGATGTGCCGTGCCCAGACATACCATGGTGGCCATGTTTGCCGTGCCCAAACATGCCGTGATGGCCATGTTTGCCGTGATGGCCATGTTTGCCGTGCCCAAACATGCCGTGGTGGCCATGTTTCCCGAAATGTCCACCTAAGCCATGGTGACCATGCTTGCCGAATTTCCCATGCTTATGTCCAAATCCGTGGCCATGTTTGTGATGCTTGTCCTTACCTCTGTTTTGGTGAATAAATTCGGAGAACTTGTTCAGTAGTTCCAACTTCTCGTTGGTGAGATTTTGAGAGTTCTCTTCGTTAAGTGACATGGTGAAAGCTAATACGTCAGGGTTCACTTCCTTTTCGCACTGTACACTCATTTTGTATTATTAAATGTACTGACGTGTAAGTTCAAAGAACGACGAGAATGTAATGGCGTCCACAAACACTCTGCCGGTTTATATACCTCGCATTATGTATACACAACAAGGTGACTCATAGCTTACAGGTCAACTAACTGTCGACCTCAAATTGAAAACGTAGTAAGTCAACAAAATAATTTCAAACGATATACGAGTCTATTTCAGTTAGATTAAGGTTCTTAAGACGCAATCACTTTTTTCAAATGATAAGTATACCAAATTGCCTACAATAGATTTGTAAGGCTTTAGTTTTGGGACTTTCGTTTCATAAATTTTTCTTTTTGATGAAAATGTTTATTTTAAGAAACCTTTTCAAACTTTTACCATTCATCAAACATTATAGTCGAATGACTTTGACATAGCAGACCAAAAAAATTAACTAAGAGATTAGTGTTGTGTTTTCCCAACGTAATGCTTTTTTTATAATAATTATGATCATGATTAATACAAACATAATTCTAACTGACTGCTTATCAATCGTGTTGTTGATAAAACATTTAATGAACCATAAAATGCATTGAAAATTGTTTTGTTATTCAAAAATGCGCAATACATATAACGGGCCCTTATCTTCTAAAGTGATATACAAACTAACTCCAAAGTTTTATACTTATTGAGTGCAATGTTGCACAATATTGCGAAACATTGTGCAATATTGTGAAATAAACATGCAATACCATGAAAAATTATGTAACAAATAATTTTTCATACAAAATTATTGTAATAGCAAATATCATTTTAAATGCTTAATGGCAAATTGAACGTTACTAAAAACCTACAGAAAATTGCTGTTTTGATAAACCGCTTGGAAAAAGGCAGGATGTATTTTCATAGTTGTGTTGTGTCTGTGTGTAGCATAGAACGTTTAAAGCCGTCAGTTAGCTTGAAGGAATTTCAAGATGCAAGTGAGCGAATTTAAAATAAATATATTAATTTTTGTCCTGTGAACTGGTCACAAAGAAATAAGAAAACAGATTAAGTTTAAAATTGACATACGTAACTTAATACATGTAAAATAATCATCTCTTTAATCCTTCAAAATTTTAAATCCATTCACCTACATGGTACCTACTAAACCTTTATCTAATATCTTAAGTAGGTTACAGGGACCGACCGTAGTTGGATCGTATCGAGTGTCATTTTACTAGCTAGCTTGTAAACTTGCTAAATCTAATTTATTTGTTAGTTTATGCAAACGTAACTACTTGGAAAGTGATTCAAGATAACATAATCAATATTCCAGTGAAATATTGAAGTAGGGATTTCCGTATTCAAAATTGAAAATGATTCATACGTTTTATTGGTTTTGTCGACAAATCCTTCCCAGAATATGTACATGTACTTTTAAACATACCTATTATCATTATTATCAAAGTCGCGAAATTAATCAGGGTTTAATATATAATCTCGTCAAATGTCACTAATATGATGGGGAACGAAATTGGCAATATACGTTGCTACTTTGTTATATCTTCGAGATTGCTGCGTACTAACGGAACAAATGACAGTCGACCTTTTTAGTCGAAAATCTTCGACCATAGTGGTCGACAGTGGTCAATCGGGCCAAAACATGTTTCCTACTTTTCAAACATGGCTGGGGTTTCAACAACCCGCATTAGGTGAGAAGTCTTTGCCCAGCAGTAGGACGTTACAGGCTAATGCTTTTTTATTGATTCACTAACCGCACTCCGCGGTTTCAGCCGTGTTGTACCCGTACCCGCGGGAATTTCGGGATAAGATGTATCCCATGTGTTATTCAGATGTATAACCTATATTATTGTAAAGTATAATATTAGTAGGATTTGTCAGAGCGCAACTATCAGTTTATCTAGTTGAGTAAATTAGGCTATGAATACTATGGGACGTGAGTCACTGTTTTTCTCGAATTCGATAACGTTTGTTCAGCAGTAAAAACCTATATTTTTATTTCCTTATTTATCAAAAATTTATATAAATTATGTATTTAGATAAACTAAAAGTGATGATTACTGTACAAATACTGTCTTGTTTTTAACTGCGTTAGATCATGTTGCCAAAACTCAGCGATAATTTTGGGCTTTCAAATAAATGGCAGAGAATAGATTATTTACTTGTTCAACAAGCAAGCGATTTTTGCTGAATGAAGGCTGACTATTTAATGCTCTGATTGTATCTAATACCTACTTAACTTAAAAAGTTAATTTTCAAGATTGAACTTCATCACATAACATTGTTAAGAGTTACTTTGAAAGATTCATATCAATCTTGTAGTACTTGACGACACTTTTAACGAATACTTTCAAGGAGAAGTTTGTAAATGTTTTGTTTGAAAGATTCCCTGTCATCGTAAGAGGATTAATGAAAGTTTAATTATAATTTTAAGATGAGTTTTTGTTTGTGTTGGATCGAAAATTTAATGTTGGTGTTACTTTCAGTTTACGACGCAGAAAATGTTTAATATCTCAGACTTAGGCTATGACTTGTCAGTGTTAAATTAAATTAAGCAAGTTAAAAAGCTGCCAGTTCAATAAAATGCAAACAAGTACCTAAGCAAGTAAAAGTTGTCTCTACGCTATGCGACCTTTTCTAAGTAACTACCTCTAGACAGATTGCACAAGCATTCTTAATTTAATTTAGCGCATAAATATGTTTAAAAACAAATGACGCACGTTTTAAATAGAGTTCTTTAACATCTACACTAATATGTAATATAAAGAGGAAAACTTTGTTTGTTTGGTTGTAATGAATAGGCTCAAAAACTAATGGACCGTTTTAAAAAATTCTTTCACCATTCGAAAGCTACATTATCCACGAGTAACATAGGCTATTTTTCATCCCGAAATTCCCACCGCAATGGACACAACGCGGGTAAAACCGCGAGGCGCTGCTAGTGCAATATAAGATACTGAACGAACAGCTTTTGTTTCCTTAACATAATAGGTACTGAATAGATTAAAGATATTTTGCAAGTGACCTCAAACTTCTATCTTCTTTTCTGTTGTCATTCTTACATTGACTTTTACTATAACATGAATATTTTAGATAATAATAAAGCTCAGCAAACAATTTTAAAAGGTTTTTGGAATTATTCTTCTAAGGATAAGACTGTTAAAGGACAGGCTAGGGTAACAATAGGTAACAAATGGCTTGTAAGTTATTCATTGCCGCGAAACGAAGCCAAGGTACGAGTACTTGGACTAAAGTAAGATATCCCTTTTTTATTACTTACATTCTCTGTTTATTATGATAAAATACCTAACTTTTATAAGCAAATATTTTGTTCTAAAAAAATTGTTCTAAGAACTACGTACAGTTTTGATTGGGACTATTATTGGGATTCTGTAATATTGTAAATCCGAAAGTTTGTGAGGATTTATGTTTGTATGTATAGTTTGTTACTCTTTCACCCAAAAACTACTGGACGGATTTGGATGAAACTTTACAGTAATATAGGTTAAACATCGGAATAACACATGGGGTACATTTTACCCCGAAATTGCAGCGGGAACGGGTACAACGCGGGTGAAACGAGGCGCGGTTACTCGTCAATAAACTTCGGAAATATAAAATATCTTGAGTACGACCTACTGGATTTTGGATTCAGTTAAAATATGGCAGTCTATGGCTTGTGATATTCCATCGTAATTCAAACAACTCTTATAACAATAGTAGATAGTACTGAAATACATTTCATAGTTCTGTCCGTCCAACAAAATTCTTAAAACTTTGGTACTTTATCACATTCAAAGTATTGAAATTTCAGATTAACATGTTGGTAGGCACTACATACATTTGAATATGATAAGGTTCTATCTATGTTTGACATCACCAAACAATCACGAATCACCACGGTTGTCTGCTGCGTTGATGATCACAAAAAGAGCGTTACAAAGTACTAACATACTTCACTCATCGGGTATTGAACCTTGGACCTTGAATTCGAAACGTTAGTATACAAAAGCATGTTAGTACATGTACGGGATGTCATTATAATGATGCTCAATTGATTGCTCAATTTAACGCCATACTAAAAATTTAAGTTTTCAGAGTGACTTATAGTCTTCACTACATAGTATAAAATAAAGTCGTCTCTGTTTCGTGTGTGTTTGTCTGTTTGTCTGTATGCTTAAATCTTTAAAATTACGCAACGGATTTTGATACGGTTTTTTGTAATAGGTAGAGTGATTCAAGAGGAAGGTTTTTATGTATAAAAATTCCCGATATTCCCACGGGAACGGGCACAACGCGGGTAAAACCGCGGGACGCTGCTAGTTATATAATAAATCTTTACTAGAATTATAAAGCTGGAGTTAGTTGAGTTTTTTTTTGCAGATTTTGTTGTTTGTTCGTTTGTTTGTTTTAACGCGCTAATCACAGAATCTACCGAACCAATTTAAATAATTCTTTTGTATTGCTCAGCCACATTCAACGGAAAGACTAAAGGCTATCTATATATTATATAAAATTCAAAGTCCTGACTGACTGACTGATAATCAACGCACAGCCTCAACCGCCACACCTAGCAACATGAAATTTGGCAGGAAGGTTCTTCAAGTGACGTAGGTGCACACTAAGAAAGGATTTTCGAAAATTCCTACGGAAACGCGGTCATCGCGGGCAAAGCCGCGGGGCGCTGCTAGTTTTTCATAAAATCGCGAGGCGCTGCTAGTAACATAATCCTGAAAGAAAGGTTGAATCTGAGTCATGATGACTATGACTACTCCTCGTATTCGAGTCATGATGAGGTCATAATGGCTAAATAATCGTTTTCCTATACCTATTAAACAGATAGATAAACACTATATTACACACATAAACGTACAGAATCCGAAAACAAATAATACTAAAAGTTGCTTACTAAGTCTTTATTTAGGCAAAAACAATTTATCATTCTTTATTAAGGTATCAATCCAAAACAACAACAATAAATGTTACAATACTTACTTCAACTATCAATTTACGTACAACAGAACACGGGCAATAAAAAACTTTCTTACGCGAAAAAACTATAGTTTATCGAATGTAACCAAAGACGAATTCAATAAACATAAAAATAAGATGTAATAAAACTGTGTATCGGTCGAGAGCCAGCGACTTGCCGAAGCTCAATATTTACGATATTGCTTGAAAAGGGAGTCATAACACTAGACCAAATATGCATTTTATAGCACTTGTTTGGTATACAGATATGTATTACTTTTTTATTACAGTTGAATAATGCGCTGCGGCTTCTCTAAGAGTTGAATATAAACGTGAGAGATTTTTGGACAAATGAAAATATATTTTACTAATAATTGAAACGTACGTTGATGTCATTATTATTTCTTCAACTGAGAACTTTACGTACGACGGAGGCTGTTGAGTAATCCGTCGTACGTAAGTTCCCCTTACATGTCGAATTCAAGGTCCAAGGTTCAATACCTTTGTAATGCTCTTTTTGTGAAAAGATACTTGTGCTATGTACTAGATACTTAATATTATTAAGATACAATATTCTTTAGCTACGAGTACAGTATACTTTAACTTACAGCGTCTTACACGCATTATTCACGTACCCATGGGAATTATGGGATAAAATGTATCCCAAATATTATTCTGATGTTTAACCTATAGAACTGTAAAGTTTCATTTTGATCCGTTCAGTAGTTTATGCTAGAAAGAGTTACAAACATATACAAAGTTTATTCTTAAAAAACTTTCGCATCATAATATTGCTGCTAATATCTCTAATTTGAACGTTATCTAAAAGAAACTAGGCATCCAGTTGACAAATAAAATCGGTATAATGCCTATATTAATTAGGTATTTTAGGACCTTAGTAAAACGAGCAGTACTAGACATCCAAAAATGTTGTTCTAATTTAAAATAACTGGATAAAACAAAAAGGGCCCAATATATTAATTAAAATGACACTCCGAAAACCTATGTAGGTTTACAAAAACATTAGAACAGTCAGGAATTCCGTAACAAAGTTGTTTATCGTACGAGTATACACGAAAATACATTATTTTTCATTATTGTTCCTGTTTTCGTCCTACAATTTATGAATAGCAAATTAATATTTATTTACTCTCGAGTTATATTTTACGGCGTAATTTTGCTGTCGAGATATTGCTTTATATTTTTTCAATGGGTTAACTTAATATTCCTCCGCACTGTACTCAGTGAAATAAGAGGCCTTTTCCCAGCAGTGGAACATTAGAGGCTAATTCTTACTTTTTAACTTAATGTTATGTTATGGCCTGTAAAGCCCCAATGCATAGTAGTTACTCCTTGTTAAGGTCAATGTATTTACGTACGAGTATAACAGAGGTTATAATAGGCAGACCACGGCGCGATGCAGTGATCAGCGCCGGCGACTGGCATTTTTTCCATAAATGATTGAAAATAATTGTAAGAGATAATGCTATGTTCTTTTTAAAAAAAAATCTCCAGTGGTCGTTGCCGACGCTGTTACTACAAAACGTTACATTTAGCACCCTCTGGAATATTCCTATACCTTTTTTATGTTTTTAATTCATTACAAACACAAGAAAATCATCAATAATAAAAAAAAAGATTTTGAAAAAAATGATTACACATAGACAATGTAGATACAAAACAAAAGCTTCTCCCAGCTATTTTTATATCTTATATCCCATTAAAAACGTTTAAAATAAAAGCAAACCACAATTGACATCACAAAACGACCATAATAACATGCCAGTGAGTCTACCTCGCGGTTCAACAAAGCACAAAGACGAATTGCCTCAACGCAACACTCGTGAAAGCAAATTAATTACTGTGAAATATTCATACAAGAGATATGTGGTTTGTCACAGGTGCTGAATATACTGGTTATCATTTGTTAGTTTGGGTGTCTGTCATTGTTTTAAAGTGTATGCTAAATTATGAGTAATTTAAAATGGTTAATAGCACCCTTAATTATTCTGTCTGGTCCCACACATGTATTACTCACTGAGTACAGTGTACTTAGATACGGTGTGCACTAACTACTAAAACTGAGGTCCCGGGTTCAATTCCCAGGTTCAGCGAAAATATGATTCCTACTTTTCAAACATAGCCTTTGCCCAGCAGCGAGACATTACAGTCTATGCTTTTTTGAAGATATAACATGAGCACAAAAGAAAATTTTATGAGCCTTATCAATTCCAGTTAGTCTATAGTATAATAATTATAAATCAAATACCTTCTTATTTATCTCTTATTACATAATAAGTATTGACTTACGAAACGGTTCGTTAGATACGTTTCAATTAAATAAACAGACGTTACTTGATGCCGTTCCTTGATGCAAATATTTACTTGATTTGATTCGAAATTAGTTTTAGTTAGTTAGGTATTGCAGTAAGTAGGTCAGAAGGGAATGTAGCTAATTATGACCATTTATAAGTCGAAAACAGTTTTTAGATCGTAGGTAATGGTCTCAAATAGGATAACATTAACAAACCAAGCTTAAATATGAACTGTTCCAGTATGGATTGCAAGGAATTTTGTATAGAACAAAAAAAACAAAATTTTTGGTCATCAAGGCTTTTATAAAGGAACCACTCCTTTGCAGGAGCATCATCAGAGAATCAATATAAAAACAAGAATCGAATCAAGTGAACTAAAAATTTATGTATGTACTTGAATATTATAAAATGAACTTAAGACTTCTTTAGTGAACTATGTTCAATTATTAATATAATATAAGGATATTCAATATTTCTATACCGAAACACGTGGCACCGTGTCCAACCTACGTTAGAACCACTTTCCAAGTTCAAACATCACATTTAAACTTAGAATTCCCCAGTAACTCACAGGCGCAGTGAAGTCTGCGATATGAAAACGCAGATTTATCTCATAAAACTACAATAAACATTTTTTATAGCGTACCCCTCATATAAAGTTTTACTCAACGTTTCCCAGCGTAGTTGGCAACCAACTGAGACGTATAAAAAGATAACATGATTTCAATTCATGTCGTCTTGATACAAAAAGGTAGGTAAAATAAAAAGTATGCTTCTTTTAACGTAACGAATGTGATTTGTGTTTCCTACGTTATGTTTATTTCATTTTTGCGTAATAATTTCATATCTTGTGTCACTTTTGGAGAAGAGACGACATGAGTCAAAGATCCAAAGGAAATCCTTTTATACTTTGTGTGTCATATGAAAGCACCCCGAGGTATTACATTACCCACTATGTACCTTTTTGAAGGTTGCTTTTCCAAAAAGTAACCTTTAACCTTTCTTTACAATGTTATATGATAAGACAGATTTAAAAAATCCAACTGAGAAAGAAAAGAGAGAGAGAGAGAAAGTCTAGGAAGATTTGCGTGTTCAAATCAATTAACAATCACACAAAAACAAAACTACTCTATTATATTATATGAACTTAATTAAGGAAAGGTATCTGTCATATCGTATAGAGATGTAAAGGCACATGGTCATAGAATACTCGTAGAAACAAATGAAAAAGCATGCATCAGTTTCCCCGACAAGAGCTTAGCTCTTAAGTTTAAATGATAATGGTATTATATTCGTAAGTATAGGTATTGCTTCCAACTCTTTAATTATAGTAATAATAAAATATATTTTTCATAGATCCAGTTCAAAAAGAAGACCGTAGCAAACGATCCAATGAAAATAAATCGAATACAATTTAATCTCGATAAAAATAAGTCATTGTAAAACCACTTCCATCAGACGTTATATTTCCTTCAATTTTCGTGCACACGTTCAGCGTCCACTTCAATTTTAAAACTCATCTTCGTGACATCACTTGTGAGAACCAATTACCACGGTAGAGGGTTAAAACGTCACAGAAATAAGAAAAAATCGAGAATTTATACAAGATCAAAAGTATTAAAAATAGGGCTGTATTTTTCCAGGTAGTGGGTACGAGTATAAAACAGGTTGATAATGATTCTGAAATAAAAGGGTTCCTTTAGATGCAAACGTTGGTAACACAACGGGAAGCAAAATAACATTATTATGTTATATTTCTACGGGTATTCTTTTACCTCGAGCCAATTATTCGACATCATTACCCATAATACGTCCCACCGCATCTTTTATATTACTTAACTGAACCCCATTATTCATATCTCTTTATGGTCTAAGAATTTTTCCGTCCTTTTTATCATTCGAAGGTTTTTCATCCCGATTTTACGCGCCTAAGTTTAAATCATCCGTATAAATTATGTTGGGATAGAGACAAATAATCTGGCACCCCATTAAATGCAAAAAGTGAACGCTTTTAAGAAATTAGCCAACTAATCCTAAGAGGAGGCTTAAAGAGGATTATGTTGAGGAAGGTGACCTTTATATTTGGGAGGTTTTTTTCTAACATGGATTATCTTAAGATTCTCCCAATTTAATGGTTTTCCGATAAAGACGCTCTTAGCGGAATATTTTAGGCAAAGCATTGTTTTTAAGCTACGCAATCGACAAATAGTTAATAACTTTTTTCTTTATTTTTGCAAAATGGAGATGACAAAGAACTCTTGTCTGTTTCAGTGGGTCCTGAGTTCATTTCCCCGGTTGAGGTAAGGATCTTTACGATTTACCTTTCAAACATGGCTCAATCATAAGATCATCAACCCAAAGTAAGCAAGCTTGTGAATAAGTCAAATCCTCCTCACTGTACCGATGAGAGTGCATTGCCCTACAGTGGAATATTACAAGCTGATACTTGTGATAGAAACTAATCTCATCAACAGATAGTTACATACATATATAATCCAGCTACCAACCATTTTCCGAATACATATCTCTAAATCTGCTCCATATTTTCATGCAAACAACTCAACCTAATGAATTCGTTAGCTCCTACGATCTTTGCTAAGTGAAACTAACAGGCAAGCTGGAATTCGTTTGCTAACTGGCCGTTCCTATAATCGAGTTAGACTTTCGGTAGATCGGCGTAGGTCATTAGTATTAGAGCTTTAGAGCTAGATTACTAAGTCCATTGGTAGTAGACTAATTATGGTAATCAGTTCAACTGACGGCAAAGCTTCGTGGTACTAAAATCCGGTGATTAGATCGGATTTATTGGACCGGATTGGATGAAGTAATTTTGTCTGAGCTTCACGGGTTAAGTGAGATTCAGCCTTTGAGTTGGTCTTAAGTTCTGTGTACATTTTAGTTTGGCTTGGAAAGCCAATTCGATTGCATACGTTATACTCGTACCTTAAAGTCATTGATATTATCTTGACCTTTTTTTATATAATTCCTTTTAAGGTTATTTTTGCCTAAGTTTATAAAACTAAAATGAGCGATATTTATCTAGAGGAGTAGACGACAGACAAAGTCCGTCTGAAATAAATTAATTGAATTTGAATTAATTAGAGGACGAACTTAGCTAGTTTCAACAAAAGAATAATTTGCTTTATGTCATTACTGTCACTCAAAAGAGATAGTCTTGTGTTTTTTTAAGATTTTATCTTAGAAATACATAAAGTAAAGTAAAAGTAAAGTATTAGCCTGTAATGTCCCACTTGTTGGGCAAAGGCCTCTCGTCTCACTGAAGATATCAGTACAGTGAGGAGGTTAAAAAAATATTTTTAGTCTTTTTTTCTGTGCCTACTGCGTTAAGTCGTTGGCTCAGTAGTTTCAATCGTCAGACCATATTGGAGGCTTTATAACCGAACTTTAGGATTGGTCATTAACCTACTCGAACTTACTGCTTTTATTGGTTTCTTTATTTTAAGCGAACACTACTCATTTTGAATTGAAACTACGTTTACACTTCGCTTTTATTGTCCACTAGCAGCGCCCCGCGGTTTTACCCGCGTTGTGCCCGTTCCCGTGGGAATTTCGGGATTTTTTTTACATAAAAACCTTCCTTTTCGAATCACTCTACCTATTACAAAAAAACGCATCAAAATCCGTTGCGTAATTTTAAAGATTTAAGCATACAGACAGACAAACAGACAGACAGACACGAAAAAGAGACGACTTTATTTTATACTATGTAGTGATTTTTATCTAGTTGCTTCTTTTATCTTAGCAGTCACTAGTTACTCGTATTATGATTGGTCCAAATATACTAATACACTTCAAAATTATACTGTTTAAAAATAAATTAACTTACAACCGGCCTCGTTTTGTAGTCATTACACAACACGGTACAAGTTTTGGGCTCACAACTTTGCAAACTCCAACCAAGTTTGTAGCACTAAAGTGTTCACATTGATTACCACTAATGTGTTTCAAAATGGTCGTACTGAAAACTTTGATTAAAACATTAAACAAGATTTAACTATACTTACGAATTACTTTATTGCGTAACTACCTTTCGATGATGGTAAGTTTGATACTTTGACTCATTCTCATGACTATGTCTTCAATGCCTCCAGATTATATCTTCACATTAATGTTGACTTCACACAATATCTGGTTCTACCCACCTGAGTATGTGTTAATGCTGCTTAAAGGATGACTGTCGGTTGATGGCGGAGCGGAGAAACGGACAAAAATTAATCAATAGGATTGCATAAAATATCTGACCGGAGATTGTATGTAATCCTATAGGTTTATATTCCGCATCAATGGACAGGCACCCTAAAGCTGCAGTAGAATCTATCAGTCAAACGTAACGTTACTAGCTCTTGTGGAAAAGCACCCTTATTATCAAGACATCATTTATATTTACCACGAATCTCTAGATTACCTAATTTCGTCTCTTTAACGGCCAATCATTGTACAGATATCAATTAGATACACTTCTACATAATGATGTTCGTTAGTTCCAAAGATGACCGCAGGCGAGTCGAGTCAGCGTTCATGTCTGACTAATTTCATTAATCTTCCATTGATTGGATTTGCCAGTTTATCAACTTGTTCTTATTATGTTGGCAGTAAAGTCGGAAGTTGCTTAAGTTTTTGCTGTCTGTGTGCTAATGTCGAAGTATACGTTGCTGTTTTGTTTCGAAGTATTTCGCTGCATCATATTTTGTATATTGATTTTTGATATAATTAATTCTCCCCTTCATTCCCCACCAAAGGTGAACAAAGAACACCAATTTTTTATTAATTTCAACTAGCAGCGCCCCGCGGTTTAAGCCGCGTTGTGCCCGTCCCCGTGGAAATTTCGGGAATTTTTATACTTATAAACCTTCCTCTTGAATCACTTTATCTAATTAAAAAACTGCATTAAAATCCGTTGTGTAGTTTTAAAGATCTAAGTATACCCATGTATACAACAGTATATGTATAAAACAAAGTCGCTTTACTTAGTCGACTTTGTTTTATACCATGAGTAGCTTTTTGGCATGGAATTCAAATACTTAATGAGATCTTTTAGCATATTTTCATTTAATTATTGGTATAACTTAACAACAAGTAGCAAAAATATTTATAATCATTTTTGTATCACTTTTAATTTGGAGTTAATCAAGTAAATTCCATAAAAATTCCATAGTAAAACCCTATAGTTTGCTAAGCTGTGCCATCGTGACAGAGATAAACTCTTTAAACACGATTACTTAACTGTAACAGTTTTAAATCCATTCTGTAACACGGTTTTAGTTGAAGAGAAGTTCAGTCTAGGAGCTAATTCAATTAGCTTAGTCGTATATCCCGCTGAGTTAGCCCCGGAAAGGATTATACTGATCAAGCTGAGTCTAACAGACATTGAATATTGATCAGTAACCTTCCTGTCTGGAAAAACAAGCCGAATATTTACATGAATTTGGGGCTTTTTCGAAGTGACGTTTTTGGAAGGAGAATATTGATGTGTAGTTTTCTGTTCGAGGTCAAACTGGTAGGTAAGTAATGTGATGTTTTTACACTTTTATAGGGACTTATAAAGCACTAGCAGCGCCCCGCGGTTTTACCTGCGTTGTGCCCGTTGCTTTGGGAATTTTGGGATGAAAACCTATAGCCTTTCTCGATAAGTGGACTATCCAACACTGAAATAATTTTTCGAACCGGACCAGTAGTTGCTGAGATTAAACAAAACAAACAAACAAATTCTGCAGCTTTATAATATTAGTAAAGATAAGTAAAGTAAATGTAAGTACGTAAAATTTGCAATTTTGTTTGTATGTTTGTGCTGTATCTATCAATCTAATTTGAATAATTCTTTTTATAATGGATAGCCACACTCAACGAGAAGGATATGGGCTATTTTTCATCTCGAAAATTATAGGAGAGCGTGCACGACGCGGGTAAAACCGCGGGGCGCTGCTAGTAATACTATACACACAGCGCAATTGTTTCTCTTATTACTTCGACTGATTACCTTGCTAACTATATTAAACTCGAAGCATAAACTATTCATTATTAAAAGCATAATCAAACCTTCAAACTCACGATACCAATTAAGTTACCCCGATCAATTAGCATATTAAAGATACCGAAAACAGATTAGGAACAATCTTCAAGATCCAATTATAGCAATTTAATGATCCTCATCAATCAGCCGTTGGTAACTTTGAAACACCTCACTAAAATCATAACTGAAGTAAACTAGTTTACATTGAACTGAAATACGGTTCAAACTATTGTAGGTGTTTTCAGTAAGCGGTAGGTAGTCTTGCTAGTCGATTTCTAGAAAGAGATAGACGACTTAAAAAGAGTTGTGTATCATGCTGTCTCACACTAGTGGTGTGTTGTTTTTAGCTATAATGCCCGTTGGAACTTTAAAGCATCAGTTTTGGTTGATTTCAATAAATCGTAAGACTATCTCGGAGACCTAAAAACTCCTATATAATGATTGGCTATTAATCTAATTGAACTTACTTACTAGTTCCAGAAATTAGCAAACAAAAAGACAAAATGTAACTTTTATTTTACATTTTTATCTGGAGTTTCATCCCTATTACAGGAACAGTGGTCACAGCTTCAATTCAAAAGCTAATCAAGCTTAAACTTAAAAAACAGTAAAAAGACAAAAGCTAAATATAATAATATTTATTCCCTTAAAGATACGCCACGGGAATAACTACCCGCCGCGTTCTGTACTCTATGATTTAAAAGCCGCAAATTAGCAAGGATTCGTCTGAGTAAATCTTTGACGTCAATTAATGATCTCGAAGGAATACCGCAGACAGGATCGGGATGAAATGCCAACTGGGTAGGGATGATACCCTGATTCGTACCTATTGGAATGAACGTCGTTAGCTTGCGGTTGCTGAGTAGGATTTGAGTCTGTTTGTCTCGTACTAGCGAAGCGAATTAGGTGCCTATATTTAGTTTACTAATTTTACTTGCAGTATGTTATCAATTTCAATTAGTATGTATTTTGATAGGTATGTGTATTTATATTTATGGTTTTTTTACGAACAAGTGTTTGTTTATTTTGTTTTATTGAAAGTCCTAGAGTTACAAGTGTCCTGTGTATACGTGGTCTAGAAATGTATTGATGAAATTCTGTAAATTGTACTAATCTTCGATCAACAATTACACAACAAAGGTACTACGAGTAATAATTAAAATTGAATACTCCAATTGACAATTGCTTCTTATTCCCCTTTAAATTACAAGTTTGTATGTGTGAATGTTTTATGTATAGCGGGTGTATGCTTCTTTCATTTTAATAAAAACGGGTATAAACCGGACTAAATAGCAGGTGTTGCAAGCATAAGATAAAACAATCCTAAAACTTATCTTCATAACAAAATTGAAGAATTCCTCACTAAATAACTTCGCGTAACTAAGCGTCTTAATTCCAGTTGTCAGTCCTATACCAAAATGAATATGGAGTGGCCGATGATCCCTTAAAAGAAGGGCATCTTAAGGGCATCGTCCTACCAATCAATCACTTGAACGAACCTTTTTTGTTCTTCTCCGTTTTATTCAGATCCTTCTTCAAATATAGATTGATCGGTCGTCTCTCTTAAGTGAACAATGCAGTTTTTGTTGTTTTTCTATATACATATATACTCGTATAGATTACGGTTATTCAATCTAAAGCAAGTTCGACTTAAGTTAAGGACTGGTGAACTAGGTACTGATGAAGTCATAAAATAAAAAATGTGCTCTTATTACTACATAGTATAGAACAAAGTCGCTTTCCGCTGTCTGTCTATCTGTCTGCTCCTATACGAGTATATGCTTAGATCTTTAAAACTACGCAACGAATTTTTACACGATTTTTTAAAACAAATAGAGTGATTCAAGAGGAATGTTTATTTGTATAAAAATTCCCGCAATTCCCACGGAAACGGGCACAACGTGGGCAAAACCACGGGGTGCTTCTAGTTACTAATATTCTACATCATAAAATCAACGAACAATTCATTAGACAATAATATGAAGATGGAAAAAGTAAATCTACATACAAGAAATCTACGTTTCCAGCCTTGTGGAAGATAATACAAATAGCATATCCTTCTAATATGTAATGTAACGAGTGTTTGAAGTATTCGTAAACGTAACAGTGTTATTAATAAAGCTTTCTTATAGGAGACTTTAGCCATGTATAATAATCTATTTATTCGTGTTTTGTTTTTAATACCCCCGTGTATACCTACTATACAAGAGAATCTCTAGGTTTATGAATCAGTTAATACCTAAATATCAGTTAATACTTAAATATTAACTAATTCCCAAAACCAAACAAAAGGTTAACTTATCTATTGTGATAATGTTTACAAAAGTTGATTCAACTTTTTTGATAAGTTAAATAAAGTCCGATAGACAATAAAAAGGTCCCTTGACACTTTTAATTTATTTAGTACTGTTTAAATAATTCTATTTGTTTTCTACAAAGTCAATCTCTAGAGTATTACAGAGTTTCTAAGTTTCCAACCCAATCAACGTCGCGATTATAGCAAATTGGCTCTGCAACCTTTTCTGCAATGAAGTTATACATTGGTATGTATAACTTGGAAAAAAATGAGTCAGTGTTTTTGTTTGACGCTAATATTCTTATATTTTCTTTGAAAATGAGGAATGTTTCAACTTAAAAAGTTTAATTCAACTTTATCGCTTATATTTGCTGCAAAAGAAATAACAAACACAAATTATGATTATTATTTTCTACTGTCCTTTCTCACAGACGTCAAAAGCTTCTTCAGAGATTTAATGAGAGATTTTGACATGTGTTCAATGTTAATTACGTCAATTACGTCAATTACATGTTCAATTAAGGCTAGATTACACCGGGGCAACACTGTGCGGCATTGCGGCATGCCACAAGGCCGCATGCTACAAAGTCAAAAATGTCGCACATTGTGGCAAGGGCACAATGGATTCCATGCGACATTTTTCGTGCGTCAAAAATGTCGCATGGAATTCCATTGTGCCCGGATACAAGATGCGACAGTCTGCCACGTGACGCAAGGTGTTGCCATGCCGCACGGTTCTTGCCACAATGTGCGACATTTTTGACTTTGTAGCATGCGGCCTTGTGGCATGCCGCAATGCCGCACAGTGTTGCCCCGGTGTAATCTAGCCTTTACGTCTATTATTAGGTGTCTTTTAATGAACGTCTGAGTGGGGCAATAAGGTGTTCAGATTGAGCGACTGTATAAGATGCAAGTAAGCAGTCTAGTGAGCCAAAGAATTCGTGCTCTATTGAACTATCAGCTACATGATTATGTCACATTTCGAACTTTTTGTAAGAACTCTGTTTTTGTCAACTCCTATATAGTTCAAAAGCTACTTAACGACGTCCAAGCATTCATGGTATCCATACAAATTCATTAATAAACCATTCCATAAGCCCCATAATAATATCCTGGCATTCATATAATCCATACAAATTATATTTATGTATATAAGTCATGTAAATTCATTGTTAAACCAAAATTTGTCCTCAATTCCACTTAAAGACTGTTTTCGCTGTAACTATTTAGCCTACATCGCCGTCGAATCAAACAAAGGGCACTCAACAAGACTCAGCACTAACCTTAGCAAACATCTTAGGGGTCCGAAAACAGAGGCCAATTAACGCTGTGTTTAGACGGATTTGGAATGTTTATCTGACCAAATTGTGTACGAGCTCGGAGTTAAATGGGTTTTTAAATGTGTGCCTAAAATATTTGAACAGTTGAATTATTTTACTGAAATTGTATATATGTCTTTAAGATAATAATATCTTTATAGTATCTAATATCTTTTTAGAATATCTTTAAGATAATTGTATGCTTTCTTCTTTGATTTAAATGCTACATCTGTATGTTCAAGGAGAAGAAAAAATATTGGAAATAAGTCACATGAAACGTCATGAAATTCCGTATTAAATTCTCAGGATCAGAAATAGTAATCTGGCTAGCACAACTAATGTCACAGAAAGCGACAAAACATGATACAATAAATAGTTTCGTTGAGTACTCAAGTTGATTGGTGGAAATTTTAAAATTCGAATTTTCCGTCAATGTGTCACCAGTGTCACAGTATTTGTCATATTATATCTTGTCGCTTTCTCTCACTTCATTGTATGTACTAGATGGTAGCAACACTTATCACAACGTTTGAACTTCACCCAACACCACTATAGTTCTACATCTTTAGCTTAACTTTAGCTCTTACCTGTAAATTAACGTACGGTGCATCAGCCATCACAGTAGGTACTATGAAACCTCCTTCTCCAGTAGACATGTCGATATCTTGACTATAGATGTCCGTGGTGTCATCGTAGAGTTTGACTCGGACTCGCACACGTTTTTCAGTACTCATGGCTTCGACCTGAAATAAATATTGCTATTATTGTAAGGGTTTATAGTATGTTTGTGGGGAAGTAATGTTTGTACAAGTAAACGCGCTGTTAGGTAATTAGTCATAAATGTCCCACTGCAGGGCAAAGGCCTCCCTACAGTAGAAGGGGGCTACTGATTTGGTGGTTGTGGTTGGGCTGATTGTGGTACGTTCAAAAGAGCCTCTATGGGGCCAAAACTGAATAAAAAATATTTGACTTTGACTTTGACTTTGATTCCAGTCCTGAGCTATTTATATCGGGCCTGTTATATATGTGTTATTTAAATTGAGAAATACTATTCCAAAACACGTCTTACTGCTCCATTAAACCTACCTATATTCTAGTTCTTTAACTAAGTCTTAGATTAGAATTTAATGTCACTTCAAATGAGTCTTATTTGTACTTTATTAAACTGATTTCTTCTTAGCCTGCTTTATTATGGTCTGCCTGATATTGATATCTACGTCAAACTATGCCAAGAAACGGAATAAAAACAAGACAGTTAAATATTATTAATAAAATAAATATTCTGAATTTATTGCTCATATTTCAATATTCCTACCCAAACATAACATTTTCCATAACATTCCCAAACACAACGTTTGTAGATTAAATTAAAAACAAACATATTTAAAAAACAAGAAACGGTATGAAAAAGTATATAAGGAAATTACAACACGATCCAATTTATTATAAAGATCCATACCTATAAGTACCTACCTGTTCCTTAATTCAAAAGCTTAACAAAGTGACAAGGACATTGAACAACCGCCTTTACCTTTAATCAAGCCATTAAATTTAGCCCTACCTGGCTTAGCTCCAAACCCGATGACAGCGGCCGCAGTGAAATATAGCCTTTATTATCACGATAATTTGAAATAGGCTCGAAATAATCGATTAGCAAGGTAACGGTTTTAATAGTTATAAGGTAAAGTGTGAATAATGATTAGGTGAAAATTATGGTACATACTCGTAGTTAATTTGGAATCACTTTTCCCTTGATGATGGCATAATAAGAAACACATAGGTGCCCTTTAAACTTTATCTCTGAAAACAACTATCCTTATGTAGGTTAGTAGCTAACTTTCTAAGGAGTTTTGGATAAGCTAGATATCTCAAAACTTAGTAAGGTTGAAACTTTGTAAGAAAAAATACTTGAAAGCATTGTTGAAAGGTAATTACGAACCCCTATACTGATCAGATCTTACTGTACTGGTCTTCAGAAAGATGAGAAATTTTGAAATTGAGAAACTTCTGCAGTACAATAGTACTGCAGATTTTAGTTAGCTTCAAATGAAGCGAAGCTAACTAAAATGAATAATACTACATTAAACAGCTCCAAAGGTCCTGTATGAGTTGGATCTGTATCCCTTTGCATGCCTCTCAAAAAGATCGGGCTTGTCCCGTGACTTTAAGGAAAATATTATCTTGCATAATACCCAAAATGAAAACGACTTAATATTCAGCAACAAATCTAAATATAAGGAATAAAATCTAAGTGAATAAACAAGAAATTTTACGTTGCAATAAAACGAAATAACCCAAGTATTCGCGAATAGTCCACATTATTCTGTTCATTCCGTACATCTCTGTGCGAATACTGAATCGGTACTATAAAGAGAATGCACCTAATTTTTGTTCCATTTCTTTCCAATTGTTTCCAAAGAATCCTTTGAAAATATTCCTTCGATAGATTTGCAGGAAATATACGTGTATTTCTTCAGAGGTCGATTTTGGCTTACACTTTTGTTTTGGTTTTCAACGCTTCGATAAATACCGGGCGCCTACGCTTTAGCTAGACCAAAGTTCAATTTATTTACGCCAGTGAACGAATTATATTAATGTATTCATAGTGCGTAAAATTCCACTAAGCATTCTTTTAACCTTTTGTTTGCCGGGATTCCAAACACATTAGAAAATCAATTGTGTCTGGCTTGGATCTGCGTTCCGGCATATGGGGAGTTAAGGGACTCATATGAATCAATACATAAAACAAAGTAACCCTCCCTAAGTTCTTTTTAGCCACGCCACGGATTTTGATGCTGTGATTTGTCTATACTCAAATTGCGAAAAAGTAACCCAAAGTATGAAAAAACGCCTACGGTGTGAGCTGCTTAAACTATTGATGATACATAAAAATAATGTTCTACATATTTGCAATACTTATATTGATACATTATATCCCAAAAAATCCTTGGGAATGGCTACAACACGGGTAAGTCCAAGGACACACTACAAGTATTCATATATGCCTCTACCAATGAATGGACGTTACTTACCCTCCCAACAAAAGGCAGTCCAGGCTTGTACCGCCTCCTCATGCTGTCAGCAAACCTCAGCTCCACATAGTGTTGCTCAGCGGCCGGTGCTGCTGAGGTAGTGGTTCCTACTCCGTTCCCAACAGTGATGTCGACGCGAGCTGATGCTCCTCCACAACGGGCTTCGATACGCCAAGTTCCATAGCGGGCACCAGATGCCAGTATGGCGTTTAACTTGCGAACTCCTGTTGACAAATTGTGGTGGTCAATTGTGTGGTTGTTATAACTATGTAAAGTGGTTTAAATCAACATTATTTTCATTTATTGATTTACATTTAAATTTGAGAGTGTTATAGCGCTCGTGGCGTAGTTTGACTACGCAGTGTTAACTCATTGCGATTGTAAGGCAACGTGCAGCTTGGCCCTTACTTGGATGGGTGGCCGATAGTGGCATTTCTATCTGAGCGCTACCGTGCTTTGGAAAGCACGTTGAATTGTCGGTCCCGGTTATATCAATCGTCAGACCATGTCGGAGGCCTTTAGGCGGTCTAAAAACTCCAACACCAGGGTTAGCCTGCTTGAATCCTACTTGAACTTTCTTACTTTTTAGAGTGTTGTGAACCGACTGGTGTGTTTTATTAAAATACTTAGCCATAAACACAAAATAGAGAAATGTTCAGTATTTTTGACACTAAAAACACTGTCTATGAAGGAATTCTTGAAACAAGTAATACATTAATTTCAATCATATGTCTATCATCACTGTTTCTCATGTTCTATTTTAACCTCAAAATAGTATATTCTGATTGGATTTTCAGATATTCTCCTAATAAATACATTTTGCAAACCAAATCAACTATACAAAAAAGTACCCAATGCAGTCATGCAAGTATAAACTTTGTTTTATAACACAGAAAGAAGGTTTTTGAAAATGATACTATGTAATAAACACACGTTTCAACTCATCCAATGCAAATTCGACTTTACATGATGGAATATACAGTTGATATTTTATTGATTTTATTTGAAACTCGTCGGTATTAATTGTATGTGGTGTGTGATTCAAAATGATACTATGTAATAAACACACGTTTCTACTCATCCAATGCAAATTCGACTTTACACGATTAAATATAAAGTTGAGATTTTATTGATTTTATTTAAAACTCGTTGGTATTAACTGTATGTGGTGTGTGAAGGATTTTAATACATCTCTATATTTGTAAAAAGATATAAAAATAGTTTTCGATTTGTTTTCAATCACGTAAGCTTTATACATTTTAAACAAAAATAAACTAAAAATCTGGAATTTCAACGACAGATTCTTGATACGCAAATGTCATAAAGCTAAAAAATCGAATTCATATAGAAGTCTATAATGTTCCACAGCTAGGCAAAAGACACTCAGTTCACCTCAGATACCTAATCAGTACAGTGAGGAGTATTAGGCATTATCACCACGCTTGCCTACTGCGGGTTAATGATCTCAGACCCTATTTGAAATCGAATTCAACAGACATTTATTTATTACTTTCATTGAACTCAGTAAGAATATTTTATTTCTTTATTTTCTTTGATTTCTTTATCTTTAAGAAAAGGGACAGTATAAAGATAAATACTTTTTAACAAAATATTTTACAGGCAATAATTTTCGGTACCGAAATATATCAAAGGGTAAAATAGTTTAAAGGTTTTCTTTGGAAATATAAGAAACCGTAGGAAACATAAGGTGTTGAGTTCATAACTTACAAGGCCTTCGTAAAGTGTAGTCCAGACTGAATCCTGACTTGCTCGAAACCGTAGTCTGTCTTAGTCAGTTTTATGCAATTTTCAGTAAAAAAATAGCCTAACCAATACAAGTTTGGGACAGATGAAAGAGTCTGTTAGGACATTTTGTCTCATCTATTTTTAATCTACTTTAAAAACCGAAAGAAGAAATTTCAATTCGGCTGATATTTATCTCTCCTATATAAAAAAGAGTCATAAAGTCTGCGTCGGAATCACCCGAACAGAGCCCATTGGATTTTAATGTACTAAACGTAAACCCAATGCAAAAACCTAGTTCTTAAATTGATGATGATATTGAAGTAAAGAGAGATGTTTTTAGAGAAGTGAAAAAAAGGGATTTTTATGTTGAAATAAAGGGAGAGAAAGAGAAATAGAGTTTCCCTTCAAGATAGAGACAGAAAGATATGATGACGTTATTGAAATAAAGAGAAAGAGAGTATCTCTCTCTTCAAAAGAGAGACAGAGAGATATGTTTTATGTTTAAAGACAAAAGAAAAACGAAGAAGTCCATCAAAAGTCACTCAAAAGACTGCCTAGACACAGTTCGACGCAAGCTTTTACTTAGACAATGTTTTGCCGGCGGTGAACATGAATTTTTGATGATCGGCTTCTATTCCAACGGCCTTGATCTTTGTTCCTTTCCCTAAAATCCTGATTCTCTCGAGACGCTATTCTGACGATTTTACTTTCAAATATTTTATTAATGCGAACGTTAAGGTGACCGAACTCGTTTTCATTTTACGTGACTTTGAAAACTTTGATTGTTGAATTAATAATCAGA
Organism: Cyclophora albipunctata; assembly: GCA_963082685.1. Taxonomy (NCBI): domain Eukaryota; kingdom Metazoa; phylum Arthropoda; class Insecta; order Lepidoptera; family Geometridae; genus Cyclophora; species Cyclophora albipunctata. The sequence goes on from OY720118.1 coordinate 8,426,646, forward strand.
TTTGATAAAAGGGTTTTATGATTAACTATGAATTGAAAACTTGAATATTAATCTCAGAACGTCTTACAAAATTTCGATCAGGTCACGTGTCACCTGACGCAAGTTTAAAAATGTTTACCCATCAGAAAAGTGCACAACGCCGCTAAAGAAGTTTTCACTTCAAAAATATGCTAGGGTTCCTCAAAGTAAGTTGTGCCAGTTGTCAACGAAAATAAGTCCACAGTCCAGCCAAAGAGCAAAACCACATGAGTTGATAAACTTTAACAAAACACACCCCTTAATCCTTCCAAACTTTTGCTTTTATACTATCAAGTCATACAGAAAGCTCATAAAAAACATTCATCCAGTGTTTTTGTCACGAACACGACGTTTGACTCTGAGAGGGTTTCCCAATGTAATTAATCAAGTAAGGGTGTCTGAAACCCGACTCAACTGGACAGGGTACGATTGCTAACTTTCTATGACAGCACTATTAAATTGTTACATAGTGTTACTATTTTCAGGGGAAGGACGAAAATGACTCGTCACTGGAGTCAGGACTTATCTATAATATAAAAATGAATCGCAAAATGTGTTGCTAAGCGCATAACTTCAGAACGACTGCACCAAATTGTATGATTCTTTTTTTAATTTGCTCCTTATTATTGTCAGGACAAGGTTTTTATATAAGAAAAATAAGGAATAAAAAACTCAAAATTCCCACGGGAACCGCGGGGCACAGCTAGTGTTATTATAATAATATCTGATGTTTAGTATTTCTCTATATTATGTCACATTTAGGATGTTGGTTAATATGTTACTTTTTATCTTGAAATTTACGGGAACTGATAAAGTTAGTTCGAGTGGGTTAGTGGCCAACCCTGGTGTCGAAAGGCCGCCTAAAGACCTCCGACATGGTCTGCTAATTGAAACGATGAGTTCCGATAATTTTATCTCCTATACTACAGAACACGATATAAATAATGATCACAATAAGACCTAAACATCATCAGAGCAGAGAACACTACATTTGCTTTTCCAAATAAAAATAACAAATTCATATGTTGTGTGGGAAATGCACATCGCACAAGTTACTCTATCTGTATCTTTTTCGCGCCTAAACCACAGAATCCATTTTGCTTTGGCTGCTGCTTAAAAAAACTAAACAAAAATTGGTTCACCCATTCGAGAGCTAGAAGCGAAACATAAACAAGTAAAAAATGCGATACACCTTTTCATGTCGAGGATTAACGTCACTATAAAGATTTCTCACTAAAGCTTCTAAGTTTGATATCAACTAATGAAATCTGACTAGCTAGGTTAAGGACAGAGAGGTTGGCAGCTAAATCTGACTTGATCCTCTTGTGTAGTGAAACAGTTCCGACCGGTGGGTTTTTAACATGTCAGTTTCATTAATGTTATATAGGGATAGTGAAACCACTAAACTGTGAATTTCAAACTACATAGATAAGGGTCAAAATGTATAAAAGATTTCATTTGACGCTGTATGGTGTTTATCAAATTACATTGGTCAAATGAGTTCCACTCCGCTCATCTCCGTTTCAGTGGAAACGGAATAATGCATTGAAATTGTCAATCAAGATATTGACATTGTGAACATCTTTTTATAATGCATTGTCGGTTCCACAAGCGAGTCACAAGTTGCGATCGCGCGAGTTTAAAGGTCGGAGTTTAATTCGCAATTCAGCAGGAGACTGCAGACAGCAGGCAGCAGGGCGTTGCAGTCGTCCGCAGTGCAGTCTGCGGTCGCTACTTCGCTCTCAACTTGTAAACAAGCTGAACCCGTACTAAGCTTTTTCAGTGAATGAAATCTATACTTTTTTCAAATGGAAACTACGTTTACAGATACACTTCGCATTTATTTTACACTAGCAGCGCCCCGCGGTTTTACCCGCGTTGTGCCCGTTCCTTTTTACATAAAATTTTTTTACATAAAAACCTTCCTCTTGAATCACTCTACCTATTAAAAAAAACCGCATCAAAATCCATTGCGTAATTTTAATTTTTAAGCATACAGACAAACAGACACGAAACAGAGACGACTTTATTTTATACTATGTAGTGATTTTTATCTGAGGTTTCGGCCCCTTTACCACGGTCACAGAAGACTGTCTAACTTAGACAGTTAGCTAGACTAACTGAGTAAAATGTAAAATAAAAGCGAAGTGTATCCGTAAACTTAGATTCAAGAAACCAGTGTGAACTGTACTCTTTTAGATGTACCTAAAGTAAGCAGTTATATCACCCTATTTATTACCAATTTCACCTTATTCCCGTATCAGCCTATACGTATGATAAATCGTAATCGTTGTTCGCATTGGCAGGCGACTCGTGACCGTAATTTTGTAAAGCAAACAGTTTATAACGATGTTTGAACACGATTTGTTTTGTCAAGGGCTTGGGAAAAGGTTTGGGATTTATTTTTTCAATACGATGTCGATTTAGTAATGAAACATTTTGAGTGTATTGTGAGTGGATGAGTTCTTTACAAAATATTAATGCTGACCGTTCGATATTTGAACATGTGTTATTTGCTTTTTTCACACAAGATTTTCTTCTTTCTTTGTAAGATTATTTTACTTTTCTCACTCGTAGTGAGTGTGTAAAAGGGATTATGACTATACATACTTCGGTACTTAGTTATTTCGGTTTAGCTAAGTATGAGCGATTATTTTTACGGTTTTCATTCTAGAAATTGAGTTAAAAAAAGAATGGAATATGCAAACGTTATTGACAAAAAACATTTTTAACATTTAAATGTGTGAAGAGATACTCTATAATCAAACTAACTAATATATAAAGCTGAGGAGGAATCACAGAAACTACCAATCCGATTAGAATAATTATTTTTGTAATCTTATTCTTCATCGAGTGGACGGTCAACCTGACCAATCCTGGTGTCACAGTTATTGAGCCGCCAAAGGCCTCTGACGTGGCTCATGTAACTACTACTATCCGTAGAAAGTAACCGGGACCGACGGCTTAACGTGCCCTCCGAAGCACGGAATCATCTTACTTATCGGGCAATCAGGTGATACAGCCTGCAATGCCCTAACCAAACTGAGGACAGTCTCACAAAGAGATTTTTGTGAGATATCCCCACCGGGAATCGAACCCGGAACCTCCGGATCGTGAGCCGAGTGCTCAAACCACAAGACCACGGAGGCTGTTAATTTTTGTAATGGATAGCCACATTCAACGGAAAGTTACAGGCTACTTTTTCCCAAAATTCTCACCTGACCTGAACGAGCACTACGCACCATATAAAGCAGGTATCACAAGTGTGGTGTATCTATGATGTCGTTATATTCCAATTACTCAACTCGTTAAGCTACTCAATGTCAACTACACTTAAAAATATACTAAAATCTACAACATTAAATTGAAGCCAACTTATAAACTATTTAAAACCCCAGATAAGAAGCAGAAACAAGAATCTTTTATCAAAACTTGAGTTAATTAGAACTAGCGCTCATTAACTTTGCTCGCCACAAATGAACCGGCCGACTTCACAACTATTTAAAGTAGAATAGTTCTTAGTCAAGCGTCGTCTATCAAAGGTACTAGAGTTACGGAAACGGTAACGAGTTTCATAAGAATTAATTGTCTTTTGACAAGAATTTGTGGGACTACAAGGAGCTGAGGCTGTCATTGTACTTGCTACTTATACTTAGAGCGACTTGCACAAAAACTCTTAATCTATTTAGAAACTTAATGGGCCATATTAATAAACGCGTATTAAGAACATCAAATGGTTAGTTTCTTTCTGACATACGCCATTTTCTGAAGAGCAAAGGAGACAAAACAAAGCGTGAATATGTTTAAGAAATAAAAGCGTTCAGAATTGTATTTTATATTGCACGAAATAGAACACTATTTGAAATGAACGTCATTTGTTTATTAAACATATTTAGGCGCTAAATAAAATGCAGAATGCTTGTGTAATCGGCCCTTAGAGTCATCAAAATTGACGTATTATTTTAAAAAAAAAACGTCAAAACACAGTAATTATTATCCAAAATTAATTATTTAACTGAAATTGTGGCGTTACAATTTTAATCATAAAATAATAAAAAAATGACAATAAGAACCTACACGAATTATATCTGCATTTACAACAATATCTAATAGTAAATCTCATGAAAGTTAATAATAAAATTATTTAAAGAGAAGTTTTTATTAGAAATTTCATTTCATGATAACAATACCATGAATACCTTCCCCAACTAAGAAACTAATTTTAAACTGCAGACAAATTGCATGATCGTAATATAAAACCAATGTTACGTGAGCCTTCTGCTAACAAAACCCAGCCATGAGAACTTGAAAGTTATTAACTTGGAAAGACCAACTTAGATTGGTCATATTCGTGAGCAATACCATCTAATTGTGATGTAACTTATATTATTGTTTCTTTGGCTTTTACTTTGATCGAAGTTATGAGAGAAATGAGATATTAATGTTTATTTATCTTGCTACTTGGCTATCTTATTTGCTCGCACATATTTAGACTTTACCAAGGTAAGGCTTCGTTTGCTGAAAGGAACATTCACGCAAGTAAAATTGTTGCCTCTGTCAAGTTATATTGAACTCTAACTAAATCTAAATTACGTTCAAAAAATGCATGGCGATTCCTCCCAATTATTTTTATTTCCAAAGATAAATCTTTGCCTTGCAATGGTGTACCTACATATCTTAAATATAACCTTACCATTTTAAATTCTTAATTAAAATTTTAAGTTCCATCTCTCATCTCTTTTATACATATTATATCCTTGTCAACGACATTAAAACTTCAACCAATTCAATTTTATGAACTAAATGACAGTTCACTTGGAACCAATTTTCCGTTAACTTATTGAAATATTGTGTACAACCGTTTGGCTATTCGATGAAAGCCTTTCCGTGTCGTCTTGAATAGCACCCCCGTCAAACTTGATAGATTGGATTTACCCGCGGTACATGATTGACTCGCCTTCAAGATTGAGGCACATGTGACGTTTAGTACGTGTTATATTAGGCTCACACTTACTTTTATTTGATAAAGGTTATTGGACTAGCAGTGTTCTACGGATTTACTCGTAATGCCCGATTTCATACAATTCCGGATAAAATTAGTCTTTTAATGTTCGTGCAGATCTGAGGAATACGCTGGGGGCTAGGGAGCTTGGGAAAGGTGATATTCGTGCACTGGAGTCAAGCCACGAGGCCGCCGCGACTCTGCCTTGATTTTGCAGTGAGCGACAAGACACTTGCATGTAAGTGGCTCACCGTCTCTGGGTTTCCCAAGAAATAACTGTCTGCGTTATGGTCACTCTGCTCGCTGAGAGACGACGCCCGCCGCGACTGCAATGCAACTCTGCCTCAACTATACAATAAGAGACATGCCGTTTTCTCTTCATGGGCTACGAGAGGCCTCAGGTCTATGTATAATCTTAAAGCATGAATATGGCTATCATATACAAAAAAGATTTTTCTAAAATCCTACGGGTATTGTTGTCAAATTTTGTAAACAACTCCATATTCCATTTACTAGCCTTTACCAATAAAAAAGGTTCTTGTACCTTCCATTTCTTTCACCTATATAACCTACAAAATGTTTTCGTCTAGACTCCGATCGTAAATCACGTATAAGACGCATGACTTAGCTTTCACGGCTACTTTTATCGTCTTATTACTGTACTAGCAGCGCCCCGCGGTTTTACCCGCGTTGTGCCCGTTCCCGTGGGAGTTTCGGGATTTTTTTTACATAAAAACCTTCCTCTTGAATCACTCTACCTATTACAAAAAACCGCATCAAAATCCGTTGCGTAATTTTAAAGATATATACATACAGACAGACAAACAGACAGACACGAAAAAGAGACGACTTTATTTTATACTATGTAGTGATTATCAATATTTATTATACCTCCCTTTTTTCTTTTCTTGTGTTAACTTACTAATTATGATGCAATACTACTAAATACAAAAGACATTGGAAAGTTTGTGAGAATGTGTGTTTGTGACTCATTCACGCAATAACTATGAACTGAGATTTCGATAAAGCTGTACAGTAATACGAGTTTAGGAAGTACATCAGAATTGTACAAGGAATACATTTTATCCCAAAATTCTCGCGGAAACCGGTACAACTAGGGTAGCCCATATTGCTACTTCCCGTCTTTAACCAATTTTGAAAATGCAAAAGTATGTCTTTACCAATACATGGCAACGATTTAGATGAATTTTGCCATAGATAAGACTTTGAGAAGACTAAAGAGTATTTTTATTACGAAATTCCCACAGGAACGCACTTTGTAACACCGATAGTAAATGTTACCTGGTACACCACATAGGATTACTTTCGGGTCCATGCATATTTCAAAGCCCCTTTTTACTTTTTTCGTTCTATGCATATTCCATATTTTCAGCAACAGCTACACTGTGTTACCGCGAAATAGAGATGTAAATGGAATTAGTATGAGAAGGATTTTCTATGAAATCAACGTTGCCATTGTATTACTGTGTTATTTCAACTGAACTACTATAATTGTAATTGTAATGAGTATAGACACGTATAATGCTATATGTATGACTATATAAGTGTCAGTACCGACGGCAAGATCATTATTCATATTAATTAGACATACCTCATTTTGAATAACTATAGAATGACTTTTCTCCGTTTTCTCAAACCTTCCATGCTGTCGGTACTTCAAAGACAATTTTGACAGGATTTAGACGAGGCCTATGATGCACACTAAGACAATGTGTATGTAAATTACCTTACACAAGTATGACTATGGCGCTCGATAAAATAAATATCTAAAAGTACTCTAACTATTTCAAATGTTACAGAGTTGGTATATTAATAGAAACCGAAATCACGAACTCACCGAAATGTCAATCAATCATTCAAAGACTCTATTGGGATATTTCGACATATTAATTGCAATTCTTTGTTAGAATAGTGGCGATATGGCCTCACTTTCTTTTTACGTCGATTCTTACGCCTGTACTTAGATACAGCAAATGCTTCCTTAGTAGAGATTTAATGAGAGATTTTGACATGTAAAGTATGCAAAATTACGTCAATTAGTGTCGTTTTGTGAACGTCTCTACAGTGACAGTTCCTACTTCGACCTTCCGTAAGTAACTAAATATCACTGTTAGTATATTACATTTCAAGTTTATTGAAACTAAACGGTTCAACTTTAAAGCCATCAAATGATAGTCATCTATCAAATAAACGGTATTATTTCCGGTCGTTATTGAAAGTTTTCAACTCAGGAAATCGAATCTGTCGCATGGCAGATGGAGGCAATCTTACAAGTACAAGAGAACGCTTTTACTAAAGATCACATCCACTGTAGTATTGTTTACGGAATGTCCTTAGGGAGTTTCAGGAAATTCGACACTCACTTGACTTTAAAAATATTTATTTATGTAATCGAGTTGTGTTGAGGTAAACTGTTGTGGGGAAATACGAATGAGTGGAGGGATAAAGTGATATGGTAAGATAAGTTTTTGTTCAAATTGTTTGGTAAAGGTGCTCCCACACTGCCGTTACAAAATGTTTATAAACATTTTTGAACACTAAAACATTTACTAACAAATGTTGTCAATTCTTACATTTTGTTAGGAACTGTTATATGTTATAAGTGCTCCTACACTGATGGAAAGTGTTTACTAACATTTTATAACATTTTGAATCTGGCATTGGCTCGCAGTTTGGTTTTGCGTTCTGAGGCGTCTACACGAAAATGGAAGAAGATTTGCTAATTGGGTAGCTTTCATTTTTTTGTTTAAAAAAAAAGAAAAAGCGCTCTTATTGGATGCGCCGAACGCTTAAAGCTAGAGAAAAACTCACCGACTCACCGCATACCCCGCCGTCACCCGTATAAAATGTTTACAAACAAAATTTTGTTCAAAAATGTTAATTAACATTTACTAACATGAAAACATTTTTTGACTTTGGTGATTAAATGTTAGCTAACAAATGTTTACTAACGTTACTTAACATTCTATAACAGCAGTGTGGGAGCACCTTAAGAAATACATTTTAAGGTTTCATAATAAAAAAATGCATAAGTTTTTAGTAATTCTTTTTAGATGTATTGAGTATGTGCTGTTTTCATAGTATTAACATGATAGTCCCTTAGACTATTTATTTCGTTAGACCATATTGGAGGCCCTTAGACGGACTAAAAGCTCTGACATCAGAGTTGGCCACAAATTTACTCGAACTTTCTTTTTTATATTTTTTATATGGTACTAAATATATCAAATAGTTTTAATAGTTCTTACGCCCCCGTTTAATAGTTATCCCCTTTTAGTTAATTGTCAACTAAATTTACGTCTCTGAGCACAACACTAAGGTAATAAGGAACCAGTAGTTAACCTGTACCTATTAAAAACATCTATTCAAACGACATTTATATTTATCAATTAAATTTGCCTCAAATCCCAAGGCAAAGCAATTTAAGTACAATTCCAAAAATAGAGCTATTGTACAATTTTCTGACAAGAAATTTCAGTTGAATAAATCTTTTCGATAAAAACGGTTCGGTGTTCGATCAATCTATATTAGGGTTGCCTAATTGTTCCCAATTTAGAATTTATTCTTATATAAAGAACTATGTAGATGAGTACCTTGTTATTAATATGATGATTAATTCAGCGTCTAATTGGTGCCTATTATATAATTAGTACCCAGTAGGTATATATGAATTGTATACAGTAAAAAACACTAACGGAAGTATTACGGTACAACTTAACTACTTAGTTCATTCAATATTAAACATTAAACCATGTCGGAGGTCTTTAGGCGGTGTAAGTAAATACTCCGTCGCCAGGGTTGGCCTGAAATAATTATTTCTTGCACTATATTTTATAACTTGCACTATCACATATTTGCACCATTTTGCACCCTGGTAATTCTGATCCTGGACTCACCTTCGTCCATGGAGAGTTCTTCCCAGATCGCCACCTTCGTGCCTGCCGGGTCGCTCAGAGCCACGTATGCGAGTTCACCTCTCACCAAACGTAGATCATGGTCCAGAGCCAAAATCCAGAATGTTACTGAAACAAGAGAAAGACAGTGATCATTTTGTATTAGTGACTACTAAACTAAAAAAGTTCAGACTAAGAGGGAATATAACACAATTTTCATAGTACAAAAGCCATCAAACCTTAACATCGTAGAACTAAATTAATTCAGTACTTGATTTAATTAAACATATCACTTAACTAAATCATGGCCTTAAATAATATCATTTCATTTAAATTCTGAATAATTTGTAAATGAAAGCTTATTATTCAATAACGATGGGAGACTTATTGAATGAAGATATTTCAATATCGTCTAAAAAAAATTATTTCAGAGAATTTTTTGATTAAGTTTTCAAAGGTCAATAAAAGATTTGTCCTTTATTTGTTAACGTAGAAAGAGGGTAGAAAAGCCTTTGTCCTGTAGTGGAACAACACAGACATAATGATCGTCACAATTGTATAAAAAGGTTTCGATGGTTTAACAAGGATTTATATATTACTAGCCGCGCCCCGCGGTGTTACCCGCATTGTACCCGTTCCCGAGGGAGTTTTGGTATAAAATGTATCCATTATGTTATTCTGATGTATAACCTATATTACTGTAAAGTTTCATCTAAATCCGTCAAGTAGTTTTTGCGTGAAAGAGTAACATACATACATCCATACATCCATCCTTACAAACTTTCACATTTATAATATTAGAAGGATTTATACGTAATCAACCATATACAAGATGTCATATATAAATTCTTGCATACACATGTCATAATTTGGACTCATCAAAATCCCACATAACATAGCATCAATTTACTTTACCCAAAAACCCGATTTTTAATTAAACAAAAAACATGAAAGCGGATTGATTACATTCCTTTATACTTTTTAATCAACCCTGTAACGGAATAAGAAGCAAAAAACATTGGCGATGGCGATCCAAAGCAATTTCGTAGAACATTAATTCCAAGATCGGTTCATAAACAACTAAGCTCAGTTTTAGGGTCACAGTTACATAAAATTTGGTCGTAAAAGCAACACAAACTTCGGTAGGAATTAATGATGAAAGCATAAAAACGATATCTGATGTATTTTTTACTGTAGTCGGATGATATTGTTTAGGTAAGTATTTTTTCCAACAATGTTTTCCTAGAACACGTTATGTGACTTTATTATCACTACATATTATAAAACAAAGTCCCCAGCCGCGTCTGTCTGTTCGCGATACACTCAAATACTACTGCACGGATTTTTTAAATAGATAGAGTGATTCTGGCCTTTGCCCAGCAGTGGAACGTCATATATCCCAAGTAACATTTTAAATTGTATAAAAGCTGTATTATGGACTATTTGTTTACTACAGACTGTTAAACTTGCTGTATAAAGACTGTATAGCAAGCTATACAGCCCTTATAACTCTGAAATGGGCCCCAAAATTATACAGCTTTAAGTGTAGATTTAGCTGTATAACAGCTTTATAATAGCTGTACTATTAGCTGGCTAAGATACTATTTAGATACTTTTATACAGCTTCCATTCTCTAATTTTCCTTTTTATTCTTTTATACCGACTCAGGCTTGTGAAAATCTTAATAGAAGAATAAATATATTATAATTGTGTTCGTGGTTGAATTCATTCTCCATTTTATTTCTTAATTTACTATGTGCCAAGGCAGAGACCATATGTGAAGTATAAGTAAAAAAAATATATTAATTACTAAGTGGTACTTAGTACTCTTTCCTGTTTATCGTTGTTGTTATGCTTGCGGCTGATATTTTTATGTGAATATTTATACTAGTTTTAAGCTCAAAACTCACGCCCCTTCGTTTTATGGAATATACATACATTTTTTCTGTAACAACAAATATGTGATCAAATTTAAAAACAGTTTTAACAGTAACCTAGACTGATCTATTGATAGTAAACGTAATTGTGTGTACTATACAGATAAAATCCTTTGTAAATTTGTACTGAAATTTCAAAAATAAACAAAAAAATATCTTGTAAATTTGGAATGCAATTAATAGGTTATGATAAAATGGCGTCCTTAGTGTATACAGCTCTTGCTCTTCTAGTACCCCTTAATGCAGCTTTTTGCATAACAGAGTCGTTATTTGAGAACGTATCTCAGCCTAAAGAGTAATATTGTCTGTACATTAGTATTTAAGTACTGTAGAAGCTGTCTTAAAGTCTTAGTCATATTCATTAATACAGTTAATTAGGGTTCAGTTTAAAATATAGAAAACCTGATTATGACCCAAACCAAGGCCCGTAAGGCGGTGAGCAAGGAATCGGATTGTTTTATCAAAAGTGTTCCAATATTTTCGATAAAACAATCCGATTCCTTGTTGATGGCATTTATATCTTTTTTCTAGTTATAATGATTTTTTTGATAAGTATAATAATATAACTATTAGGCTCTAAAAAAGTAGAAATACTAAAATAAAAGTCTATTTTTATATTTTTGTATCCAATAAATAGGCTGATTTTAAGCTATATTAGTTTCAAAATAATCGATAAGCTGGATAATTGCGTATGCCAACACTCTTTAATCTTCTAAAACACGAATAACTGTAAAAAGGGAAAAATGTACGCCAATCGCATAAGGCTTTAAAAAGGAGTAAATCTAAACTCTTCTACATGAGATAGAATTGTATTACACTATTATAAAGGGAATTGCTTGCTAAGAGTATCCTAGATTTCCGTTGTACAGCTATTATCAAGCTTAACTTGAAGGCTGAACAATAGAGTAATTTTACACCAATACTCAGGCTATAACAATATTTAATGCTCTTGTACAGAAGTAGGTTATACAAAAGTATAATTTGAGAGCAATATACAGTTATTGTCGTATATGTATGCTGAACGCAGTTCTTTACGCCGCTGTCTGTATTTTAGCGTTTTCTAATGCTATTTAAAAGCTGAAGGTACAAATTTAGGCGCTATACAGCCGTTAATCAGCTATACTGTATACAGTTGTACAGTTATGCTTTAGTACAGTCCTAAACATATTATTACACTCTTGTACATCATTTATTAAGCTTATAGCTGGTAATGCGCTCGTATATATAATATTTTTCCGCTTAAATGTTACTTGGGATAGGCTTAAAACTTCTATTGACAGTTATATATTTATTAAATATATTTATTATACCTTATTTCTACTATAGATTATACTAGCAGCGCCCCGCGGTTTTAACCGCGTTGTGCCCGTTCCCGTGGGAATTTCGGGAATTTTTATACACATAAACCTTCCTCTTTCCGTTCCATAGTTTTAATATAATTGATCTTTAAAACTACGCAACTGATTTTGATGTATATACCCAACGGAAATATATACCTTATTGATTGCACTCATATGTACATTAGTGCCTTCACTTCTATGGTCTGAACGTTATATTTTGATTAATTATATTAGGTCTGAGGTCTGATCATAACAAATGCTTTGCTTTTGTACGATTTTGCATAAAAACTACTTATTAATATGGAATAAATTATACTAGCCTAATGAATATGTATAGCAAGGGGAGTGAATAATTTAAAGTTTTCTAGAAGGGGTGAAATATTTCATAGAAATAGGGTAGTATACAACATTGAGAGATGAAGTGACTAGGGTAAATATATTTATCCAATTAAAAAGGGGGCGTCCATAAATCACGTGAGGTTCAAAAGGGGGGGGGGGGGGTCTTTAAAAAAATCACCAAACATCACCACGGGGGAGGGGGGGTTGTAGCAAATATCACGTGTATTTTTTTTCGGAATACAAAACCAAAAGCGGCGTAATAATTTGTTCAATACACTTTTTTATTAGTTCGTTTTTTGGCCACTCGAACTTTAAACTTGTACACGCGCTGTAGGTTATAATGCGCGCACACTGATGCACCGTTGCTAGGCAACGACCGAAGTGAAGTTCCCGCGAGCCGCCAGACAACGTCATGATTCCGTGGTCCGAAGACGTTTAATTTCTTTTTAATTCTTTTTTTTTAAAGTTTTTTTATTTAGTTATTTTTTCATTGCTACTGCATTGAACATTAATTTTGGTTATAATTGTGATCCTTCATTTTCTTTATTAAATAATCTATATCCATTAAACCTGTGTTTTATTCATGTGGTTGCAAAGTTTTGTAGATATGAAAAAATACACGTGATATAGGCTGGGGGGGGGGGGGGGTTGACTGAAACCTCACGATGTATCACCAAGGGGGAGGGGGGGTCAAAAAATGGCAAAAAAAACATCACGTGATTTATGGACGGCCCCAAAGGTAATTGATAGAATAGTTAATTATGAAGTTTTATAATACTAGTGACAAGTCTGTTGGCACAGTGGCATGTGAGAGCGCTTACTCTGTCGGGGGTAGCAGGTTCAATTCCCGCCCTGATTCAACAATATGTGCAGGCTTATTTGTGGACGGACGTTTGGATGTCAATTATGTACTCATATAAAAGAATTTCTAATTGCATAACTAACCGTTTGTGAATTTGTTCTAAAAAATATGATCAGTTTATTGATAACGATCAGTTACATTTTTCATTTGACCCGCCAATTTCTATAAAAACGCAAAAGAGTTCAAATATTCGCCCGCCACGTATCACGCACTCGTGTCTTGCTTCACAAATCTCAACCTTATTTTATGGAATTAAGAACACCCCCTCAGCTCTGTCCGAGCGCCACATATCCTCGCCTTAAGTTTAAGCGAACACTACTCATTTTATATTGGAACTACGTTTACAGATACACTTCGCTTTTATTTCACACTAGCAGCACCCCGCGGTTTTACCCGCGTTGTGTCCATTCCTGTAAGAATTTCGGGATGAAAAATAGCCTATGTTACTCGTGGATAATGTAGCTTTCGGATGGTGAAAGAATTTTTAAAAACGGTCCAGTAGTTTTTGAGCCTATTCATTACAAACAAACAAAGTTTTCCTCTTTACAATATTAGTGTAGATTTTCTTTTGACATTTCGGTTCCTTTACAGGAACTCCGTGGTCACAGAGAGTTGAGTCTTCTGTATCCGTAAACGTTTCAATTCAAAACTGTATTCCGTAGTTACATCTGTAACTATGATTTAGGTCGTAACTCCCTGGAAACCACCAGTTTTGAAACCACTTAACTAAATGTATTTCACTATGTTTCGCCAATTAATTACGCCGAGTAACGTCGGGTTTCTAACTTGTTCTACAGACTTTGCTTCGGGAGGAATTTTCCTTATTAACCTAATGTAATAGGTATGTATTTGTGAGGTTATTTTCAGAAATTAGATAATGCCACGGTTATTGTGAGATGTAGATGAAGATGTAAAAATGGATGCTTTTGAAGTGGAAATGTATTGTATTTTGTATTGTTGGAGTATTTTTACCGAATGCTATAAATATGAGGTGGAAGGAGATAAATTCTTTGTAACCTTTTTTAAATTTTTCGTCTGAGATTTCGGTATTTTTTTAAATTGGATGAAAAATGTTACTGTTTATAATATTGTCTTAATACTGTGTATATACTCGTAGTAGTAACATTTGTATATTATATAGGGATAAAACATCCGAACCGAACAAATTTAGACATGGCTAATTACACCCAAACTAAGCTCTAGGCTTGTTACGAGTATATGGTATCTAATTAACTGATACTCTACATACACAGACGTTCGTCGCCAACAACTATGTCTGCACATATTGTTAACACTGAGAGTGAATTGAAGGCAATCCTCGACATAGTAAGCGCTCTCACATCCCATAATATAACCAAATCTACTTACTCATCTCTCCTGGCCGGTAGTAATGTCTCGCCGGCCTGACTACGACATCTCTCACGGGTCCCAGGAGTCTGATGACGCTGTGACTCTTGGAAGTACATTCGTCATTCCCAACGCACCCCACCGTGGTGTGGAGGGTACAGTGGAACGCTGGTGATGATGGTATCTTGAGAGGTATTATGCCGTATCCTGCAACAATAAGAAAGGAGTTTGGTTTATAAATTGTTGGTGATGAATTATTTATTCATTTATTTCGTGTAGGCCTCTAGAACTTATTCAATTTGGGTGAAACCACTACATATGCGCCTTAATTATAAGTGTCACCAAACAGAAATGAAATCGTTTGTATTTTTATATAAATTGTACAATTCAAGAAATCATAATCATTACATTCATAACAAAGAAACAACAAATAAATATAATTGGTAAATTAGGTGTTTACAATCAAGCCATTTCGATTATTAAAAAAATGTCTCACTGACGGGAGCACGGACCCACCAATTACTTCCATATTAATCGAAATTTACCGACATCTTCAACTAAGTACATCACAAATGATTTCTGCCACTGTACAATCAGCTTCACCTTTCCAATAACAAGATTCACACAAAAACGAGTTCCAATCTCACAAAAATACGTTTCCCAAGAAAAATACAATAAATGGAACTTACACACTCCATTTAAACTTCATTCGAGGACCTTCTATACCTCTACAATAAAGTTGGAGTCACTCCAAATGTCGGAGAAATTCGACGTTGGGTTCGAAACCACTTAAACGAACCAGACACTATTAAAAGGTAAGAATTATTATATCGAATCGAGCGGCGACAGTGGGGACCGTTCATTCGATTATTTTAACTCGATTCAATTGATGTTAAATTGTTTTCTTTGTCAGTTATTGTTGGTAGAAGACTCGGTGATTCCGAATTAAGGACCCGGTGAGTGCTATTGAAATAAATGTTTTGTATACCTGCTTTTATATTGCCAAACGATTTCACATTCTAAAACTGTTGGACTAAGACACATTTTGAAGAAAGAGATGCTCGTTTTTATATGTTGAATTTTCTGGTGTCTATTGAAATAGTAGAGGGGGGCCAAACAATTTTAATGTAACTCAAATGTAGGAGCTATTGAATCTAATGGGAAAATTCCTCTTAAAAATAAGCGGAAACGTATTTTCAAAGAGCTATAAATCACGTTGATGCAATTGAAGAACAGTGATGAATTTTGGTTGGTGTTAGTAGGGAAGATATTTGGAGTTATTTGCGTGGACTATTTTATAAAACATCTTGATCAAATGTTTTAATTAAAATAATAAGTTTGTACCTTAGAAACTCAGAAAGTGTTTTAATATTCAAAAGCATTTTCTAACAATAAAAGTCATTGTGTTGGAATAATATTTTAGAATACTGCGAACATGTGCTACGGGCTACGTATTCTGCTACGATGCTACGAGAAATGCTACGCGGCGTGTTCCGGTGTCGCTCCACTGCTTTTATCGCTTCCTCTATAACTCTATAAAATGATATTATTTTATATTTGAAAATTTTATGAATGAAACTTTAAGCGTTCAAAATGTTTAAGTGAGAGGAGGAAAGAGAACAGAATATCGTTTATTTGAACACTTTAACGAATGTTGAAATGAAAATTGAGATTTTCCGTTTGTTTTTTTTACAGTGAGTTAATTATTTAAAAGCTTTAAGTGACGTACTTACATTATGAAAAGAGAACAAACATTGTACCCTGAACAAACGGAATAAAACAAATCCAAAGAACCCCCTCTTGTTAAAACTCATAAAGCTACTTTAGAGTAAGGACTTTCCTTCATTGTGTTTAACTTCGGACGTCGAATCTCTTTTTTCTTCGAATTCTTTAAAAAATTCAATGCAAAAGACTTTAATTTCCTTAAATTAGGACTAGAAAGAAGTAAGTAGTTTATTTGCATAAATAATTACAGGAACAAGAGTTTACTCCCATGATCCCAAGTTATAACGAAAAAAGGAAGAAAACAGAAATGAGTTAATATAGGTATGTTTTATGAGTGATGAGGGATGTAAACCTCATTCTAAAGGCGGATTGTAAGCAATCTTAATTTTATCTGGCACCTAAATATATTTAATAAACAAATGACGTTCGTTGTAAATAGTGTTCTATGTCATACAATATAAAATACAATTTTGAACGAACTGCTTTTGCTTCTTAAACATATTAAGGTACTAGCTGTGCCCCGCAGTTTCACCCGCAGCGCCCCCGTTGCCGTGGAATTTTGAGATTTTTATTCCTTATTTTTCTTATATAAAAACCTTGTCCTGACAATAAGGAACACATTAAAAAAGAATCATTCAATTTGGTGCAGTCGTTCTGAAGTTATGCGCTTAGTAACTTGAAGAGTTCTTTTGCAAGCCACCCTAAATGTCGAGGCAATGCTTTCTCCGTTTTACAGTTACAGTAAATGTTAACGTAGTAACATAGTAAACGTTTTTAAGACAATCGTGAAAGCAGTTTTAAACCTTAATTTCAGTATAAACTTCTCACCTCTACTCCCAAATATCTATATAACAGTATCTCTTCACAGCTCACTGATTACATACAAGATTCCAGCTAAAATTGGTTCACCTGACATCCGAATACTGCAAGCGAATTTCGACCTTATTCGTCAAATGTACCAAGTAATTTAAGTGCAAATTGGTTTGACGTATTACCATTGGTTAATTAGGTCGGAATTTCTATGTTTGTGAGCTGATTTTAGAAGGTTCTGTTCGGTACTCGTATAATTTTGTACTATAATAATATAAATAAATAGGTTTTTGAAAGTAGGAAGTAGAGAAATAGTAATGAAATTAATATCTATGTCATAGAATTACTACAAGCCAGTGACGTCATGATCACTCATTCTAACATGTTTGTAATCACAATAAATCAATCACATTCTGGGGTATATAAGGTAGTAGAAACCATACAAGTGTACCATGTATCAGACCAAAATAGCTAGCAGACAATTTTACAAATATTATACTCTTCAGCTTTATATATACTCCGGATATATTCCCCGGGACAAATCCACACACGGTTAATTCGTCTCAAACTAAGCTTAGGCTTGTAATGTCACTTTTGTAAGAATTGAAATTAAATTATTTTATTAAACTCGGGCCAGGATAGGTAATAGAGACATAGAGACAGAGAAAACATGACAGAAATATGTCATGAATGGAATGTATCAAATTGGCAAAGTCAAAAAGGAATTAGTTACACATTTCCAAAGTATTCTCAAAATCTCATTCGCCATGAGTACAAATCAAAGTAACATAATTTATCCCTTCACTGTGAACAAAGATAATTCAATCAGAGAGGATATAGACGCCTTATACTTACAACCTTAGATAATCCTCGAAGGAACACTCGCTCTTAACTTCAAACATCTAAAGTCTAAACTCGTTCAAACTTATAAAGTGAGAAATTTGATCTTGGGAATTTAGAAGTGATATAAGGAAGCAATAAATTCCGATTTAATTTTCCAAGTTAATGTTTAGTATAAGGTATTTAATTAAGTGAAGTGGACTTAAGAATGTCAAACGAAAATCGAGATTAATTGCGACGATCATAACAGTTGTTTATCTCTCAAGTTTGGAGTTAGAAGTGAAATATGTAAAGAGACATTACTAAAGTTAATGAAGATTAATTGAATAAATTTTAAATTAAATTAGTTTTTACTTTTAAGTCAATTAAGATTAGCTAATCTTTGTAATTAAAACTTTGCATTAGATAAAATAGTTCGATAGATGAATAGAGCAAGAGACTTACAGACTACTGCATTTCTAGTTAACAGTATAAGTATTAAGTTAGCATCAATAAAGTGCAGGACACACATAGTGCGGCTGTGGGCTGGGTAGGGGCCGTTCCATTCCTTGTATTTGTACGAAAGGTGCAACACAGTCGCTTTGATATGTACCCGCTCTACGTGTGTCATGCGCTTTATAACAAAATTTCAAATCAACAGTTTACTAAAATCAAGCATTTCATAAAATAATCTATACCAATATTATAAAGAGGTAAAATTCATACATTAGTTTGTATGTTCGAGCTAATCTCTAGAATTACCAGTCCGATTTGAATAATTATTTTAGTAATAGATAGCCACATTCAACGGAAAGGTTATAACGCTTTTTCATCCCGAAATTACCATGGTAACGGACACAACATAGGTAAAACCGCGGGGCGCTGCTCGTTTAATATTATCAAATAATTCAAGCCTAAAATTGGTTGCTCTTTTCAAAAATTACATGCTTTATAATAAATAATATTCTTTTTATTTGCTAATAATTAATTATAAATATAATTGCTTTATAATAAATAAATACCACACAAGGAGGTTCATCCCATAAAATTGTCAAGCCAAATTAATCTCTCTCTCATTCGTCGCTCAGTCAATTCCAAAGCAATTTATCTGAGACATGTTAACCGCTCACTAAATCAGTTTCTCTGGTAAATTAGAAAAGTATCCATCGACAGGTTTTATAGACGGGATTCAATTAAAACTTTCAAACAACGTTATGAACTAGTTCAGATTGTTGCAAAGTGCTTGTTCAGAAAATAAAGTTTGTTTGACTTTTCTGAGACGGTTATATGTAGGTACTAGAAAAAGTGGTTAACTAATTAGGTATGTAGTAAAATTATCAGTATTGGTTGTTTCAATGGTTAGACCATATCGAAGGCCTTTAGGCGATCTAAAAAACTCCGACACCAGCTCAAGTTCACTTTACTGATGCAGTAACTATAATGAATTGCTTTCTTTCTTGATGCACATCACTCACTCTGCAGTAAATTCATACTCACTCATACTCACTCACGTTGTAAATGCGCAATTAAAATTTGTATAAAAAAATTACCCATTATCCAAACAAAATGAAAATGTTTTGAATAAAATCTTTATTTATAACCGAAATGTTAAAATTGCACCGCAAACTTCGGGGTTAAATTAACAAACCGGGTTGGTTTGAAGGTTCCGCATTCAATTTCCGGCCGGGGTTGAACTCAATGTTGTTGTTTCAAACAATGTTTTTGTGACGTCATTTTTGTGAATTTTTGTTAAAGTAATTTAAGAATATACATTAATACAAACAAGACAATTAAACGTGCCTTCCGAAGCATTGTGCATTGTAGCACTCAGTCTTCTTCTTATTCATCGAGTGGATGGCCAACCTGACCAATCCTGGTGTCAGAGTTAGAAGCCTCTGACATGGCTCATGTAACGACTACTATCCGTAGAAAGTAACCGGGACCGACGGCTTAACGTGCCTCCCGAAGCACGGAATCATCTTACTTTTCGGGCAATAAGGTGATTCAGCCTGCAATGCCCTAACCAAACTGAGGACAGTCTCACAAAGAGAATTTTGTAAAACATTGTCCCCACCGGGAATCGAACCCGGAACCTCCGGATCGTGAGCCGAGCGCTCAAACCACAAGACCACGGAGGCTGTTAAGGCTGTAGCACTCAGTTAGAAATGGTTGGATTGGTCACCCATCCAAGACGTGATGCTGGCTGTGAGCGTTGCAGATACTTATTTCGTCTATAGTTCTGACTTGTAAGATTTTTGAAAGTAGAATTATGCTTTATTAAAATCCTAGCCATCTGAATAATAAAAATGCTTACGTAATGCTTGTTATTAAAGGTTCAAGTAAGTATTTTATAATTTTGTCTAGACCAAAAAATATCTTAACTTTCATCATTTTTTAAACTAACAGTCTTTATTAAAAACTCTGAAAAATACTTGAATAACTCGTCTTATTGCAATATATTAGGTGTAGTAAACGTTTTTTTATTAGCTCCTAAAATATTTTTCATAAGCGGTATCTAGAAAGTAAATAAAAATAAATCTATTGTTTGAAACATTACATTAAATTTAACGCACATATTTTTATTCTCGTTGAAGTTTAACTAAGCAAGCTGCGAGTTTAATAGCTCAAGAACTCTCCTGCGTTCTTTTGTACTCGCCAACCACAAACTTGCCGCTTGTAACCTCGCTAACTCGCTACCTTACGACGGCTACTGTATACTATGAATTACTCCCAAGTCCTATTCTTTATCATCATAGAAGAAGCAAACTAACGTAACACGACGCTACAGAGATCAAACAATACTTAACTACATACAATAACAACTCCAACAACAAACACATACCAAAACACACCTAATCCACAATTAAATAGAAGCTAATTTCCCGGACACCATCCATTATCCAGGCAATTTCTCGCTTACGCTGGAAACTTGATCTAGGTTTGTTTAACTGATAAAATTGGTGGAGTTTTGTCGTACCCGCATTGGCGTAGCAGACGGCGCGGCGGCAAAATGACGTCTGCAACGTAAAACAAGTGAACAGAGAATTGCATCCCATACGGTACCATGTTTTGCATTGCGAAAATGTTTCGTAGTTTACACTGGATGTGTTTTGTTCATCAGAGTAAAGTGAGGTACGTGAAACTTGTGTAGTTGAGATGGATCGTTTGAGTTGAGGGTTTCAACTTTGATTTATTATATTTCTTTGTAGTGTTGGACTTATTTTTGCGCAAGACATACGTAGTGCGGGTCGAGTGACGTTTTGTCCTTGTATTTGTTTTAAAGGCACTGTGTCCTTAGGCTTTAACTAATAAGAACTTTTACCAAAATATTCTAAATTGCACACAATGTATTCATTTTTAATACAAATCAATACATACAATAATCAATACATACAATCTAAACGATTCTTTAAACGACTGCTTAATAAATAATTAAACATATCTTTAACATCAAATATTGTATTGTGACTATTAACGATAATGAAGTGTAGAAGAAGTGTAGTCCAATAAAAAGAAAAACAAGACAAAAAACCCCAACAAATACACAAGGGTTAAAACATAACGTAAACAAACAATAGCAACTAATGAGGAACATCGAACACAAAAATGTTAACAAGAGCAACATGAACCTTTCAAATATAAACACAAATAAGAGATCTGATGAGCTCATTGTTTACGGAGCAAAGAATCCTCCAGCGAATAGCATAACAAATTCCAGGGCCGAAGACCGCACTTGTAGCGTTCGCAAAAAGAGTAGCACTCCAACTGCCAACTAACCAGAGGTTGACTCCACTGCTCTTATTTTCACAGAAAAAAATGCAAAAAACAGCAACCCGATAACGAGAGCATTGGACCGTATTGGGTTTTGTAAAAACGTTAGAGATAGACTTGTTTTGGATAAAAAAAAATATTCAGTATATCCGTAAATTGAATCTGTTGGAAATAGCGTTGAATTTAGAGTTTCGGATATATGCAAATGTTTTGCGGATGCGAAAATATTGAGAGACAAATTGCAATGTTTGTTTTTGTCCGTCGGCTGTATCAATCATCTTGTGATGGCGGCTCGTACGCGACAGCTTTTATTGGCCACAATTTATTATTACGCTTTTGAGGTTGTATTTTAAGGCATAAAATGGAATGTAAATTCGTTGCAATTTTAATGATTACAATGTGATTAACATTTTGTTCCGTTTGATTTACATGCTACAATAATGAGGGATAATTAGTTACGGTAATATCAATTGTATTAATATGATATTGAGTATTATCGATATACGCCTAACGACTGTACTTATAGACGTCAAATACTTAGTAGAAATGAAGAAATTTAATGAGTGATTAGCACATGTAATGTCTCAAAAATTACGTCAATCAGTTAAGTATCGTTTAGAAATAGACATGAAACAGTAAGGAATGAAAATTTACATTCCTGATGAGTCTGTGGTTTAAAAACTTGTTGGACTTTGGTCAGATAATGCTGCCTAATAAAGAAGATTATCAAGAGAGTAAAAAACAAACTCTTCCTTACGTTTATAAAAATGTAAATAGTTACTAAGCTCTTATTCTATATTCAACTGCATGGAAGTATAAACATAGATATGTCTACCAAACTTTTATTGATACAGTACTGACACTATGATATCTAGCAAGTGAAAAATATTGCTCAATACTACACAGTAAGCCGTGCCAAGTTTCTTGCGACGAACTCAAGGCAAATCCGTCTATGCTGCGGAAAATTGGAACCTTTACTCGGAATTTTATTTACCAGTCAGTTCACAGGAATACGAACCAAAATAAATATCAGAAGTTCGAAATATAAAAACGTAAAACTATTGGAAATGTGAAGCGCAACAAATACAGCTTCATCACTGTATAATAATAAAATTTGAAAACACAAAAGGGCTCTTAGTTTTCTTCAAAGTATTTTATAAAAGAAAACAACGCTTATCTAAGAAAGGAATCACAATAACACTACAATAAAGAACGCTTTCAAAAGGGCAAATTTAAAATGAACTGCTTAATATTCTTGGAATAAAATAAAATTTCCATAAGCACAAAGCGACAATATACGCTAATATTTTGTTCGGGCAGTGTTTTGCATAGAAATCTGAGAGATTGGCTTTGTCCGCACTCGCAAACAAGCAGAGTTTGTATTCAAAGGCGTTCGACGTCTAACAGGAAATGATTGAATTGGACGAATAAAAAGTTATGAAAAGATATCGGTTTTCTCCCTCATGATACAATAGGCGAATCTGAATTGTTGGAACTTTCCAAATAACATTATTTTCAATTTGTTGCAGTGAATAAGCTTGGGAATATTGAGTCAAACTCATGATACAGTGTCTCTTCTATGTCAAATATAGGGTTCGACATTTAGGGAGATTGCATAATAATATCGTCTCGTAAGATGGTCCCAACACATTTTTTTTATGAAAAGTGGTACCAAAACTATAACAACAATAACATCTACTATACTAATATATAAAGAGGTAAAATTTGTAAGTTTATTTGTTTGTATGTTCGAGCTTATCTCTAGAATTACTATTTCGATTTGGATAATTCTTTATGTTATAGATAGCCAGATTCAACGGAAAGGTTATAGGCTATTTTTCATCACGAAATTCGTACGGGGACGGGCAAAACGCGGGTAATACCGCGGAGCGTTGCTAGTATACTATAAAAAAGTTATCAAATCTCATAGCGAAGCTCCATAGTCAAAACATACGGCCTGGTTAAGTAAAGGTAGGAAGCTTGCAAGTCGCTTGACTCATCTTGGCTTCCATACCTCTAGATATGCTTATCTAGAGGTATGGAAGCCAAGATGAGTCAAGCGACAAGATTCAGCTTGAAAAAGAGGCCACTAATGACATTAGTATTTAAGCATACTGTGCTCAAAAGTTGCATTAAATTTCAGGTCTTAGTATTTTTAATAGACCGCGCTGGTCTAAACATTTAACACTAGGGTATTGTAGAACTCGCGTAGTTTGACTTAGCGATGTTTACACATTGTGATTGTTAAGCAACGTGCAGGTCGGCCATGGATAAGCGGCCGATAGTGGCATTACTATCTGAGTGCTAAAAAGTGGGTCAGTGGCCAACTCTGGTGTCGGAGATTTTAGACCGCATAAAGGCTTCCGACATGGTCTGGCGATTGACGGTGACCCGAAACACGGTAGCGCTCAGATAGAAATGCAACTATCGGCCACCCATCCAAGTAGGGGCCGAGCTGCACGTTGCTTAACAATCGGCGAGCGCTACAATAGTACTACTAGTGCTATATCAACATCTTCGATCATGCTTCGGTGTTAAGTTATAACTTATTCTTGCTTAAACTATCAGACGTACAACAATTATTATCATAAATTATAAAATAAAGCACTATAACAACAATTTAAACTTCCATTTCCGACTTCCGACACATGTAAAAAAAATTAAAAACCACAAATACATAATGACACATATTCTTTTATGAAGAGCAAATAGTTGAACAATTTTAACAAAAGCTCGGAAAGTAATAAAGCTGTGTGATAAAATAAACGATTCTTGCTTTTTAAAATTCGAACCAACATTCATGATTTTACAGGGAGTTGGGAATGAATGTACTTATTAAATTCATTGATTCGTATTAATTTTAATATGAAGCCGGGACTGGCTATATCGTAATGTGGGTTGTCCCCTGATATTTGTAGTCAATCAAGGCACCGTTCTGTCTGATTGAGATGTTCGCAAATTGACAAAGTTATATTATAATGTATGTATTTGTAAGTTTTAATATAATATTAATCTTGTGTTAATATCTTCAGTGAGTTCAGGCCATTGCCTTTGACATTACAAGCTAATACCTTTTTTTTAATAGCCTGAGGTTGATGGTGTGAAGGAAGTGAATGGATGTAAAAGAATAAAGGAAGAGCTTTGTCCAAAAGTGACAAAGATCTAAAATCTTGTAGAAAATCGTATAATAAAGACATAATACTGTATACTGTCTCTCACGAGGGCCTTTGAGGTATGTCTGTATGTCTGTCTATGAATAAAAAATAAAAAAATAAAAAAATAAAATAGGTAACTGTACATACATATTGTCTTAGAGTGTATCATGGTCCACGTCAAAATCCTGTCTTTGAAGTAGTGACAGTATGATAGGTTTGAGTAAACAGAGAAAAGTTATTCAATAGTTACTGGCAGTGAGATGTCAAATGAATATAAACAAAGGTTTTGTCAACGGTGCTGATGGTTACGCACACAAAGACGCGTGTCTATACTCATTACAACTACAAGTATTATAATTCAGGGGCGCTCGTGAATTGAAACAAGTATAGATCAATAAAGTATAAAAACAAATGGTTCATCATAATATGTTTTGATTAATCAAAATAACAAACGGCTCTTCTCAGAGCCAAAACAACAAAAAAGGCACTTTTCAGCGCCAAACAACAAAACTCTATTAAAACCCGCTCTTAACACCATATCTATAAACATAGAAGGCTTCTCACAGACTAAAGCCGATATTCTCTCTAACCTTTGCAAACAAACTCATTGTCATGTTCTTTGCATTCAAGAAACGCACAGAGACTCGGCGGCCGCCCGACCTCAAATACCCGGCATGTCACTCATAGCAGAAATTCCTCACTCGAAACATGGTAGTGCAATATTTGCCAGGCCCGACCTTTTAGTAGAGTCAGCGTCTTCTATCCTTTCGCCTAACCATACAGAAATTCTCTCCATCGATATAGGCACCTGTTCTGTTACATCAGTATACAGCCCCCCTGGTGAAACCTTTGACTTCCAAGATACTATAGAGTTCAACAAACACAGTACCAGAATTGTTGTAGGAGACTTTAACAGCCACAGCCCCACATGGGGATATACTGACTTGGATGACAGCGGGGAATCAGTAGAGACCTGGGCAGAAGTAAAAAACCTGGAATTATTACATAACCCTAAACTCCCAGCCTCGTTCAACAGCGGTCGATGGATGAGAGGATACAATCCGGATCTCATTTTCGTTTCCCCAAAAATAGCCCAAAATACAGTAAAGATAACTTGCCCACCGATACCCCGTACTCAACATAGACCAATAATGTGCAGTATACAGGCTGTCATTAAGCCAAATATAGTACCCTTCAGACGTAGGTTTAATTTCAAGAAAGCTGACTGGGATCGATTTGCGGCTAAAGTGGACGAAAACCTGCAAGGTGTTAAACCAACCCCGGAAAACTACGACACATTTGTCAAGGTGGTATGGGAAGCATCTCGCCAACATATCCCACGCGGCTGTAGCACCGCTTACATCCCCGGGCTTGATCGGGACTCAGCCAGCCTCTTAGACACGTACACATCTTCATTCTCCGAAGATCCATTTTCTGAAACCACACACTCACTTGGGGAGGAAGTAATGACATTAATAGCGAAAAACCGTCAGGAAAAATGGATCCAACTGGTAGAGTCTGTAGATATGGCTCACAACAGCAAAAAAGCCTGGAGTACTCTCCGAAAACTGACTAGCGACCCACTAATTGCTACACAACCAGGCCCAGTAACTGCCAATCAGGTTGCCCACCAGCTCCTTCTGAACGGCAAACCAAGACACAAAATCCCTAAACCTAAGCGTCCTATAATATCCACAAGTAACAGTTCCCAACCTATCAGTAAACCCTTCACCCTCGCTGACATTAAAAACTGCCTTAGATCTTTGAAGACTGGAAAAGCCACCGGTGTAGACGATATATCTGTGGAGCAACTAAAGCATCTTGGTTCTATAGCTGTCTCCTGGCTCCTTAAGATGTTCAATACTTGCATAAGCTCTTCGAAGATTCCAAAACAGTGGCGAAAATCTAAAATTATCGCCTTACTTAAGCCAGGGAAGTCACCCAACGACCCAAAGAATTTCCGGCCAATCTCATTATTATGTCACACTTATAAACTATTCGAACGTTTGTTCTTGAACCGTCTAACCCCACTTATTGATCCCCAATTAATACCTGAGCAAGCGGGATTCCGCCCCGGGAAGTCTTGTTGTGCGCAGGTATTAAACCTTACACAACACATCGAGGACGGCTTTGAGAAAGGCCTAGTGACTGGAGCAGCTTTTGTCGACCTTAGTGCAGCTTACGACACTGTTACCATCAAGCGTCTCCTTGAAAAAGTGGCTACTCTTACAAACGACATACTCTTCGTAAGAATCCTCGGTGAAATGCTACAGAACCGACGATTCCAAGTTCACCTACTCAATCAAAAGAGCAGGTGGAGGACCCAGAAGAATGGCCTTCCGCAGGGTAGTGTTCTAGCACCGATTCTTTTCAACATTTATACAAACGACCAACCACTCCACCCTTCTACTCGCCGTTTTATCTATGCTGATGACCTGGCACTAACTTCCCAAGCAAAGGACTTCGGAGAAATAGAGACACATTTAACATCCTCTCTACAACAGCTCACCGACTACTATAAAATAAACTCGCTTCAGCCGAACCCCAATAAAACCGAGTCTTGCGCCTTTCACCTTAGGAACCAAGAGGCTAATAGGGCCCTTAAGATCAAGTGGGACGGCGTAGATATTAAACACAACCCCAAGCCTAAATATCTCGGCGTCACTTTGGACCGGTCTCTGACTTATAGGGAGAACTGCCTACAATTGAAGTCCAAAGTCAGTTCCAGGAACAATATCCTACGTCGTCTCACGTCTACCCACTGGGGGGCATCACCAAAAGTTCTTCGCACCAGCAGCCTGGCCCTATGCTACGCAGCAGGCGAGTACGCGAGCCCAGTCTGGGCACGTTCTTCGCATGCGAAAGAGGTTGATGTTGCCCTAAACGCCTCTTGCCGAATAATAACTGGCACATTAAAACCCACCCCCCTCCCATACTTATACAGCCTGGCTGGCATAGCTCCACCCAGTGTACGACGGAAAATTGCCTGCTCTGTGGAAAGATATAAACAGAAGCGGGATAGCAGGCACCCACTCCATAATCTGTCTCCACCACCGTCGCGCCTAAGGAGCCGTAACAGCTTCCTCAGACAGCCTAGTCTGAGTGAAAGGCTTGCTCCTAAAACCAGGCTGGAGCTATGGAAAAATAAGTTCCCCCCTCCGTCACCGTTCACTCCGCTATCTGAGAAACTGCCGCCGGGTGGCAATCTTCCCTGGGCAGTTTGGAAGTCACTTAATAGGCTCCGAACTGGTGTTGGAAGATGCCAAGAAAACCGTGTTAGGTGGGGTTTCTCGGATAACGATAGCTGCAAGTGTGGAGCTGTCCAAACAATGCCTCATTTGCTACAGTGCCCGAGCAGCCCCGTGTCCTGCACTGTGGAGGATGTTTGGAGGGCAAATGACAGTGCAATAGACCTGGCCAAATTTTGGTCTAAACTTATTTAATTTAATTTAAATAATCATCTCGACTCGAAAAGAAGAAGAATATGTTTCAACTAGTGAATATAATTGCGTCATTCAAAAAGTTCTTATAACTGCATAATAAGCAGAAATGCCTACTCGTATTATACCTAAAAAGAACGAAGATATAACAACCGCTTTTCGCCATAAATCTACATTTTATGGGCAATTCACACCTAATCAAACATCTTCATACAGGCACCCAACTAAGTACAGTTGCATACACAAATTACCGTTTACCGTAAAAATTTATTGGAACGTAAAACGGGCAGAAAATGAGAGAACGTTAACAAGAACGCTTTCCTTTTAACCGTTTGATCACAGATATAGAACTTCGGATAGATAGGGCAAGCGAAATGTTTAAGTGACTTAATAACGAGTTTGGCGTAGTATCTTTGTAATATTCAAGGAGTTAATAATTGGGGCAATTCAAGAGCCGCTAAAGATGACAATTTTCGGTGAATTTTATGATATTTTATTTTATTTGTATTTTAGGTAAAGTAATGTATTATAGATTGTATAATTGTACTGTATTTTAAGTGGGAGCCATGAAGGACTCAAGTTATTACATTTAGGAAAGGCAGACGTAATCAGAGACAGAATTGGTGATATCAAACACGAATCATTTTATCTTATCTTTGGTGAGAAGAAGAGACCTTGGCCATGCAGTGGAATATTACAGGCCTTTTTTTTCTAACCGACACTTTCTAAGAAAATGAATCCATCGCCATCCCAAAGTCCGCATGACATAAGACTCCACTTTAATAACAAGTCCCATCTTCAATAAAATTTGTCTTCTCTATCCGTTCGATATCCTTGACTTTCATAGAAGCTGTAATTTTTCCGTTTCATCTGATGAGACAGGCGCAGCTGACACCTCGCCACGGTTCGTTAGAGCCGACTGCAGGCCAAATCTGATTTCTCAGATGGAATTAGCAATCACTTTGTATAGCACCTAGACTGGAAACGACGCGGATAATGTTAGACATTTTGCTGGAGGTGATTTTAAATTATGCTATTTTAAATGTTTTTCAGTAGTTTGTGTTGTGATGGTGCGGCATAATTTATGTAAAAAAATAATGAACAGTAAGTAAGTAAGTTAGAGTGGGTTGGTGGTCAACCCTGGGATCGGAGTTTTAGACCGCCTAAAGGCCTTCATACTTACTACTTACTTACTGCCGCACTGCTGTTATAAATTTTCATACATTACATGTCAAAAATTTGAAACAAAAAACGTTTATTGAACGTTCTCAAGAATTTGAACGGTTGATAAACAAACAACACATTTACACTATTTATAATAATTGCATAAGTAACATTAAGAAAAACAATAAACAGCAATGTTTATTAACATGTAACGTCTGTACACCCTGAGGTTTAAGCTAAAACACTATCAGTTAGTCTTCTGTGACCACGGTTCCTAACAAAAATCGAAACGTGAGATAAAAATATGAAATAGAAGTTATACTAAATGAAACACGTCTGTATCGCGGTAGGATATATAACGCGAATTACACCACTGACCACTAGTGGTGTAATCCGCTCGAAACGTCGGGTACGTATTTTAATAAATATGTTATATATTCTATCGCTATACAGACTCGTTTCATTTAGTATAATGAGAGCAAATCGAGTGAGTTTAAAAAGTATGATACAATAGAAGTGTACGTACGAGTACTTTCAATTCAAATGGTTCTACGAGTACTTGGGTTTGGTATGAAATGGTTGGATTATTCGTATTCACTAAACGAAATACCTATATTGTTGCCATACTTTAAGTAAACGGAGTATTTTGCTGTATGGCTACATAGTCTATTTTAAAAATGATCTCTTCAGATATTATAGAAGCATAATATTAAATTAAATCTTTGAAAAAGTCCTACTAATTATAATTAGTTAATTAATTTGTGAGGATGTAGAATGTGTTTATGATCCTTATTCATGCAAAAACTATAAAACCGATTTGTATGAAAACTGATACAATCTAAAGAGTCTGGAAGATTACATAACCTACTCGTACATTTAATATCGCAATTTTCAGAGGACTGTTACACTACGAGCAAAAACGCTGACAATAATCACTACATAGTATAAAATAAAGTCGTCTCTGTTTCGTGTCTGTTTGTCTGTCTGTATGCTTAAATCTTTAAAATTACGCAACGGATTTTGATGCGGTTTTTTGTAATAGGTAGAGTGATTCAAGAGGAAGGTTTTTATGTAAAAAAAATCCCGAAATTCCCACGGGGACGGGTACAACGCGGGTAAAACCGCGGGGCGCTGCTAGTATAAAATAAAGTCGTCTCTTTTTCGTGTCTGTCACACTGTTTGTCTGTCTGTATGCCTTAATCTTTAAAATTACGCAACGGATTTTGATGCGGTTTTTTGTAATAGGTAGAGTGATTCAAGAGGAAGGATTTTATGTAAAAAAATTCCCGAAATTCCCACGGGAACGGGCACAACGCAGGTAAAACCGCGGGGCGCTGCTAGTATATAATAATTTAAAAATAGTGACTGGGAAACTTGAAATAGTGTATCAATACTCATCAACATCAAATGTTATCGATACATCAACATCTCGATTGAACGATGCAACCCTGTTTCATTAAGCCGAGCGTCGATATCTAGTCGGCATCTTTGAAGTAGGAGCTAATCGCTTAGAGCTATTAACATTCGATTAATTACGATCAGACGAACTGATTATTCTTTGTCGTTTCGAACTTCATTAAGCATTCAAGCGTGTTCTATTTCAGGGAAGATTTTC
The DNA here is from genome assembly GCA_963082685.1 of Cyclophora albipunctata. Lineage (NCBI taxonomy): Eukaryota > Metazoa > Arthropoda > Insecta > Lepidoptera > Geometridae > Cyclophora > Cyclophora albipunctata. The sequence goes on from OY720118.1 coordinate 8,457,904, forward strand.
ATTAGATTTAGAGCAACTGATTGGTTTGGTTTGATGGTGATGATGATGATTATTCAGGTACTATTTTTTGAATTACGGTAACTCAATATACAGGTACCTTTTCAAAAAGTTTCTAAGTTTGAGAAGGAATTTAATAGATCTCTGAAATTTTAAAGACATGAAAAAATAACGATGAAAAACAAAGCTTCTTTTACCATCATACTTCGGTGAAGATAGAAAAGCGTCTACAGACTCATATCCAATAGTGTCTGAGTTGTCCATTGCTTAACAATCACTATGAACAACGATAGACACACCTTATAAAAATCTAAATATAAAATCAAAACATCTATTAATTCAAACATCATAAATTACGTATACATTCAACATTATTGTTAAAAACTCCAACAGAACAGTGAGACAAGTGAGGTCTACACCCCGTGACGTCATTCGTCTATGTCGAGATAACGTCGGAACTTGTCCAGTGAACAGTTTTATTCTACCTTTCTTACTTGTGCACGGATTGTCTTTGGAAACTTCGAAAAACTGGTCTCTACTTCAAGATACTGGTTGGCGTTGGATTTTGTTTGTTTTTACTGAGTTTTGTAAAAGGAATACGATACCGTGGCCTCAACGAAACTGCTTCTGTTTTTAAAACTAGTTCTAGATTAACTTTAGGTACTACTTTGTAACTAAGAGATTAATTGTTTCTAGTATGAAAATTCGATATAATTCGTCACATGATGTAAACACAAGTTAAGAAAGAAGTGTAAAGCGAAGCGAGTCAGCAGCTAACCTAACTAAACCAACATTTAAAATGGATTGGAATGAATGTAACCATAACCTAAAACATTTAATAAACTAAAAAGAAACTGTTTAACAATCAAATTAATGCCTTAACTTATTTCTTAAAAGCCATTTTGGTTAGAAATAACCTCAATTTCAACAACAGCGTAAAACTTACAACAACAAAATATAAATTCTCATAATAAATTCAAAACAAGTATTACCGCGTGCAGAAAACACTAAAATCATGAAACTTGCACGTCTAAGTACAGTCGCTACCAAATGTCTTTACGGCTCCCAGAGACGTCGTAAATTGATATTTATTCTGAATGTAGTACCCAACTCGGTTCACTAAGTACAAAAATAGTTTTTGGAACTTTTATCACCCTTGCATGTCTTATTTAATTCATGTGTTGTGTTAAAATTTATACAGTTTATAAAGCGCCGGAAATTGAAGAAACATTGAGCTGGTTTAGTTAAAAATATCTTTGTTTGAACGGGACAAATAGTGTATTTTTATGGTCTATTTGTTTAGTTTTTAGGCTTAGTTGATAACTTCAGTAAGGACAGATTTTGGAGAAGGATCTTTTAGATCTTTTACAAATCACCTATCATCTTCCCTCTCCTATTTTCTATTATCTCAAGTAATGTTCTTCTCTGTCTCACCAATTCTAGTACTTCTTCAATTGTCACCCTTTCAGCTCAACTAATCCATTTCATCCTACGCCAACACCACATTTCAAACGCTTCCAACCTCTAGATAATAGTGTATCTAAATTCAAAGATTTTTTGTTTATTGTGTGTTCTTAAACCAAACAATACAAAAACCCGGAAGCACTTAATTCTCCCCAAATTCACTTGCAAAATAAAAAAAAAAAACAGTAAGTGTATTGAAAACCCAATGCATTTTGTTCATGTTGAACTGTATATCTACTTTTCAATAGCTCCTTCCAAACGAAATGAGATTTTTATAGTAAGAGTAATAATTTTATTGAATCTAGGGCAGCATTCTTTGAAAGATACTCCGTACTTGATACGAATGTTACAAAGAGAATACGATTTTATTATTAAAGTTTACGAGTAAGTAATGAAGTAATACAATTTGTGTGAGAGAAAACGAAGTTTATTTTCGAATTGATTGATGGTTATTTGTACTTTGATCAATGGGTATAGATGCCTTATTTTGGGAGGTACAAGTACCTTTGTATCGTTTTGGTAAAGAAAAGATGATTAATATTTATTATTCTTTTGTGTGTTCGTGTTATTAGTATTGATGACTTTGCCAACTTTTGGATAGATGGAAAGAATAATTTCTATTGTTTACCTGTTCAGACTATTAATATTGTTAAGTGTAATATTTAATGTGCAAATGTTCTTACCTATTAATTTACCAAAAAAACTATCTTTTAAGTTTTTTAACCGTTAGTTACTAATATTTTATCCTGGTTAGTTAGTTACTCAAAGAACTAATTCAGAAAAAACAGAACATGATAACAAACCCTATAGATAGACAGGCGATGACACAGTAGACAATCAAAAAGAATGCCCAACGATTGTTACTTGTCTTAAAAGGTATGACACAATTACCAACTGAGGTAAAACTCCTTTACAAAACAATTTTGAACCTGATCATGACAAAGCAAAAATACAATTACTTCATTAAGAAAGCGAGACTTACATAATTTAATTCCGCTGACGTATAATTTATTCAAGAGCCGTACCTTAAACAAAAGGTATCTCAAGGAAGCTAGCCTTATGTTTTAGCTTCGAATAAAAAATAAAAGCAAGATGGAAGCTTCAGCTATCCGGAACAGGACTATAAATCTACAAGGTTTTTTAAACTTTTTAGTTTGATTGTGAGGAAAGGAAATAGCGACTGAAATAATATTCTTCAGATGTACCAAGTGGATTGTATAACAATTTCTGGGTAGTAGTAATTGTTCAGAGGAATGCCTGAGGCTTTACGTAATGCTTAATTACTATGTTACTGCTTATTTCAACAAGAAGGAATTATTTAAAGAAACTTCTCCAAATAATAAAACTAATACTTGAAGCATTATCAAATCATAGTCAAGACTGTAGTTAGACAGTTTTCTAGTCAATAAAAACATATGAAAGAGAGTGTGGTTGGTGAGTGCCACAAGATCGCCACAATCGCCACAATCGCCACAAGAGCACACTATACACAAAATGTCTAACATATATTTTTGTTCCTCATGGATTTTTTGAATATCTTTGAAACAGAAGAAATGACTTGGGTGACATTCAGCACTACCATTAGAGATTTCCACCAAAATTCCTTGAGAAAAACTGTTCAAGACACAGACGTGTATTGTTAATAGATGAGCATGTTAATCTATCGATGTACTGTAGTAGTAGTTAAGTAAAAGTAGTTGATATTGATTAGTAAACAAAAATACCAACCACCAGAAGATAAACTTATGTTACTTGAATCCTTCTAATGTTATAAATACTAAGTTTGTGAGAATGCATGTATGTTTGTTACTTATCTATCTATATTACTTACCAGTGATCATCTGACTTGCAGTAGTAAGAAGTTTGACGTCATTATCTGCATCCTGCGTCTCCAATCTCACGGTGACATTGAGAGGGTCCAGAGGACCATCGGTAGCTCGTCCATGAAGGGTCACCAGAACAGCTGTGGTCTTCCCTGGAACTGCTACTTCTGGCGCCACTACTGAGAAGCCGCTGTGGAAGAAAGACGGACCATGAGTAATGTTAAATGTAAGAAGGTTGGATTACTTATTAAAAAATACTAATAGAAAAATAAGTAATGAATAAACTAAACGAAAGATAATATATCAGGAAAGCCTACGAATTCAATAACCGCCAAACCAAACCAACGTTATAGATTTTAAATTTATCCACGTACAATGAACACAGTATAAACAGCAACAGAATGCCAACACCGAATGCAAATATTCGAAAAACGACAACACGTCGTAAAGGAATATTGAAAACCGGCCATGGCGACTGCACTGCGACAAATCGGGTGAACACGTTCCTATTATTGTATTTTCGTACGTGTGCACGGAATACAGAGCCGGTGTTTGAGAACAGTTCGTGTTCTCTATTTGAACGATAGCACGGTTCGCACGGCTGTTTGAGTTTGCCTACCGTTTGGATCTCAACTGTGGATTAATTATCTCGGAATTTCAATTTGGAAGTTTGATAAGTTAAGAACGAATTGAGTTTTAGGTTTTTGATCGACTTAAAGTAATTATCTTTGAGTTAATGTGGACGGGAAAGAGTGAAGTGCTTAAATTATTTTGACGTGAAACATAACTTTTCAGCAAAATTATGAGCTATTTTTGGTTTTCGTAGAAAGTGTATACTCAGCAAAAAATCAATGCAAAGCATATTAAACATATATCTGGTGTTTAAGGAGTAGGTCATCATATTCAATGGTTGTTTTCAGTATTAATTTTCTTACAATACATCTTATTTTATCAATATTTCAATTTTCACTTCACACGATTTGCACTCATATAAAATAAAATGGGTCTCCAAAGCACGGTAGTGCTCAGATAGAAATACCACTATCGGCCACCCATCCAAGTAGGGATCGAGCTGCACGTTGCTTAACAATCGCAATGAACTAACATTGCGAAGTCAAACTACGCCATGAGCGCTGCTTTAATAAGTACAAACATATAAACAAAACACTTTCCCATATACTCTGTTTTGTAAAACTATACCAATAAATACAGGAAACAAATAAGAGTGGCACAAATATCGCACATGTTACATGAGCCAGTCGGTCAGACGTATCTATTTACCATCAACCAAGATGTTTTCGTTTGACAAGGGTTATGTGTCGCACATATGTCGTTTAAGGGATTTCAACATTATTTGTTATTTCATTTATTGGCTTAATATTATACATTATTCGTGTTTTAAGATGGATGAATTTCGACAATGATGATTGATATTAAGAGAAAAACGGCAAATCAATTCACTTGTTATATTAACAATTTTCTACATGAATGTACATTGTTCTTCTTTTTACAAGTCGTAATATGAAAAATAATATAACAAAAGACAAACAAAGACTTTTTTGCTGTGGAAAAAAAACGCTAAGTAATTTCATGAGAATAAGTAAAATAAATATTTACGGGACAAATTCACACACCATTAATTAGACGCAAATAAGCTTGTACATGTGTGTGTGCACTGATACTGTATGTAACTATGTATGTATGTATATGTATATAGGTACATGTATTGGAACAATACTCTAACTAGCAGCGCCCCGCGGTTTTTCCCTCATTGTGCACGTTCCCGTGAGAATTTCGGGAATTTTTATACATATAAACTTTTATCTAGAATCACTCTATCTATGTAAAAAACGCATCCAAATCCGTTTTTTTAGTTTTAAAGATCTAAGCATACATGGAACAGACAGCGGAATGCGACTTTGTTTTACACTATGCAGTGATAATAAAATATGTGCCATTCTAATAGTTTTAAGATCTATTTTAAAAAAAGGTTGTTTTTATTAAATACATTGTTTTATACTGTATGTATGTATACTGATTTTAAATGTGTATTGTGTAATACTAGTCAATATTGTGATTATTATCTTTCATTAAATATAGAGATTTTAACTACTTCGCAATTCTATTGTCACAGAAATGTCAGTCATTATTCCAATAAAATATTTTTCAAATTCACGTATAACCAGTTTAAACCGGGTATATTGTACACGAACCTTGTTAATAACCTGAAACAAGCCCTGTCTGAAAGCAAGTTTAATAGGAATATCTAAGTAAGGCTGCTCTCCGACCGATGTTAGTGTAAGTCAATGTAAGTTGTCCGTACGGCTTCAACGACTGCACGAATGTTTGATAAGTAACGTAACTTGTTATATTACGCCGCGTACAATGGACAGTAACCACCTTAATAAGCTCGCTATACAGGGTGGCTTTTTTAATCCTACTAATAATATAAATGCGATAGTTTGTGAGAATGGATGTATGTTTGTGACTCTTTCACGAAAACACTACTGAACGGATTAAGGTGAAATTTTACAGGAATAGAGGTTATACATCAGAATAACACATTGGATACATTTTATCCGGAAATTCCCGCGGGAACGGGTACAACGTGAGTTAGTCAGTCAATATTTTTTCGTTAGATTGACAAAGAGTTCTGTTAGCGTCGAAGTGATCATTGTGTTTATAGTTAGCTCATGTCATAACTCAGCATTTCTCAAACATGTCAGACATGTCGGAACCCCTAAAAAAGTTGCATGCATTATAAATAAGCGTGGTGATTAGGCCTTATCCTCCTTACTGTACTGATGTCCTCAGTGAGATGAGAGGCATTTGCCGAGCAGTGGGACATTACAGGCCAAAACTTTACTTTACTTTTATTATAAACAAAAAATCTAATGGAAAGAATGAAAGCCTAATCGAATTCATAAAAATCTCTGAATCTAAACACTGATAAATAGAAGAGGTGTATTTTTTCTCACGAAACCCTCACCAAGGCTTTGCCGCAAAGGATTTCGCGGAGCACATTTTGAGTATAGCAACTCTAACATAATAAATAACAATGTTCCCCGATGTTTTGTTTATAGCTCTATCACCAACGATACAAAACAAGAGTTAACTTCCAGTCAGTTCAAACAGTACTAAATCGTTTTCAATTTCCGTTGCAGTCAAATGTAGTCACTTATAAAGCGCATTGGACTTACTCTCGGTAGTCGTAAAAGTGAGCTAGTTCGAAAACTTTACCAGAACCAATCCGGTTCGTGTGACGCGAGGCGAAACTTCAGCTATCTTTGTAGTTTATAAGTTGCGACAAACTGAAAGTATGAAATAATTCGTATGTTGTTATTTTTCCGACGAGTGCAACGGATAAGTTTTAACTCATACCGAACTACGGTCTAGTTTATTGATGGTATTTGACGGCTGGAAAAGACGGCCTTTAAAGTTTAAAAAGTCCTTACTTACCTAACCTTGTCCTAGTCCTTGCTAACCAGAGCTCCATGGCAAAATCTGTGCATAACTTTTTTAATTATTCGACGTCGCTAATGAGTAGAGATATTTAAGCTATCACAATAAATTAAATGTTAGTGTAAGAACACAAAAAAAGAACACAAACGTAAATAAAACACTAACCACTTCCTCGATTATGAAAATATGTGTGTAAAAGAGTGAGAGAGAGAGATAGAGAGAGAGAGAGAGAGAGAGAGAGAGAGAGAGAGAGGGAGACAGAGAGACCGATGATGTTAACACTCATTTTATTTAAGCTCACTTCTTAAATAATAAATGAATAGAATTTCCAAGATTTATGATTTCGTAGTTAATGTATTAAATATTTGAAGTATAACATCTGTCCGCTCATATAGAGTTGTGCCTGATTTCCGAGAAGGTTTAATAGAACTGAACTTCGAAGAATTACCCGTTGCCACTCAACATAGAGTGACTAAATTGACCAGTTAGGATGCCTGTCCATTGACGCGGAGCGAGCTGGCGTAGCGGAGAGCGGACAAATATAAACCAATAGGATTGCATGAAATCTGCAAAAGATATTTTACGCAATGCTATTGGCTGACCTTTAGTCCTTTAATTCATATTGTAACTGACCTCAAAGTGAGATCTTAGCCTACAATAGTACATACACGATTCTAAAACGATAGTCTTTTGTCCTATGTGCTTTAACCTTTATGATCGCGCACTAATCACTATTCCAATTTGGTATAAAAATAATCATGTTGGTAATCTGGAAGATTTTTTTTTGTATCAATCCACCTATTATTTTATTTAAACTATAATAAAATGGGTCATCGTATGGGTTAATAAAATAAATACAACCGGACTAATTCAGAATGAGCACAGCGTATCTCACTAAGTGATACTTATTAGATATACATACACAAAAGTACTTTGCATGAATATACGGGTTTACCAATTTTCATATTTGTTTTTGGATTCATCTCAGCCCCAATTATCAGAATAACTATCATAATGTTCTCACAAAGGCTGCGGGCAGAAACGCGGGAGTAGTTCCTTCCGGTATGAACTATATAATATTTAGATGTCGAACTTTATTTCAATGGTCCCTAGGATTCATTGAAACTTATTTCAGAGTTAACATCGAGAGAGTTTCGTTAGTAAGTATATTTACTCAATTCAAAAGCGAAACTTGTGAACCCACAGAACTAAGGTTCATATTATGACCTCTGTTTTAGAAACTTGAATGTTTTTGTCTTGTTTCAGGAAATCGTACAATTAGACCAAGTATAGTTAGTGGTTACTTCAGTATTATGATTTTAGGGAAATAGTGATAAAGGAGTAACTTGTTAATTTTGCTTTGTTTCTAAACATATAGAGCAATATTAATAAACGCGTACTAAGAACATTTTAGCTATCAAATGGTTTGTCACTTTCTGACATACGCAATTTTCCGAAGAGCAAAAGAGACAAAACACATTATAACATTGTTTTAGTTACACCGCGTTTATTAACAAGGCGGATATTGTACTAACAGCGCCCATGGTTTTACCCGCGTTGTTATAACCTTTTTTTTTTAATGTAAAAATAGAGTTTAACACGTTTGCTTTGTTTCTAAACAAAGATTATCAAGTCGGTAAAGGCGTCATCTGTCCAGTTTTATTTATTTTATTTGTTTTATCATTGTAATAAATCGTTCGCTGCATTCGACATACAGTGACCGCTACAGTGTAGTCGGCCGCATGCTCTGAATGACTGTAGCGGTCAAATAATTAAGTGTTGACAGTCATTGGACAACCCAATGGAAAGATGACGTTTGGCGATTGAGGGAGGTTGAAACAAGATCGAGAACCACATTAGGCGAACGTAGTAGGGGGTATTTGAGGCATAACTTTAATGACTATCCAAGCAATAAGAAATATAATATTGACCCATTGCAACATCACAAAAGAAAGAACTAACATAACCTAATCTTCAATATCTTCCGAACCATAGTTACTGAAAAAAACCCATACATTATGTAACAAAACTAAATCAAGACAAACTCATGCATAAACCATCCTTATATCTTCCGAATAAAGCATCAATATTGCGTGATATAAAAAGCCACCAACCACAAGGTTTTTATAGCATTATATAACTGAAAGAAATTGGAATAACAAAAGCATTGCCAATGGCAAATGTCCAGGAGTCAATCGATAAAAAGTATTTCAGAAGATCGCTCAGTCCGTCCCGTATCGATATAGGCCAAGCATTAATACTGAATAGGATTTTAATGATACCGTTTAGAACATTCTGGGCTAACGTTCGTTGATGAAAGCTTTTTAAGAGTAATAGCTTTTTAGTGTTAGCTCGTTCTTTTGGATTTAAAATAGAACACGGCTTAATTGAATTCGAAGTTTGATTTTTTGGAATTAAGATAGAAGTAGGTACTGGGTTTTCCGAGTCTATCTTTAGTTTTGTTCCAGCATTTTGTTCTAGATGTTAGAGTTTTCTAATAGGCTAGTTACGTCACATGAATTCATATTCTTCTTATTCGAGTCGATAGCTCAAAAAAAAGAAATTTATATGAGCTCGCTCCAGTGCATCGCCACCCCTACCCCTATTGTCATTGGGACACATGGGGTCTTTTAGGGTGCAGCTTTCAAAGTTAGAAGGGTAAGGTTTTCATATGAATATATATGAAAATAATTGGACTTAATCTTAAGTGACAACGATATTAAATGGCCTGTAGGTAGTTCATTTTACATATGAGAGAACAACCCTAATGTTGAAGTTAGGTAATAATGCCCATACTCAGAGACATCAAAATATACTTCCTTAGTTGAGATTGAATTAATGGTTTTGACATGATACGATAATTAGTTAAGACTTGATTTATTGAACATATCTGAGTGCAGTGAGCTTCTTTGATTTTCCATAAAACCAAAAAAAAATATACAATACTATAACAAACTCTGATTCAACAAAGGCAAATATTTACGTAAAAGAAAATCAAAACATCACACCTAAATATGCCTCAAAACAACTGTTACTCTTCCGATATCTTCAAAAAAACGGAGACCAATCACAGAAGCAATTTACCCGAAAATATGGCACCCAAAAACATTTGATAAAATATACTATGTTTTTGCGAGTTTGAGTAAAATACAAGAAACACGTGACACCATTTTGTACAGTCCCTTCTTGAAGAGGGTGAAAGGATATAAATTATATTTGAAATAAACAGAGCAAAAGATACTGGCAATTTTTACCTGTACCTTATTTTTCGTAAAAGAATTATATAAAATACATTAACAACTTTTCCTGTATTTAAAGATTACGCCTTCAGTTGTAAGTAATCCTTTCAACGGGTGTTTATTCGCTATTCTGTTATGATAGTCCTGGGCTATTTTATGATGTAACAAGTTGTTTAATAAATCATTTATAACAAGAACGGCATCACCGATTTTCACGATATTTGTTTTTGGATTCATCTCAGCCCCAATTCTAATAAAAATTGTAATACTCAGTTTAAAGCCTGATATACACTCCAAGTATCTAAAACAGAAAAGCTACGACAAATAATACAAAATGTATTCAAAATGTTTGTTTAAAAGCTAATTTAATTAGGCTATAAAAGAGTCCCTTATAAACTTGTCTTACAATACGAGTAAGTAATTTATTGATGTCAATTCAAACCTCTGCTTGTTTAAGGTGAATATTGTATGTATGCCGCCTAAAGTAAATTAGAGTAGGTCAGTAGCAATTTCGTAACGTCCGAGTTTTTAGATCGTCTAACGACCTCTGATATACGTCCGTACTCAGAGATATCAAATGCTTCCTTATGAGAGTTTTAATGACCGATTTTGACATGTAATGTATGAAAAATTACGTTACATGTCTATTTAACGAACGTCTCTGAGTGCGGTTGGTTTATTAATATCTTCGATCAACAAAACACAACTAGATAACAGGTCACGTACAAAATCAAAGCTAAATGCCGTCCGCGTCGATGACGTGGTGACAGCTTCATTTGTTTACTACCGAACTGAGACAAGTTTTAAAACAATTCAACCTAATTACAACCATGACACCTAGCAATAAAGTAGCAAATCTTGTGAATAAAATAAGAGCTCAAGTTTCAAGTACGCTGTTATTCACCGAGACGTATTTTTTGCGCTGACCCGACATCTTGTTGTGTATTGTTGATCGAAGATTAAAACTACTAATAATTATTAAACTAACGATAAATTAATATGCAAAAATCCGTTTAAGATAAACTTCAAAGGTACACTTATTACCGAATAAACTCTTAATACACTTATTGAATAATAATTCTACCGTAAATAACTTTTATCAATAAATATTAAATCCAATAAAAGGAAAAAGCTTTCTGAAAAGATGGAATTATGTAGTTGTCATTTCGGTTGGGATTTTCCTCGTTGTGATATGTATTTACACTGTTATATACACTTTACTCGGCGTGTTTATTACGACTATACCTGTCCTACTTTAGTTGTGGTGGCAGAAAAGGAATCTACGGAAAGAAAAGGATAAAAGATTTTTAAATGTGGTTACTATAACACACGCGCACGCGCTCACACACACACACAAACACCCACACAAACACGCGCACATACACACACGTCGGCTCATACCTAGTTTATCTGTATTGTTCTGTATTTAATGTTATGTTTTTTATTATTAGTTACTTGTTATAAACTTTAAGGAAATTTTATTATTCATAATGTCACCTATCCTATTACTGTATCCGCTCCTGCCCTCCACCTCAGGGAGCAGGCGGCATCTGAAAATCAGCGCTGCACGGGGCCACCGTCCCGTGCAGCACCAGCTGAGATGTAGCCTATTGCCTTATAATATCTGTTTCTGTTTTTAAAATGTTAATTGTAGTCTTGTTGTTTTTTTTGTGGCAATAAATTTATTTTTTATTTTATATAAAATATAATATCATCTAAAAAAAGTCGTGTTAGTAACACCATTTATAACTCGAGAACGGCTAGTCCGATTTTGATGATTATTTTTTATTTTATTTATCTTGGTCAGGATCTTCTTCTTCATCGAGTGGATGGCCATCCTGACCAATCCTGATGTCAGAGTTATTTAGCCGCCAAAGGCCTCTGACATGGCTCAAGTAACGACTACTATCCGTAGAAAGTAGCCGGGACCGACGGCTTAACGTGCCCTCCGAAGCACGGAATCTCTTACTTTTCCAGCAATCAGGTGATTCAGCCTGCAATGCCCTAACCAAACTGAGGAAAGTCTCACAAAGATATTTTTGTGAGATATCCCCACCGGGAATCGAACCCGGAACCTCCGGGTCGTGAGCCGGGCGCTCAATTCACAAGATCACCGAGGCTGTTGGTCAGGATTATGATAATGTAAAGTAATAAAAAATCTCAAAATTCCCTCGGCAACGGGTTATATACCCAATTTAGTGAACCCAAGTGCTGATAAGTGCATAACGTTTGAGTTTTAAAAAAACATAGCTCTAATAGGACATCCTAATACTCAGTACTTCACTAAGACCAAATCTAAATAAACTCTACCAGCACAAAATTTTCCTCGAAACCAATAACAGCAATCAACACTAAAGTCAAGTCACATCCAAGCGAACATTTACTGTTCATCCAATTTTCTTTCACGTTTTTTTTGCAAAATCATTAAGGTCAGACTGCGCCTTAGATTTTCTGTTCCAAAGCTGAATAACCGCCCACGGCTCATTACGTTGTAATGAATTATTCATAAAGTGAACCGCGGTGACCTCAAGACTTAGGATCGAGCCTCTATTGACACGTTGAATGGTGTTAGTTTTTCAAGGGATATGTGCTTTATGATGCCTTTTCAATGTCGGAACATTTTTGTGCTAGCTTTGAGTTGGATTCTGGGGCGACATTATTTTATTGTTGTAATACCGTCAAAGGTTTCGAAAGCTTTTATGGCACATGTACGTAATATACTTTTTGACATGATTTTACCCACGATTTTAGTTGTTTTTTGATGGAATGAAATTGGTTATCTGAGTAAAGGTCCTTCTTAGTTAAAGACTACCGTTTATCTTAAAATGGGTTAGGCCTGCGATCACATGTAATATTTCTGTCCGCAAGGTAAGGTCCTCTACCTATTGAAAACGAATTCTCTAATACGAAATATTCTTCACTAGCAGCGCCCCGCAGTTTTACCCACGTTGTGCCCATTCCCGTGGGAATAACGGGATTTTTTATACATATAAACCTTCCTCTTGAATCACTCTATCTATTAAAATAACCGCGTCAAAATTCGTGCAGTATTATTTGAGTTTGTCGCGAACAAACAGACAGACAGACGCGGCCAGGAACTTTGTTTTATGATATGTAGCGATTGCCACAAATACTCGTAGCAGAAAGACACACTAAAAAATTCTTCTGAAAATTGAAATATAAATCACTTTTTCAACTGCATAACAAAGCACCAACCAAAGCAATAACAAGATAGTAGTTTAGTTAAACATTACTGAATCTAGTCTAGATATTAGGTATTGGCACAATCGCTATTCGTAACACTCGGTTCATTGAGGAACATCCGAATACAGGTACGAAACAATACCATCGATAGAGATCAGAGCGAACGTTGGCTCACTGTCACATCAGTAGCAACGAATTAAACCTATGGAACTGGCAGGTCCAAATTCACCGTTTCTATCTCGAACTCGGTTTAGGTCCAAATTTCCTGTTTTTATCTCGAACCACGGTCAACTGAATACGGTTTTAGGCCCAAATTCCCCGTTTTATCTCCAACCACGATCAACTGAACTCGGTATCAGGTCTAAAATCCCCGTTTTTATCTCCAACCTCGATCAACTGAACTCGGTTTCATGTCCAAATTAACCGTTTATACCTCGGACCACGGTCAACTGAACTCGATTTTTGGTCCAAATTCCCAATTTTTATCTCCTACCACGATCAACTGTACTCGGTTTTAGTGAATACATTGTGAGGTATTTGATTTCAGTTTAGCTCGTGAACTAGGATTAATTTGATTGATCGAGTTCGGTAAAAAAACGATACTACTAAGATAGAAATGTCACAATAGTCGTATTTCAAATTGATATATAATGTATTCCAAAATAGACTTCATATCATTAAAAAAGAGTAGTCGTAGGTAATATACTATTTACTAGTCTTCTATAATGACTAAGGTCAATTCTAGTGTACTTTATGTCAGCGTTTTGCATATCAATCATAGTAGCATCACTGTACAGGTGTTTGTTGTGTATAACACTCTATTCTCGGTATTCACTATCCTTTTTGACAAAAATACAGTACGAAAATCAAAATTCCATAATTATTTTCATGGTATAATATTGGTTTGAATAAAGGTACGCCCTATATCTATACTTATATTATAAAGCTGAAGAGTTTGTTTTGTTTGTTTGTTTGTTTGTTTGTTTGTTTAAACGCGCTAATCTCAGAAACTACTGAACCGATTTGAATAATTCTTTCACTGTTAGATAGTCTATTTATCGAGGAAGGCTATAGGCTACATTTTATCCCGAAATTCCCACGGGAACGGGCACAACGCGGGTAAAACCGCGGGGCGCTGCTAGTTCTTTTATACTACGAATAGTATGTAGGTATACCAAATTCTAAGGCAAAAGGACCAAAATTTCTTACACCTGAACTCAGAAACGTCAGATGCGTCAATTAGTTAAGTATCGATTTAATCGACTTCTCTGAGGGCGGCAGTTACTTCTGGAAACGAAAAAGAAACTTTAATGTGTACGGTGGTTTAAGTCATCTACACTTATATTATAAAGAGGAAAACTTTGTTGATTTGTTATGAATAGGCTCAAAAACTACTGGACCGTTTTTAAAAATTCTTTCACCATTCGGAAGCTACATTATCCACGAGTAACATAGGCTATTTTTCATCCCGGAATTCCCACAGGAATGGACACAACGCGGGTAAAACTGCGGGGCGCTGCTACTGTAACATATTTTCATGTTACAAGCAACAAAACTGTAACAACAACTCTACACAGACCGCCTTATTAATAAACGTGGTGTAACTAAAACACTGTTACGCTGTGTTTTGTCTCTTTTGCTCTTCGGAAAATTGCGTATGTGAGAAAGTGACAAACTATTTGATAGCTAAAATGTTCTTAAGACGCGTTTATTTATAAGGCCCAGAAGGTACTGAACTGACCTTAATTAATTTTCAGCTTCAAAACATCACCAAAATTTATTAATTTACAAGCAAAAATATGTAATCAGGTTCAAGGAAAACTTTATGAGCCATTAACGGGATCCATTCGGGAGTTGTCGGCTTTTTCCGACTTCCAAACTTTTGCCAATTAAAGAGATGACTTTTGGAAAAGGCTCAGCGTTTCTAAGTGACGAGTACTACTGAATTTTATTACCAAGTTGAATGATTAATCGATGCAAAGCCCGTTGTGTGATACCAACAACACTTATAAAGGGTTCTCAAGTTTATTATTATTTTATGCAAAGCTATTCAGAGTTATGGGTAATGTTCAGGTTTAGTAATCTATCATGGTTTAGTATACGTTAGAATGAGATGAAAGATAACATTGGGGGCAAAGAACTCTAACTTATCCATAGCGCTAGTTGGTGACGAAAAATAATAGCTACGTAGTATGTTTCTATGCTTTTAGGGCTCCCACACAAAACTGCGATGCGATGCGATGCGAACTGAAATAGCTATATCTATCGCCATTACTACAGTACAAAGAAAAGAGATGAATATATTAAATGGAATTCGCATCGCATCGCATCGCAGTTTTGTGTGGGAGCCTATAGTCGTATAATAAAGCTGAAGAGTTTGTTTGAACGCCTTAATCTCAGAAACTATCCATCTGATTCTAATAATTCTTTATGTAATGGAATGCCACATTCAACTTGAAGGTTATAAACTATTATTAATTTCAAAATTCGTATGGGAACGGGCACAACGCGGATAAAATCGCGGGGCACTGCTAGTATCTATATAGAATACCACGTAAGAGTATCACATACCTAAGTAAATATCACAACGTGACTAATCGTTGCTTTTACTACAAGTACAGTCGAACAACAATCGCGTTATCATAAAACACTCAACCCTATTATCCTTAAACAAGCTCCATTCCTTTTGTCACTACCATCGCGTGTTAAAAGAACAAAACATCTTTCACACAACACGGATCAAGAGGTAAAACCAATTATTTCCATGACAGTACCTCTCAACGGTGTCATTATTTTTCCTTTTCATAAGTAATTATTACAACAGTCATCGTTTCTCTGATGGACGTTTTGCTAATGATCCTGCGGGAGTATTTTTAGTTGTCATTTCATTATGATTCAGGTTTATTAGGGATTCCACTAAGTTCTTTAAGTAAGAGTTGGGTAGAATTTTCAGGTGTCTATTTTCCTTTTTAATAAATTGTGGATTCATTCGAGTGTGAAAAATGGTCACTTGAATTTCATATAAAAATTTCTTAGGCCGGTTTATTACAACAGTCTCACGGTGTTTATAAAAGTTAGCGCTCGTGACGTAGTTTCACTAAGCTATGTAAGTTCATTGCGATTGTTAAGCAACGTGCAGCTCGACCCCTACTTGGATGGGTGGCCGGTAGTATCATTTCTATCTGAGCGCTACCGTGCTTTAGAGGGCACGTTAAATTGTCGGTCCCGATTGTTTCAATCGTTAGACCATGTCAGAGGATTTTAGGCAGTCTAAAAACTCCGACACCAGGGTTGGCAAAACTAACCTACACGATCTTACTTACTTCAAAAAAAAATATCAAAACTTGAAAGTGAGTTTAATAAAAACTGTAAATAAACTACGGAACCCTAAAAACGGATAATCAAAAAGTACCAAACTGTACAGTAGGTATAACAACACTAAAAATAAAATAAACGCATTTCATTCCGAAACAGCGTTTTCAAAACTAAATGAGAATTTATATGCAATCACACTCGTACAAAGCAAGCAAAGCAATGTAAATCATAATTATACTTGCTGCGTTATTTAATACCAACATGCAGTAAAATAGTGCTTAATTAAAACAACACGAAACCAGCGAATGTTCATACAAAAATCTGTATAGGTAGGTACATTAATTTTGGTTGGTTGTATTGTATGGTTTGTGTGTTAAAGTCAATCTGGTTTTAATGTTATCAATTTATATGTACGTGAATTTTTACCCGACTGTGGTGGAACACAAAAGGAAAAAAGGGTAGCCTGCTTCATAAAACCCTCTTGCTTAAAATTTGTGTTTAGTGCTGTTAATGGTTTTTGCTTGTCCTGTGCTTTTTGGTTAGTTAAACAAGTAATTTAAATTTAATATCGCAGTCAGGTTGGTTCCTTAGTTTGTAATTACTTTTACGTTATCTACTAGCTGTGCCCTGCGGTTTCACCTGCATTTTTTTCCTCACTGCTTACCGTTTAAACCTTCCCTGGACTTTCATGAATATTTCAAGACCAAAATTAGCCAAATCGGTTCAGCCGTTCTCGAGTTTTAAGCAGACTAACGAACAGCAATTCATTTTTATTTATATAGATAGATAAATAATGTGTACTTGTACATAATGAAAAGATGTTGGAGATAGAAGATTTATTTCAATGGAAACTTGTTCAAAAAGTCCGGGGAATTCTCACATACAAAAAAGATTCAGAGTGCTTTTCTTTATTTCCTTAAAGACCACTTTTGGAAGACTAACCTTAATTTTGATAACACAAGTTATAGTATGTAATGTCCCACTTCTGGGCAAAGACTTCTCATCTCACCGAATATTAGAGTGTATTCATTTTTAAAGGTGCAATTATTTGCGCAACGGTGTCAAATTATTTTTGAGCGTTACTGTACTCTACTTACATCCAAAGTATGTTTCAGTACTGTAAAGTACCTTTCCCGAGAGTTTCAATGTTAGAGGATCCTTTAAGAGTCATAATACTCTAACATCGAATAAACTACTCGAGACTTTGTACCTCTGAAAGCTGCTGACTATCCAACTAATATTATAAATGCGAAGCAATGCGGGCAGATTTGCAAATAAATGTCCACTCTGAAAATTACAAAAACATATAGCCACTTAACAATTCATACTATATACTATACTAATAATGTATATACATTTTTGTGTAAAAATATGGACACAGGTTGTTTTCAGATATTTGTATACACGATCACATGCAGAAATATGTATCCATTTTGAATTACAATAATAAATATGAAAACGATATTATTTCACAAAAAAATTATGTGTGCGTGACACACACTAAACACGAAGAATTGTTTTTATTTTGATTACTTTGTGTGTGTGGGACACTAGGTTTCGTACTTGGTATCTCTTAGGCGCGTAGGTTGGTATCTCTCTATAACTCTATGGTTATTACTTATATATAAGTTTTTTTTTTCAATTGTTGCCCAAAAGAGGCTTTTCTTCCGCATCCTGGCTACCTTCATAACAATATTTAAAAGACAAAATGAATATTGTTTACATTAAATGGAAAATTACTTTGTGTACATGTTATTGAAATTAATACCCATTTGTCAAAATAGTGAATATACATATCCATATTTCTGCCAATAATGTATACATTATTGTGAGAAACTCGGGTGGTTATATAGTATGAATTGTTAAGTGGCTATATATGTTTTTGACATTTTCAGAGTGGACATTTATTTGCAAATCTGCCCGTGTATACATTTCATTGCACGTAACTGTTCGTGTGGGTTGATTTACTCTAGTGTCAGAGTTTTAGACAGCTTCAAGGCTCCCAGCATGGTTTAACGATTGAGACAAACGGGACTGACAAATTAACGTGCCCTCCGAAGCGCAGTTTAGCCCTCAGATGGAAAAGCCACTATCAGCTCTTATCCCAGTAGGGGCCGAGCTGCACGTTGCTTCACAATGTTAACACCGCTTAACTAAACTACGCCACGAGCACTACAAATTTATGGGAAAAGATAATTACTACGTGACTATAGCGTAACAGCCTCCGTGGTCTTGTGGTTTTAGCGCCCGGTTCACGATCCGGAGGTTCCGGGTTCGATTCCCGGTGGGGATATCTCACAAAAATCTCTTTGTGAAACTTTCCTCAGTTTGGTTAGGGCATTACAGGCTGAATCACCTGATTGCTCGAAAAGTAAGATGATTCCGTGCTTCGGAGGGCACGTTAAGCCGTCGGTCCCGGTTACTTTCTACGGATAGTAGTCGTTACTTGAGCCATGTCAGAGGCCTTTGGCGGCTCAATAACTCTGACACCAGGATTGGTCAGGTTGACCATCCACTCGATGAAGAGAAGAAGAAGACTATAGCGTATATGTATTATTATACTGTGTATAGAATGAAAAACAAATGCCTGTCATCAGTAGGGGTTAAAATCTAGGTCAACGAATTAACGCTTACCTACCTTAAGTATAATATTAAAGATTTTAGTTTAGTTTGCAGAATGTTTTAATGATAACAAAACCTAACTTCCAAATCCGGGTTAAAAAGCTGTTCCTTAAACAACTCTCCCTATAAAATTCCTTCTTGAAAACTCCTGTTTTCGACTCGTTTTACAACCACAGTCTTTGAAAAATGATTATACCCAAACTTCGCTTTAAAATCTAAAACTTTAGCAAAGTTGTGAAATGACTCGTGTGGTCTCTTTTTAATTATATAACAGTGAGCAGGACAGAAGTTCAGGTAGAATAGTGGGAAAACTTTGCCTGTTTCAAGTTACTGACGACACGGCTTATGATGTGCGGTTTTGATATAATATAAAGTTTGCGGAACTATGAGAAAAATTAAGTTCTGAGTTTATGCAATATTTTAATTTTATCTCAGTTCATTTACTACTTTTCGTATACGTCAAATGCTTCCTTAGTAGAGATTTAATGAGTAATTTTGATAAATAGTGTATGAACCATTACATCGATTAGTTAAGTATCGATTAAATGAATGTCTCTGAGTGCAGCAGTAAGTTGCTTAAAAATCGATTGAAAACAATTAATAGTATGTGGATTGCCGAAATTGTTGCCTGAATTTCTAGAATGCCTAAACATCAAAGCCACTGACTTACACGTGCTTACTCTGTATCTAAATAACTACAAATAAATAAATCATGAATAATCATAATCACAGTAAATTGCATCCGAACTATTCAAAAGCAAAATGCTCATTCACCCTCCACTGACGCATAAAGAACATTAAACGCAAACTTTAAGGTTTATTATTTAGTATTTTTCATAAAAAAATAACGAAGGTTCTCTACAGTATTTGTGGGGAGGGGCTTGACACGTTTTCACCATTTCACTTTCGCCTCGCGCTCTCACTATGAACCAGAGTAGTCAAGTACTTTCATAAACCTCAGTAAGGTCAAGTATCGTTGCATACTTTTACTTGAATGTCTCGGTAATGAAAGTGAGAATTTTATGACGATTTTTCTCGTAAATACACTGGTTTTGGTCGAGCCGTATGAAATATTGAATGGCGCAACTGAATAGGCCTTTTAAACGTGCCTAGTTTTATAGGTTTTGGAGAAGAGTAGTGAATATTAAAGACTTTCTTCTTTAATTTCACTATTTTCTCCAAAGAAAATAGTGAAATTGTTTGAAAAAACATTGTTGCTTAAAGAGTAACCGCCTTGTTCATAAACGGTCTTTAACTAAAACACTGTTAATAATGTGTTTTTTCTCTTTTGCTTGGAATATAGCTTATGTTGGAAAGGGACAAAACATTTAATAGCTAAAATACTCGTAATAAGGGATTATAAATAAGGCCCTAAGAAACTAATGTAATTTGTAAGATAACTATAGAATATAAGTAGTATTCTATTGCAGTATTGCTACGATTACTTTTGGTTTATCTTAAATTCTCGCAAATACAAATAGTTTTTATAAATCCACGAAATTTCGAGCGCGAGACTGCAGCTTGTGGTCGGCAGTTGCTGCCTGCTGTTGCAGTCGATACCGAAAACAGATATTTAGTCGTTCGTCTTATGCGGTCACCAAACTTATTACAATCTACTTCAAGCACTGAACGTCGTCTTTACATTAGACTGTTCACCGACTGTGGACACCTAGCCGTAGGTGACAGCCGCTGTCAGTCGCCGAATGCAGTTGACTAACGCCTTCTTTACACTATTTTTATCATCACATAGTGTCTACAGCAAAAGACTTAATAATAAAAGAGTGCTTCCTTCTGTATAAAGTATTTACCCGCGTTTTGCCCTTTTCTACAGGAGTTTCGGGATGAAAAATAGCCTATAACCTTCCCGTTGAATGTGGCTATCCATAACAAAAAGAGTTATTTAAAACCGATTGGTAGTTTCTAAGAATAACCCTTGCAAACAAACATACAAACAAAGAAAGTTATCAACCTCTTTATAATAATCACTACATAGTATAAAATAAAGTCGTCTCTTTTTCGTGTCTGTCACACTGTTTGTCTGTCTGTATGCTTAAATCTTTAAAATTACGCAACGGATTTTGATGCGGTTTTTTGTAATAGGTAGAGTGATTCAAGAGGAAGGTTTTTATGTAAAAAATTCCCGAAATTCCCACGGGAACGGGCACAACGCGGGTAAAACCGCGGGGCGCTGCTAGTAATAATATAAGTATAGATTATTTAAACCAATATGCGAGATTTAAACTAACAATGGTTCTGCATTAATACATGAATGCCTACAAAGAGGTTGCATGTAAATAAAAGCAGTAGGTAAGTCAGTATGCATGGAATTTTTTTTCTCTATTTGAATTAAGCTCCTATCAACCGCGGTTCCGTTCAGGGAATTACGGATTGCCGGCGCTGCAACCGACAGCACTACCATTGAGTGACGTTTTATATCAATTCTATACGAAGTTGTGATGAGAATCTGTTTTTATTATTTATTTTATTCAAATTAAGATAGTTTTGATTTCAATTAATAAAACATAGACGTTATTAATTTGTCTTTTTGGATCTTGAAATAATATATGTTCAAGTCTCAAAAAAAGTTATGTGTTGATGTCTACGAGTTGTTTTTCATATCCAACTACTTTTGGAAAAAGTGAAAAGAGATCAGTGCTCTTATTTAACAGTTACATTCACGAGAAAGCCTATAGAAATTCTCACGTGGTACAGTGGAGTCACGTGGTACGAGTCACGAGGTGCGGTCAGTGTCTTATATATGTTTTCACCTTATCACAATGGTATAAAGCAAAAAAGTTTAAACATAATCTAACCTGACTGTACACAAGGAAAATTTTAAAATCCGCTGGATCGATTTTTTTCAAACATAGCTAAAAATCACCGCAATAAAACTAATTTTCCTATGAAAAACTCAACTGAAATCGGTCGATCCGTTTATGAGCTATGGCAGAAAGACACACATAAACATCAACATCAAACTTATAACACCCTTGTTTTGCGTAGGGGATTAAAAACGGATAATCACTGGACGTTTCTCACGAAAATAGTGAAAACAACATTGACGTCGACTGTATATTGCGTCCAAAACCACAAACTACTACAACTACTTAATAAACATGTAAAATACTTACGTATTACATTTCCCAGCGACGCCAAGTGCAATATCGATGGCGAGAAGTATTATCATTCCCAAGACAGCCATATTGTGTTGCAATTCAATGCATCGCCACTTGCAACGGATATTGCCTTCTGAAACAAAAGTACTGTTTAGCATTTTATTTTAAAACGCTTTAAGCTAGACTACGTTTTAAAAAGAAGGTTTTAAATCGTAGTGTTACAATAGTTTTTACTATTCTATATTGTTATGACTTATACTCGTATCGTGATAACATTAAGTAGTTTGTCAAATGTAGTCGCCGAAATCATTTCATTTTATTTGCGCTCAGTTGCTTAACAATCACCTAGAACGTGCCCTCCGATGCATGCTTAGAGTCCCAACTTCATCGATTTCGTCTCGAACCACGCGCAACTGAACCGGGTTTTAGTGAATACATTTTGATATTTTGATCTCATGCTCTTGAACTAGGATTAAGTTGATTGATTGAGTTCAGTTGTATCGGTAAAAATGGGGCTTAGTGAATTAACATCGCTCAGACAAACTACGCCACGAGCTCTAAGGGCTGACACTGCGTTAAGCGTGCGCACGCCGCGGTTCCATACAAAAGAGTACCGTCGCGGGCGCCCGCGGCGTGTGCACGCCTCGTGAGCACGCTGCGTGTGGCTTCATACAAAAGTGAACCGTCATGTGCACCCGTCGCGTGTGGTGTCATACAAAAGTGAACCGTCGCGTGCACCCGTCGCGTGTGGTGTCATACAAAAGTGAACCGTCGCGTGTGGTGTCATACAAAAGTGAACCGTCGCGTGCACCCGTCGCGTGCGGTGTCATACAAAAGTGTACCGCCGCACGCTTAACCTAGTAGTGTTGACCCTAAATCTAAATACTGTCAACACACTGCCCCTGTTTTACAACTGCGAGACGTTGACCTAATGGGGATTTCAGCTATAAAAGGAGGCGTAAGGTGCCCCAAACTTTATGGTGTCCAATAAAATGTCCCAAGAACTGCTTCACTTTCACTCTGAATTGAAGTTTGACTGCTTCACATTATGACGGCCGTAGTTAATGTGGACTTGCTTGTGTAATTTAATGACTTATTGATTGTTCATAAAGGGATATAAATTTAAAAAATAAACACATCGTTTTTTAAGAAGAATTAATAGACATTAATCCAAATGATAGTACCGTAAAATTAAAATATCCTTCTGCGCCAGTTGGACCGAACTGATATTTACCAAACCAACGCAACGCAAGGAAACTATTTTTCAAATGAAAAATACAAATCGAAATCATAGAAACTTTAAATTTTTTTTATTTTAAGTCATGTCCATATTACACTGATGGAGTCCTTGGTGTTCAATCTTTTGATTTGTGATAAAGCGAGATAGTAGATGATTTGCAGCCTTGATTGGCTATCTGTGAATCGTATCTCTCTTTTTGCGTTGGTGATAGGCAAGTCCAGATATAGAGCCCATCGTTCTATGGACATTACAAATACGTGATTTGACACGAAAATATGAGTATGACATTTTTAAAACACGTTTTTTTATTCACATATTTTGTGTCCAAAACTGTAAGTACCTACTCGTAAACGCCCGTACATAGATCAAATGCTTCCATAGCAGAGATTTCATAAGTGATTTTGACAATTAATGTATAACAAATTACGTGCACTAAATGTCGATTTACTATACGTATTTGAGTGTAGCAGTTAATAGTCCTTCTACCCTTAAATTGAATATATCAGTACCTGTGTATTTAAAAATAGACTGGACCCTAATTATGAAGGGTCATAAACACGTGCCAAAATGTGTAATTATACCAAAAAAAATCCGTCCTCATTTCGCCCACTACATTTCAGGGCCCCACTCAAACCCTTTGCAATTTAGTGACCTTACATTATTTTGTATGAGAGTGGAAACGTGACATGTGTACCTAACAAGTGAATGTGTGAATGAAAAAGGATAGATGTGGCATTTGTAGAGATTTTCCGTCCCTATTTTATGACAGCATCAGTATTTGATATCTTCATCATCATCATAAATTTAAGAGCAAGGCTCTTGTCGGTGAGTCCGATGCAGACTTCTCCATCTATTCCTATTCAATGCAAGTCCCTTCACATCTCTATAAGACATAACAGACACTTTTTCTTTAATCTGACTCATGTAACTTATGCTAGGCCTTCCCCTACCTCGCTTTCCTTCATACTCTGATAATAAATTTAATAAAAAACTGATTTTAGGCAACGAATTGTTTCCACAACATACCCATTCTCGTGTGAATTTCGAGATAAAAATAAGCCTATGTTATTTGCCAAAGTCTAGACTATACAGGGTGATTACGGGGTCGTGGAGCAAGAAAGAAGCATTTAACTTACTTTCTCCTAAGCATCACGATAGGTTAGGACTAACAGTACACCAGCGACTTATTTTAGTCAGCAAAAAAAACTCCGATAATTCGAGATCATGGTCACCCTATTATTTCCCAAGAAAACTTATGTCAAGTAATATTAAAAGTAGGGTGACCACGCATTTTGAGTCAATAATAATTTTTAAATAAAAATACGTAAATAACGAATCATCTTTGTTTAAATTAAAATAAATACAGGTAGCATCGCAATCATTTATTTACTGAGTCAGAAAAAAATGGTTGGGATCACGACCCCGAAATCACCCTGTATATAAAATTTCATTGAAATCGGTTCAGTAGTTTAGGCGTAATTGCGTAACACACAGACAGAGTTACTTTCGCGTTAATAATACTTTTAGTAAAATATTGTGAGTAGATAAAGGTTTTTTGCTCATAAATATGTATTTCGCCTAAAATGAGTTCTAAATTGAGTTTCAAAAAATACGTGATTAGATTTGATTTAGGTACCAAATCTCATTCATTTTAACTTAGTGACTTATAACGGATTTCAGTAAAATACATATATTCAGATATCACTAATGCAAGACAAAATTTCATACAATATTCGAGATGATGCATTTATTTTATTTATTTATTTATCGATAATGGATTTTCGTTAAATACATTGTTTGATTTCGCGTATTACTCGAGATTACTACTACAAGACAAAATTGGGCTGATACCGTATTTCTTTCTTAAAAACTCTTGTCGATGAAGTTCTTTCCATTTTTCTCTATCATCTGCCACCCTCTTCAGCTGTTCGAACGACATGACCTTTGCTTTTTCTTTCAGTTGGTCTGCATATTCTTAGCCGTCCACTTCCTCTCTTTGCCTCTATTCGTCATTCTGTTCTAGTTTTTATAAATTCTGATACCGTATACAAAAAATAAAAACTAAGTAAACATAAAACCAAGATATATCCACTAAATCTATTAGAAAACTGTGTCGCTTTTCAAAGAAATCCGTCCAAAAAGTGTTGGTTACGTCTAACCTTATTTATCTCACCTGAGTGTTGAGAGATGTGTTGTCATACATAAAATATAACTTAAAAGCAATTTGCGGTACCAGGCAGGTGCCTTCACTCATTTACGATAGTACAGGATAGATCCTACACATGTGTGCTCATAAACATGCCTCGCTCAGTTTTAATAGAAGGGATAACTCGATTTGCAAAAATGTGGTTTTATTGTTAGGTTTTGTTGAGATAAAATCTTACTAGGTGTGTTAGGTGATAGTTTGAATAACTCATGTGAATTGAAACTATTACGGATACACTTCGCTTTTATTAAAACTTTTTGTCTGACGTCACAGAAGACGTCTTCTGTGACCACGGTTCTTGTAAAGGGGCAGAAACGTTAAACAAAAATGTAAAATAAACGAAGTGTATCTGTATATCTGTTTCAAGCCCGTTGGCACAGTGGCAGTGAGAGCGCTTACTGTGTCGGGGGTTGCGGGTTCGATTCCCGCCCGGAGTCAACAATATGTGAAGACATAGTTGTTGGCGACGAACGTCTGGGTGTCAATTATATATTCTTATAAAGTATTTGTGTATGTATAAGTGGTAGTATCAGTTAATTAGATTCCATAACACAAGCTTAGAGCTTACTTTGGGTCTAATTAACCGTGTGTGAATTTGTCCAGGTATATTTATTTATTATACATACGTAGTTCCAATTCAAAATGTGTAGTGTTCGGTTAAACTTAAGAAACCAGTAAGTCATGTGAGTCTGTATTAGATAGATTAGCTATCTAATACAGACTCACATGACTGGTACTGTTAGCCTGTATCATCTCATTGTGAGGCAAAGGCCTCTACCTTCTCCCTCCCGCCAATCTTCACGATTTGAAGACACCAGTTGCCACTCCCTTTAGTAGGTACCCAATACAATTATTTTATCAGATAATTCAGAAAGGGCGTTCAATATCGATACGCGTATATTCTCATCGTTATAATTTAGAAACGCGTTCAATTATCGAACCCGGTTGTTTCAATTATTGAACTACTAGCAGCGCCCCGCGGTTTTACCCGCGTTGTGCCCGTTCCCGTGGGAATTTCGGGATTTTTTTTACAAAAAAACCTTCCTCTTGAATCACTCTACCTATTACAAAAAACCGCATCAAAATCCGTTGCGTAATTTTAAAGATTTAAGCATACAGACAGACAAACAGACAGACACGAAAAAGAGACGACTTTATTTTATACTATGTAGTGATATCGGAGGCCTTATAAAGCAGTCTCAAACTTTATACTGAGGTTATCCACTGACCTTTTTTTCAATTGCTTATTATGTTGCCCAAAATAAAAAACTCAAAAACAAAAACTGCCGACAATGATGAGCTCATAAATTGATTAGACTCAAAAAAATCCGCGACTTTTTCGTAACACAATAAAGCAACTTTATGGTTGTAGAAAAGACATCAAAAGTATAAAGTAAAAGACTGTAAGGTGTAAATTACGAGGGGATGTAGTAAAGTACGGTAATTAAGGGGTAGATGGGGGTGGGGGGATGAGCGATTACCGGAAAACTGATTAACAGGAATCCCCGAGCTACCCATTAATGTTAAGACTAATTAACAATTTCGATTCGTAAAATTTATTGCTTTAAATTTAATTGATCAAGCCCAATCGCCTTTGCAATTATAATTGTAGATTTATCTGTAGTTCTGATTTAAAATAATTATATCAACTTTGTAGTATTATTGGGGTACCATGGTGTAATATTAGAGACATGGTACATATATGGATTTTTTGAAAATAAACACCAAATTCTGCATTCAGTAAGCAAATTAAATGGACGCTTAATTATTTGACGTCATATTTTAAACATTACAATGTCAAAATCAGTCATTAGATCTCTACTAAGGGCGCTTTCAAATTATGCGTTTCGTGTCGGACCGCTGCGGTGCCGAAGCGGTGCGTTTATCGTATTGTGTACGTACGATCGTGTGTTTTCATACAAACCGAGCAGCTCGGCAACAGTGCGTAGTAAAATTATTTTGCGGTACCGACGCCGCACTGTTGCCGAGCTGCTCGACTTGACGTCTCTGAGTATGGGTATAAGACATTATTACGTACAATACCTATTATATTGAAAAAGTTATGTGAAAAATAAAATATGGTGTTTTTTTTTCTTCTTCGCTAGACACTTTGAATGAATCCCGGGTTCAATTCACTGGTCGAGCAAAAACATGTATCCCACTTCTTAAACACGGCTCATGAGATTACCAATCCGCGGTAGGCAAGCGTGGTGATCACGTTTAATGCTCCTCACTGTACTGATATCATCATTCAGTGAGACGAGAGGCTTTGCCTGGCAGTGGGACATTACAGGCTAATACTTTACTATACTACAATGAATGGATAGATATCTATTGTTAAAGAAGGCTTTTCAAAATAACTTTTTCGGTCAAACATTCTGTCATGTCCAATGCTTAGTAGAGCAATGTTTGTGTAGGAAAAATGTGATGCCTGTTTCTGAGTACACACATGGTAGGAATAGGTACGCAATGTAAATATATTTGCAATTCTGTCGCATTGAACGACTAAACTGAATAACAAACAATAAATATCTAAACATATTATATCCTTATGTCTCCTTTGGTTGTCTCTATCTATCTATCTCTATCTCTTTCTCCTTGGATACCATACCTCAATGTCTAATTTATCTGCGAAAACTAACAGATCAACTATGTCTGCATGAAAAATACAACCTCGTTTGGAAATATATTAAATAGGAGACCATGCTCATGTATGTACACAATTCATGGACATACTACGCGTAACTGTTACTGTTACTGTTCGCCTGTGTTGTCCCACTATTGGGCAAGGTCTCCCCCCATTCCCGCTACTCTTCTCGAAAGACAGATATATTAAAAAATATACACAAACCAAAGACTCTATAGAAGTCTTTATAAAGACTGCTCTTTTGCATAACTTTCAGTCTGTTCAAAGCTACCCAAGACCATAAAACCATTCTAAAATCCAATAGCGTTAGTCCCTCTATAATAGCAGCTAACTATAACTAACGTTTCTCTAACTACAATATACCGGGCGAGTGTGGCCGTAATGAACAAGAGACACAATTAGACCCACTACTCGTATTATAAAGGAAACTGCATGAATATTCGCTGTTTAACCTTGTGAGTATCAAATGGGGCGTACTAGGAAAATGTTTTTAATTTTCATGGTTAGGTATATGAACAGTTTTTTCTTAATTTTATATTAAGGTTCTGTTGTTGTTTGAAGTATATATAAGTAATCGGCGTCTGTGTCACGCTGTAGCCAATCAGAGGCTTCGTGCCGCAACCGAAGTTACTCCTTCGAACGCGCACCTTTAGAGGTTATTGCTGATTATAAATCGGATTGTTTTGGTTGGATATTCTGTCTAAAAACTGCCCTAAATTTAATATATCAAAGATTGAAAATAGCCTGCATGAAACTCCGAACAAGAATCGTAGTTACCTAAATATAGGTACGGGTAAAATAGCTTTGTTTGCTCGTCGGTTTCTGAAGGCAGATATTTTGCCTTACTTTGGTTTTGAAGTTAGAGCGATATCTCGATATCATACAGTAACTGGAGACTAAAAATGGAAAACTAGTGGCAAACTTTACACCTAGCTATTATGACAGAGTCATCGCTCAACAAAACCGAAACTAACTTACTCACTCCCTATAGAAACCAACGATGAAGATACTCCGATGATAATATACGATCTCTTTACTAATTGTGTATTAGTTATCAACAACAAACCAATTCGATCCTTATTCGTTTCTCATCGTAGAAAATTTATCAATTTAAAAAAATTAAATTTATCAAAATTGAACAAAATTATCAGTTATATTATATTCCACTGCAAATCAAAAGCTTCTACGGATACTAAATCAGTATCAAAACTAGTAATTTAGTTAACTCTCCACTTTCTAATTATCGAGTAAATTGTTAAGCCTTATTACACCCCAATACGGAACACAAACAATTCCAATTAGAGATGAACACAATACCACCACTCGATAGTTAACGTTTATTGAACTCGAATCATTCGATACATCGAGACCGATTACGATTTAATGCTATTATATTCGACTAGTCGCGCCCCACGGTGCTACCCGTATTGTACCCGTTTACGTGGGAATTTCAGGATAAAATGTATCCTATGTGTTATTCTGACAGCCTCCGTGGTCTTGTGGTTAGAGCGGTCGGCTCACGATCCGGAGGGTCCGGGTTCGATTCCCGGTGGGGACAATACCTATCTCACAAAAATCTCTTTGTAAGACTGTCCTCAGTTTGGTCGTGGTTTGGTTAGGGTATTGCAGACTGAATCACCTGATTGCCCGAAAAGTAAGATGATTCCGTGCTTCGGAGGCGTTAAGCCGTCGGTCCCGGTTACTTTCTATGGATAGTAGTCGTTACATGAGCCATGTCAGAGGCCTTTGGCGGCTCAATAACTCTGACACCAGGATTGGTCAGGTTGACCATCCACTCGATAAAGAAGGCGCGGCAATTTCGGGATAAAATGTATCCCATATGTTATTCTGATGTATGACCTATATTCCTATAAAGTTTCATCCAAATCTGTTAAGTACCTAGTTTTTTCGTGAAAGAGTAACATACATGCATCTATCCTCACAGACTTTCGCAGTTATAATATTAGTAGAATAGGATTGCAGATATGAAGCAAATCCGTTATAATACCAGTATCAATATTAATTTGATATATTAATTATTGTGTTTATTAATTTAATTTACAGACCCATTTATGTAATGAGTAGATTAAATTATTATGCCGGGAGGTTTGTGGAATTATTTTAGGTTCGCCACTTTAATACGTGGAAAATATTTAGCGTTAAATTGATTTACTATTAAAAAATATCCTTAATCGATTGTACGGAATCAAAATCGTATGCTATTAATTTTTTAAATAGAAATAGCTATCGATTCTCTATGAAGAACACGAAATAAAGAAGTGTCAGTCCTTACGCAGTAAGTGCTTCGGTCTTCCGTGATGAAGAAGAAGAATGCTTGCTATACATTTTTTGATACCTTTTCATATCAGTCTTGTTAGTAAATATATAACTTACTTCACTTTTTCTTTCAGAATCACGTCGTTCTTTGAATCAACGACAACCTCATTCTTTTAATAACATTTCTTTAATTTCAATTCAAAGGTAAAATCCCAAAAACTACATTTTTCATCAACAAACCTCTGACCTTTAACTTTTATTACCAATCTCCTATTTCGATACGAAAAAATGGAGAAAAGTAATCGGATACGAGTGCTTAGTGCGAGTTTTCCAAGTTACTTTACGTTTGCGTTTAAATGGGTTCCCAACCAGTGGTCCGTGGACCACTGGTGGTCCGCGGAAGACAAAATGTGGTCCACAGACGCACCAAAAGTCGAAATTTAATTCGCGAACATTTTCAAATTAATTTATGAAAATTGAAGGAAAGTCGTTGATAAAATACTGAACAAAATATATTTCACAAATTCGATTACATACACTCATAAACATGCTTCTCTACGTCTTCCGTCCAAGTTAACACTTTTCTTTCTTGGCGCTCGCTTGTTCTGAAATGTATAAGCTTCTCTACGTCTCTTGTTTACGTTACAAGTAAACTTTTCCAGTACAATTTTCGCTCACTTCACAAGTGCGGCCCAAATGTAGCCGTTCGCTGGTTTTTAATACCGACAACATACCCATATTGTGTGTATCTACTTTTTTTCTACCCAGCGTGACCAAATAAGAATAGAAAACTTTTCTATTCTTATTTCTAAGTAAAAAAAAATATTTGGTCACTCAATTAACATTCTGTAAGTTTAAAAATGTAAAGTCGGCCTTAAAATGGCTATAAGGGCCAAGTAAAACATGCACAAACTTCGATCGCGTTCCGCGCTCGCTCAAATGTTTGATTGAATGAAGTCGAAAATACATTTTCTTTGAGGTCCAAGATAATAATAATTCATGCTCGAGTCGGACTCGCGCACGTTCAATGTGAAATACAAATAAATTAAATCGCTAATTAATGTAAAAAAATTTACTGGAGGTCCTTGATGACAACAATAATTAAAAAGTGGTCTCCGGTCTAAAAAAGGTTGGGAACCCATACTAAACTCTGTACGTAGTGAGCATCGAATAATTGTGAGTGCGAGTCTCTTTGAGTATTCACTTTTATTCACCGTAGCTCTGTAAAGTCCAGACAATAAACCGGCAAAATGGAATATACCATATCGACTGTGTTTTCATAAGGTATAAAGTACATATAACATTTATGCGGGTTATTTTATTAGACCTCGACCATGGAATTAGTATGTACTAGTTGTACGTAGTACATACTAATTCCATGGTCGATGTCTAAAAAAATAACCTTCTAGTTGTACGTAGTACATACTAATTCCATGACATCGACGTCGCGCACTTGACTGACATTGTTTGTTGTTTGTAGGTTGCCATAGCTCCTTACTTATGACATTTTTAACCGACTTCAAAGAAGGAGGAGGTTTCTCAATTCAACCGTTTATATGATTTTTTGGAAAAGCGATATCTTTTAAAAAAAATAGTTTTCCGTCAATTCCGTCAGAGGATCATTAGAAACTCGAGCAGTAGAACAAACACTGGACATTATAACAAAGATCATCTTGAGCTCTTGCGGTCGTAAACATCTTCCAGACGAAAAAATAATATGCTGACCATGACATCGTTTCTTTATAACACTACTAGAAGCACCCCGAGGTTTATTTACCCGCGTTGAGCCCGTATCTGTAGAAATTTCGGGAATCATTATACATATAAACCTTCCTCTTAAATCACTCTATCTATTTTAAAAAACCGCGTCAAAATCCGTTGCGTTGTTTTAAAGATCTAAGCAAACATAGGGACAGACAGACAGACACACAGACAGCGGAAAGCGACTTTGATTTATACTATGTATTGATAAATCACTATAGTTACAAACAAACAATTACATTTTACGTCCGTTCGCCCGTCTCTCACCAATAAATTCAAAGTGAGAACTTTACTTTACGCACAGTGAGCGTAACTGTCAAACTTGCAACTCATCGTCGATGGCAGATTTTAGTTCGCATTGTGACCACTAGGGGCGCTTTTTAGCTACATATATTTCTGAGTTAGGCCGTGGTCCCACAGCAGGCGAGAAAACGAGTAACTCTCGGCGATTTTTTCTCTCAAGAAACGCACAATAAATGCATATTCCGTATAAACGAAAGAGGTGCAAATATTAAAAGTTTCTCGCTGACTGTTCACACTGCCGGCATCGACTCGTTTTACTACTTAGTTTTGTCGCTGAGCGAGGAGCTTCAAAAATAAACTCGCTCAGCGATACTCGTTCAACGATGTTAGCTCGAATTATCATTTCTTTACA
Source organism: Cyclophora albipunctata (assembly GCA_963082685.1). Classification (NCBI taxonomy): domain Eukaryota; kingdom Metazoa; phylum Arthropoda; class Insecta; order Lepidoptera; family Geometridae; genus Cyclophora; species Cyclophora albipunctata. The sequence goes on from OY720118.1 coordinate 8,490,932, forward strand.
GTGCGACAATGAAAGTAGATAGAAGTAGGTTTGCTCAGAATTGAGCAACTGCGGGCGAGTTGCGCGAGTAATCCCAGCTACAATACTATCGAAACTACACACTGACTTCCTGTTGATCGCCAACTCGTTTATACATAGTTTCTAGTTCTACTCGTTTCTCGTTCATCGTCAGCGTCGGCCTTAATGTTGACGCGTAAAAATAACTATGGCAACTTACAAACAACAGACTCACAGAGTTATTTCGTTTACATGACGGTAAAGTTATTTGGAAAACTCCCACTAAGCACACTGTTCAAAGGAACTACGATATTCGTGAACTTTGGTATCACAAAGCGAACACTTTTATATAAACTATAGAACCTTGTCGAAATAAACGTTTCGCTGTTTATTTTTGGAAGCGGTCTGAAAAGAGGTACACATCAATTTGTATTAGTTCTTTTTGAAGCAGATTAAAAGAGTAATGAAGAAGTGAAAATAGCATTTCTCTCTGAGCGCTACCTTTACCTTGAAGAGTAGAATGTAAATTCTTCAAAAAACAGCAGGACTGACTTGGTTGAAACTTTTCAGTAATATAGGTTATACATCAACATAATACCATGGGATACATTTAATCCCAAAATTTCCGGCGGGAACGGGTGCAACGCGGGCCGCGGGGTACGGCTACTAAGAAAATAAATGATTGTTCCAATATCGTGAGCGAAAGTAAGAGTATATTATACATATTTTGCGATATCTTCCGATGCTACTTCGATGCTAAACAAAGAGACCGTGGGACTATAAATCCAATTGGTATTTTATAAACTCTGGTATTTTCCAATCAGATTACTGCATAAAATCCCGTACAATATATTCAGAAAATACTTGCTCCAGGTAACTGTCTATACTAATATAATAAAACTGAAGAGTTTGTTTGAACGCGCTAATCTCAGAAACTATCAATCCGATGTTAATAATTATTTTGGTTTTGAATAGCCACATTCAACGGGAAGGTTATAGGCTATTTTTCATCCCGAAATTCCCACGGTACCAGATACAACGCGGGTATAACCACGGGGCGCTGCTAGTATAATATACTTATGGAAGTAATAACTACCTGAGAAATTAATCTTCATTTATTTACGTAAGGGATAGAAACAGTTTTAAAGCCATCTAGGGTGCTATAAACTTTATATTCATTTTATAATAGGCACCGTAAACGTCTCTGTGAGCCGGAATTACAATAATGATCGTCAGGAGTTTCATTAGCGTGTACGAAACAGGTGTCTTGAATGGATTCTATGTATTTTTAGATACAAAACTGATGCGTAGGAAGTTTTGGGTATGATATTGTAAAATCACTACATAGTATTAAACAAAGTCGCTATTTTTGTCTGTTTGGTTGTCTGTATGCTTAAATCTTTAAAATTACGCAACGGATTTTGATGCGGTTTTTTGTAATAGGTAGAGTGATTCAAGAGGAAGGTTTTTATGTAAAAAAAATCCCGAAATTCCCACGGGAACGGGCACAACGCGGGTAAAACCGCGGGGCGCTGCTAGTTAGGTATATACAAGCACTTTATCGAAGTATCTACGACTAGTAATACTCTTACGTTTTTATAAAAGCGCCGTGAAGAGATGCGAAGCTTAACCGACCAATCACGATGCATCGTAAAAATCAAATTCTTTATTCAAAATTGTCATTCCAATGAAATGTCATTGGTCAAGTCTCGCACTAATCCGCTTAAATGGAAACTCTCTGGATCTGTCTTCGCTTATATCCAAAGCGATAACTACCACCAATTTATCATAGGCACATGATACAGGAGAAGGCCTATGCCCAACCACGGAATGATACAGGTTAACAGTAACATGATAATAGAATAAGATATGACATTGTTTTTAAAGACATGTGGAAAATATAATAAACAATAAACTAATAAACATACGGTGACCTTCATCAGGAGGTATAATGTTAGCGTCCCCGTGCGGGGAGAGACGCTGTCGCGAGCGCTTCACCCACCTCCTGATGCAGGTCACCGTATGTGACCGAAATGTGTTGAAGAACTCTCAACAGTAACCTCCGTCGTACGTGAGTTCCCGTTTAAATAAATAATAATGACATTAACGTACGTTGAATTAATAGTAAAATGACATGTGGAAAACTCACTTCGTAATCAAAGATTTAAAATCACATCAAAGTCGTCACTTGTTTATCTAATTGAAGTGTTCTGAATTCGAAAATAATCTCAAGATAAGAAAGACAAAAATTCTGTTTTTATTTTTGCCTCAAAAATAAAGATGTTATAACCACAAAAAATCGCGCCTCTCGTAAAAACAAGGATCTTGTTTTAACATCAAGCTGTAGTACCATTAAGTTGAGCGTACTTTAATCTGACGACCCCCAGCTTTCTAATTAATAAAAGTGTCGCAAAAAGTTGCGACATAAATTGCGTGGATGTCGCATTTGACTCACAAAAATGTTTTTTTATGTCACAGTAAACGATACCGTCACAAAACTTTGATGGTACCTACTGTTACATAAATTAAGAGTTTAAAAAGACATCTTTATTTCATTAAGTTAATTACAATTATAACGCAGTATACTTACGTAAAAAAGAACCCAAATAATTGAAAAATAGTATCAAAAAACTTCTTAGCTAAACTACCAGTTTAAACTAGTTTTATCTTTATAACTAACTAGCTGCGCCCCGCGGTTTTACCCGCGTTGTGCCCGTTCCCGTGGGAATTTAAGAACCACTCGACCGATTTTGTGCAAACTTCACATAAACCATCTACTAAATAGTCCGAACAAAGCCTAAACATTTGGATTGGATAGTTGAGCCTGTTCTTGAGTTATAAATTTACAACTAAAAGTGGCATTGATTTTTATACATAGAGATATTTTATTATTTTATATCACAGCTTAACATAAACAATAGATAATGTTTTTACCACTCTATATTGTCTCCCTCACCTTCTTTCAAAGACCTATCCATTTCAATAAATGCTTAGCGCATAGTAGTCACTTATTCAACTAATATCCCAGTAAAAAATACGAAAAATCAACACGTCCACAAAACAATACTTATTTTGTAAGGCTTATGCTGATCTCGGTGATGTAAAACACAAATTATTGAACCCTTCCAAGGTTAACCCTTTTCAACCCTCTTGTGTACACTAAGGGCGATATTAATAATTAAACTAACTTGAAACATACATAATGCATTAAAAGTTTCCTTCTTTGTTTGTTACATAAAAATGTTGCTTAACATTTTGTGTAACATACTCGTAAATAACATAGAATGAAACTGTATCATACGAGTAGGCGTTAGTTTAGATTGAACTAGATTACTAGTTGCTATTTTGCGAGCTCAATACAACGTCGACACACATGTAGACGTATTAGCTCTCTTGTAAACTAGCCTAAACAAATCGATGTCGTCGTTCATATGTTACTGCCGTGCCCTGCGAATCCGCTCTCGCTTCTCTTACGCGGGAATTCAGCAAGCAAAATTGCATATACCTGTGTATAAACCTTTTTAATAGATGCTAATGAATGTTGTAAAAGATTTTTTCAAAGGCAACTGGCAGTACAACAGAAAGGGATAAAAAGAAACACCAAAAACTCTTCAGCATTATTTATATTAATATAAATATGACGATGAGATACAGGCACCATGTACCCTTCTTTGAATAAAAATGCTGTTTTCTATGAAAAATAAACAAACTTAAAGAGATAGATAAAATCAGTGGAAAACTTTCAATAATCGAGGGTTGAATACAAAGATGCCGTCACCAAAAACTAACTTCGGAAAGTTTTTCACTCGTCTCCCTCTTGGGACAGGACAAACTAAGTTGAAGACGCAAAAGTGAAAAAAATATGGGTTAAAATATTGATGCTAACTCATTTGTCACCAAGCTGATTTGGGTTATTGGGGAAATGTTTTCAATTTGTGATCATGTATTGTATCAAATCTATGATAAATGATCTGTTAAACCTGACTTTTGCTCTACGAAAACTATTGAAGGTGGTAAATTGGACATTATTAGTCATTTAAAAGTTAGCGACAGCGCGGCAGACCAAGACTGCGATGACACAATGAGCTAAGACTCCTTCTGGAAAGACTGGCTCTGTCTAGCACTTAACAAAGAGGTGCGGAAAGGGAGTTGAGCAGCTTTTACCCAGCAGTGGGACTCACCAGGCTTAATATAATAATAATAAGATAGCGCTCAAGCTCAAACATAATTAACATCATTTGAAAAAAACTGCCTATTGTAAGTTACATAATATGAAAATACTTAGAATTGTATAGTAAAGTACGTACAGTTTATTACAATTCATGTAGTGGCCTGCCTTTGGCGGCTTTATAACTCTGACACCAGGATTGGTCAGGTTGACCACCCACTCGATGAAGAAGAAGTGGCCAGCAGCTTTGTATGTTACATTAAAATACACGCCAGAAACGAAACATATTACTAAAACACCGTCTACCAACAAACGGCTTAAAACGTGACGTTCAAAATTTTGTAATACCACTAAAATATAGTAAGAAGTAGGCCACAACACACTGGGGCACTGTTATAAAGCCGTGACTCGTATATCCAAACTTTAACACTTGCTCTTAAACATACGGTGCGGCATCTCGTTTATAACCGCTCTCAAACTGCTCAAGTGAACCATTACCATTACTATCATTTTAGATGTGAGGAAGTTTGCTGTTAATATGTTGTGTATAATGAGATATTTGTAAGATTGAAGATAAAGCAATTTACCCAAATAGGTACTGTAGTACAATGCGTCATGCTGTGCATCATATTGATCGTGGCGAAAATTGGAACTAATTATGTCATATTTTTTTCTGTGAGTGTATGGAACATTTTAATGCTTTCCTTTTTTATCAGTTCCATATTATTCTTCTCACACTACAAAATACACAAACTAAACAAAAGCTACAAACAACAAATAATTAAACAATACCCCTAAAACAGCCTCAATACTAAAAAAAGAAGTAAACAAAACCGCACTAATTACGAACAGCAGCAAAACGGGTATTACCCATACCCGTGACGTAGTTGACCCGCTATTACCTCGCGTGTCTTCCTCTTTATGTCTCTTGCAGAGTTGTGAAGATAAGTACCTCTCCGAGCACCGCCTAGTGCGGTGAAACACACTAATTTTCACACCGTGGCGCGCATAAAATACCTCACAAACTGCACGGTTTTAACTTGCGTTTTGTAGCGTTAACGCTGCGATTATGGGCGTGTTTTCGCACGGTGAAGTCGTTGTGGGGCTTTTAAAGTAATTTATTATTGTTAAATTAAACTTTATTTCGATGATATATTTCTAATTAATATAAAATCCATTAGTCTTGGGTTTGAAAGCACTGAAAGCAGAAATATTGTTGAAATTTTGACTAAATAATAATATTATTTGCTGTCGTTGCTAGACTCATTTAATATGAATCTTCTCATTAGGACTAACATGTTTCAAAGTGTAGTTAGTACACTGAGCTCAGTGAAATATTTTGAATAATATATCTTCTTGAATTATATTTCACAGGAGTTTACTCGGAGCCATCTACCTTTGAGGTAAAATGTAGGCCATTATCGTCAAGCATAGCACTTGTACCTTACAAGTACGTTTTTGTCATTAGCTTCCAAAGGGAATTTGTCGCCACAACCAGTAAATACTCCTACCCGTAAGGCAGGAATTTTGTGCAGAGACAGCTATTGTGCTCCCGAAGGTTCAACCTTAAAAATCTTCCTTTAAAAATGCTGACGCTCGAAACATCAAACTGGGTTCAGTGAAATCATGCGTCAAAATATTTGGGTCAAAGGTCGCTTATACTTAATCGAGGTAATCCATTTGGCAGACAAGTTTTATAGCTCATCCAGTATAACATGACCTGTCTGTATATTCCATACGATACTGGTGCCAACAAACTTTAGTTGTTCAATCTGTCCTTTAGGGTCCACATTTTCTGGTCATGTTTTATCAGCTCGTAAATTTCTCAGCGTATCTAGGAGGCTGCCTTCCGATGCGGTTGCTGCAAAATTTTAATTTGAAAGCATATCTTGACTGGAACGTAACGACTTTATCGAATACTTGGAGTTGTTTACTTCTGCTATGAACCAAATTTAGTATGCAATACTGTATACCTACATTGATAAGTTGATAAAAAAAAAATGATTTCTATAGTATAGAGAGTATAATGTAATGGCGTATGGTTTATAAGTAATGAAATGTCATTCAAACTGATAATAGTCAGTTATATGCCTTGCTCTTTGACCAAATAATTAGCTTATTTAGCTTTGCTACTGTTACGGCTGTTGAATGCTTAATAAAACCTTCAAATTGAAAGCTTTATAACAGTAAAGTGTACATAAAATCATACCACAGATGTACCACAGTCATTAATTGAAAACCTACAAACAAAACTGCGAAACATTCCCAATAAAACAGCAAGCAATTAATATATGGATACAACGCAAAAAACTCTATATTCGACTGTACAAACCAAACGTATATCAATTTTAGAAATTTGTTTTCCCGGACCAAAATAATATTATAAATGAATCAATTTCATTCCGGGATCAGACATTAATTTTGTGTAAAAGAATGGCCGCCGGAAGGTAAAACGGACGCGCATAAATTTTTCAGTGGAATCATTTGAAAGCTCTGGCTTTGCATATCTGAATGTTTCCAATTACAGAAAGGGCATAGCCCTTTTGCCTTAAGGGGTTGGTTTAAGCGTTGGACATGAAAGAGTTTAAGCATGGTGATTTTAAGTACAAACTAATCATAAAGGTCGCTTTAGCTACGAGTAGGTATATAGTTATGTATATCGTTATTAAGAGGTATATTAAGACAGATTATGTCATAATTATACAAAGTGAGGTTTGCAAGGGAAAATCTAGTATTGGTTGTAGGTTACTCGCAATAGGACAGAACATATCATCAAATTTCCATCTGCTCCTTGCCGTCTTATATAAGATTGGAATTGGTACAGCATCAATACATATAAAAAACAAGTCCCCAAACACTATCCATCTGTTTGTAATTGATTTTCTCAAAAACTACTAGACGGATATTCATGCGGTATTCACCAACATGTCGACTAGTTCAAGAGAAAAGTGACCAATTTTCATGTCTTAAAAAATGGGCACAGCGTGGGGTACTACTAGTTTATTATACACTAGCAGCGCCCCGCGGTTTTACCCGCGTTGTGCCCGTTCCCGTAGGAAATCCGGGATAAAATGTAGCCTATAGCCTTCCTCGATAAATAGACTATCTAACAGTGAAAGAATTATTCAAATCGGTTCAGTAGTTTCTGAGATTAGCGCGTTTAAACAAACAAACAAACAAACAAACAAACAAACAAAACAAACTCTTCAGCTTTATAATATTAGTATAGATACCTTTCACTGACGAAACCTTTCATAGGCTCAAGAATAGTTCCATCACTACCCACAACCACGACTACTAACGTACTTAAAATCTAAACGAGATCATAAAAACAAACTTCTTAATTGCTATGTATAACGATAAACGTTAAATACTCTCTGAGCTTATTGCTTGAGCCAAAACATTGTGGTTTGTAGTAATACGGGCATAAACCCCAGAGTTTTATGTGACACTCAACTATATTATTTTTGCAAGAACTCCGTAGTCTGAATAATGTTATGAATTTTAAAGTTATAGTAACGTGGATAGTTTAGGAACTAATAAAACAGGCTGTTATAAAACTGTTATGAGATCTCTTGTTTATGCATTAATTCTGTTTATGGCAGGTGAATTGTGGTCTAATTTTCTTTGGAATATACTTGGATTAAATTACTTGAGGTTTTATACCTTATTTGAAAACTTATAAAACAAAAATTCATTGTTTTTGAGGTTATATACTCACTTATTTATCCCGAAGAAAAAAGGATATAAATACTCTTTAATGCAACTAGGTAGAGATTGTCTAAGCTGAAATGACACGCCCCACCACCGCAGTTACGCACACTAGCAAATTTTAAATATGGACGCAATACACATAAACATGCAATTATAATTGGTCGTTCAGTTGCCGTACTCGCCGTACTCGCTAAGAAGTGCAATTCTCGGATTTGTTGTCCAACTAGTTTAGTTGATCGTGAACGCGCGAGAAGAGAGGACGTCTTGTTTCATACAAAGTGACGGCGCTGCTCCATAGAGCGAGCGTTTTCGGATTTATCACCCGACTAGTCGGCCGACATGTGCACATAGAAATCAATAATTGGCGCTCCCACACAGATGAAGTGCCGCTATTAATATTTACACTCACACATCTAAATAAAGTAATTAAGTAGTGGGGCGCGTCATTTCAGCTTAGACAATCTCTACGAAGTAGATATTATTAACATTTAAAATGCAACAATTCTGTAATCCCAGCTTCCATATCCAAATCTCCGACAGAAACGGAAACGTTCAATTTCGATAAAAAAGAAACGAATCCAATCAAAAACATTGTTAGAGTATCCGTTCTCACTCCGATATCGAAAGCTAGCTTTGGGCTCCCTAAAATAAAGAACAGTGTAATAGTCGACCGACATTTCGACTAAATTTTCGACCAACATTCGACTAACTTTTCGACCAACTTTTCTGATAGGTAAACTAACATTTTCGAAAGCGAACCAACCGCCAACACTTGTAATTTAATTTGTACATACTCGGATAGACATTACTGAGCCACAGTGTAAACAAAAATGCAGTAAGTCAATACGATGGCGAGTCCATTTTATCGTTTGTTTTAGAGGAGAGTTTGGATTTCTATTGGTTTCTTGGTTTGAAATTGTTGGAATTGGATTTTAAACGGACTTGGTTTCATTGAAGCCATATGAAATATGTAAATAATGCATTTATTATTACGATACCATAATTATATAATATATAAAATGTTTTGAAGTTAGACTTCATTATTAATGTATCAATATAAACTTGATATTCGTTTTCTTTTTCAAATATTAAAAAAGACCCATCGTACCTATTTAGATTGAAAGTCAACTAAAGTTTACAAGTATTACCAAATTCAAACAATCCAAAAACAATTATTTAGACTTAACAGCTTACCTACTTCAATTTACATCCTGTGGTTAAACCAATGCCGAACCGAATCCACACAAGAGGTAAAGTATCAAACTGTAAGTCAATTTTACGAACAAACACCATTTGTCTTAGTAGACAGCGTCGACTAATGCAATGTTACTGGACTTTCAAAGTACGATGTGGTACTGAATTACGTTGAGTTGATTTCTGATGTTTGCGAGTTAAATTGTAGAGGAAAGTTTATTTACTTAGAGTGTGTATGTCTCTTGGTGAATTTTTGATTGAGTTGACTTTGGTGGTAATTGGAGACCTTTCAGTTTTCGAGATACCACGGATGGCACGTGGCTGTTCTGCGTTTGTTTGACTAGACTTTGTAGAAGTGCTTACTTACATACTTAGTTGTAATATTATCTACATGTAAGGAATGCCTTATTCCATCTTTACTTTTATTTAGCTTGTTTTGGTATGACAACTCGTAAACGAAACAAAGGTCGCGACTTGACAGTGCTATCTAAACCTCCGTGCAAAATATTAGCACATCATTATATAGTACAAAAGGTACGAAGGATTAATAAAACACACAGAGAAAACAATACCAACAAGATTAAATCGAACAGACAAAGCAATATGTAAAATGCCACCCCGAAATCATCATTAAAAGACCAATTTATATCATTTTTCATTACTCATAATCCTTCACCTGGATTAGAACTCGCTTGGATTATAACTAATATAAAAGCTCATATTTTACGACCAACGCCTCAACGTACATGAATTAAGTAGATAACAATAAAATTATTTATAATAATGTCGTTGAAATTCATGGAAATATCAAAATTCATAGCCTGGTTTAGCGAGCGCAGATTTATTGCCCATGAGTAGGACGACTTCATAGAATGGTATGGCGGATGCTAATATTACTTATCGGAGGCATGTTTACGACCACTCACCTGCTGTGGAAAGTAGGGTGGAAAACAAGGGATGGGGATGTGGCGTCGATAATTCGAGGAAACATGATATTTTAGTACTTTTGGAATACAAATTGTATTGCTAAAATAGATTCGATTGACGTAATTACAGTATTTCAATATATTATTAAATGATTGGTGCGGTATACCATGATATGGTATGGTATACCACAAGACCACCGTGGCGAATTTACAGATGAAGTAACGTAATTTTTACTTGACGTAATAATAACTCATTAGTTCTCCTAAGTCTTATGGACAGCCTCCGTGGTCTTGTGGTTTGAGCGCTCGGCTCACGATCCGGAGGTTCCGGGTTTGATTTCCGGTGGGGACAATATCTCACAAAAATCTCTCTGTGAGACTGCCCTCAGTTTGGTCAGGGCATTGCAGGCTTAGTAAGATGATTCCATGCTTCGGAGGGCACGTTAAGCCATCGGTCTCGGTTATTTTCTTCGAATAGTATTCGTTACATGAGCCATGTCGGAGGCCTTTGGCGGCTCAACAACTCTGACACCAGGATTGGTCAGGTTGACCATCCACTCGACGAAGAAGAATAAGAGTCTTAAGGAATTGTTTGACGGGCGCTTAAAATGAAAAAAAAAAGAATGTTTAAATACAATACATATGCATAATGTTATTAATCTGATCTAAAACTTCAAAGTACAACATAATCTCTTCGTACTTTAACCACCAATAAATTATTTCATAACAACACCCAAGATAAGCCTTAACGACCCTTCACATAAAACAATTTTATCGACAGAAATATATTTTTATCGATAAAATTTCCACCCAACCAAGCACATCCCTATTGCTACAGATGCGTTGCTAACGCGATTAGTAGTGTTACTGAGTCACTCGCTCGAATGCTTGTAAATGAAAGGAACATTGATTTGTTATAATTATATTAAATTGTTTATTGGCCTGTGTAGCAGAAGCTTCTGCTTACACGTGTGTAATTAACATAATGTCCCAGCAAGTGAGTTTTAATCAATATAAAGGGAATCTTTATAACATAGGAAGGTATGGAGTGCTTTGGATGGTGTTATAGATATTTAAAGATATCGCCATTATAGACATCACTACATATTATAAAACAAAGTCCCCAGTCTGTCTGTCGTCTGTCTGTTCGCGATAAACTCAAATACTACTGAACGAATTTTGACGCAGTTTTTTTAAATAGATAAAATGATTCAAGAAGAAGGTTTATGTGTATAAAAATTCCCGAAATTCCCACGGGAACGGGCCCAACGCGGGTAAAACCGCGGGGCGCTGCTAGTGTCAGTTATAAGATATTATGACAATGAGCGACATGTATTAGTGTCATTTAGTTAAATTCCATAATATAAGCTTAGAGCTTAGTTTGGGTCTAATTAACCGTATGTGAATGTCCGGGTGTATTTATTTATTTATGTGGAAAAAGCTTTTAGTTTGTATATTTTAAGACTTATTTATAACAAACTATAAGGTATGAAGTAGGGTGAAAGGTTCAAAAAATCTGTCTTTAATAAAAGTGTTGTACCACAAACCTAGTTATAGCAATAGGTAAAATAGGTTCATCAATCAACAACGAAATAATAGATACCGAAAGTTATCAAGTAACGTTATTGATACCAATAACTACCCACGGAACAAAAACAAGAGTCCAGACATTCCAGGAGCATGAGGGCCTCCACGGAATTTTCCCATTTTTTCCGTCCAAGATCAAGCGAAGCAATCCATTAACAGAATGGTCTCTCTTATCAAGTCATAAATTTCGTGGCTATCAGCAACTGTGTGTCAAAGCTATATAGTATTGACGGCTTTGTTGTCGATAGCAATACGGATTTGGATTAACAAGCCGTAATAAATTAGTCGGTTTCAATATTGTCGGTTAATTATTTTGATTAATTTGTGTTTATTTGTTCGTTGTTTTGATGTTACTACAGGTACATATTTATTTAGGTTTCAATTTTGTGAAAGTAGAGAGTTGTTTGTTTTTATAACAGAACCAGCAGCGCCTCGCAGCTTTACCCGCGTTGAGCCCGTTCCCGTAAGAATTACGGGATGAAAAATAGCCTATAACCTTCCCGTTGAATGTGGCTATCCGTTACAAAAACAATTATACGAATCGGATTGGTAGTTTCTGAGATTAACACGTTCAAACAAACTCTTCAGCTTTATTATATTAGTATAGATCATGTTTCATCCATGTTTAAAAATAGAACGGATAGATAGATAATAATTCATATTCTTTTAATTATAGAGTTAAAGGAAGGTTCTATGTAGGTTAACCGAAGGAGCACATCATTATAAGAATGAAAGTAACAGATTTAATTACTGAATTTGACATATAATGTATAAACAATTACATCAAATAATTAAGTATCGTCTTAATGAAAGTCTCTGAATGGCACGATACTATGGCAAATGTCTCTTTTGGTTTACTAAAAACATCAAATATTATGGTGCTCTTCAGTGGTTTGGTCACAGAGCATAGAAGCACCGCGCTCTCCTACTAGAGAGACCCGTGCGGCGAAGATGCGCTGAACTCAACTTCAGGCGCAAGCCGCCGTCAGTCTCTGCTAGCACGTTGTGGAGTGAATATTATCAAAAAAGCGGTAGAAATGCCTCATTGTGCAGTGATTTGGTGTCATAATAAAAACGTAAATAAACAAAATTCTGGCGTATCGTATCATAAGTAAGTTATAAAATGCAACTTTTAGCTGTTTAAAAAATGCAATCGAGGTTATTTTGAAACACAAAACCTCAAACGTAACCATGGTAACCATTAAATTAAAATGCGCTAGTGAGGTGACGCATTGGTTGGCGTAATGTCGATAATGCGTGTCAATCGTATCCTTGTATTGAATCGATATTGTAGAATTGATATTTTTTACTTATATTGAACCCAGACTAGAGATTTATGTTTTGTAGCTAACTAGTAAGTAATATTAAAATAATACAAACTATTATTTAAGGTTTCCTAATGATCCTTACTATTGATTGAATAAAAGTTTGACCACAAAATTGATTCTTATTATTTTCACGCCTAGCATACCTATGTATTACATGTATTATCATTATCATATAATAAAAAACTAAAATTCCCTAATCCTAAAATTTTAATAGTCATTAGTCCGATTTCTGCTGATAAAAAAAATATCGATAAAAACATCGACTCATATCGACATACCCATCTCTACATACAATACAGATACGTCAACTTTGAAGTAAAGCGTGTCATGATGTGAGTGAACGGTAACGCCTTCCGACACGCTAAGTTTGTATGAAAAGTTTTAAGAAAGGCGTCTCTAGTAGCAGAGCGCGGAGCTTCTATGCTCTGTGGGTTTGGTGATCTCAAAATCAAAGCATGAAAATCGGAGATAGGAGGAGAGAGAGAGGGGAGAGCTTTCACAACACTCCTAAGAAATAGTATACTACATAATACATATATTCTGTTTCATCAAAGGAATGTGATCCTCAATTTATTTATCATATTGATGGACTGTGTTAGCCATCACGTGACCTTTAGGTATTAACTAATCTATTGACAGTCAAATACATTACACGAATATATACCCAACAAACAGTTTTGGTTGCAAACGACAACGTAGGTAAACTTACTGGAAGCAGCATACCTATTCATGAAGGGCCTTTGACATTAATTCACTAATTAACATTTTGGCTTCACGAATAGCACGGGATTTCCTTACAACTTCCTTTGTTTAACAATAATATTGTTATTGGAGGATCCTAGTTAGTTATATGTTTTGTTATATCTATGTTAATGTAAAGGTTTATTTTCAAGGTTTGTATGTTTATATTTCCACTCGTACGAGTGGAAATATTAAAAGAGAAGTTATAAGGTTCAGAGAAATGTTAGTAAACCTATTAAAAGCTATGTGTTTGTTTTGATAGCAATAGATTTTTAATATAACTTGCCACGCTGCACGGTTTTACCCGCATTGTACCCGTTCCCGCTGGAATTTCGGGATAAACTTTATCCCATGTGTTATTCTTATGTATAACCTATATTACTGTAAAGTTTAGTCTAGTAGTTTTTTCGTGAAATAGCAACAAACATTCATACATATACAAAAGATTTTTCATAAACTTTGCGACAATATCTGATTCCTATAGAAAACACAGACAAACTTGCGTATTCCCTTTATACAAAACTCCTTTTCAAATTTAAACCTTATAAATGTGTATATAACAACCATTTCACCTTACACCAACAACAAATAAAAGCTTAAAGACTTTGTAATAAACCATAGACTCCTTTGAGTATTGTACCAGCTGCTATTAGCAGCAACCGCTTTATAAGCTCTTACGGTGTTTGATTAGCCCAATACAACATTGTTTGTGTTTGCTCAGTACACCGGTTTCCAAAGCTATGGCTAATATTAGTTCTGTCATAACAACAAGTCATATACCACCGTAATGTCAACAGAATAAGGGTTAAATCTCAACGGGTCTGATATGAGAATTGCTTGGATTTTGTGTGGAAAATTTGGTTAGTATCTTCATTTCTGTAGTCTATCTGAAGTGAATAAGGTCTTGGTATGAATTGCATTGTTTGTTTTTAACATGAGAGGTGGATTTGCCATAGGTTTTGCATGTGCCATGAGCTTTGAATTAAGGCTACGAGTTCAATAGCAAGCAAGGGTTTATAGAATTAATCACAGCTTGTTTACTCGCTCAATGTAAAGAATACCTACGTAAAGTATTAGCCTGTAACGTCCCACTGCTGGCCAAAGGTCTATCATCTTACTGAAGATATCAATGCAGTGAGAAGGATTAGGCGTAATCACCACGGTTGCCTTATGCGGGTTAGTGATCTCAAAGCCGAGCCAAGTTTGAAAAGTAGGAAACATCTTTTCGTTCGACCCGGGAATCGAACCCGAGACCTTAGTCTTGACAGGCGAGTGCTGATACCACTAGACCACCGAGGCGTAATACCTACGTACAATTCAATCACCAAAAAATAATTATTGCATTGTTATTCTAAAAAGTATCTTTGTATTACATAGTTAATTCCTTAGTGTTGCGTCAGTAGCTCGTTACAATATTTAAATACTTATACGACTACTACATCTAATGCATAAACATTAATTAGAAACGTTTTTTCCAAGAAAATTATAAAAATTAAACAAATACAACTCATTTAATCAACGTTCGTGGAAAATAAAAGAGAAATATATCTAACATATTAATTTGTTAGCATGCAAAGTAAACAAGCAAAATGAAATACAAATTCAAGGAATGTTTTAATGAAAAACAAATGTTGGTTTCAACATAAAGGCATTATTTTTATAACTGTTACTTTGCTGTTTTCTAGTTAAAATGATATTTTGTAAAATACTTTCTGCTGTTTTTCCTACGCCGAAACAGGCTTTTCGCGTGAATTTTGAAATAAAAATTACCTGTGTGTATTGTATAAATTAAATGCAGACAAAATGGCGTTGTTTCTTTTGGGCGAGTTTATTAGCTTCTAGTTGGCGGATTCTAAAGACAACGTTTAAAATCGTCTGTAAAGCTCGCATTCTATTGGAAGCCAAGCTTACCCGGCGAATTTTGTACCGCCATATAGTCATTAGATTTAGTCGAGCTACTAGCAGCGCCTCGCGGTTTTACCCACGTTGTGCCCGTTCCCGTGGGAATTTTTATACATATAAACCTTCCTCTTGAATCACTCTATCTATTTAAAAAAAACCGCGTCAAAATCCGTGCAATAGTATTTGAGTTTATCACGAACAGACAGACAGACGCGGCTTGGAACTTTGTTGTATATTATGTAGTGATAGTGATTTGCTTCACAAGTCATAATGTACCCAGAGATAATAGACATCTTATGCACAAGATATGAGTCACTTCTCAATTTCAAATTACTGTTTAATTTATACAAACTGTGACTGGGTGTGCATAAATTGACACCGCAAAGGTACTGACAACTAATTGGGGTTCGTTAGTCGACGACTGTCTGAGGTAACTATCTGGTAAGTGCATTTTAGACCTGTGTCGATCGATCATTTGACGAAACCCGGGTCGATCACGACCCATTCTAAGAATGATCGAGTTAAAATGATTCGATCATTTGGGTCGCGGGTCGCAGTGCGTTTAAATGTATGTCGCATGATAATAACTGACAATCAGGGATTATGAATAAAATAAACATTGACATAGACTCATTTATTTAGGTATCATTACATAGTATAAAATAAAGTCGATTTTTCTGTCCCCATGTCCCCTTGTACGTGCCAAATAAGCAGTACGAATTTACAACTTTTACGCACGTATCGCAGGTCGTAGGTCACCGATGCAACTGACTGACAAATCAATCAATCGCGCGATCGATGAGAGATCAACAGGTCGCTCACGACTCGCGACCCGCGACCCACACGCCTCAGCACGAGCGTTCCAGTACGAACCGGTTTATTTTGCTTACATACAGTGTGAGAAAGAGCGCGGGAATGGCAGCTAACACATTTGAATGAAAGAGATAGAGGACGATGTGAAATTGAGCGAACGACCCAACGGTTCTAAAAAGATCGAATCTTTTAAAGACTCCTGACCCAATCACTCACCTACATGTTGTGATCGAATCTTTTTGATTCGATCAATCGTGATCGACTCAGGTCTAGTGCATTTAAATACCGTTTGTATGTTGGGTCAGGATAGATTTGAATTAATTATATGGATCTTGTACCTGTACTTGTTTGAGTCCAACACGTCTTGTGTTGAGTGACAGATAAACGAAAGAAAAATCAAAAGAGTTTTATGACTAGCTCCGCCGCGTTACCCGCGTTGTACCTGTTCCCGCGGGAATTTCGGGATAAAATGTATCCCACATGTTATTTTGATGTATAGCCTATAAAAGTCAAAGTCAAAGTCAAATATTTTTATTCAGTTTTGGCCCCATAGAGGCTCTTTTGAACGTACCACCCATTCGGAAGAACATCAGCAGAGAAGAATGGGCAAGAAACTCTGCTGGTTATTTTTTTAAATCAAGGTATAATACAATTTAATACTAATAAGTATGATTACATGTCAAAATCAGGTTGTGTTGCTGGTGCAGGAATTTGACTCCAGACATATTTGTCCTCAATGTAATCAGTAACGCTATAGTATGCTTTAGTCAATAAAACGTCTTTAACGTACGATTTGAATTTACCTTCACTAAGCCCAGTTACCTCCTTGGGAATTTTATTATAAAATTGAATACATCTACCAATGAAAGACTTCCCGGTTCGCGCTAACCTGGACTTAACAACAGCAAGCTTATTTCTATTTCGCGTATTAAAACTGTGGTGATCTCCGCGCACCTTAAGGTTACTCAAGTTTCGGCGGGCATACATTATATTTTCAAATATATATAACGAAGGAACGGTAAGGATTCGACTGGATTTAAAACGTTCCCTTAGTGACTCACGTGACCCCAATTTATAAATCGCGCGAAAAGCTCTCTTTTGGAGTAAAAAAATTGATTGAACATCGGCGGCACCTCCCCACAATAGTATACCATAAGATAGTATACTATGAAAATAAGCAAAGTAAACAATTCTTGCCGTTTCTTCATTTGTTATTTGCCTAATCTTATGGACCGCAAAAGATGCTGAGCTTAGCCTACCCGAAAGTGAATTTATATGAGAACCCCATTGTAATTTTGAATCTATGTCTAATCCTAAGAATTTAGTGCTAGTGTCAAGAGTTAATCGAGTACCCCCCAATTTGACGCAAGAATCTACTACTGGGACATTCGGTAATGAAAATTTAATGCATTTAGTTTTTGCCTCATTAAGAAGTAGGTTGTTAGTGGAAAACCAATCTAGGAGAATAGCCAAAGCTTTGTTAACCTGCACAAGGTCCCTATCCTTCCTATCTACTTTAAAAATTAACGAGGTATCATCGGCGAATAATACCGTGTCGCATAGGCTTTCCATTAGATACGGGAGGTCATTTATGTAAACTAGAAACAAAAACGGACCTAAAATTGACCCCTGAGGCACGCCTAAATCAATATTAGACCCTTCCGAAAGGTTATCGTTAACGTTTACTTTTTGTCGCCGACCGCCTAAGTAAGATTTCATGAGTTCAAGGGCAGGACCACGGATGCCGTAACATTCTAACTTCAAAATTAACGTTAAATAATCTACACAGTCAAAAGCCTTGGAAAGATCACAAAATACTCCAAGAGCATCCTGCAAACCTTCCCAAGCGTCAAAAATATGAGAAACTAATTTAGTCCCAGCATCTATGGTTGACTTACCCTTTGTAAAGCCGAACTGATTTTTATGTAGAATCTTATGCTCATCAAAATGGGACATTAACTGATCTAGGATTAATTTTTCAAAAATTTTGCTTAGAGCTGGAAGAACTGAAATAGGTCTATAATTATTGGGATCATCCTTACTACCGGATTTGAAAATTGGAGTGACTTTACTATGTTTCATTAGATCTGGAAATGTACCTGCTTTTAGGCATAGATTGAAGAGGTTCGTAAGTTCAGGAGCAATAGTGTTAATGACAGAATCTAACATTTTTACAGAAATACCCCATAGATCTTCCGTGTTTTTCATGTTCAGTGATCTAAAAGCTTTTTTAAGCTGCGAAATAGAGACTGGTTTAAAACCAAATCCAGGAATTGACCGTTTAAAATTTTCCTTAAGAAGAACTTCAGCTTTAACTGAAGAAGAAGCTAGATTCTTGGTGGTTTCTTTAGGTATACTACTGAAAAACACATCAAAATGGTTGGCCACAGAAATAGGTTCAGTAATTAGTGTTCCGTCATTGCATTTCAAAGTGCAAGGGGTATCCTTGGAAGAAGTTCTTCCAGTCTCTTTGTTAACCGTTTTCCAAATCGTCTTTATTTTATTCTTCGATTGTTTTATTTTGCGAGCGGTATGGTTTGCTTTTGCTAAAAGACAAACTTTCTTAAACATTTTTGAGTAATTTCTAACATACGCATGAAAAGCTTCATCGTTGGTGTAAGACCTTTTAAAGTATAATTCAAATAAAACATCACGACTTTTCCTAATACCTACAGTAGCCCAATCACTAAAACTGATTTTATCTTTAACCGTAAACTGTCTTTTTGGAAACACGGCGTTAACATTTCGCGATATAATCGAAAATAAGTTTTTACAAATCTCATTTGGGTCTTTAGGGTTGGGGCGGTTTAGAGCTAAACTAACTTCAATGCAATCATTCAGGTGTTGTCGTCTCTTTTGAGAACAGTTTAACAACGGTCTACAACCTATGACACACGGTTTGTGTAGTACGGCGTTTTCGAGTTTTATATTGAGACCCAAATGATCCGACCTAACTCCGTTAACTATACATTTATCAAGAATTTTACAATTTGAAAATATATTGTCAATGCATGTTTGAGAGGAAAAAGTAACTCTGGTGGGCTCATTAAAGTTACAATTCAAACCATAAGACAAGAAAAGTGAAACTAAGTTTCCCGCGTCAGAACTATTTACTAGTAAATCAACATTAAAATCACCGCATACTATAACGGACTTCTTACCTTTAGATAATTTACTCAAAACCTCCTCCATGACATTTAAAAAAGAAGAAAAAACAGAAGACGGAGGCCTATAGACACAAACTAAGATATAGCCGTCAATTTCTGCACAAGCAATCTCACAAGTGCGCTCAAGAGAATATTTAGTGATATCAACCCGTTCTTTGAATTTAATACAATTTCGTAATAAAATGATGCAACCACCCCCCTCAGCCGATATTCTATTGAACGCACTGGCGACTCTAAAACAATTGATATTAAATTGCATTCTATCATCTTTCAACCAAGTCTCACTAAAACATAAAATGTCGAAGTTATATAAATCTAGTAGTAATTCTACATCCAATATTTTGCCAGAGAAGCGATTTATATTTTGATAATAAAAAGACAAACAACTAGCTTCTGTTGGCTTCCCTGTTGTCACACTTAAATGTTTAAAGACACAGTATTTGCGTTAGTACTAGTACTAACTACTGTGTGGTCACTACCAGACGTTATACTACCTATAACGCTATCAATACAATAACCTACCAGATATAATACTGTAGTTCATCAATCTCAAGTTTCATCCAAATCCCTACTAGTTTTTTCGTGAAAGAGTAACAAAAATACATACATCCATACATCCAACCTTATTATTAGTACGATTGTCTAGCGGCCAGTAGTAATAATAACTGCAGATGTTTCATTATCTGAATTCATTGTTCAATCGAATATTTACGTGTAAACTTGTGCAAGTCAAATTCAGCAAGGTTCTGTCACTTGTCAAACTTGCTGCTAGTCTCACACGCGTATATAGAAAAAACTGCTTTAAGCACTTGCTAGTAGAAAACAACGAAATATAATGCAATAAAAAGCACTAGGCTTTTGATACGTTGGTCCTCTTCCAGTCAATCATCATTAGACTAAAATACTTCAGAAAACAAACTAAAACATTCCTAACCATCGACAAATAAGACTAGCTTGAGCAAAACCGCAGATAACTTCTTAATTAAGAACTGATTAACGATTAGTTGGCGACAGGGGGCCACCTGGATGGAAATCTAGTTAACTAACTGTCATAGAGCACAGAGACTTGAGTATAACTATACAGAAGTTGCTTTGAGGTAATAACCACGTTCCCAAGAGAAACGGGGACTGACGGCTGCGGTGGATACGGCCTTTGATATTAATGGATGTTTTCATTCAACAACAAGCGTTGTAAGTAGTCGTATGTACTTTATCTATACTGATATAATAAAGCTCAAGAGTTTGATTTTTTACTTATTTGAACGGGTTTATCCCGGAAAGTAAAAATCCGATTTGAATAATTATTTTTGTAATTGGTAGTCACTTTCAACGGACAGGTTATAGGCTCTTTTTCATTCCAAAATTCTCACAGGAACAGGCACAACGCGGGTAAAGCCACAGGGCACTGCTAGACTTCATTAATACAAATAGAGGCCTTTGCCCAGTAATGAGACATTATAGGTTAAAGCTTTTTTCTTTTTATTCACAGTTACCAAAATACCAAAGGTTCCATGCCAGCTCACAGTTTGTTAACAATGATAACAATGTCTTCTGTGACCACGGTTCCTGTAAAGGGGCCGGTAGGTAAAAATGTAAAATAAAAGCGAAGTGTATCCATAAATATAGTTTCAATTAAAAATGAGTACTGTTTGCTTAAACTTAAGAAACCGGAATGACAACAATGTCAACACCGCTTGACATTCATGTCAAAATTCTTGTCTCAACTAGTGCACTAGATGGTTACTTCCACAGTCCACTCACATACCAACATCAAGTTCCCAAACCTATCCTGACTTGGAGACATTTGGGTGAACCCTAGGAGAATTCCTAAGACGTCTCAAGAGATCACAGACATCCCACTGTGGCTTAGCTTCACTTAATCTCTGTTTAATTGGATGTATTATTAGGGATTAACTCGATAACAGGAGACCATTAACTCAAATGGCTTGAATTAAGTTCTAGGTGAACGGAGTACCTATCGTATGCAAGATTATACGATTTTATGTGTTCGCTTTTAATTAGTGGTTTTGTTCTTGGGTTGATTAGTCGTTAGATAAGATTGTTTGGTGGTGGCTTTGTTTTATAGTTTCGTCTTGACAATAAACGGGATATATCTAGGTAAAGGTGTGCTCTGAAATTTTCGAATAAATTAATAAGTAGAATAATACGCAGTCACAAATAATTGTTTTTACTGATATGTTCAGTGAGATGAGAGGTTGACATTGAGACATTTGACCCCTACGCAAAAAAAGGTGTTTAGTAAGACTGTTAGACTTACGTTAGTGAGATAACTCACGGTATTATTCTAACGCGATATAGTCCCATTTCATTCAGTATAGTATATTTAGTTTTGGTTAGCGTATAAGCCGTAATTTACTTATGTATCGTAATATTAAGCCGATTACAATGATTGTATTGATCTTATATGAAATAAAGGATATTGATTTTGACTTAGAAGTTGGAAATAGAGTCAAAATAGCAAAATATAATTGAATTACTCACACCATCACTGCAAACCAATTAATACTGCCAAAACATGAATGAAAACAATACTTATCATTACAATAATTTCAATTTCAATTACTCTTGAACATCTGTTAAATATTAAAATGTATTTGATATTGGTCTGTTATTGTTCCTTAACAATTACGTACTCGTATATTGTTAACGTTAATTAAACTTTACGAGTACATCAATTTGATTCTATACTTACCACTTTGAAAATACTGATTGAATTTAATTAGGTTAGAACACATTCAATCTTATTAGCAAGACCCAATATTCGAGTATAGTCTTAATAAAATTCTTTAGAGTTATAAGTAAAAAATTAAATAAAAATGTATATTCTTAATAAGTAAATTGAATACCGCTGGATCCATTAAGTGCACTCGCCTGCCAAATCTGAGGTCCCGGTTTCAATTTCCAGGTCGAGCGAAAACATGTTTCCTACTTTTCAAACATGGCTCGAGTTAGAGATCACCAACCCGGATTAGGCAAGCGTGGTAATTACGTCTAATCTTCCTCACTATACTGATATCTTCGGCAAGAGGAGAGGCCTTTCCCCAGCAGTGGGACATTACAGGATAATACCTTACGTTACTAGTAAGAGGCACTAGCGCAAAAGCCACTGGGTGCTTGCTACCAATTGACTGGTTAAACTAGATAAACCTTTGTATAAATGTGAAAATGATATACCTGCACATTCAATGATTAAAACAAATCCAGCGATTCAAATCCCGGTTATAAATTCCAATTATCATAATCACAGGAAATATCTAATAATGCATGTTGTTAATGTGTTTCCAATATCAACGTGTTAGTAAGCGGCATGATCGCAGATAAACTGATAAATAATTTAATTCCAACACGGTTGTGTCATTGTTTTATGCGGTACGTGTTCGATGTCTAGTGACGCACACTTTTTGCTATCGTTAGGCCGTATACAGAAAGAAAGCTGGAAACTTATAAGCGCTTACCGGCGCTTGACAGTGCTGGTAACCCGCGCAGGAAAATATATGAACGCGCGCCGATAAGCACTGAACGGTGCCGACAAGTTCCGACAAGCTTCAACACGCGCTGGTCAGCGCTGGGCGCTGCCATTTAAAATTGTAACAAAACCAAATCATCGTCCGATGAGTCTGACATTTTGCTTGGTCTGCTTTAACCTGCTTCCTTTGTGTAGAACGCTTGAGCGCCGGTAACCGCTTATAAGTTTCCAGCTTTCTTTCTGTATACGGCATTACAGTAGACTTAAGCTAGAAGCGGAGCGGATGTCTATCGACCAATGACAATGCATCACAAAGAGGTCCTGGCAACTTTAATGAGATTTTGATAATTACAAATTCATTGTGATTCGACGAATGAGCCCCGCACTACTCCGTTTTGCTACTAAGGAAACATACCCTTACCTTTTTTACATAACACGCCTAATATAAAAATGTTTTGCAACACTATAGGCAATTTATACAATAATGTTTTGCCCCCTACTGCCAAAATCATGACGTCTGCACAAAGTATTGACATGAATATTTTATGAATTTATTTCATCATCAGCACGAAAGTTAAAAATCAAGCCCAAAAATGATAAAACGTCAAACAACAATTCATGGAATATGGTCTTTTAAACAACTGTGGCTCGGTGAAAAAATAACAAACCATTTCAGCATAGCTTGTTAAATATTTTATTTAAATCGAATTAACCAACATCTACTGAATAAGCTATGAATATTCTTACAGATATTAGAGTCTTATTGCATTAAAATATTCGGGGTAACCCAACCGAAGATTTCGCACGTGAGTGCAACCGCCTTACACCAGTTAAAGGTGCCCTGCCGTCTACGACCTACGTCTGACATTGCAATCTTAAGTCTATTTAAACCCTAACACTATTTGCAGTAAAAATCAACTGATATGGGTAAGAAGGTCTGCGAGAAAAACGCAAGATTTACGCTTGGAAAAAAGTTTCTCAGTCCAAAGAGTTTTTTACCTTTAAGGGTATTGTAGTACCAGTTTATGCGAGATTTTATTATTATAAATAAGTAGGTATGGGGTTTTATTGGGTAAAATGATGGTGGGCGTTATTCAGTAAGTAGCTTAGCTGGTTTACCTTCTCTTTTTAAAATATATACAAGGACATTACATTTCCGTGTATATGTATGTAAACTTCGTGGTATGTAGATGCGGTGAGAAAAGGGTTACGTACATATTGTATCATATCGTCGTACACTCTATACGTACCGGTGTTATAGTTATGTAAAGTTTATTTGTGAACGGATTTGTTCGAGCAACGCTGCTTTTATAATTATGGAATAGCATCAAAAGAAGACGTTTGTATCATTTTCTAATATCAATACCTAATGCTGGGATTTACACTCCACAGTGTCTGTCATGCTTGTTGACCCCTGGAGGGAAAAGAGATTGTGAGTGGCATGGTTTGCCAAATATTAAATAGATAGGTACCAATATTTGACAACACTATTAAAATTCTCATTGCTGAACAAGCTGGTTATTGGAGTTAATTATCTAAACAACCTTTTTCATAGATACCTTAAAATTAAGAAGAAAGATATGAAAATTGGGACAAACAACAAAACAGACTAAGATGCAAGATCCTTGTTTGTCACTATCATAAAGACGCGATCCCAAAACAAAATCCCAATAAATCTTTACAAAATCCATTTATCACGTCCATGGTGAAAATTAAAACACCTGTTTGCTTACATAATGCCTCGTACGTGTGAAAAGCGTCCAAAGTCTCGGTTAACTCTTTGAGGTATAGGTTCGAGTAATTGGCAATAGCTTGGAGCTAAAGTCCTTTCCCTTTGAAGGCGGTGTGACTTAGGAGATTGAAATTCTTGCTTGAAAAATAGTTGGAAACTTTACCCAAGTTTGCTTGGTAAGCTCATTATTGGTCGCAATGATGGTGTTAGATATTTTTATTTACATGTTACTTATATATTTTTACTAGCAGCGCCCCGCGGTTTTACCCGCGTTGTGCCCGTTCCCGTGGGAATTTTGGATTTTTTTTTACATAAAAACCATCCTCTTGAATCACTCTACCTATTACAAAAAACCGCATCAAAATCCGTTGCGTAATTTTAAAGATTTAAGCATACAGACAAACAGACAAACGACAAACAGACGCGACTTTGTTTTATACTATGGAATGCTTCGGTACTTAACTAATTGACGTAGTTTTTCATACATTACATGTCAAAATTACCCAATAAATATCTACTAAGGAAGCGTTGACGTCTCTGAGGAGAGCGTAAGATTCAGAGATATCAAAAATATTTGAGGACAATTTAAGTAGTTGGCCCTTTGAGCCCAGATTTTAAATAGAGCCTGTCAGTGTCCCAGCAACAGAGAATAGATTTTTATCTATACTCATATTAAAAACGTTTTAAAAAATCCATTCAATAAAAAGTGAGCCTGTAATGTCCCACTGCTACACAAAGGCCTCTCATCTTACTGGAGATATCAGTACAGTTAGGAGGAATATTGAACAAAAAATAAAGCCAATAGATACACGATCGAAAACAAACATATACTGTCAAGTACAAAAAACAGTCTATGTTTTTATACCAATGCCAGACCATGTTAATCTCAACGTATTTGTTTAAATCCTAGTTTTAATTAAGCTTTTTCTTCCTTTCCATATCCTTTAACTTGCACGGTATACAGTTCACTCGACCCACAAAGGTTCCTCCGTCGTTATCTCAGAAGGACTATTTTTAGAAGATACCACCTTATCTTAATAACTTTGTTCATCCCGTGACTTTAATTGACTCTTTTGTTCTTCAAGGAAACCTTGTTTCGGGAGATTTTTTATTACAAGTAGTTGTAAAGATAAAGGCATAAAAAATGACGGTTTTTTTACTTAGATGCCTTAATTGGGTTGTAACTGAGATTTGTATTGGTAACTTGTGTTTATATTTGTCAATATATTTTAGTACCTATAGGTATGTATGGAAGGTACATAATCTAGAGAAGAAATTCCTTTATAAGTATCTAGTTTGAGTATCATAGATTGAGTTAATATAAGCTCAAAACACACATAGAGCGGGTGCGGGCCGGTTGCGGATCGCAGTGACGTTGTACTTTGAATTTGTATGAAATATGTCACACTGGCCTGTTGCAAGCCGAGTGTAGGCCAGCGCGACCCGCAACCAGCCCGCACCCGGACCGCACCCGCACTATGTGTATCTTGCATTTAACTCATTGTACAATAAAAAATACTGAATTTTAAAGTCAGAACGTGCTTTTAAATGTAATGTTAATGAAACAAACTTATTTCAATTAATTAAAAACAACATATCGTATTCGTGTTACCGTTATTACGGGTACTTCATTTTATTGTCAAAAGTTGTCAAAAGTATCGTTCCATTTTAATTTAAAAAAGATAAAAAAGCTACAAATCAGGTTAAATTATAATTGAGCTTATTATGCCAAAACAAAAAAAGATCACCAATTTCAATATCAGCTATCACACTCACAAACCTTCTAATTTCAAAATACTTTATCACCAATTCAAATTTTCATCAACCATCAACCCCGGATGTTACATACAACAATAAAAACAATAAAATATCGTCTCATTAAATAATATTGCAAAAGCTGAAAGCTTCGCTAACAATTTGGCTTGGTCAGTTGTTAATTCAACCGGTTTATAGCACCGGGTGCCCCTAGCGAATATTGGTACGACCTATAAATATGACAGAAGGCGAAATTGGACAGAATTCAGCTTAGTCTGCGTTCAGAACGAAACGTTGCGGATTATTAGAATCTTGTGGGGATCTTTTATAGGGATAATCTATAGACGGGTGTGCCTCAGGGTGCTCGTTTCGGGAAAGATTTTGAGTTGCATTGTTTTGTAGAAACTATTGTGGGGAAGAGTTTGAACGAGTTTTCAAGCCGTCAAGCTATCTAAGTAGTTTCTGAAGATAGAGTTTGTTGTGATGTTTGTGCTCTATTGATCTCGCCTTCTTGCTGCTTCTAAGCTTGCTAATTTAAAAAGAGAACTAACTATAAAAGAATTTAAACCTGATGATATTGTATGATTACAATATTCCAACAGGACATAAAAGCTATTATAATTGAATAAACCCAAAACAACTATAAGAACAAAGCCAATTAAACAATTCCAAACAACCCAGAATTATCCGAAACGGACTAATCAGAAACAAACTACGAATATACGAAAATACGACATACTTAAATAAATAAATATGGATAATTCTGGAAGGACCCCATTACACGACTCCCGTGTGACGTCCCGTCATTCCAGCTTGTCCCACAACATGCATATTTATCGAAGCCCCCGGGATTTCAGGATCCCAGTGTCAGCCACTGTATTTTAAGAGGCCATGTTAGTACAAAGAAGTTGTGAAGTGATAACATGTTAAAGATATTAAAAGAAAAAAATTATAAGGAAAATTATGGTCTATAAATTAACACGTACTTTTAAACTCACACGATTTACATTACGAATTCAATCGAGAGTGTTCACACTTCGTGCTATCGAACTTTTTAACAAACGTTACGTTACGATAATCAACTGTTTGAAACAACCGTCCCTCAATATCCGTCTCATTTTTCATTTTGTTAAGACAAAAAACATCTTGTTATATTATCATCAGTGACACAACACGGAACTGTCAGCTGTAATTCCAAAACAATTTAAATAAAATTAAAAATTAAAATTAGTATAAAAAAGCTGTAATGATTGATGTTAAATTGATGACGCTATAAATAGTGCCTGAACCTATGTGGTCAAATTCAAATTCAAATATCTTAATAACATCATAAAATCAAAATATACAGGAAATCAATACAGGAAAAACCAAAATAAAAGAATAAAAACAGGAGCCCATGCACAAGGTAGAACATTTATTATAGATCCAATGAAGTACAAAGTACACAAAAGCATTTGAATAATTCAATAGCACTTTAATAAAGAGTAAACTTGAGGAAATTACTAAAAGCGCGAAAAATATTCATATTTCGAAAACAGAAAAAACAAACGAGCATCAAAGTGGGTTTACGTAACGTTATCAAACCAGGAAACGTACTGAGTCAACTAAGGGGTGATTTTTAAGGGGCCAACGGTTTTAATGAAGCAGCAACAAATTGTACCACGAAACCCTCACACTTTTGTCTTTCAATTAAATTTTAAAGAAATTTTGAAGCGCGAAATGAATTATTCATCTTTTTTAGAAAAGCTTTTAAACTGATTGGAATATAATCCGGAAGGTTCGTGGAATTCGAAAACGCATTAAGTGAGATTTTATTTTCATCAAAATATTGGAATTACAATATTTTTTGTTTCCTATAACGAGGACAGGAAGCATAAACGAGTGACAAAATAATTTCCTTTAGCAATTTATTTACACAATTTGAATATTTACGCAAAATGTGTCATCTTGTGCAGAGCTTTTTATCACTCGCAAGTTGTTTCTTTCTAAAACCATATACAAAAACCTTCATGTGAAAGCTTAATTTGCAAAAATATTAATAAAAATTGTAAATGTACTAGGGGCTATAAACCCTAGTCACGATGTCACTTTGAAAAGGATAATCAACTCTATTAATGGATTTATAGACTTTAGCTGTAAGAAAGCCGTAAAGGAAGCTTTTGGTAAAGTCATTAATGAACATTACATAAAGAAGAGGACCTAAAAGAAGACCCTGTAGTGTACCACAGTCCACAGAATACAAACATTATATGGACTAAGAATAAGGAGCTGCTTATGTTGAAAGAAAATGAGTTACGAGTTTTGAAATGATACTCATTTGTTGTGCGCATTGTGTATGTATAGCTCAGGCCTTCTAAGCTGAAAGAGTGGTATGTGCTCGAGAAAGCATGTACTATATTATACCCATTTCCAGGCAGGTAGTTCCTGTTAAAGCAGTAAGTTATAATGTACCTATCTATAATGAAATAGAGGCCAATTAAATTTTTCCATAGGATGGCTACATGGATTTTTCACGCCCACTAGTTTGTGTATTTTCTTCACTTCCGTTTACATATTTTCAATTGTCAAACCTCATCAGTTGCCTTTCCTTTTAACTTCTTATTCAGGGGTTACATCAAAGATAACTTTATTTTCTTTTCAGAGATATTTATATTACCAACAATTTTGGCCACAAAACTAACAAGATTCCCTTCATTACCCAACGCTTCCCTTTACGTTCAATTTTGAAGCGACAACCAATTTGAAAATCTAATCGCTTAGGGCGGGGATAAAGTGAAAACTCTATCAAGGCAAGATGAAATAACTATGAATGGACGGACCCTTCCGATTCTATTTACTAAGCCTCTCTGAATTCATGTAAATCTTTAGATTATTAATGTGTCCACTGTATGATGAAGGTCGTTTAGTTAGGTGCGTTTGTACGCGTTTGTATTGAAACTTAGTTTTGGATTAAATATGGTTTTAGCTACGGATTTTGCTAGTTTGGGGAGATCGGTTTTGGTTTATTTGCTGTGCAACACGGATTAAGATCAAAAGCTTAGTATGAAATAAATTTCAGAACGAAGATTAAAATAATCTTCAACGCCCTCACTTATCTACGTGATGTAAAGGTGAAAAGAAATGGGCAAAATTAAATTACCCGTGGTTCACGGCCACAGAGGATTTTCGGTAAATTTATTATAGTAATGTCTTGCCTTTTTATAGTAATACTTCATCCAAAAATCATCATTCAGTTATTAAGCATCTAATTGTGATTAAACAAAATCCAGTGCCACATAAACAAAATGTATCCATGGACTAGCGAAGTACTTAGCAGTTGCACTTCATTGCGTGATACCTAACAAATATGATGCATTTTGCTGGGTTTATTTATCACATGATGTACTTTAAAATGTTAAACTTATTCAATTAAAAACAGGGCATTTTCCTTAAATAAAACAAATGAATAATTTTCTTTTAGTAATACAAATTCACGAAGTTTCCTCAAATTCAACATTTTAAACAGAAGTGTGAAATTCATAGAAATACTCCTGAGAATAGCTTCAACCTCCTGAGAATAGCTTCGTGTAAGCTCGCACTATCTCCTAAATACTAACGCACTATATCTTAAAAATAGAATGATTAGTGTAATGTAGTGCTTAGAACTCACTTACTAAAATCATCCAGCTCCTCTTACTTTAATACGTATTTAATGACTTAACAAGAAAACATCCTTAATAACATTAGAAACTTGTTCGGAATACTTATTCTTTAGTAGGCATAACTTATAATCTACTTTGAAACTCGCATTATTTTGTATTGTAGTACACCCATTCAAATATGTGGGAGTCAAATATTGTCTATTAGTTTTGAACTTTCCTCAAACGACTGCTGTAGTAGACAAGTGGCAATCGTTTCGAATTCTATAGTTGTTTAATAGTTGTCTACTGTCAAATTACATTGACTTTAAAAAACTGTATCATCAGCCTATTATAAAGTATCGTGTACCTATTTATACTCTATTATTTTTGGATTGGCACAAAATGTGGACCAATGTCGTCAATTTTCCAGCCGAAGACGATTGCTCCTGAGGAGGAAAAGGTTTAGTGATTTTATTTCATTCTTACAAATTTCTAAACCTTTTTCCCCTGCAGAAGCAATCGTCTTCGGCTGGAAAATTAACGACATTGGTCCACATTTTGTGCCAATCCAAAAAAAATAGATTATATATGTAACAATACCTGTTAATTAGGTTCCATATTACAAGCTTAGAGCTTACTTTGGTTCTAATTAACCGTGTGGAAATTTGTCGGGGTATTTTTTTTTACTAGTTTAGGAGCCACGATATCAAAGACAGCCACCTCACTCATATAAAACCTTATATAAGTTTAAATACCGCACTCCGAGACGTTCATTAAATCGACGTTTAACTAATTGACGTAATTGTTCATATATTACATGTCAAAATCGCTCATTCAATACGAGTATCTTCTAAGGAAGCATTTGACGTACGGGCTTGAATAACTTTTGGAAAGTATAAAACTTTCCACTATAAGTTTAAATGTTCGTATTCTAAACCAAGCATAGATACTAAAAACTTGGCCCGAAGTGTATACGGAAACGACGAGTAATATACTAAAGTAGAGTAATATCAGTAAATATACGGAGAAAATGTGTGCAACTGCATACAATTTAATAACGAAATGAAAGAAAATTGAACTCACATACGAGTTAGTTTTGAAATTCCTCTTTTCTGTAGCACTTCGTTGAATTCAATGCGGGACTTACCTGGAACATACAATATAGGAATGTTAGTACTCATGAATAGGTATTTGTAATATCATAAAAGTAGTTATAATAATTTTGCTCTTTGATGCTGTATTAGAAAAATGATATGTCAATTAAAACTTTAACTACCGTACTCAGAGACTTAACAAATAGACATAATTTTTCAAACATTTCATGTCAGAATCAGTCATTAAATCTCTGCTAAGGAAGTATTAGACGTCTCTAAGTACGACAGTAATACAATATTAAATTCAAAAGACAAAGGATACATTCAATTGATTGTTACTATTAACCCCGTCATTAAATCCTTTGATGTCATTACAGACAGAAAATTTAATAACCAAGTTTAAGCAACAAAAGTCGTTGCACAAAAAAGGCATCAAATCGAAACAAAACTTTTAAACTCAAAACCTTCCAATTTCCAGTGAGGCAATTACCTTTAGCAACAACTTTAACTGAAATAACATTTTGTAATAGGCGTTTAATTGTTCCCCAACTATCTGCAGTCGCCATGAAATCCCGTTTCCAGGTTTTGATATTCTGTCGCTTACAGAAATGTTTTGTAATTTGGTTTATCCGACGTCCTTTTGACTGTGCCGGTTTAACTAGGATTAACGTTTATTTCAGAAAATGACCAAAGTGATTTAAGTGCAGGTGTTTTTTATTTTTTTGCAAACTAGTAAAGTCACATGCTATCTTTTTTTAACTTGACAAATGCCGAGTATATTTGTAGGTTACAATAATGATAAACTTAAGTCCTTAGTTATAACAAATGATATTGTAGTTCATAATAGTAAGAAAGAATAAAATATAACCAATAAATAAAAATATATCATCATATAATGTTTTTCCAGTCCAAAAAATAAATTCACACTAATCAGATTCGATATCAAAACTACAGTCAACTAATAAACAAACAAAAATGCAACAATAACAAAATGGAATAGCAAACCAATGTATCAGTCGCTGCATAAGCTTAAATTATGCATACACAATCACCAAGCTCCGACCGGCTGATGTTATAACTGAAACTATAATATACAATAGGGAATACATTGCGTCATCATGGACTAGGTAATTAAAACTATGGATCAAGTTATTGATGTGGTTATCTGCGGCCGAGATTCAATGTCATAGTATATTGAGCTATTAGGGAATACAATAGCAATATATGTAGTAATGCACTAACACCAAGTTCAATAGTCTTCATGACAAACGAATCTACCATTGAAGATTGATTGAGACTGGAATAAGGATTGAGTGTTGCTTGCTTTGTAGCTAAATAGTTGCTGAAATAGCATGAGATAGTTTTGCTTACTTCAAACAAAACTCAAATTGCTCAATTAAAATTGCTAACCCAAATCGCATTTTCATCAACGAACAATATTGATGCACACGATATTATAAATAGCGATATAACCTAAACTTTGTTCAATCCGGCATAGTAAATCAAGTCATAACTTTTATCCCAAAGCATCAAGGCCGATATTAGAAAAGCTAAATCCATTGAAACGGCAAAATATCAATCTGTTCTGTACAATGAAATCCGGATACAGTTTTTGTACTTTTTAAATTCATGGCAATATCGGAGTGAATTTAAATTTTTCAGTGGATGGATAAATCTTTATTGACGGAGCTAAGCCCCAGCAGACTTTAATGTACTTAAGTATCATGATTAATTAAATATCAGTCTACGATAATTATGCTGGCAATTTTATTAACGAAAGCAGTTTTTAACCCATTGGATACAATACAGACATAAATTGGGTACAATACAATCTACCTGACGAAATCAGCAAAACAAAACGATACTTCGGAGTAACTTTTCTCCGTCAATTTATATCGTGGTCTCATCTCATCTCGAATACATTTTCTAAGAAGATAATTTACATACGTAAGCTTCGAGAGATCCCCGGATTTAGTTGGGTAATGTTACCCGTTGTTTTGGGTGTATTTTTTTCATGTATTTCCTGAATCTCTGCTTGTTCAATTTCTTTTGTGATTTGGAAACGTTTTCGTAAACATAAACATTGATTTTGACTTTATCTATATGGAATTTCAACTGTTTAAAGAACATCATCTATGTACAGAGGTTTTCGAAGGAAGCAACAATTTATTTTTCTCAATAGGTAGTAAATTTCGCAGTCAGAACAATAGTCTAAATTATGCGTCGCCTTTCTCGAAACGGTGAGATCTCCCTAACTTCATTAGCAGTTCAAGCCGGAGTGTACGGAGGCGAACCCCAATCAACACTTGTCGGAATTGAACCCTATTCCAATACCACTAAGGCTATAGTTTACGTCTGAGGCAAAACACGTGACAGGAATGCGTTTGATCGTGAATGGTGTGAAGATTTCCCTTTTAGAATACTGAGAATCGTCGGTATGAATCTTGAAAATGATTGGTATTTGAAGCATTTAATAACGACGTGGTATCTGTGCTTTGTGGTTACTTCGTACGTGTTTCCAATTTCCTTGTAAATACAACTGTTTGTCGAATTTCAATTTAATGTCTCGTATTTCCGTGTAATACAAAACCAAAACGATTTTATTGTTCAGGGGGATCATTACAATCATGTATAATATGAGGGTGTCACGATGCAGTGACGGTGATTGCAATCATTAGGGTGCGTTTTCATTGAAGCGTAGCAGAACTGTGCGAAAATCAATTGACCAATCTCGAAGCATTACGAAATGATTTGGACAATGTCGATGCATTGTTTGACAATTTCAATGCGTTGTAATTGGTAGATTGAGTGCCTCTCATCAATGGAAACGCATCCTTACGTATTGAACATTAAGGGTTACCTCATACATGTACTGTGTCTTTGATCTGCTGAAGATTAAGTTAAGATTAGTTGGTAACGACAATCCACATTGATATAATGACATAACAAAAGAGGTGGAAATCTTTGACCTAATAGTGGCATATGACAAAGAAAATTATATGTAATAAAACGAAATCAGGTCATTAGTATGTTATAATATTCCTATTGATCTCCTTCCATTATAATATACCCATTTCAACCCATATCCAAATAAAATTAGTTTGATTAATATCCATAAAATTACCAGACTCAAATAAAACAAAACTGTTATTTCACAAGAGAACTAAAACAAATCAAAAACCGAATTCTAATTAATTCATCGAACATTCATTAAATTGGTTTGTAATAGAAACAGTGGCATTCACATTTATTAATCCTCCAAAGGAATTCATTTCATTTCCAATGTTTTGACAAACAAGAATATTGTCGAGGTGCTTCTGAAGGTTCCTTAATATAACCTTATCCATAATTCAGAAATGGGGTGGTTTGGCACCCACTTGTCTCCCAATGTTTTCATATTGAGCCATCGCCATATATTTTACCATGAACTTATACATTTCATATAGAAATAATCGATATGACAGCAGGAAATTCCGGAGAAATGCTTGTGGCAGCAAATACGGAAGGTGATAGATTTGGCTGAAATTCGTCTCATTTTTGTGTAGACAGTATTGCTTTTCCGTAGCTTTTCTGTGAGATCTATCTATTCATCAAAATTATAATCTCGGAATAGACGCAAAAATATATGTACTATGAAAAGGATTCTGTAAAAACTTTTATAAGACAAACTTTTTTATTACAATTGTCTCCTTTTAGAAATTTATTCAAAATGGGATCATCTTGAAACACTTCAAAACTAAAAAAAATTATAAACGACAGACGTATTCAGAGATTTGAAATTTAAAACAACATCACAGGAATTTAAAACCTTCCTTTCTACGTTTTAAGAATTCAGATCATAAGGAAGACCCGATCAATAATCATTTCTAAATCTTTACGGATTCAACAATGCTAATACACAAATTTTGACCCAATTACGCGTACTTATCAATAAGCGATCGAACAAACACTACAACCCCATTAATATTCATACCCATTGAGCTCCTCAAAATCGATTAAATAGAAAATTCTCAGTAAATTAATACATTGTTTTATGAAGGAACAGCAAGGACGCTCTTGATATTCATACTTTTGTTATTAGCTCTTGACTATTGACCCAATGGAAATTGGGGTCAGAAAATTTGAGAGCAGAGCTATACTTATTCCATTTTATGAAAAAACTCGACCGGCTGCTGTTTTGATTTCTTTTATTTGAATCTTATTTAATCGTTTACGGGCAAATGATTTAGGAAAGGTTTTGTTATTCTTGTACATGTGAAGTTTGAAATTATTGTAAAGAAAAACGAAAATTTTATAGCTGACGAAGGTCACGTTCGTCAGTGGTGTAGCACGCTGGCCAATGGAACTCGTACAGAATATGTATTCGTACTCGCGGTCGACGGACGCGACTGTACGAGTCAGCAATACAGGAATTCAGTCCTTAAAAACAAGTATGATCAAATTAATAAATGCTGTTTTGTATTTTGTTTGTCACAGTATTTGTTTTTCGACACTAACCCCGACACAAAATAATTGAAATGCCGCTGAGCTAAACAAACAAACGAATAAAGATAATTGGAAGTCGGATAATATTCCAATTACAATTTATCGAATAACATAGAGGAAAGTTAATTACGTTCTACTAATTACGATTGGCAAAGCTAGAGACACCTTTATTGTTGATTGGAATATTAGAAGCCAAATTCTAATAAGGGGAATGAAATTAGACCACTTTGATTTCAAGCATTGATCTCATGGTACTCCGGATAAAGTCATTGACCTTCGTTATCAAACACTACTCAAACATGATACTCTATCAAGTAACCAAGACACAAACTAGCTTGACCAACTATCTAGTGTAGCCACCGGTCATAAAACAAACACTCGACACCCAATTTGAACGCTATCCCTCTGTGATAAGGACGTTCAAACACAAAGTAACTATGCTCGTAAATTCAAGTTCTGTTAGCATAAGAGGTGCGATAGAAGAGATTTACAGGGGTCCACAGTTAACCCTAAATAAGGGGATATAAAAACAAACGGGTACCAGTAACTATTGGTTTATACAAATTGCTTCGGTTAAAATATATTGTTGTGACAACCCTGGTTTGAATTTTAACATATTCTGTATGACAATCGTTTTTATTTACATTTCTATTTCAATTTTGGAATAATGAATGGCTTACACTGCGCGATCGATGTTAAAAGATGTTTGTATCATGTTTTTAAATCTTTTATTTTGTCAATCACAACTCTAAAGTAAGTAGGTAAATATTGTCTTAGGATTTGTTGTATCAGTATCGGCTCAGTAACTTTTAGGTGGGTGCTGTATCCCAAGTTTAAATGGTTATACTAAAAATACATAATAGGAATAAAAAGGACGATAGATCAAAGTCTTATTTATGTACGATCAAAGATAACAGTCTTGGCAAAGTATTACAGCACCAACATTATTAACCAATGACGAATGTAATTGAAAGTTGCTATGAACCCAACCATAGTACTCAACAGTGTTGAAACTCGATATTGAAAATCGTTGTTTCAACCTTTCTTTGTCCATTGCTATTAATTTCAGGATCCACAGTGCACGTAACCCATCCTACACAATTTACCGTCAAGTTAGCATGTAAAGCAACCGAGGCGTGAACTCCGTAGCTTAGTTCCAATAGATTTGCTCCTCTGCTTGAGAAGCTTGGAGTGCACAATGCACCATCTGTAAGCCCACTACATTGCTATATCCCCTAGGATTTGTATACCAGCAAACAATATCCGCTAAGCTGGGGTTGATTTAAGTTACGGATTTTTAGCGGCAGAGCTTTTGCGATGTCATGGTTTATGTTGCATATTTTATTGGACCAAATATTCCGATAGAGTTGACAGAGACGGAGCCATACCGTGACCTCTTAGCGCGATACAAATGCGGACCTAAACTATGTAGTTCGCTGTCAGTTTTCGTACCATGACATCAATGAGTGACACATTGTAGTTGATTAGCAGATTACCTAAACTGATTCGCTATTTGTCATACTAAAGATGTTTTCGTTCATTCATTTCGTACCATGAGCGTCTTTTGCGGCTTTGGTAAAGCGTCTCAGCTGTCAAAATTAGCAATTCAATAAAAGATACATTTTTCTAACATAAATTGAACCGTTGTTGATATTTTTAACAACAATAAGTATGTACTTTAGTTAATTATTAATGTTTAATTGTTCCTTACTATAAACAATGCATTTGTGCAAATAACTTAATGATATTCAACTGAAAGAATTGATTAAAATTGGACATTTCTTTTCTGAGTTATGATGAGAAGTTAATATGTACTTACACAAAATAAAATACGAGCGCGGACGGGTTGTAGTACTGTATAGTGTGGATTGAGCGCAGGGGATGTACGAGTAGGTAGGTATTTACGAGGGTAAACATGACTATCAATATAAACATGGAGGATATGCTTTGTTTTATCCTGAATTTCCCCAATGAAGCGAGAGCGACAAGGCACAAGGCTCTAGAATTCTGAGACTTAACTTATATTCCTGGTTAATCCATAATACTCGTAGAAATAAATCTTTAACAATCGCAATTTATATCAAACGAGCATGAAGGTAATAATTTAAATGCTTAAAAATATACCTATTATAATATATTTAATCTATGTCTATATTAAATCTATGTCTATATTTTATTCTATGTCTATTTTTTATTCTATGAATTGTTTGATCTTTGCCAAAAATGAAATGCCACTTTCAGTGACGTTCCGAACACTTAAATCTTAATATTATTTTGGATGTCTGTTTAAAATTAAAAATACCATTGGTTTCTGGAGCAATAAATACTTTATAGTTCATACATTTTATGATTACAAATTAGGTAAAAATAATTATTGTGTGTATAAACAAACCAATATTTGTTTTAAATAATACTTATCATTTTAAATAGGTTCTCATAAAAACCGTAACTTTGCGTAAATTTAATTATTGAGGTTTTCGAACGCACCTTAATAACTTCTCTTAGAGGAAGTGACGCAATTAGCCGATCAGCAAAATGGTTTGTTCATTCATTCAAAGCGATGGCGATTCAAGTGCGATATTGTTTAAATAAGGTCACGGTACGAATTGAAACGCAAACCTAAACTAATCTGCTTGGATCTTGAGACGCCATCTAAGAGGTCATGGTATGGCTACTGACACCACTAGTAACAACAAAGACCTTTGCGACGCAGAATAGTTTTTGTCAGTTAAACAACGTTTTCAGCACAAATTATTTAGTTTTACATAAAAAAGCTATTAGACATCTTGTCTCTGGTGTAGGATCTTTTATAATTATCTTGTCTGACCGAGTAAGTCGTTGCCCAGTACATATAAATGTGCTCAGACTTTTAGGTGTTAATTACATTAGCATCTGTGCTGAGTTTGGAACCTTGGTTTGAAAGCAGTGAATGTCAGTGAAGTTTACGTCTTATATCTATATATATATAAAATTCAAAGTCCTGACTGACTGACTGATAATCAACGCACAGCCTCAACCGCTACACCTAGAAACATGAAATTTGGCAGGAAAGTATTTCAAGTGACGTAAGTGCACACTAAGAAAGGATTTTCGAAAATTCCTACGGGAACGGGGTCAACGCGGGCAAAGCCACGGGGCGCTGCTAGTTCTACTATATGACCAGAAGATATAAATTTCGAATATTAAACAATTGAAAATCGCCTTCGCTTACCGAAGATACCGTTTAAAGACTCCCGTAAGAAGAATTTGGGTCATTCCGTGTACAGGGGATCCTTCCAATAGATTTACTAGGAACGCCTCAGTGGCTAATAAAATTATGGTCCAATAGAACGAACATTTGATAGATTAACGTTAATTCCGGAATTACCTGCCTTTCATCTTGATTTATTTCTCTGCTATCGGCTCTGGTAATTAACTCGTTTCTTGTTTGATTAAGTAGTACTATTTTGTATTGAAACTGATAATAATACGGTGCAGAGATTTGACAATTATAATACAGCTACTGTTTATGATATTTAATTAGGTACTACAGAAAAAAATAAGGTGCAAAGATTTCTCATACACAGAAAAAGTTTTTTGAAAGAAATTTAATAGTGACGCAAAAATTAAGCGAATGAATAACGTTTCTATGGATCACACGTCCTTAAAGTGAAATAAGTCATTCACTTTCAGTAATATTGACCAAAATGTGATAGCATTTATGTTCACTTTCAATAGTCATCATATCAGTGCACCAAATGATTTGGTGAAGCATAAACAATTTGTGGTGTGGTGGATAGCCGTCTGGTGTTTGAGATTTTAGTATCTCCACAGGTCTTCGACACAATACAGGTTAAAGGTTCATTGACATTGAGCGAGTCTGCAAACTGCAAGCAAGTCAAATGTGACGTTCGTGATCGTCACGCTTGTCTCATCACCTTGCTCTCTCGCACTCTATTATACTCGTTAGCTCGCAGCTTGTAAACTCACGCAGTTAAAATGACACCTAACGAGTAATTAAGCTATTTTTAACATAATTTTCCACATATACTTAATATTATAAAGAGGTAAAATTTGCAAGTTTGTTTGTTTGTTTGTTTGTTTGTATGTTAGAGCTTATCTCAGGAACTACAAATCCGATTTGAATAATTCTTTTTGTAGTAGATAGCCACATTCAAGGGGAAGGTTTATAGGCTTTATTATTTTTTATCCTAAAATTCCCACGGGAACGGGTAGAACGCGGATAAAACTGCGGGGCGCTGCTAGTACTTTAATAATACAATTGCATACATATGACGACAAATCACTCCTTTAACCAACAGCAAATAGAGAGCTAATTCTGCTAGTTTACTTTGAGAATTATTTAGCGTCTCTATTACTTGAGTTTGCTTTTGAATGCTATGTTCCCTATTTTGCATATAAATAATGCTTCTGGTAATTTCTGGTTGGGGAAGTTTAGTGGGGATTGTAAACGAAATTTTGAAATTTATGTAAAGTTTATTTTACTGTGATGGAATAACAAATTGTAGCGTAAGGCGTTGTTTTGAAAGGCGAATTTACTAGTTGCAAGCTTGTTGAAAAGCGTACAAAGCCGGTTGTCAACAAGAGTCAGGAATTCCCGACCAGTGGTCTGAGGATATCACTAGATGAAGCCTCGGGTCTCGGGCTGCCTCGCCCTGAGGCCGCGCATATGGTGACGCTGCCTCAGCCTGAGGCTGCCTACTGCTACTCAAAATTGTACTTACTAGTCTGTATGCCTGAAATGGAGGCGGCTCGACTCGAGGTTGCTTCTAGTTTATTCCTATACTATATTCGTTCTGTGAAGGAAATCTTTATAAAGACCGATTCTTAACTTAGCCTTAGAATTCGTCGACCCAAAAATTTGCATTTAAAAACTAGCTCGATTTAATTGAATACCGAATAATAGGACACCTATGTTACTACCAAAATTATATGAGACAGACAACGGACAAAATAACACAAGACTCACAAACGATATGAAAGAATTACCTTGCCTCTTGCTTGCTGCAGTACCCAGCGAATGAGATTTCTAACCATGAACTATCAATACCTATAAAGTGAAATAAGTTCTTTACACACCAATGTTAAAGGATGGATATGAACCCTACGTGACGCAAGTATTCGAACGTAAATTCAATAAAACTCGTACCATTCTCATCAGACATGATAAAGTTCTTCGTTTGAAAATCATTGGGTATTCAGCAAGTATACGTTTTCTTATAGATACTTACGTAATCTGAGGATAACTTACAAAATGAAGAAATACTCAAGTTCTTACGATTACGTTTTGGCATATTAAGTTTAAGTAAGTTTTTTTGTAGTCATTTGGGGATCATATTATTTTATTTGACTTATTGACATTGCGTAAGGTGACAGTGACAAGTGGCAGTTCTGTCTTACCCTAGGGCCTAGGGTTCAGTAATTAATTTCAAATAGGTAGTAGCCAACTCTGGTGTCGGAGTTTTTAGACCGCCTAAAGGCCACCAACTTGGTTTATCGATTCAAAACAACCGGGATCGACGTTCCCTCCGAATCACCCTGGCATATGGTGACTAAATGATGATGGCAAAAGAACAAAAGTAAAGTTTACAAGTAATACGGAATAGATTTAACACGTATCGTCTTCCGAATGTTTGTGCCAGATTTCAGGTCATTTTTTTACTGAACAAGATATGGTTTTATGACCCTCATCCGGATTCTTAACACTACCTACATAATGAATAGGCAGTGATAGCGAACTAATTAATTAAACCCTTTTTTACACTTATTCATAGTTAAAAAACTAAATTCATAATATTTTTTTAAAGAAATTTGGTAGACACCGTTTTCGAGCTGCACCGTAGCACCCCAATTACATCATCGTACTGTCATCCTTTTTACACTGTGTTCCAAAGGATTGTCCTACTCCTATTATCATTACACTGTGGATGTATTCCAAAGGTACACTTTAGAGAAAGTAATAATAAAAGTAGCCCAATGTCGCTACGTACTGTT
Source organism: Cyclophora albipunctata (assembly GCA_963082685.1). Lineage (NCBI taxonomy): Eukaryota > Metazoa > Arthropoda > Insecta > Lepidoptera > Geometridae > Cyclophora > Cyclophora albipunctata. The sequence goes on from OY720118.1 coordinate 8,532,636, forward strand.
CTGTCCCTCCACTGAATACAAATTGGTCTAATTTAAAACCATATGATGTATTCGTTGTGTACTGACAATTTATGCTTTCGAAAACAAATGTTTTGTAAAGATTGGGGTGTTGAGTTGACTTTGTAACTCCGTTTTTGTAAACTTTACTGTGCGTGATACAAATTTTAATGGATTCTATTTTTAAATAAAGTAAGGTATTAGCCTGTAATGTCCCACTCATGGGCAAAGGGCCTAGTATGAATGAATTAGTTAGTTAATGGTTAAAAATTTGCGTTGTAGTTTGTGCACTTTGACTGGTACTGTTTTCTTCTAAGAGCTTGAGTACAGTGATGTTGAGACAAGCTTCTGATGTAAAAAATATATGAAAGAACAAACACTGGAAACATACGATTTGAGAATAGACGAAATAATTTGTTCTGATAACTGTTTAATTGAGGAAAGACAGTTTTGTTCCCGTTGAACAAGTCAGTCTGAAGACGAAGTGGAAGGAATATGACAACTCATAATCCCCTACTTACATACCGATAGTGGCATCTCTATCTGAGCGCTACGGCACGTTAAATTGTTGATCCCGGTTATTTCAATCGTCAAACCATGTTATAGGCTTTTAGGCGGTATAAAAACTCCGACTCGAAATTACTTTTTTACTCCATTAATAAAACCCTATCAAATAATAAATCGTATGTAAACAAAATAATTACTCAAACATTTAATAATTTTTGAACAAAAGTTGATTAATATCATTAATGAAAATAGTAATGTTTCCCTTTCAATGAGATTAAAATGCTTAATTAGTAAAACTATGTAGTTTCGTCCGTTAAATTGTTGACAATAAAAGACCGTAACCACAATCAATTAGTTGCCACAATTATGTTTCAGTAATTTCAGTTTGTTTGACTAATTTATCGTGAATAAACTACGTGAGCCACTATAGTCATAATAGTCTGAAGTATAAGGGTGAGTTTCGATTGAAGCGGCGCGGAGTTATGCGTAGCTCAATCGACCAATCACAATGCATTACGAAATGACTTTGACAGTGTCAATATGTCAGTTTGACAGTCGTCATGCGCCGTGATTAGTAAATATGCTATCACTACATAGTATATATGACAAAGTCGCTTTCCGCTGTCTGTTTGTCCCTATGTATGCTTATGTCTTTAAAACTACGCAACGGATTTTGACGCGGTTTTTTAAAACATATAGAATGATTTAAGAGGAAGGTTTATATGTAGAAAAAATTCCGAAATTCTCACGGCAACGGGCACTACGCGGGTAAAACCGCGGGGCGCTGCTAGTAATAACATAGGCTATAGTGTATTCAAGATTTGAACAATCATAGTATTAGTAAAAACATTATTTAGCCCCTTAGAGTCAATTACCATAAAATTTGATAAATAAAAAGGTCTTTCAATTTAATTCCATACTTAGCTTCCAACGTGATAGACCCTTAACCTAATAAAGATCCATACACACTATGAGCAATAGCGCACTAGCGACCTGGCCGCGCGGCCAGGTCGCGCGGCCCGGCCGCAAGGGTTGCGATTTGCAACGCGGCCAAAACGGCGGCTACGATCGTCAGTTGCACATACAGCGCGCTTCAAAATGGACGTTGAGGAAAAAGCAGTGCTTTTGTATCTTTTAAGTAAGAAGCGGAAAAAGAAAAGGAAAAAATATTGGGTTCATCCCTTGATACGTGAAAGGCGAACAAAGGGATTATTTTATACTTATTTCACCGACCTTCAGCAATATGATGACAAGTTCTTTAATTATTTGCGGATGAGCAAGTCTTCGTTTGAAGAACTGTTAAGAAAATTAAGTCCATCAATCACCGGCACTGTAACTAAATTTCGCCCCTGCATTTCTGCCAAGGAAAAACTTGTTTTAACTTTAAGGTAAGCCTATGCCTATCTACTTTTATTCAAATTATTTCTTTACTGTCCTTGTGTCGGTTTTATGAAAAAGGATGCAGGTAGATAAGTGAAACAAGTAGGTACATAAAAGTATTTAAGTACTGTATTATCATAATCAAAGGTTGTTCAATAATTATTAAAAAAAGTTTCAATTATTTCTGAATCTTGCGAGGCCTGAGAGTAATTTGATTCGGGTGATTGGATAGGATTTTCTTCTCCTCCTGAATCCAATGGCGCTGGCAGTTCACTGGGACGTGACAGAGAAGGGCGGCAGCTCATTGTGGCAAGTGGTCCATTATCCGATTGCTTAGTAAAATATCCCTGTTGATATTCCTGATGGTTGGTATAACTGCTTCGAGGGTAAGTAGGTTGGCTGTACCTGGTCATAGGTTCATAGTGGCTTTGATCATTTCTTCCACTTTGAGCTCGGTGGATTAGATTAATCATTTCCATCTTGGTTTTCAGCTTCGCGGATTCGGGTATTTTTTTGAAATCCTTTACTAAGGAAAGCAAAAATAATCTGTCATTGTCGTCTTCGAGAGCTGATTCACGTTGACTTCTTGAATTTATGCTTTCTTTTAAAACTGAAACAAGATCTTCTTTTTCGAAATTATTGTCTTCTTTTTTCTTCTTTGATCTTGGTTGTCCTTGAGATACTGATTCGGCGGGGGTGGGAGGGACTATATTTTCCGCATCATTTATGTTCGATTCTGTTGTATTCGGTTCCACCGTATCTTTAAGGAACATCAGGTGTTGAAAATATACATAGGGAGATTTACGTTTCGCTGCGGCGCCACTTTTTGCGCCTTTGACACGTCGTAGCTCCCTGAGGAATGAGTCCTGATGGCGCCGATTAATTTATTTTAGAATTCTTCGATGTAAAGTTGGAGATGTATAAGCGGTACGCACAGAGGTGAACAATTAGGGAAAGAACGGCAATTCGGGAAGAGAAGAAGGAAGCAGCACGAACCTTTAGGAGTAAACTCCGGGCGACGTCCAGGGCTGGCAGATCGCTCTTCGTCAGTCCAGAAAGATGACACTGCAGTTTCACTCCACCGATTGTTCCAGGCTTTCACTCGTTGTCACTGCGCTAGCGGGGGCGCGATCACACGGGAATAGCGTTTAGAATAGGCACTAGGATCTAGGCCTTTCGCGGTATATTATTAGCGGTAATTGAGATTAGCGTGAGCACAGGCGCGAACGCAGGTTTACGTACGACGACTTTTTTTGTACTAATGTTGCCTCGTGCTGCATGGAGGCATGTAGGAGGGGTAGGGGGAGGGAAGATAGGAATGTGCGATTGTACCGTTGCGAAAAAAATAAGAAATTAGCGTATGCTATATGTACTCGCCTAACCATCCACCCGCCCTTAATGGGTCACCATTAACAAATAGGTGAGAAATTGCGAGATAATGACTCTAGGAAGAAGCGCTCAATGCGCGCGGTTTAGTATAAAAACAGATAAACAAAATAAGGATTGCGGGAGTATAAATTGTATGATGTGTTGCGATAAATTAACTATATATATAATTATGTAAGTACTTATAAGCTAAGCAAATAACAAAAGCGATAATTACTGTTTTGGGAGAGGACATAAACGAACGACCGGACGAAGGTAAGTTCCCTTGGCCGTCCTGACGGTAGCCACGCGGGTGACACCGTCTTTGGAGGGATGAATCTTCTCTATAATCGCGAGTGGCCAGGCTAGGGGCGGACAATTATCGCTCATCACTACCACGACAGTGCCTGGAGTGATAGGTGCGGAAGGAGTATTCCATTTCTGCCTAACCTGTAAACCGTGTAGATATTCCATCCTCCAACGATCCCAAAACGACTGAACTAGTTTGTCCAGTAGCGAATACCTATTGAGCAAGCTGACAGGGTCAGACTTGGGAACCTGCGGCGCAGGTATAGAGAACAACGGAGCCGTGTGCAAGAAGTGACTCGGCGATAAAGCGGAGGGCTCCGATGGGTCAGAACTCAGTACTGTTAGCGGGCGCGAATTGAGTAAGCACTCAACTTGAGTGAGGACAGTAATGAGCTCTTCATAAGACAACAGTTGTTGTCCTACAACGCGGAAAAATATGGTTTTAATAACCTTGACCATGCTCTCCCAAGCTCCGCCTTGGTGAGGAGCGTTAGGACAGATGAACTTCCAAGTTATGCGACTCTCAGCGCACTCTTGCTCTAGCTTCGGACGATATTCGTCATTTAAAAACTTATATAGATCGCGAATATACGACTGAGCACCTTTATAGTTTGTTGCGTTATCCGAATATATAATTTGAACGGGTCCTCGTCGAGAAAGGAAACGTTTTAGCGCGGCAAGGAAGCTAGCAGTGCTGAGGTCAGTGGCGACTTCAATGTGCACAGCACGCGTTGTAAGGCATGTAAATATACAAAGGTATGCTTTCTCGCTGCGAACACCACGGCGGCGTACAGGAGTGTAAGCGATGGGACCGGCGTAATCGCAGCCCGTGTGAGTAAATGCCTTGACTACTTGGCGTGTGCGACAATCTGGTAAGTCAGCCATTAGCGGGTAAGTTGGTCGCGGTTTTAGACGAAAGCATGTATTGCACATGTGGATTCGCTGTCGCACAATGCGACGAGCGGATAGGATCCAGAATTTTTGGCGAAGAAGCGACATTAATAATTCTGGTCCGGCGTGTAAGTGTTTTGCGTGATAATAATCAATGATCAGATTAATTACATGACCATTACGCGGTAATATAACTGGATGCTTGTGAGCATATTCCAGCGCGGAGTTGACAAGACGACCTCCAACGAGAATCAGTCCGTTGTTGATGAAAGGCCTTAAGCGGTTAAAGGCCGGCGAACAAGGTTTATTAGCGAGAATACTAGAGTATTCCTCTGCAAAGTGATATCTCTGCAGGGCGCGTAGCATTATAGTTTCAGCGAAATTGATGTCTTCGGCAGACACTGCAGTAGTGCTTCGGCGGGGCACTAACTTTGCGAACCTACATACATATACAATTATAGGAAGTAGTCTATTCCACGAAGAGACGCGGAGGGCGAGCTCATATAAAGCGCAATGCTTTACAGGCGTGCACACAGTGTGCGCTAATACCTTCTGTTCAGGTATGTCTATAATAGACTCACCGTCCAGATCTCTGAGGGGCCACTGAGATGGATTGAGAGAGGCCCAATGGGGCCCATGGAGCCACAGAGGGTGCGATATTAATTTCAACGGTGTAATACCACGTGAAATTATGTCCGCGGGGTTTTCGATCCCGGAGACGTGATAGAAGTTGTCAGCTGGAATATTATCCGTAACCTGAACAACGCGGTTTGCGACAAACGTTTGCCACCTGTGTGGCGAACTTTTAATCCAGTATAGCGCGACTTTAGAGTCGACGAAGGCGTAAGTCTTGATTAGGACATGACGAGAATAATTATCGAGTACATTGCGAAGCAGCTTCGATAGTAAAACTGCTCCACAGAGTTCCAGGCGAGCAATCGAAAGCGGCTTGGTAGGAGCGACCTTTGACTTCGCACACACCAGCTGGACAGTGTTACCAGCGGCGGTACTCACGTGTAGGTATATTACCGCTCCGTACGCGTGAATACTGGCGTCAGAAAATCCCATGAGGGTGACGTCACAATCTGGTGATACGCCCACATGTCGAGGTATGCGTATATTGTTGAGAGCCGGTAGTTCGTCGCGGAACTGCTGCCACATTTTAGCAATGTATAGCGGCGGTGTATCGTCCCAATCTAGATTTAGTTGCCAAAGTTGTTTTATTAACAACTTGGCGTAGACGACTGTGGGAGCGACAAAGCCCATGATGTCCCACAGACGGGCGACAGTCGATAGGATGGAGCGCTTAGTGCACGGCACATCAGCGGTAGCGGAAATTTTAAAATAGAATGAATCATCATCTATCGACCAATGCAACCCTAGTATTTTATGATGCATTGATTTATCAAACTCCACCTCGGTGGGAAGTTTGTGCGTAGCGGGGATGTTTTCCAAGACTGTTCGACTGTTGCTATTCCACTTAACAAGGTCCCACTGCGCACCCTTAAATAGGTCAATCAGCTGTTGAGACGCAGAGACCGCTTCACGTTCGCTAGGAAGCGAGAAGGCAAGGTCGTCCATAAACAGCGACGTAGACGCAATGCTACTCGCGAGAGAATACTTGGCACCATCGTCCTTGATGAGTTGTCTCACGGTGCGTAATGCATGCCAAGGACTCGAAGTGACTCCGAAACAAACGCGATTGAACTGGTACATAACGAGAGGGTCTTGTGGGCGAAAGCGATATAAGAAGCACTGATAACGACGATCTGTTTCGCGCACGATAATTTGCAAAAACTGCTGCCGACAGTCCGCGGTCATCGCGACAAAGTATAAGCGAAAGTTTAAAATAATATTAAACAAGTCGCCTTGCAAGTTCGGGCCTGAGTGTAGTAGGTCGTTCAGTGATGGTCCAGCGCACGTGCCTTTGCTAGTCTTACAACTGGCGTCAAGAACAATGCGAAGGCGAGTCGAGAGCTTGTCCTCGCGCACGACTCCATGATGCGGTATAACATATGTAGGAGTTGGGTCATGATGGTCGTACGGAGGCGCGGGAGAAACATACTCTTTAGCGAGATAATCTTTTATGACGTCATCATATGCCGACCTCAAGCTAGGTGAAGATTCTAACTTTCGTTCGAGACACATGAAACGCTTGCGAGCGATATCAAATGAATTTCCTAATGAATGTACATCCTCGTTAAATGGCAGGCCCACAACGTATCTGCCAGAAACGGGTTCGCGGTAAGTGGTTAAATTATAAAATTCTTCACATTCAACATCTGCTGGGTGTTGAATGGGCGTAGCGGAGGGAAGCTCTTCGAGCTCCCAGAATCGCCTGACTAGTGAGTCAATAGCGACAGGCTCTTGAGCGAGGCAACATGTCAAGGCCTGGTGGGGTTGAAGTGTAGGTATCGTGGGTATTGAGCCCATAATTACGTATCCTAGTAACGTGCGCAATGCAACGGGCGACGACGAGTCACGTGGAGTATGAACTGCGTCGGGGAGAAGCAAATGCGGGAAGAGAGAGGCGCCAATCAAAGCATCTATCTTATTAGGTACGCCAAAGCTCTCGTCCGCAAGCTGTATGCCTGACAGGTGTGATAAGACAGAGGTATCTACCACAGCGGTAGGTAATAGGTCGGTGATATTGTCAACGACCAGCGTTGAAACATTAAAGTTAATATTATCGTCGAAGCGTGAGTGAAATTTAAGATTAACCGAGCCAGTATTTATTATGTTCTCTTTTCCACCGAACCCCTTAACAATAGTACGTTCGGTGTCTTGAAGTTTTATACCTAACCGGCTGCAACACTCTCGAGTCAAAAAATTACACTGCGAGGCGCTGTCCAAAAGGACTCTTATAATGACACGTTGATTGTCAGTCGAATATGCAACGACCTGCGCGGTTGACAATAAAACGCTATTTTGTTTATGCGTTGGTGGGTCGCTGTTCGGTGAAACCAAGTGCGGTGATCGGTTTATAGCGCACAATGCAAATTCCGAACGCGCGGGAGTGAGAGACGGAGGCGGCGGCGCGGGGGAGACGGGCGTGTGTACCACGTCGGCCGCGGCCGGTGACTTTGACACTGGTGGTTGCGGCGTGATGCGTGAGGCGGTTGTTGATCGATCGAAATGGAGATAAGTGTGGTGACCTTTACGACACGTATGACAGGTCATTTTTGACAGACAATTAGAAGTCCGGTGATTAAAGCTTAAGCAGTTAACACACGCATTTAAATCTTTCACACATTTAAATCGTTCTTCGGGTGTCATTTGATTAAATGATGCGCATTTAAATAAATGTTGATGATTATTATTTGAGCATAGGCATTTATTCGCGGAATCCATCGTACTCACATAGGCTTGGTAACGTGGTGACGATGGAGGTTTATTATTATTAATTTTGCGAGGTAATTTTGTTGTGGTGGAACTGGATTGAGTTCGCTCCAACACCTTGGTGCGGGTTTTTATAAATTCGACTAAATTCTCGAAAGTAGGTAGTTCAGAACTATGACTTAGCTCGAAAGCGCGTACAGTATCAGAATCGATTTTCTTTAATGCAATATGAAGTATTATGAAATCAGTTAAGTTAGGTATTTTCAAATTTTTCAAACCGCGAACTGCGCTTGTGAAATTCTCAGTAAACGAGTCAAAGCTAGTCGCGGAAGCGGATTGTAAACACTTGAATTCAAACATTTGATTTAAATATTCAAGACCGAGAGATCTCTTATCTTCGTATCTGTCAATTAATGCTTGTAAAAACAATTGATAATTCTCAGCGCAAGGAATAATACCCGCGCACACTGATAAAGCCTTGCCCGACAGCTTACCCAATAGATAATAAAGCTTTTCGGCATCTGTGAGCGATGGATTATCGTGAACTGTCGATTTAAAACTTGCATAAAACAGGGGCCATGATCTGACGTCACCGGTGAATGCAATCAATTCTATACACGGTAGTTTAGGGCGAGCTTTATTTATTGCGGTAGGTAATTCATTTTGACTCAGTGGGTATTGACCCTGAAGTCGCTTAATACGACTAAATAAAGACTCGAAAGCCACTAAACTCTTGTAATCAGGCTTTGCGGAAGAATTTATTTCTAACAAACGAGAATTATACTGGTCTAGGATTTGTTTAAATTCATTATGCAATTGGTCTATTTGCGATGATTGGTCTAGGAAACTTTCCTTCTTCACGTCGTTCGTATGAATATCGAAAGAAAGATCGTATATACTTTGAACTATTTCAAAAATAGCTTCGCGTTTTGCTTGGAGCAAATCTAATTTCATATCTCGTGCATCTTCATAATCACTGTCGCTTTTACTACCTGCTTGCTTTTTAGGTGGCATTATAAAGAATGCAATATGTATACACAAGCGATAGAATAAAAATATAAAGTAAATATGTCAATAATATATGACGCGGCACAATTTAGTAGGTCAAATTGAATACAATTATCAAGTAACTCGACGTAGTTAGCTTGATGCGATTAATAAAAATTGTTGAGGGTAGACTTTTATAACGTTGGTTAGCGAAATGAATAAATATGATTTTACAATTTAAACGATGATAGAAATATATCAAATATAATAAAATAGTTAGGGGATGAATATATCTAGGTACCAAAACACACAATTGTGTTTAATTTGTAGCGGTTGATGGTTTTTTAGCGATGGAAAAGTAGGTGACGCAATTGTCAACCTACGTGAAATTTATAAGGAATTAGAACAGTAGATTCTTGTATTCCTTTGTAAATTATAATATTAATAGCGGAATAGGTATGTAGCGGAATACGTAGCGGAATAGTTATAAGAACGGGAAATAATTAGGTACCGGCACATACAGATTACGTATGTAATCCGGCTCGAAGGACCACCGATGATGGCGCCGATTAATTTATTTTAGAATTCTTCGATGTAAAGTTGGAGATGTATAAGCGGTACGCACAGAGGTGAACAATTAGGGAAAGAACGGCAATTCGGGAAGAGAAGAAGGAAGCAGCACGAACCTTTAGGAGTAAACTCCGGGCGACGTCCAGGGCTGGCAGATCGCTCTTCGTCAGTCCAGAAAGATGACACTGCAGTTTCACTCCACCGATTGTTCCAGGCTTTCACTCGTTGTCACTGCGCTAGCGGGGGCGCGATCACACGGGAATAGCGTTTAGAATAGGCACTAGGATCTAGGCCTTTCGCGGTATATTATTAGCGGTAATTGAGATTAGCGTGAGCACAGGCGCGAACGCAGGTTTACGTACGACGACTTTTTTTGTACTAATGTTGCCTCGTGCTGCATGGAGGCATGTAGGAGGGGTAGGGGGAGGGAAGATAGGAATGTGCGATTGTACCGTTGCGAAAAAAATAAGAAATTAGCGTATGCTATATGTACTCGCCTAACCAGAGTCCCTTATATTTTTCCATTTTTTTTGGAGTGACTTACCTGGAAATGAAAAAAAAAAGTTATCATAACGTGTTTGTTTGTTCCAGATACCTAGCATCTGGATGCTCCTTCAGAGAACTAAATCATTCATTTCGCATTGGACACACAACTGTTCGAGAAATTGTACTTCAGGTTTGCGTCGCCATATGGCAAAATATAAAAGATATTGCCTTTCCACATCTAGATAGAGATAAATGGCTAGAAATAAGTGAAGGATTTAGGAACAGTTCGCAATTTCCTAACTGTACTGGAGCTGTGGACGGAAAGCACATAAGAGTCATTCAACCGACCCACACAGGGTCACTATATTATAACTACAAAAACTATTTCTCTATTGTGCTGATGGCTATATGCGATGCAAACTACAAATTTATATGCATAGACGTCGGCGCATATGGAAAATGCAGCGATTCATCGGTATTCAAGAACTCGCATTTTTATGAAAAACTTACAAATAATGATTTAGACATGCCAGACAAGAAACCGATAACTGAAACAGGTGTGCCTCTGCCTTTTGTCATAGTTGGCGATGAAGCATTCTCATTGTCAGAAAATATAATGAGACCATATGCCGGAAGAAATTTGACAAACAAGAAAAGAATTTTTAACTACCGTCTTTCCCGTGCGCGCCGGTACATAGAATGTACTTTCGGGATATTAGCCAACAAGTGGCGAATTTTTCATCGTCCTCTTGATGTACACAGAGAATTTGCTGTTGCAATCATAAAAGCATGTTGCGTCCTTCACAACTATGTACGGGAGCGAGATGGGTACAAATTCGAAGACACGTTGTATATTCCCCCGACTATTGAAGGAATACCTCCCTGCCAGCCTTCAAGAGGAAATAGAACATCTACACAAAACAGAGATCTATTTGCTGACTACTTCGTGGGTGAAGGACAACTCCCGTGGCAAAATCGAGTAGCTCTAAGAACACAATAAAATAAACTTTACTTACCGAGTTCGTTTTTTTCAGTTATTGTTAATTTTTCATCACCAAATATTTCTATAATTTCTTCCCACATCATCCTTTTTAAGTCTCGGTTGGCGTAGCCTTCGCAGGACATGTCCCACAACGCCCTCCTTGTCTCAATCTCGGTTATAAATCTTTCCGTGTCGAAAGACATCGCGATGATCACAAATCACGCTGTAGTTCCACAATACGTGCGGCCGCCGCGGCTAGTGCGCGCACACTGGTGATTTAACTACAAAACAATTGATCTCAGTGGCCGCAGCGGCCAGCGACTGAACACTGGCCGCAAATGTGTCGCGTCGATCTCGCTGGCCGCTGCGGCTTGGTGTGGTCGCTGGCCGCGTGCGGCCAGGTGCGCGTGCTCTATGGCGATTTCATACTAATGTATCTATCTCGATGGCCGCCGCGACCTGGCCGCTGCGGCCTGGCCGCTAGTGCGCTATTGCTCTATTGTACAAACTATCTTATATGATACACATTCGGAATGCAATATCAGTTTGCGTCTAATATCTATATTATTCAATTCCCAATACAGTACAATTGCGTTATTGAATTCCCGAGAACGTCATGAAACGTTGGGTATATTTTATTACGACGCAAATAAAATGACATACTTTGTGAAAACTATAAAATAAGCTTTACTATACAAGCTTATTGTTTTCCTACAGTATAATGAAGAATAGCAGAAAATTTATAGAAAAAGAAATAGCATGTGATATCCCAATGCTGAGTAAAGACTTTTCGTCTTACTGAAGATATGAAATGAAATTCGAAAATGTAAATTTTATTAACAAAACACAAAAAACATCAAATAAGCTCACATTCACGTTTGCATAACATCAATATATATAGTTCGATTACATCTCATCTCGTCATTAATTATAATATAGTGTTTTGTTATTAAATGATACGATCGTTGAACACATAGTTACTTACAACGATGAAGCGAGATGCACTCGGTGGCAAATCGGTCTAACTCCTGAAGAAGATCACCGTATGTGGCCGAAACATCGCCTAGTATATCGACATACATACGTAATTTCCCGTTGAAATACTCATAAGTAAATATAGTGTTTCTCCTTAAAGTCACTGGACAAAACCGATTTTTTTAAGAGACATGCCTTGAAAAAGATCCAACTCATAGAGGCCCTTTGGAAATAAATGTAATAGGTTACAACTGTATTAAATTATTATTATCAGACATTTTGTTATTAACACCCATAGCAATTGAAGTACCATCGGCAAATTATATTTCCAAATGGAAAGCATGAAAAAAGTATAATTCACCGAATTGTTATTCTTCTCTTAGCCACAATAAATTTAAAACAACCCTAACAAATTTCTCTTACGAGTGTTACCCTTATCATTCAAAATGGCCATTTGGGGGAATGTGGTGCTTTTTGCGCATCTGCACCCAGCTTAATGTAGCGTTCCATATAAAAGTTCAAGGGAATTTTTGTACTGAAACTTTGAATTTGGAATACGTAGAATGGTTTGATATTATTTATGCGATGTTATCTTGATGTTATGGTATTGGTACATTTTATATAATGCAAGTCATTTTATTGTATTCTGTATGTGGGTATTATTTTTTTATTTTAAAATTCACCAGAAGTTTAATACTGATTATATGAATTTCAATGACATAGAAATGTTTTTTTGTAAAGATAATATAATAATTAAGATTATGTTTTAAATCAAAATCCCGTCTACAATTTGAAATTTTCAAATTTTGCTTGTACTAAAATGTTATTTAAGTATATCTGTATAAATCTAGTATATGGGCTCTAAAAGATTAAGAAAATATCCACATAAGCATATTAAAGACAAAGGTAATAAGAAAATTACCCTCCGTTACAAGCCAAATTCTTCTCTAAACAAAGCTCAGTAAAGACGAGAATTCCATTACACAAAATTGTCAAAATTTCTACTTTAAATTTTATGCCCCTTCTATCTGATTTTATATCTAATGCGCCGCTTATCGTAAGCTTAGTTGATGCCAGAACGCATCGCGCCCTCGCCAAATGCAAGTTCACTCGCATACCAAATGATACTACCAGCTCAAATGGCTTTCAAGAATTTGAATTTTATCATTTATCTATGTTTGTTTTGATCACGTTTGAAATGTAAGAGCCTTTTTGGGAATTGAGTTCGGAGTGGATGGATTTTCGTTGAAGTAGTGACTTCCTTCCAACCTTCCAACAAACAATAATATGATTAACGGTACCCTGACGTGTCCTGTTTTTGCTCGCACATTTAGTGGGAAAAAATCACTAGAGAGAGAAGTATCGTCAATATCTGATATGCTTTAATCTGACTTGTCCTCTTAAGAGGATATACCTACAGAGGATAACCTTCTAAGATAAAGATTGATGACAAAACTCACTCAATTCAAAATCTTAGCAAGGGGTTTGCATCCCCAGTACGGTACTCTAAGACATGGAAACACTGAGTGAAAAAAGCAGGAAATCCCATTTTCCTAGGACAGGAAGCTCTTGATACAAGCTTTATAGTTTCGTTAAAAATATCACTTCAACGTTCATTAAGTTGTGTTTTTGTTCTTTTACAGACCTCCTCGATACATTCTTTGATACTTTTGGTTTAAATTCAGGAATGTTCTATTTAGTTATTAGTATACTAATACACGCAGTGCCCCGCGGTTTTACCCGCGTTGTGCCTGTTCCAGTAAGAATTTCGGAATGAAAAATAGCCTATAACCTTCCCGTTGAATGTGGACATTCATTACAAAAATAGCTATTCGAAACGGATTGATAGTTTCTGCAATTAGCGCTCACGAAAGAGAAGTCGGATTTGGATGATACTTTACAGTCATATCACTACATAGTATAAAATAAAGTCTTCTCTGTTTCGTGTCTGTTTGTCTGTTTGTCTGTATGCTTAAATCTTTAAAATTACGCAACGGATTTTGATGCGGTTTTTTGTAATAGGTAGAGTGATTCAAGAGGAAGGTTTTTATGTAAAAAAATTCCCGAAATTCCCACGGGAACGGGCACAACGCGGGTAAAACCGCGGGGCGCTGCTAGTAGAATATATATCAGAATAACACATGGGATACATTTTATCCCGAAATTCCCGCGGGAACCGGTACAAAGCGGGGCGCGGCTAGTATTAGTATAGATTGTTATCTATAGTGTTCCTTCTATGAGTATCGGCCCCAATCAGTACAAATATTTTCTTCGAGAGATAATCCCTGTATTTTTAAGAGGCATGCAATGGGATACAGATCTTACTCCTAAGGGGGCTTTGAAAATGACTAATGTTATGCAATACAAATGAAGTCGTTTCGCGTAGCTGGCAGACTATAACTGCTTACATTGAAGAGGCCTTAAAGGTATTGTACGTAGGTGTACCTTGAATACCAAAATGTAATTGAAAAAAGCTATTACAAAATTGATTCTATCTAAAGACGTTATCAAAATGTTATTTATGAAACTAATGGAAATATTAATTATTCTGTAACTCAACTACGTAATGGAATAGTTCAGAAACAATTGGTAGTTGAAATTGTCTGAGACCCGGTATGTAACTAAGTTGAAATATTAACTAGCAACCTGCCTTGACTTTGCTTTCATTAATGGAGATGCTCTATCAGAAAATAGTCACGCTCTCCCAAAAATACAGTTCTAAATATCAATAAATTATTAGTAAAGTATTAACCTGCAATGTCCCACTGCTGGGCATCTCTCAACCCACTAAAGATATCAGCACAGTGAGGAGGATTAGGCGTTCACCACACTTGCCTCATGCGGGTTGATGATGAAACCCGAGCCATGTTTGAAAAGTAGGACGAGCTTGACCCGGGAAATGAACCCGAGACCTCAGTCTTGGTAGGCAAGTGCACATACTACTAGACCACCGAGTCGTTATAGTCGTTGTAAGAGTTGAATTAAGGTCTTATCAATATGTGCACGTCGTAACACGTGCCTCGATCTACCCAAATAATGTTATAAAATATCGAGTACATATTTTATGTCTGACCAAACACAACAAGCACGAAATAATAAAGGGATGGGAGTCACGTCAATATTCGGCATTTTTCCCGTCACGATCTCAAATGGCTTTTACTTCCGATAATCCAATAAACATGGTGACGTAGTACCGAACGAAGGTTAACGAAATAAATTATTTTATTACGAAAGTTCAAAGCGTTCGGACCTTTTGTTAATATATTCAAGTAGGGTTGTGTAATATTTGTGAGTTTCGGTACTAGCAAGTGAATAGAGATTAGTTTTTACGTTAGTGAATATTGAAGTTACAATATTTTAAGTATTGATGATATATCTCGAAATCTCGAGTATTATATTGATGTTGCCTGTCTAGGCAGTCGAGAGTCACTCTTTACGTCTATATAATACATCCCTTAAAAATAGGTACTTACTTTGCTATTAACACCTGTACTCTAAGCAAAAAGAATCTCATTACTTTACAGTCTGAGCCTAGAATAGGTACAAATTGACGAGTTCGAATGTGACACGCCCGTACTCAGAGTCGTCAAATGCTTTCCTTAGTAGAGATTTAATGAGTGATTTTGACAAGTAATGTATGAAAAAACTAGCAGCACCCCGCGGTTTCATCCGCGTTGTACCCAATCCCGCAGGAATTTTGCGATAAAAAGTAGCCTTTCTCAGGCTCTGGACTAACTGTGCACCATATTTCATTCCAATCAGTTCTGTAGTTTTGGCGTGAAAGCGTAACAGACAAACAGACAGAGTTACTTTCGCACTTATAATATTAGTTAGGTTTACGTCAATTACTTAAATGTCGGTTCAACGGACGTCTCTGAAGTTTGGCGGAGACCTTTGCCCAGCAGTGGGACACGTTATATGTTAGACAATATAAGGAAAGTAATAACAATTATAGCTCAAGTCCAGTATAAAGAGCTACGTGCTATTAGAAATCAATTTTAAAACACGCAAAAATGACAAATAGGCACATTACGTACAGAAAAACCATTCTCCAGAACATTAGGCGAAGAAAAATGTTGTATTATCAAGAAATCTATCTACAAAACGGAATGACTGGATTTCTATGCAAATGTACGACAGAGAAATGCTGGGCGTACATTCATTTTTCAGTGCTACAGACACTGGCGAAACGAATTTAAGAAGCCATTTCACTTTATTTTCCTATCGCTTTTCAGTTTTGTATCGTGACTATTTTCGTTGTACATTAACCGTCTTATTAATAATAATAAACACGTTGCAACTTTTCTTTTGTCTCTTTTGCTCTTCGGAAAATTGCGTATGTCAGAAAGTGATAGTATTACAATCCATCGCTCTAATTCTATTACTAAGTTTATAGTGTTAACATGAAGCGGTAAGTAATTATAGTTAAGTTAAGCAACCTCCATTTTCTAAGTTGTCCTTGAAATCTTGTATTAAACTTTGCAGACTTTCTGAAGGCTATATAACTGAGAAGTAATATCTTAGTTCATTAAAATAAACTTAATTAACTTTAGTTCTGATTTACTTATTTTGTTAAGGTATAAGGTACTTTTAACAGGTTATGTTGTAATGTTAGCTCTTTAAAAGATCTAGTTATTTTTCTGATATCTACGAGTAAGATTGACAGTGAAGGCCGAAAATGACCAGCTAAAAACCTTCCTACACCCCACTCAATATTCATATACAACCAATAAGCATCAAATTAGTGCAATATTTCAATATACGGATTATAAAAGAGTAATTATAGAGATTATCATAATGAAGTTTAATTTCAATTTTGGTAGCAAATGATGAGTTAAAGCACAATTAAATTCAATAATGAGGTAAAGTGTTTCTGATTAATTTGTGTTTTGATAATTATTTTAATTTGTTTGTTAATGACATTAATTAAAATAATGGACAATCGCTGTTGTTTCATTAGACCATGACAAAGCTTTTTGATGGTCTATAATTTATTTGATGGTCTACAATTTACTGCAACATGTTTTTAAGTCCTTATAACAATTTTGTTCGTAAACAATTACCTTCAAAATGAGATGTGATTCTAACTTCAAATCTCAAATCAGTTCTAAACTACCGTTTAACTTATCAAAGATAAAAACCTACATCTCAAATACCATTTTAACAAGACCTACGAAACACTTAATCTTATTAACTCTTAATAGAACACGAAAGCTCTTGTCAAAATGGTTAACTGAATGAAAGGGACATTTCACATAGAGAATCCAATTAGTTCACGATGGGTGACTGAATGTAAAAGTAAACACATAGTAAACCTTTGATGTTTGCTCAATCGGGCCTTCTGATGTTAAGACTTCACTGTTCACTTGGAAATTCAATTTTGAAACCTTGAAAATGTGATGTTTATTTAAAAAGGTGCTTTTAGAAGCTGAAAGCTGTGGCAGAGTTGATACATTACTTTTGCTGTACACGTAAAGGTTTTGGGATTTTAAATTACAGATTTTTAAAAGTCACGTTGTTTATTTTAAAACATGAAAGGGGTTTTTATACTGATGAGTATATTTAGTTAAAAATCCGCGCAGTTTAATGTGAGTTTATAAACTGCGAGTTTGAAAGTCACAGCTAGTAAATATTCTAAATGTAAACCATTTAGACTGTACACATTTTTAATGTCATTACAACATACCTAAGCCAAGTTGAATTTATAAGTTGTTTGCGATATCAAGCACTAATCCATGATATCAATAAAAAAACATAAATTTAAATAAGTTGAACTTTCGCCCTCAAATACTTTCATTAAATCTACACTTAATTATTTGACGTAATTTTTCATACATCATCACTACATAGTATAAAACAAAGTCGCGTCTGTTTGTCTTCTGTTTGTCTTTCTGTATGCTTAAATCTTTAAAATTACGCAACGGATTTTGATGCGGTTTTTTTGTAATAGGTAGAGTGATGCAAGAGGAAGGTTTTTATGTAAATAAATTCCCGAAATTCCCACGGGAACGGGCACAACGCGGGTAAAACCGCGGGGCGCTGCTAGTTACATATCAAAAGCAGTCATTTAATCTCTACTAAGGAAGCATTTGACGTCTCTGAGCATAGGCGTAACTACCTACCTTATTCATAAACTCTAATTAACAACATTTTAGCTATCAAATGGTTTGTCCCTTTCCGACTTACATTATTTTCCGAAGAGCAAAAGAGACAAAACACTTTTTAGCAGTGTTTTAGTTATTATATTTCAAAACAGTAACGTTTAGTAATTCAAATTTCAAGTCGTATAATGTCACATGAAGAAGCTCACATTAGAAGCTCCATACCTATATCCTCATAATATAATAATATACTCCATAGTTATCCAAGAGGGCGTACGGTTCATTTACCTGGCTATTATGATAATAGCTTTGCCTTACAATCTGTGAGGCTCATCAAAGCAATTTCGGAAGCTCTGTGCACTAGATTTAGATATCCTTGGAAGCAATTTACATTGTATATTGTATGTATGAAGTACCTACTTGTGTGCATGAAGATTCTACAGGAAAGTTTGTGAGAATGGATGATTAGATAGAGGATGTGTGTTTCTAATTCATGTATATATTTCTGAATGGAGTTTAATGAAACTTTTTAATTATATTATTATAGCTTACTATCGCGTCCCGCGGTTTGCCTGCGTTGTGTCCGTTCTTATGGGAACTTTGAGATGGAAAATAGCCTAAAAACTTCCCGTTTAATGTCGCTATATATTACAATAAGAATTATTCATATCAGACTGGTAATTCCCGGTATTAGCTAAAACATACAAACAAACAAACTTTAAAATTTTACCTCTTTACAATACATCTATCATCATTACTACTCACCTAGTACTATTATTGACGTAAAGTTATATAGAATAACTATTTGTATGTTCTCCTTCTCACTTCTCACTAATATCTTCAGTGAGATGAAAGGCATTTGCCCAGCAGTGGGACATCACAGTGCTGTATGTAGTTCTTACATTGTAAGTTAAATTCAAACATTCCAAATGTACTGTCATAAAGGAAGCCTGCATCACCCACAACGTCCTAAGATAAAGTAAAACACCATAATAACGGACGGAAACTTTTGGGGCGGTTGCAAATTCCTCTTCGTCTCAACAATTCATTGCCAAAACTTTCCAACATTTGTTTGAAGTTATCATCAAATTAGATTGACACGAGTATCTTGTACGCATACATTTGGGACAGAAAAGGGACGGAATAAGCCACGTTCTGTATTTAAATTGAATAATTATTTGTTGTCTGTGGCTAATTTTGCATAAAGGTGACGAAAAGTTTATTTGTCTATGTAATAAATGGTATTTAATGGTTACTACTTTTACCCTTTTTGTTGATGCATATAGATTTTTTTGTAAAAAGTTATGTGAAATGCAAACTATACGAAAAACTATCTTCGTATTCTCGTAAATAAAAGCAAGATTTTTCCCTGTTCAAGAAAATGTATAGGG
Source organism: Cyclophora albipunctata (assembly GCA_963082685.1). Lineage (NCBI taxonomy): Eukaryota > Metazoa > Arthropoda > Insecta > Lepidoptera > Geometridae > Cyclophora > Cyclophora albipunctata. The sequence goes on from OY720118.1 coordinate 8,551,916, forward strand.
CCCACTAAATCGGGGAAAATAAGATAGGCGAGATCTATAAAATTTTCACTTTGGTGCCATCTATTGGATCGCAGATGGAACCACCGCAGAACAGCTAAAACAATACTTGACCAATTGGAGGAAATTTAAAGTGCAGATGACATATAGCTAGTTTACAAGCTCCGAGCCAGCTAGTTCTGTGAGATCTGGAAGCCTTAATTGAACCTTCGACAACGTTAAGTAAACCAATATAATACCTACGTCGTAGAAAAACTTGCAAGAGAAAGAAAATTGTTGTTTCTTTTGTGAATAGCTGAAGAAATCGCTTTTGGTGCCAAAGCGGTCTGTAAATGCTGAATTGACGCGAATCGATTTGCCGACTAAAGAAGCCCATTTGTTATAGAAACGTATATTAACAAAAAATAGTATTACAGTAAATCTTGAGAAAGTATAAGGATAGAGTTAGTTAAGTTGCTTTACCAATATTAACTAAAGCATAGTTAAGATTGAGTGACAGCCTCCGTGGTCTTGTGGTTTGAGCGCCCGGCTCACGATCCGGAGGTTCCGGGTTCGATTCCCGGTGGGGATATCTCACAAAAATCTCTTTTTGAGACTTTCTTCAGTTTGGTTAGGGCATTACAGGCTGAATCACCTGATTGCCCGAAAAGATAGATGATTCCGTGCTTCGGAGGGCGCGTTAAGCCGTCCGTCCCGGTTACTTTCTACGGATAGTAGTCGTTACATGAGCCATGTCAGAGGCCTTTGGCGGCTCAATAACTCTGACACCAGGATTGGTCAGGTTGACCATCCACTCGATGAAGAAAAAAGAAGATTGAGTGAGGCCTTTAGGTGGTCTAAAAACTCCGACACCAGGGTTGATCACTAATCCACTCGAACTTTCTTTACTAGCAACCCGACAATATCACAATATAATATAGCAAATCTCATTCTCCTTTATAACCATCTAGCCGTACACCACGGTTTTACCCGCGTTGTACCGGTTCCCGCGGGAATTTCGGGATTAAATGTATCCCATGATTATTCTGATGACCTATATTACGGTAAAGTTTCATCCAAATCGAATTAAAAAAAGGTGGTAGTTCTCATACACACCCGTTACGAAGACGACTTTTCACTTGAAGAAAAGTTATTTAAAAAATGCTTATGTTTACATTCTATTGTCAAAGTAAAGTGTTAGCCTGTAATGAGGCCTTTGAGGGCATAGGCCTCTCATCTTTCAGTACAGAGTGAGGAGGATTAGGCGTAATCCACACGCTTGCCAAATGCGGGTTGGTGATCTCAAACCCGAGCCATGTTTGAAAAGTAGGAAACATGTTTTTTTGCTATCCGGGAATTGAACATATTGTAATTAAATTAAAATAAAACTTATTTTAGGACCATGTTTTCCAACTTCAAAGTCACAGAACAAAAAACGTAATTAGGTACATCGTATATAACCAAGTTATCTAAATTATCTCTTAAATTATAACCCTAACAAAGCTTTTTAAGAAGGTTTGTATTTTAAACCCAAAGCTTTTTATAATAATATCTTACAAAGTAAGATAAGTATATGATTTATTTAACTTTGGATCTGTATAAGTATTTAAGACTTTAATTTTGCTCGTAAAATGCTTTGTCGAGAGAATTTAACACTTCTCTTTGTTTATTTATTAGCCAAATTATCAGATTTTGGATGAAATTTATTAGGTAATTTTGGGCGGATCAAAGTTTTATTGTTAGGTGTTCGCTCGTATTTAGAGTAAAAGCTTTATTTGCCTTCTCTGGGCTAATGTTTTATCACATTTTAGGTACGAAAAGCAATTTTTAGTGTTTCTTATCTCTAAGGGGCAACACTGCGTTAAGCGTGCGTACGCGACGGTTCACTTTTGTATGACACCGCACGCGACGGGCGCACGCGACGGTTCACTTTTGTATGACACCGCACGCGACGGGCGCACGCGACGGTTCACTTTTGTATGAAGCCACACGCGACGGGCGCGCGACGGTTCACTTTTGTATGAAGCCACACGCAACGAGCGCACGCGGCGTGCGCACGAGGCCCTAAAATCAGTGACATAGTTCCTAACAGTTTCTGAATTGCTTACCGATTATAAAATCCACCGAGTACACTGTTTGCTGTTGATTAGGTTAAAACAGAACATTGTTCTACTAATATATACTCTTATAGTTTTTTATCTTTTAATTGTCATACTTTGCAGAGAAAATTTAATAACTAAGCTTTACTATGCATTAACTACGAACGATTTCAGTTTTATTTTACCTTTTCACCGTGCTACGAAGACGAACTATGTATTAAACTACGTATAGAACTACGTACACTACAGACTACAAACATCCTCGAGATTTTATCAACTTGAACTAACAAAATAAAAGAAACTTTAAAATACATTGTGCTACACAAATTCCGTTGTTTCACAAACACGTGTTAAGCTTTATTACCAAAGCATAAAGTACAAAGTCGCAAGTACTCTGCGAGTATTCGTCTGATGTTGTCAAAATATTTCTGAACAATCTTGTCTCCTAATAAAGTACATGTTTGAGATAAATTATGGAGAACGTAACTTATTTTACGATGACGTTAAAGAAATATGTAAATAATACTACGGTTTGAAGTGGAGTTTGAAGAATTCTTCTTACAAGTTACGATAATCAAGTGTAAAACAGTCTTGTTGAATACAAGACTATAACTTAAATATTGCTTAAAACAATGTATTTATGTGGTAAAAAGTTATGGCATGTAAAGTTAATGAAGTTACTGGGCTGTGTTAGCTCACCCAACCTGTACTCACTCTAGCTTCCATAATATTTTAGGCAAAAATAATCTCATAACTTTACAGTCTGTGCCTAGTACGGCTACAAGCTGATTGTTTGAATGTTAACGCAGAGTCTTTCGCCTGTATGTACGTCAAATGCATCCTAAGTAGAGATTTAATCAGTAACTTTGACATGTAATGTAATACAAATAACGTTAATTAGTTAAGTGTCCATTTAATGGACGTTTCTGAGCACAGCAATTACTATAGTCCTAAATATAGGCTCTGAGCAAATTGCCCACACATTTAAATATTCTCAAGGTTACAGGATTATTTTCTTCAAAAGCGACCACAAAAACTTCTACCAAACCAAAGGCAACATTTCATTTTATTTCAAAAAGCGCAAACTTCATAGTTGAAATGAAGCGATGTCGAATGTCACAAGTTGGAACATTCGTTACGTTTCCCGTTTTACTTTTGGTCCGATATTATAAAAGTTTGATATATATCGCAGGGGGAACGATCTTCTGTCGGTGGTCCGAAAACTCTTGGTCTTTACCATTTATTTATGTTATTCGACATATTAATATGACCTACAATTTATTTTGCTCAAGAAGTTTAATCTAAAGTAATATAGTATTTTAGGCTACGTAAAAAGGCATATCAGTTTTATATGGTACTAGTAGCACCTCGCGGTCTTAGTCACGTAGTACCCGTTCCCGCGGGAATTTTGGGATTAAATGTATCCCATGTGTTATTCTGATGTACAAACTATATAACTGTATTTTTTTTATCCAAATCCGTTCGTTATTAGTAACAAACATACATCCATCCATCCTCACAAACTTTCGCTTTTAAAATATTCGTAGGATTTTTACATCATGTTACAAATGCGAGTGTTTTTGAGGTACAGATTTTGATAAAACTTATAAGGCACTAAGTTAGAATAGTTTAGATATAGCTACGCACTAATATAGCATTAGTTTATAACCGAAAGCTGATAGCTGTAAGAGCCCCAACACACAATACTTCGGATTATATTATGTATAGAATAAATAGATTAGAATATTATTAGTTAAAACAAGCCTAGAGTTTGTACACTATTTACTTAAGATCTGACACCCAAGATATTCTCAAGTAGCCCAAACCTATTTACTTACTTAACAAAAAAGCAAGCCCTAAAGCACTAAGCATGTTAACACGAAGCCCAAACAACAACAAAGATACCTATCAGTCTTTCGGAAACTCCAAACCACTGAGTGGTTTCTTTCAACTCCTGAACTATTTGAAATTCCTGCAATACCAACCGCTTACTAGAACTAAGCTTCGTCTAATAACTAACAGGGTTCTTACATTCTTAACGTTCTAACGAACTTTGCCGCAGTGTATATGTTGTGTATGAAAAAAATAATATTAAAAATGTTAGGTAACCCTTGACGCAATATAGTTGTTTATACCATTTCGATGACGTCAGCTTTCAAACAAAATTTCCCATCATAATTGGTGTATTCGTTTAAGTAAATAATAATAATAAATAAATATACCCGGAAAAATTTACTCACGGTTAATTAGACCTAAACTAAGCTCTAAGCTTGTAATATGGAATCTAACTAACTGATGCTACTACATAAACATACACAAATACTTTTTAAGCTTTGCATAAATGTAGTGACATTGTAAAATATCAAACGCTGATGTCCACGTGAACGAAGTCACGGGGCACAGCTAGTAATAAATAATTGACACCAAGATATCGTCGTCAGCAACTGTGTCTTACGAGTAACATATTCTCGTAACATATTATTGACTCCGGGCGGGAATCAAACCCGCAACCCCTGACACAGTTAGCGCTATCACTGCCACTGTGCCAACGGGCTTGTCAAGTACAACGTATTTCGATATTTTATTCGGTGCTAGCTATATATTTGCACAACGCCTCGGACGATAAACAAGACAAACTTATAAAACTCCTTTTTAGGGAAAAATAATGAACCCAATTTCAAGGCGGATAAAGTTCCAATTTAAAGTTCCTCGCTGTAAATGTTACATTACATCTCGTACCGTCGGTCAGAACCTTATAGGCTTCACACAAACTGTAGATAAGAGAATTCAGATCTAAGGTAAGTTATATGAGCCTAATTAAGGAGCTGTCTGTCATATGAAGATGTCAAAGGACATGCTTATAAATTATAATAGAAACAAAAGAAAGCCTGCATCACTTTCTCCAACGAGAGATCAGCTCGTTAGTTTCATTATGATTAAAATTTGAGGTTACGTAGGGGGTGAATAGGATATCCTATTCGTCGAATTATGAAACGATTGTAATAATTATTTAGGGTTTTTCTGTCTTCATAATAAACAACTCTAGATTTCTTGGTTAAACACAGGAGTGCCACAGGGCAGCGCTGACTAAGAAGGGCAGTTTTATGAAAGAAAAAATATACGAGTATTATAGTTAGTTATCTCTCCGATATTGTTATCTGAAGATTGAACAACCGCCTCTTAGAAAGTTAGCAATTGTGGTTTTATGATGATTGTTTTAAAGTCGTTAAAGTCGGAATTAGCAATCTTTGTTTAATTGCTGTTGGAAACGTTGCTTGAAGGTGAAGCTGGCACTTAAATACTCTTAGTACTTTTTAGAGGTACATATATTAGGCAGATGCTCAATCCCGCGATGTTCATTACCTCCATGTCTCTACATGTACCGTTCTTGACGTAGTTTGACTAAGCGATTTTAGTTCATTGCGATTGTTAAGCAACGTGCAGCTCGTCCCTACTAGGATGGGTGGCCGATAGTAGCATTTCTATTTGAGCGCTACCGTGCTTCGGAGGGCACGTTATATTGTCGATCCGGTTGTTTCAATCGTTAGATCATGTCGGAGGCCGTGCGGTAGCGTTGTGAACTTTTAGTGATGGGAAAAAAAAGTTATACTCGCGTCAGGACACGTGACCTGATCGAAAATTCGTAAGACATTTTGACGTAAATATTCAAGTTTTCACTTCTGCCGGCACTCCCGGCGCGCATCCCGTTGATTTTTTTTTTGTATATAATCAAAAATCAACACAAATAAATATATACAAAAAATTAATAAATAGACCTTATCATCGAATCAAATCACCGATTATTATTAATATGAATTATTTTAAAATTATTTTTTTCAATTAGATTCTAATAAAAAGGCATTATGCACACCTTTTGTAACACCTTATTAAAACACTGCTATCTCCTTTGATGTTTCGTTATCTCAAGCACTTTAGAAAGCTTAAGAAAAGGTCCGGAGAATTCAAGAAGCTTTAAATAATTAATTAAGGAATTTTAATGCAGCAGACATTTTTAAACGTTCTCGCGACCCGAAACACATTTTTGCAATGACAAAAGAAATCGCAAGAACTTTACGTATTCCTTTGTTTCTTGAAAAGATAATTTTACGGAAGTTTAAATCCGCTTTCATATTAAACGTCCATGTACGGACCACTGGTTTTTCTTTTCCGTTTCTCTTTTATGTATTCTTGAAGGGAAATTAATTAAGTGCCATTGTTCCCTTTGTAACGTTTTGTACTTTACAAGTCTGTAGGTATAGTATGATACAAATAAGTACCGCTGCGCTTAGGACTTATGCCACAATTTGTTTAAGACTAACCACATCGGCCTTGTAGGAAAAAGTCGATGCTGAGGCTTTTTCTCTGAACAAGCTGTATTTTTGTTTCACTTTTTATGTGTTTTTAATGAACTCTTGGTGTCTTTCCGTATTTCTAATTAAAATGTTTTGATTTATTTTTGTTTGACTTCGTTTTTGCGAGTTTGGCCAAATCTTTTGTAATTAAAAATATTGATTTATTAAAATCCTTATTACGAAGTCCTTGCTAGAGTTTGCTTTTCAATTATTGTAGTACATTTTCTCTACCAATGATTTTTAACAACGTTGATTGCTTTGTTTTAATATCTACTCAATTTAATAAAGATCATGTTATTCTATTTAGAAAAATCTTTTTCAAAAAAAAAACAGATTGATTGAAAAGATTGAAATATTCTATTTAGTCGACTTCCTAACAAATTTTAAAATTGAAATAAAAATCTCCTCCTTTTTTGAAGTCGGTTAAAAATATTTTACACCGACGTGTAGGCAGGTAACCAAAAGCCATGAATTTCCAAAACGGTTATCGTAAAAATGTTTTAAAATAACCCTTACGTTGCGGTGGCGATCCAAATCCTTACATAAGCAATAAACGCTAGTTTTGGCCCCAGGAGAGTGTGGCTTGTTGGTGCAAGTTATAAGCGTTTTAGGATGATAAAAATAATATTATGCATTCTTTGTCTTTTTGTATGTGAAAATGTAATTTTATTCTTAGTAACAATGGTCTTTACAAACTTGGCTAGGTTTGAGGTTAATGCAATTACTTTTTAATCCCTTAATGTACTGATATTCAGTGAGATGAGAAGCATTTTTAACCTGCGTTAGGACGTTAGAGACACATTTTTTTAAAGTGATGTTGGTCACTTGCAACCGTGTACAACGTTGTACATAAAAATGAAAAGCACTAGGTATAATTGGTCTTATTATTTTCTAATAATGGAAAAGTATTAATTAATTCATAATAATAGTAGCAATATATAGTTATAATAGCTTTATAGTTATAATTATTTATAGTTATAAATCTATCAGTTACAAATTAAATTACACACAAACCATTCCGTAAAATTTAGAATATTCACTATAATATTAAAAATTACTCCCAAACAAAATATCGTATAAATCACAAAAGAATACACAAAAACTGTGACATGTTATCAATTACGGCTCCGTTTATAATAAAAGCTTTCTCGACCCGAGTCAGTTTTATAGTCAAACCTGGGACCTTTATATTCATGCGTCTGAATTTTTCACAGCCACGGGTCACATGTATCCGTCACCCGGTTGATGCGATCCGGGTAAAGATAACCCGGACGCCGGTCTAGGGGTTAACTTTATTGAATTTTTAAAACGTTTTAATGGAGTTTTTATCGGGGTAAAATATTTTGGGATAATATATTTGGAGCATTTAGTTTTTAGGGTAGTATTAATAGTTTAGGTGGAATATGTTCTGTATCATCTGTCAGTGTATAGTTATTTATTGGAATTCATTATCAATTGATTGTGTATATATTCGCGGGGAAGACGCTATGTTTTATCCCGAATTTCCCACATGAAATCTTAAGTAACCGAAGCGAAGCGAGGGCGGGGCTCGTTTGCCATAAAGACAAATAAACGTAAGTAAACCGTACTTCAGTAAAACTAAGGTAACCCAATACATAAACCTGTAAACTGTAATTTACCTCAGTTTATATCGATCATCAAAATAAAATCCACCAACAACCAACTGAAAGCCACATAAGTCAACAAATTAATACATTTCCGACGTGAAAGGAGCAAGCGACCATAATTCATCCTTTGTATTTTTTAATTAAAGCTCTGTTTGCAAACAAAACAGATGTTACAGTTTCAATTTGACTCAAGAAGAGTTTATTATTCTTTCCCTTTAAAACTTGAGGGAGACTGTTTCTTAAATGATTCGGAAAAGCCTTTTTAAAGCCTTAATTGGACACTACTGACAAACGTTTTTGTTGAGATAATAGTAAAGGAGGCAATGTTTGACTTCGTGTAGTCACTTGCGCATCAGAAAAGGATATAGGACATAATTTGCTGCTTATGTAAGAACCACGCCATCTTCTCACTCAAAAGTATGCGATTGTTCAATGGTACATAATCTGTACATATTATAAAACAAAGTCCCCAAAAGCGGTCTATCCCTATGTAATTGATTTTCTCAAAAACTACTAAATGAAATGTCGTACAGTTTTCACCAACTTATAGAGTAATTCAAGGGAAAGATTTATGATTACTTCCCATGCCAAAATTCTCATAGAGTCGGGTACAAAGTGGGTGAAACCGCGGGATTGTACTAGTCAATTAAAAATCAGGAGTAAGTCAGCTTAAAACAACACACGTTTAATCCTTCAGCTTTTTCTTTAATGTTAATCGTCCTAGCCTACCAACGGAAGGGGGAAAAAGTGTTTGATTACACGGCAATGTGAATTTTGTTTACAACTCAATTCTCAGCATATTCACTGCTCCCCTTCATTTGTGCTTTGGAAATGACTTTTTTATTTTATTATGTTTTTATTCAGTAAGGGTACGTTTTCAATGAAAACGTACCCTTACCGGGGCTCTGCGGAGCTGAACTGACAAATCCAAAATTAGTGACCAATCCTAGCGCGTGTGGTGTTGTTTGACTAAGCGATGTTAGTTCATTGCAATTGTAAAGCAACGTGCAGCCCGACCACTACTTGGATGGGTGGCCGATAGTGGCATTTCTATCTGAGCGCTACCGTGCTTCGGAGGGCACGTTAAGCAGTCGGTCCCGGTTGTTTCAATCGATAGACCATGTCGGAGGCCTTTAGGCGGTCTAATAACTCCGACACCAGGGTTGACCACTAACCTACTCGGACTTACTTACTTAACCTTGTGTCAGAGTTTTAGACCACTTAAAGGCCTCCGATATAGTCTATAAGGATTGAATAAACAAGGACCGACTGCTTAATTTATTTTCTAATCTTTTTTTACTTTTACTTACTCTATTTATACCAAAGACGTTCCAAACTAATGAACAAAAAGCGTGTCGATTTCAAGTTCTATTTCTTAAGATTAAGTGCCATTAAGAAATCGTTTGTCTTTACTAAACTATCGTAACGTAAGATATTGGCAGCACTCGCGTAAGATTAATTGATTTCATTGGATTATCATTTATCATATTGATCTGGGTTTGTGAGAACATTAATATGAGAAAACAAATAAGAAATACGTAGCAGTTGTTTCATATTACCGATTGACTGTAATTTATATCGTCCCATTAAATATCAACTAATTATATGATAAGGAAATATATACCATTAAATAATTTAAGTGAGTATTAGCCTGTATTGTCCCACTGCTGGGCAAAACCCTCTAATCTCACCGAAAATATCAGTCCAGTGAGGAGGGTTAGGCGTAATCACCACGCTTGCCTAATGCGGGTTGGTGATCTCAAACCCGCGCTATAAGAAATATATAACAGTATACTATTATGTTACACAGTACCGGCCTATTATGTTACATTAAAACTTTAAGAGATTTGTAATAAAATCCTTTCTTTGTTACTCCATTATGAATGCAAGTCACGTTTAAATCTGTTATAGAAAATGTGAATTTCATAGAAATTCAAGCACTCAGAAAATCTTTATTGCATTTTCTACAACAAACCTCAAATGAAACCATGTTTTCTCTTAAGTGCAAAGCGTATCATACCGTATCATATCTAAGTATTGTCTTATCGCTCGCGGTGATATTTCCGTGATAAAAAGCGAGACATTTCCACCAGAAAAAATAAGTATATCTATCTAAGGATGAATAACAAAAACAATTTTTCCCTTTGTCTTAAACGTGACCTTCTTATTTAACTCGTATTTCTCCTATACGACTATTTTATCTCAACATCTAACGCTTTGTTTCTTATATTTAGGCGGTTTCGCACGATGATATTTTTTTCCGTATACGACTGTAGTCGTATCCGTATCATACAGTCAATGCAATTTAGTTTTCTCGGGTAAATCGTAAATATAGTTGTTTGGGAGGGAAATATATGTGCGGTTGGAATGTATAGGAGTTACATGATACATTTGGGGTCGGTATTGGTTTAGTATACGCGTATACAATACTAGCGACATGCCCTCGTATCGTATTGGTAACCTCATATTTCCATAGAAAAGTCAGGATATAATATAGCCTTTGTTAGTTTCCACTGAACTTTGTTAGTCCATTTAAAGGAGGAAAATGTTTTGAAAAAGAACGCCAAATTATTATATAAGAGCCAATACTTAATATTTTATTTCTAATCCTGCTAATATTATAAATGTCCAAGTTTGTGAGGATGCATGTATGTATGTATATTTGTTACTCTTTCACGCAAAAACTACTGAACGGATACGGATGAAACTTTACAGTAATATAGGTTAAACGTCACAATAGCACATGGGATACATTTTATCCTGAAATTCCCGCGGGCACGGGTACAACGCGGGTGAAATCGCGGAGCGCGGCTAGTACTTATTATTTTTTCCAAATAAATACATAATATTAAATGTGGGTTTTTGAACGGTTGGTAATCGTAACATACATTCTTTAAAAAGTTCGCCTTTACGCCGTTAAACGTATGTTAAATACAATAAGTTGTTTCTTAATTTAAAAGGCAGTCTGTTAAATTTATTCGGCCAGTAGAAAGCCACGATTTTTTTTTCGTCTGTTTTTACTGACATTTTATGCTGACCCACAAGCTAAAGCAAACCACCCGAAAAACAATGTAGTAAGGACATACATTATTTTTACATGGTTTGCTCCAGCTTATACTCATACATCATAATAGTTCACACAAGATGTCAGCCTCAACAGATGAAAAAAAGTTTAAAAGATTTTTTTAAAACATCATTAATTGTCGTCACCGTCTGCACCGTAGAAACCCCTCGATACTCTGTCACCACTAGTGTCCATATATTACTAACACACCCTATTAAATTCAAACACTTAATTATTCAATATTTTACCCATGACCCTTAATATTACAGACACAGTATTCAAGTCAGTAACTTACCCGCGGTCCCTTTACCATAAGGAATACATGCGGTTCCGTTTATTATTAACGACGTATGAATTATTAATCTATCGTCATTTTCAACGTTAAGTGTTAAAGCCTTAATGTTAATTATAGGGACATGGTTTTAGGATTACATTGTCTGATAATGGGTCACTTTGTCTAAACTGGATTATATATAATAAATATAAGGTTTACAAAAAAATATAATTATGTCCCCTTTATAGACTTACCCTAATATAAAACAATAGCTTGGTAAATTGTGTATATTTATGGATTAAAGAACGTTTCATTTTGAACGGTCACCTCTGATTTGTTTCTTACTTACCACTTATATAGCTTAACTAAGAGCTATTGCTAAATTGCTAACAACCAACACCATTGAACTACTTCAATTCGTCCATGAGCCATGTCAGAGGCCTTTGGCGGCTCAATAACTCTGATACCAGGATTGGTCAGGTTGACCATCCACTCGATGAAGAAGAATTCGTCCATAGCACCCATTTGCAGTATTGAATATCTTTGATAGTACCTATACAATTCTAAAATAAACGGTGAATAATGCGCCGGTGAGTCACATGTGACGATTTTTTAAACAGTATTGATATTGGCTCCTGCACTATAATTTTTTTTTTTTTTTTCATAGACATTCACCAAGGCCTGCTCTGTGAAAGCCCATATCTATTTCTTCTAGCCCAGTTGAGAAAAGAGGATAAACACTCGATCCACAAAACTCGAAGCTAAAATTAGGTATAAGATAAACCCATCGAATAAAAGTGGTATATGCAAATCATTAATAATCCTAGTTTAGGATGTTCTAGGAAATATTACTGGATCGGTGGGTGTTGGACCGGGTATAAAAAATGGACCACGATCTAAGCAAAAAGGTAAAATTATGGCCACGGAGATAAATGTTCAGCTCATTTTTAATGAATTTAGGACGCAAGACTTGTATGTTTATCGAGTTTGTTATGTTAAAGGATGTTCTTCATTTGGTCGAAATTATTTTAGGAGGCTATTTTTGCCTTAATATTTCCAATGTTAAACGTGTGTAATTTTTTCATAGCTTGTCCCATTAATTTGGAAATAAATTACGTAACAGAAGTGCTTGTTAGAAATGTACTTTATTATATTGACGCCAAAAATAACGTTATATATTTTATTCAGAAGGTACCCCATACCTGATGCTAAGTATTCTTCATCTGTAAAAAATATAATAAAATGTTTTGGTCACATAAATTTGAGAAGAGATTTAATTTTAAATGGGCAAGATCAAAACCGTTCTAATAAAAAAAATACTTATCTCGTCAAATCTCCGACACCAGGTTTGGCCACTAAGCTATTCCAATGATTGCTACAATTCACAAAAAATCCACCGATTTATTAAATAACCGTACTTTGTCTAACAATTTTACAAAAACATAGCCGTAAAATGTAAAGAGCGTCAACAGTCATGTTACAGCTTAATTGTTAAAAGGAATTAAATTTTATTCGTTTGTTTAGGCGAGGGGTCGTTATACCGCAGCTTCGGACACGCCGGCTAAATCTAACGAATAAAGAATGTGTATGAAATATTTTTATTAAACTTATAACCGAGTTGTATGGTTGAGCGTTCAAAATAATGGTTTGTAATATAATGTATACTAGCTGCGCCCCGCGGTTTTACCCGCGTTGTGCCCGTTCCCGAGGGAATTTAAGAACCGCTCATCCAGTTTTGTGCAAACTTCACATAAACCATCTACTAAATAGTCCGAACAAAGCCTAAACATTTGGTTTGGATAGGTGAGCCCGTTCTTCAGTTATACAATTTCAACGAAATGTGGCATTGATTTTTATAGATCAGTAAGAGAAGATAAGCTACTAATTTAATTCATTATATCACCGGAAAATTCAATATATACGTATAAAAAATCATTTTCCCAACGTTTCAAACATTGCTCGGGTTTGAGATCACCAACCCGCATTAGACAAGCATGGTGATTACGCCGAATCCTCCTCACTGTACTGATATCTTCAGTGAGGTGAGAGGCCTTTGGCCAGCAGTGGGACATTACATCAAGTCAACGGAATAATGTAAACGCTATTGGTTTATCATTCTACTAGAAGCATTATAAACTATCAAGACTGTTTACAACGCATACTTTTTCTTTACTTTATAATCTGTCCGTAGCATAAAAAATGTATGTAATAAACGAACGGCGTTTACAATTTTCCGTCATGTTATGTATCCACCTAGCCGTATTCGGTTGCAGTGACTTGGCTCTAATATAAAACTCATTAGTCCGGTGGATGACGATGGATAATTCATCGGTACATAAGCAGTACTCCAACTCCATATCTTTGTCTACGTTTTCTTTCTAAAACCCTGTTTTTTGATAAATCTTAGCATATATCTTAAAGATGGATATTGGCCAAAACCTATAGGGATATAAATCCCGAAATAGCCACAGTAATACTGCGGCTAAAAGCGTAGTCAGCAAGTGACTTCATAAAGAAGTTATGTATTGTTATCTTCTGTTATGCTGGTATTAATAATCTACTGATTTTCGAATAAGTACTCGCAATGTACTTATTCTTTTAAAATACTAAAATTACCTCTGTTAAAGTTCTGAAGGAAGCTGTGTATTCAAATCCATCAACTGTTGTGACGTGATAGACTAAAATCATTTATAATGCCGTTAATTCTAAGAAATAATAATAATATTAGTAACTAAAGGGATAAAAGATCTACTTATGCTTGTGTATTAAATAAATGTTGTTTTGAAAATAATAACAAAACCAACCAAATGGGTTGAGATTTTCTAAAATGATGATGATTGAGACAATTCAAATTATATGTATTTTAATTGACGAGTAAAACATATATTTATGGCTGTTTTTTTTATTTTATAGCGTGTTTTATATTAAAGTTTGGTCCTGGCTCTATAATATCTATATATTCATTGATATTGCATGAGAAATCACAATACAGCTTTCGTCGAAACATAACAAACTACAATATTTGATGCTTATCTCGTACTTAAACAAATGAAACTCGTACTAGCTTAACAATATAAAAAATGCGTGGGTACAATAAATGGTGAATTTTCTCACATCTTCTAGTACATGGTAAAAATCTAAATAAGTATTTGCCCCAACCACATGTTGAACAAACCAAACGACAAAATGAAATTTTATAAAATACTTCAAAAAGTAAATACTCACCTCCGATGACGCTCCACGTGAACAAACAGTTAATGTCCACTAACACAAACAAACACAACCGAATTCAGCCAAAAAAGTACATTTTTGTCATATTGTTCAAAATGTCGAAAAATATCGAGATTATATTGTGTTATTTACGAGACCGAAACGTGTTCGGTTGAGCGGGGCGTGACATTCGTGTCAAGGTCCCGCTACGAATGCTACGGCGTAGGCGTCCGCTCTGTAGCACATCTCCCGCACGACACTTGCTACGGGCTACGAGGGGATTGTGGCCAATCGAAGTGAGGCTGCGCGAGTATGCCCCACTCTGGATTTTTGAGATAATTTAACGACGGATTGGATTAAGTGGCTGTTTTTTTCTTTGCCTTCGACATCACGGTTTTCCTGTTGACTTTGGAGGGAGGCACGTGACGTAATTAAAAAAGCATACTTATTATTTTACTGTTCGTATTTTGAAATTTAATTCATTACGTACTTACCTTTTTATAACGTGGTATTATGTTTCTGTGTATTGAATTATAATGTTGTCACAAATTTGTCTGTATTTTTTTAAACCGTTCGAGATTCAAATGCTTCTTAACGAACTTATGGGAGTTTTATTCAGTTATTAGAGGTAAAATCGTTTTATATTAATATACAGAAAAGATTAATATTTTTTTTATTTATTTCACTATCAAATTAGAGTAACATCAACCCCTAACAAAGAAATAAAGAAACGAGATAACAGTAAGTTCGGTCATTTATGACAACGTGAAAGAGCGAGATGAAGTTACACCCATTCCGGTACGAGTAAAAGAGACAAAGCTATTAAGAGTGATAGCAAAAGGCTAATGTTTTAATATTGAAATAAATTATGCTTTATTTTGCTAATTGACTTGTCTGGTATGAAGGTGACATTGGGGTAAAAATAACGATAGACTGAATTAATTATTTTACATAATAGAGTAAGTAAGTACGTTTAGAATAGTGGCCAACCCTGGTATCGGAGATTTTAAAAATATGAACGAAATAATATTAATTATTATTATTAAAACAATCTTTATCATAAACTTTATCTATATGTGCATGTACTTTAGAGAATTTGATAAAAAACTATAGTGTTTAAAAGTATCGACAAGTTCAAAGACGCATCAGTCGTGCATCAGTCACTAATATCGAAAAATAAACGTCACATAGTTATGTGTCCCCTAGTTAGGTGATAGGAATGATGGTGATACGAAATTTAACTTGGGGGATGGTTTAGAGGAGCTTTTAAGTAAGGGGTCCCATACTTAAGTGGTAGTTTAGGGGATGTCGGTGAAAGCGGGCATTAGACCGCCAACTTGGCCTGACGATTGTTACAACCGGGACCGACAATTTAACGTAACTAGGCACGGTAGCGCTCAGATAGAAGTGCCACTATCGGCCGCCCATCCAAGAAGGGGAAGGCGTAAGTTGCTTAACAGTCACGATAAGTTATCGCTCCGTCGAACAACGTTACGAGGTAATGCATAATTTTATATTAATGAGATTTTTAGCTTTGTATAAATTTTAATGTTTATATATATTAGTATAGTGGCAATGAAGCAGTCTAGTGATATTAATGCCATTTTTGAGATGGATTTGATACACTTTCATGAGATTACTTTTGATCTAATTTTAATTATGCTCTCCTAGTTTGGGTCTAATTTAACCGTGAGTGAATTTGTAATATTTAATTTATTTATATTTAAGTTTTTTTTTACTTTCACGATTTGTACTCATTATCAACGTAGAAAAGTATTTGGGAGCAATAAAATACTTTTTAAAAACTAAAGTGAAAAGTTTTATTCACTAGGGACTGTTATAAACGTCCAAACTACGCTAAGGTTACTTAATTAATAATTAGTGAAAAGTTTTATTCACTAAGGACTGACGTCCGAACTAAACTAGGGTTACTTAACTAATAATGAATTATATTCTTAAAACTAAAGTCATATTTCTTATCTCTAACTTATAGTCTAAACATCCTTTCTGGTCATGCGCCCACGCATTCCCGCTAGAGCTATGCACGGTCAGCATTATGTATTACTATGCGGCCCGGTGGGTGCATAACTCCTCCCTCATCAAGAGCGAAATTATCGGGTTCTACAATTACTGGATTCCGATGATTTCGCTTAACATAATATGAAAGGAAAATAATACTTATAACTATGAAAAATCCATATAGAAAAATCGTGGCTAAACTAACACTTTTGATATTCACTATATTGCCCATTTCACTATCACTTTCACTGAATGTGTCGCTAATTTTCAGGATGCGGGAAATGTGCTTCATTTCTTCCAGATCGATGTTCTTTATATTGATTACAGGTAAGGATGTCGGATTTTCAATTTTCATTTGAGGTAAGGTTGTAACGGCTGCAATTCTGAACTGAAGTTTTTCAGTAAAGGTGCGTTCATAGGTAAGTTCAATCTCATTCAGGTGTAAAGCTCAGTTTTCAGTCATTATGGTTGAATTTCGCGTGAATATGATCCAATACGCTGTACCTTGATGTCTTCAACTTCAACAGCATATGGTGAGCAAAACGTGAGGTTAGTCTGAAACTTCAGAAGCTGTTCAGCACATGTGGGAGGCTGAAACTGCGCTACGTTGTCGTCGGTACACAGGAAAGTAGCTGCGTCGATTTTCTCGCACGGCTGGGATACTGGCAAGTATTTGGAGTCTTTTCGCCAAAAGGTACGGAAAATCGGGAAATAATAACAATTTTCTCGTAGGAAATTGGTAAATGGGAAGAGGATATAATTTGTAATAATCGAAAACTATTTTATCTGTTAACGGTACTTCCATTATAGATGTTATTTGACTTTCCTTTACATATAGTAAGGAACCAGCTTTATTTCAAAGAAGATCTAATAAAAACTCTATATCGCCCCAAAGGATACCATCAGAGAATTCTAAAGAGGTGAAATCACAATCTAAACGTGGTTATACTAGAGTCTTGGTGTCAACTGAAAGTCAGAGACCGAAAGAAATCATCTAAAAATCCCAACCCTGAATTTGGATCCGATGATAAGAAACAAGAAAAATAAGAATAGTAACTTTAATTCCGTAAATATAAAATATAACCATGATCCTATAAAAGAACTTCAATCAGTTAAGTTCCTCGGTATCCATATAGATGCAGAACTAACATGGAAAACACATGTAGAACAATTATGTATTAAAATAAATAAATTTGCATATGCGTTATATATGTTACAAAAAGTAAACGCCATATTAACAAAATAATATTTCCACATTGCAGAACAAATAAATTTAATAATAGCTTGTTTTTTCTAGGCATCAAAATCTATAATTCTATTCCACTTTCAATTAGAAAAATAGACAGGACAGACAAGTTTAAACTAAAACTAAAAGAGTATCTTTTACTAAAAGCATACTACTCATTAGAAGAATTTTTTTGCAGATAAACACATATAATAATTAATAATGTAACTAGGTCTAAGATGTTAAGTTTTACTCTATAGTTTAGTTGATTTTAAGTTTTAGTTTATTTTAGTTCCTATAGTTTTTGATTGTTTAATAGTTTATTTTAGTATTTAGTTTTTTTATTTTTATATTTTAGTTTTGATTTTATATTTTGTACACCCTTTGGGTTTGTAAATAGATGTAACAACTATTTACGCAAATAAATGATTTGATTTGATTTGATTTGATTTGATTTTCTTACCTAGAGCTCTTTCTTTCGACTCTATCATGGATATTTCCTTATCATAACGTAAAGCATCTGTATAATCTAAATTTCCTGAAAAGGGGCTTCCTGCGTTTGCGTTGACTGTAAGGGTGGTTTCAGGGGTTTCCTGTCATACTTAAGCTTCTTACAAACTTCACAACTATTTATAACTAAAGATATTATTTCTTGCATATTATTCCAAAAATAGTTCCTTTTTATTCTAAACTAAGTTTATTTTATTTAATAACAATAAAATCTACTTAATACATTAAATTAAATGGTCTACCGATTTTTAGGTAAGTCAAATAAAAGTTATAAAGGAAAAAGTTCGATTCCTACTATAACAAAGAATAGTGGGGAAAGGATGGCGAAAAATCTCACTCACCTGCCAGTCACCACCATGCTTAGGTATTGTCTCCAAGGTCCTTTTCAAATTTATCTGGTTCGCGGATCGCCACGGCTGAAGACCGAACGCGCTTTTCACGCTTTTTAATCGTTTTTTCGCGCACGAATCAGCAGCACACAGTAGTGCGATCCTACCGGCTGCGCCAGAAAAGTATTTGGGAGCAATAAAATACTTTTTAAAAACTAAAGTGAAAAGTTTTATTCACTAGGGACTGTTATAAACGTCCAAACTACGCTAAGGTTACTTAATTAATAATTAGTGAAAAGTTTTATTCACTAAGGACTGACGTCCGAACTAAACTAGGGTTACTTAACTAATAATGAATTATATTCTTAAAACTAAAGTCATATTTCTTATCTCTAACTTATAGTCTAAACATCCTTTCTGGTCATGCGCCCACGCATTCCCGCTAGAGCTATGCACGGTCAGCATTATGTATTACTATGCGGCCCGGTGGGTGCATAACTACGTATTATAGTGTTTTTCTTTGTGTTTTCACGGCACAAAATATTGTTTTACCTATTAAAAACACTTACTTTGATTTCCCGACGTTTCGAATGAATTACACCACTCGCAGTCGCGGGTTGACTATAGACATTGGAGCTACCGCTGTGATGAGAAATGCTGTGGGGTTCCAAAATGAAACTACCCCCCAACTGAATGTCAATATAAGAACTATGCGCTTTCTTATTAGGCTGATACACAACACTAACACCTTGTTACTTATTCTTTTGGGCTTGTCGCATAAACTTGTTATTTATCACTGGTATAAATGAAATAAAATAAAATAAATATTCGCTCCAAATATTGGCAATTCCAGCTGTGGGACATTACAGGCTAAAGTTGTCAGTCTCGGTTGTTTCAAAATGGCCTTCAAGCGGTCTAAAAATTCCGTCAACAGCGTTGGCTACCAATCTACTAGACTAACTTACTTTACTTTATTGAAACCTACTAAATACTTAAGTTAAGTCTACACAATAAATTACTTAACACAAAACAGTAATACCAGACATAAGACGTAAGTAATCTGTTGGTAGTACAAATGCAAACAACATGTAACCCAAAGCCGGTAGATACAAAATAATGCACCCGCCATGGGCACCCCTTGATGTAATTATGGGGTGTGTCATTTAACTGTCAGATCAGAATAAATCTTAGCTAGGGTTAGATGTAGCTGACTTTTATACCGAATTACTGTAGATGCTTGGTAAGCTGTAGTATTTAAAATGCACTATATCGTGTTTTGTTGTCAGCTATGTAAAACTTATAGGGTCTTGTTAATAAACGCGTAGAACAGTTTAGCTATGAAATGATTTGTCACTTTCTGACATACGCAATTTTCCGAAGAGCAAAAGAGACACAGTATAACATTGTCTTAATCACACCGCGTTTATGAATAAGGCGGTTAGTGTCAGAAAAAAAAAACTAATAACTGTTTTTTGGATTAGGCTTAAAATTATTAGCATTTACTTTCGAAAATCACAAAAAAAAATAGATAAAAAAATAGATATCTTTGGACAATCTTTAAGTTGACGTCTTCTCTATTTTATAATCCGAAATAGCTGCGCTCCGGTTATACTCGTGTTCTGGCTATTCCCGTGGGAACTACCGGATCAAAAATAGCCTAGATATATTTCAGTTCAATGTGTCTATCTCTACGAAATCTCTACTCACGCAGCATTTGACGTTTCTGAGTACAGGCGTAAATAATTTCAACAAAGAATGCATGTCAAAACAAGCTAACCACTAACACTAGTCAAAACAATACGTTACTAAAGAACAGGATGAAATGTGATCAAATCAACTCGCTTTTGTGCTTTGTACTCAAATAAAACATGTAATCACATTAACCGAGCCAAATTGAACTTTACGACCTTGTAATACGACTGTAGTTGATCGCAAATTAACTGTGTACGAGTTAAGAGTGAAACAATAGACCACTCTGGCTGGAACACAGTGTTAATGCTAATTTGAAGAGGTTTCGTTTGTGGATGCAACTGTGGAATTTAAGTACGTTTTGGATTTTATTATATTGTAATTATAGTGTGTGTCTGTGTGTTCTTCTTTGAGTTGCGAGTCGAATTAATTTGTTGGTTTTATTATAATGACTAGCCGTGCCCCGCGGTTTTACCCCCGTTGTGCCTGTTCCCGTGGGAATTTCAGGATATATATCCACGGAAGAGCGAAGTACTTACTGTAAGACCTAATGTAACTACATTCAAGCAATAATAAACATTTCATTTCATTTCATTTCATTTCATTTCATTTCATTTCATTTCTTAATGCGTTCTCTATTTTGTCAGTATATCCTAACCTTCCTCTCAAAAGTGTAGCTAGCCAATACAAAAATAATAATTCTGACTGCTGAAATTATATTATGGCTTCCTGAGATTAGCGCGTTCAAACAAACAAAATCAAAATCATATTCAGTGAAAACTTCACCCTGCGGTTTTAGCCGTATATTCGAGTGTCACACTAGATGACAGTTAAATATTCACTAGCATTCAAGCTGTAGGTGACTTTTACGCCAACGCCAAAATGCAGCTTATACGATATATATACTTACATCGTATTCTATACTTACTCCTATACTTACATCGTATTCTTCATAATAACTCAATGTAAAAAGTAAAGTAAAGTATTAGCCTGTAATTTCGAATATCTCTCGTCTCACCGAAGATATCAGTACAGTGAGTAGTATTAGGCGTTATCAGCAGTAATTTCATTAATGCATTAATTCTTCATAATTTCGCGGTCAGTGCATGAAACAAGCTAGGCAATGGTGATTTGCTTTTAATTTCCATATAACATTTATTTATTTAGGACAGCCAGAAATAAGTTACAGTATACAAAGATCTACTCGTGGATCTACTACTCATGACACAAAGTTCAAATTCAAATTCACTTTTTTTAAGGCGGCACAGCGTAGCTTATATATCAGTACAATACTTTGTTGATAAAACTGTTTTCCTCCTATGGTGCTCACACGACATTTTTCTTTCAAAAACCTCGTCTAAAATCCAACATTTCCCCATACACATAAATCGTAACAGCCTCAAATTCCTTATATTTGTTTTATAAGTATTCTGCGTAACGTCTGAGATTAGGCCGAGACTGATTACTTCGTATTACTCATCAGGCGATATAAATTAAACTACATCACGATACCTCGCCTTACATCTGGTGCCAAGAGATATGGGTTGTGTTTAAAAAATGTTTACGCCATGGAATACAAGTTATGTAACAAGTTGTATCAAGTAAGGCCAGGGCTACACTTGACGGATCTTCGTCGCCGATCTTCCGCGATGGGACCAAATCAATACATTTTATTGCATTCTAGCTCTGCCCCGTGGCTTCATCCACAGCACACCCGTTTCCATCGGAATTTCGCGATTTTTATTACTTATTAGTCTATTCCTTACCAAGATTAATTTAATAGAAAAATATTAATTAAAATTGATTGTTCTCGATTTATAAATGGTGTAACTGCCACGACTATCTTTATACTCGTATCACTATCACTACATAGTATAAAATAAAGTCGTCTCTTTTTCGTGTCTGTCACACTGTTTGTCTGTCTGTATGCTTAAATCTTTAAAATAACGCAACGGATTTTGATGCGGTTTTTTGTAATAGGTAGAGTGATTCAAGAGGAAGGTTTTTATGTAAAAAAATTCCCGAAATTCCCACGGGAACGGGCACAACGCGGGTAAAACCGTGGGGCGCTGCTAGTACTCGTATATAGGTAACTTACACTGCGACGGAGCCACGGAATCTACAAGAAAGTCTGCACCGCTGTTTGTAAATTATATGCAACAATACTGTATTTAAGTATGAATAGTAATAGTCCTTTAAAAAGCATTACGTTTGAAGCACTTTTTAACACGTGTAAGTAATAATAAGTGTTCTCGATCCATTCCGAATGTTCGGCGTTCAAAATACAACCGCATTTTATATCATAGTAACCATTAGTTTTAAGAGCTTATTCGATGTAAGTAATTGATGTTTCGATCGGTAACACTTGTCTCACACGTCGTCTGTACATATATGTAATATATACTGTTCATCCATTGAAAACCTATCTATACTAATATTATAAAGCTGAAGAGTTTGTTTTGTTTGTTTGTTTGTTTGTTTAAACGCGCTAATCTCAGAAACTACTGAACCGATTTGAATAATTCTTTCACTGTTAGATAGTCTATTTATCGAGGAAGGCTATAGGCTACATTTTATCCCGAAATTCCCACGGGAACGGGCACAACGCGGGTAAAACCGCGGGGCGCTGCTAGTGTTATATAAGAGTAGCCGCGCCACGCGGTATTACCCGCGTACGTTCCTGCAAGAATTTCGGAATAAAATGTATCCCATTAGTTATTCTGATGTATAAATATAAAATAATATAAAGATAAATAGAGTATACAATTTGTACAGCGATAGCGATTTAAAATAGGAACATGAAACATTACCTCTACGTATTTAAGTTTTTTTTTTCAAAAAATCAGTCCCTGTCGCTATCAAATTATCGCTGTACCGCAACCATTATTTAGATGTCAACACAATTTGCATTTACAGCATCGTTTCAGAAAAAGCAAAAGCGAACAGCACATAAAACACGTATAAGGAAACGAAAATCAGTATACAATATACGTTGTTCCGCAATCAATAAATAAGTCCAACACTTTCCAAGTTTTACTTTGAACTCAAACTGTTCACTGGATGAGACGTAGTGTTTTCACAACTTCAGAAATAGCAGTAAATGGCACTGTTATGGAATTTGAAACAGTTCTGCAAAAACTTATTGCAGTTAATAAAGTTTGTACTAAAGAGATGCATTAGTGATTTTTATTATGAACAGAAATACCCGCAGGAATTTATCATCTACTAAAATATTAAATGCCATGATGCCTTAGCATTACGCTTCGTGGTATTTGTAGCAAAGGAGTTGTGGAATAGTCAATACACTTAAATAAAAACTAATTTTCCCGAAGCTTCCACCAATAGAGTAAATGGCACTATAATTGAGTTTGGGCATAAGGAAAAACTTACATATTTTTCAAGAAGCAACCCCTTTCCTCAAGTTCAAAGCATACAATTTCACTTACGGGCCATATCCACCACTTTAATTCCGATGAGAGAACTCTTCAAAAGGGTTGCCATGTAATTAAAATTCAGTTCAGTTGTGGCTATGTTAGCGGCATATAAATCAGTACGGGGACCCTACAACTCCCTTTCAATTGCCCTACGTGAGCGACAAACGTAGCAATGCGAGGCGATACGACACGACAAAAATAGGAAAGAGCATTCCCTAGGACATTGTTCTAATCGTTAAGATAAGTCGTCCAATTCATCTTATCGCATTGGTTCGCTATTGCCGTTTCTGCCCTCACGTAGGTATAGGATATTTAGAATGTGCGTGTCACGAAATAATCCTAAACGTAATGTTTCAGAAGAAGTCTGATATTGAGGATTATTGCGAGGGTGCGGATTATCAATCAATGACGGAAACGTGACTGAAGGGATAGGAAAGGAAGTTTCGTGAGGTAATCAGTGGAGCTGTATTTATATAAAGAATTTATGTCGGCTGATTTTTTTTTTGTTCATAGAAGGAAACAAATAAACATCTAATCTTAATAATATTATTTAAACCGTAAAAACTTTATTATGTGTTTGGGATAGTTTCATAAGTAAAGGTGTTATGGAATAAATACTTTTTACATATTAAAACGCCAGCTCAAGACATTATTATAGTAATGGTCAAAGTATTGTCAATTGCATTCAATGTTTTATTCTTCTTTATTCTCCTCATTATTTTCCTCATTATTTGCTTCACCTTTTTCCTCTCCACCTTCTCCATCAGCAGGAGGACTTTCCTCAGCGTCTTTAGCATCAGCTTCTTTCTCTCCGGATTGTTTTGATTCTTCGTTTCCAGTGCCAGCTTTTTCTTCTTCTTTAGTTTCTTCTGATTTTTCATTTTTTATTTCACCGTCGTCGGTTTTACCATCTGATTGTTGGATAATAGAATGTTCACCTGTATCAGTGCTTTTTTTTTGACCGTTTTCTTCACTATAATCATTATATTGTTCTTCTTCATTATCATCCTGAAGCTTTCCAAAGTATTTTTCATATAAATCATGGAATTGGGCATACATATCGGTGACATTAGCTTTTTTATCTGGCTTATTGTGATCGTATTTATGACCGCAATAACAAACGTGGTCTTTGCCGCAAAAGGCCGGTTTGCCTACTTTCATACAAGACCGGATGCATTCTCTGGCTTCGTCCAAATCTGGGCAAAAGTGGGCAATGTGATGGCGAAGTGCGTCCTTTTCTGGGACGTTGTTTTCTGGGGTGAGGGTCATTAGAGCACCTGAAATAATAATTTAAAGTGATATTATCCGGAAACATTATTTATATTACA
Organism: Cyclophora albipunctata; assembly: GCA_963082685.1. Taxonomy (NCBI): domain Eukaryota; kingdom Metazoa; phylum Arthropoda; class Insecta; order Lepidoptera; family Geometridae; genus Cyclophora; species Cyclophora albipunctata. The sequence goes on from OY720118.1 coordinate 8,577,053, forward strand.
TTAAACCTTTTTAGAGTTGGTAAAAATATACTCACAGTATCTTCAATACTAACTTCAAGTTAGTATTGAAGATACTGTGAGTATATTTTTAAGTTAGTAACTTGTTATAAATTAAGGGCCTTATTCATAAACGCTTATTAACAGCACTTTAGCTATCAAATGGTTTGTCCCTTTCCTATTTGCCAAAGAGCGAAAGAGACAAAACACTTTAAAACACTGTTTAAGTTAAATATCGTTTATGAATAAGGCCAGTCAATAGTTAGTTCTTACCAGCTAAATCTTCATATTCCAAAAATTTCTTTTCCTCTGGTTTTTTAATTAAATCAAGATAAGGACTCAATAAAGTAGAAGGAATTTGTTTATTGTGCTTTATACCTGAAAAAGATAAAACAAAGAAGAGCTCGATTGACCATTCGAAATTGTCAAAATCTCTTCTTAATTGTGATTGGTCAATTAAGCTTCTCACTCAATAGAACACGAGCGTACTTGTCAAATTTATTTCTTACTTGGTTGTCATAAACCGAACGCCTAACGATTATTTATTTAAAACCTGCAATACATGTTGGCCGAGCGTTACCTAGTGAAGGCCAAGACTCACGTATATACTAAATATTTGCATTATCTAGCTGTTGCTTACTGTCGCTTATCTAGTTGGACGAGTGTATAGCGCCAACGTGTATAGAACTCATTTGGCGCAACTTGTCACAGCTCGCAGTAGCTTGCAACCATTTGCCCACACTTTAAAGCAGTGTTATTTTTACACAAATCAAAGGCTCACGCGCTTGTCTAATAGTATTCACATAGGAAAAATGTATACAACAATATTTCGTTAGGAGTTTGCGCTTCAAAAACTCTTACCCATTCTAGTTTTAGTACGCAAATCATCGTCATCTTGATTGATACACTGACACTGGCCAAAGAAGCAGACGTAGTTCTCGTCACACTTCGTACTACATTTCTCCTTCACTTCCTTATCACCACAAGTCGGAACAGAAGCTACCCCTCTCAGTATTTTTGGATCTAATACATTGGCTTTAATGTAGATGGCTCGCTTGGTACCTGTATTATAAAAGAAGTAGGTACTTTAATCGACTTAAAAGAATTTCTTCAGAACATTCTGTTAATGGAGTACTTCTTCTTCATCTTCGAGTGGATGGTCAACCTGACCAATCCTGGTGTCAGAGTTATTGAGCCGCGAAAGGCTTCTGACATGGCTCATGTAACAACTACTATCCGTAGAAAGTAACCGGGACCGACGGTTTAACGTGCCCTCCGAAACACGGAATCATCGTACTTTTCGGGCAATCAGGTGATTCAGCCTGCAATGCCCTAGCCAAACTGAGGACAGTCTCACAAAGAGATAATGAAGTACTTAAACTGCGTTGGCATAGAAGCAGAACGAAGAAGTGAGGAACGCTATCGACCAATCACAATGCATAGAAATTGACGAAATCTATTTGTCTTTTACCCACCACCCACCAAGTTGGTCAATTGATACAGGAACACACCGTAATTCTGTTGTTATTAAAAAAACAACGTTTTTTTTAGATTAGGCGAGCTTATAATTTTAAGGCAATGATTTTAGTAGAACACGACCGAATGATTTGACATTGTCTTGGTTGATTTTAGTGTCGGTTTCCAAGTCGAAAACTCACTCAATCTTAATAACAACACCTAAGTTTGATAAAGCATTGGCTTGCGAAGTAGTAAGCTCGAAATTTGAAATATAGAAATAAATAAAGTAATGCTTACCAGCATTAACATTATTGAAGATAACAAATAAACTTAAAAAACATGTCTTTAAACCCAACATTATTAACTAAAACAACATAATACTTGTGACTAAGAAAAACTAATCAAGTAGTTTGAAATTGATTACTCGCAGTCGAAATCAATTATACTGTTTAATTTGTAACCATTTGTAAAATAATGTGGCAAAATTAATGGTTAGAAGAATGGTTTTCTGAGAAATATCTATCTTCCACGTGTTTTATCATAGTTATTACAAATCCTATACCAGATACTATCTACTCCCTATCCTTGTCTATTAAGTTAACCTCATGGGGTTGAATGACTAACCCTAGAGGGGTTTCAATAGGCTAGAATAGTATAATGAAGTCTATCTAATTATATAATGAAGTAAAATCTCTCTGTATCTCTCTCTCCCTCTTTCTCTCCCTCTCTCTCTCTCCCTCTCTCTCTCTCTTCCTTGCACAAGGTGGTGAGGTCAGCGTTCCTTGTTCTTCTCCACTTCGGTCTATCGACCACGTGTTCGGTAATCTTGCCCTCAGCCATATCCTAGCACACTACATAAGTCCGCCTTGTCCTTGGGGTCTTAGAGTAAAATGGTTTTCATATAATTTACGTACATTAATAATTACGTACACTATACGTACATTTACTATTTTAATAATAAAGCAAATTTTTTAGGCTCATTTCTCTTTTCTTTGGTGTTCCGTGGTCTAGATTACTTAAATGATTGTAGTTTTCAATACAAGTGCGGTACAGACCCGGTTCTTTTATTATACCTTAATTATGTAATTTATTTTTTATGAATAAGTGCTTCCTAAATAGTCTAACATATACAACCCTTATTAGTAAGTTAACTACTTCGGAATCTTTTTGACAACAAAAACCCGTAATACGTAACTTAACCCATCCAAAACTTAACTCATTGGACAAGTTTCCTCTCTCAAAAACTCTCCAATTTCTAATTCGAGCATCATTAAAAACCAAAGGATGAAACATGACATCTTTTCTCCGTCGTTTTATCTCCATAGAACACGCAATCCGCGGTCAAATTAAAAAGTCTAATAAATCTTTGAGCAGCAAACTGTCCCATTGTGCGGAACGTTTCAAAACTGGCATCAAACAATGCCAAGTTGAGTCCAATTACAGACAAGTCTAAACGACTCCCGAGTGAGTAAAACTTCATTTCCTTACTTATAGAAACGGAGGTATTCTCTTCTTCCACTAAGGCTTAAAATGTAGGCGGATCTTTTGTTTCGCAGCAGGACAGACGTTCGTGTTCTATGCTTTCGTATTTTTAAGCAAACGATTACATTTTAATTTGGTTTAAGCATTATTGGTCTGGACAGATCATTCTTTACTATTTTGAGACGAATACTTTATACATACATATTTGCAGTCTCCTAGCTAAGGATGATGAGATTGACGCTCAACGGGATTGGTTTCCGATGACGTCATTAAAATGCAACCATAAATTGATATGAGAAAAACTAGGTGGTGCTGATTGGTTGAATATTTTATTGTTGTGTTTTTGACCAATCAACACCAAGCATTTATCATATAATTCTTATTGCATGAGATCACCATCGTCGTGGAGCTGTACACGTCAATGAAGGTGATGTAAGTTTGTGAAAAACTGGGACCAATAGCTCAAGTCTATTTTAAACTAAATTGCAATTGATACATTCAGATCTATCTATCTATCTATCTATCTATATAAATATATATATTTGTGATAGATCAGACAGATGCACAAACAACAGCCCTCTTTTTTTAGCCGCAGATTAATACGGTTAAAATATTATTCAAACATGGTGATTACGCCTTATCCTATTCACTGTACTGATATCTTCAGTGAGATGAGGTACCTTTGAACAGCAGTCGGATACTACTATTTTGCTTTCTTATTTTGGATAAGGTTAAAAGTTACGACAGATAAGATCATATAAATCCGTGATAACCCTCTCAACTTGAGCCACACGTCAAAGTAACGAGACTCTTAATGAACTCTCCATGTAAACCGTTCCAGAAGTTCACAACTAGTCTGCCAAAGTTAGGCATTAACATTCTTTGTATTTTTTACTTTTATTTTCATTAAACGACAAAGTAAAAGTTTGATTGGTCCAAGTTCTGTGCAGTTGAGAATACCCTTTGAACTTGTAATGGTGGAAGTTCTCTGATGACGCGGCTTTGCTGTCTTTGATGCAGGAATATGAGTATTATAATATTTTTATTGTTGTTGGGAGTGTTGTTTGGTGTTTACTTCAGTGGGTCTGCTATTTGGACGCTACGATCATTAGACTATACTTGATAATTGGGTAAAGTTTCAATAAGTAGGTACTTAGTATTTTTGTGTGAAGTGTATAGATGATGGGATGTGTGTATGCTTATTGTTTACCTTTGTTGATAGTCTAATATTTAAATAGGCTAGGATTCTTCCTAGCCACCCGTACCTAAAATATAAGTATAAGAGTAGGCGAAGAATCTTCGTCCTCGGCAACAGGATACAGTAGCTGACTGTTTTATTTTCAATAATGCCTGTCACAACACCAGTGAGACGTTCAACGCTAGTAGTCCAGGCGCTAGAGGTAGTTGAGTATGCAAAATCCGAGTGACGGCAACTATGACCGGATTCTTATTCCTGAGACCCTAAATAATGACAAAACACATCTTGCCGCCGGGTGTGCTGGTCCCTTCCTGCTCCCTTCACATCCCCTCTTCGCCCATACAGTAACCATAGCGCGTGATGGATTAATTATAATTTATTCAAATTTATATCATTCAATAAATTGTTTATTTTTTAAGTAATATCTAAAATAATGTATTAATTTTAATATAATATTTGGTTGTTTTTGATTGGTCCAATATGATGAGAGTAAGTGGCTTGACTCGGAACTCGAGTAATCTATAAATACGAAATGTAGTGTGCCGACCGGCTCAGTCGGGTAAATACCGTTGGAGAAGAGAGTCCTTACCGAGTTAAGTATTTTATACCTGTATTATTGTTGCTAAGTCATTAACATCATTTATTGTTGCTACGCTATGATTTTGTACTACCTACTTTTGTGTAATAAATCATTATATTATTATGTCTAATATTTTATTATTCCTATAATGTTGCTTCTATAAAAAATACGCTTCTAATATAATAAATTACCGATTATATATTATTTCTTATCGAATTATCTGACATCAGAAGTGGGATTGTAATCATGCTTTTATTAAATAAATACAATATACAATTATATAATTTCAGAATGGAAGAAAAAATTGGTGACCTTCTCAACGCTATCCGTGCTGCTGTCACGACTACTCATCAGAGGGATGATGACATCGCACTGCCGCTGTTCGACCCTGAACGAAACGACTGTGGAGCTACCAGTTGGTGCGATAGTGTCGAAACACTCTCCAAGGATCTAAACTGGAGCAGCATCAAGACAGCAGCTAAGGCAGGTAAGGCCCTTAGGGGCTCTGCTTTAACCTGGTTCGAGACATGGGAACCTTGTGACGGGAGATCTTGGGAGAATTTCCGCACCGATATAATCGGCTCATATCCTGAAAGGAAAAATTTATCTGAACGGCTCACTAAAGCGGTTTTGTACAACTCTGATTTGGCGGATTCTTACAGTGAATATGCTAGGGAGAAACTAAGGTTACTACGTAACACTAAAATTGCTTTCACGGATGTACAGTTGATAGAATTAGTTTGCGGAGGCATCAGTGATGTAGACATTCGTATGGCTTCTCTGAATAGTGGTGTGTTAGCAACTTCTGCTCTGATTTCTCTGCTGTCAACTTATGTAAAAAGTAAGAAGAGAACTCTAGAGACTAGATTCAAAGATAATGGCTCAGGACCCAGTGAAACTAAACGAGCTAGATTTGTTACTGAAAAAAAATGTTTCATTTGTAATGAAGTTGGGCATTTACAAACTCAATGCACAAGAAATAAAATTCTCCAACCTCAACAAGTAATTAGCCAAACCTCACAGGTTCCTAAGTCCAACGATTATACCTGGAAAAAATGTACCTATTGTAAAAAGATTGGTCACACGGAAGCAGTTTGTTTTTATAAGCAGCGAGCTGAAAGCTCTGCATCTATAACTATAGTTCCAAAGAAGGAAGCAAATTTTTTAGACAAGCAAAATTAAATCTTACACTGGTTTCTATTAATGGTTTAATGATTGAGGCTCTTATAGATACTGGTGCCAACTGTAGTTTAATACGTGAATCCGTTGCTAAACGTTTAGAGTGTCATCTATTACCAATATCAATGTATCTTAATGGATTAGGGCATACTAACATTCATGTTTTTGCTATGATAACTGCCACGGTTCAGTTTGAAGGTATATGTCTGGAGCTTGATTTACATGTGGTCAGAGATGATGATTTCCGCTACGATCTTTTAATAGGTAGGAATGCCGTTCAGTATCCTGACGTAGAGATCATTACAGATTCTTCTGGTTGTCGTTTAGTTAGAAAATCAGTCGAAGCTAAGATAGAAGTAAATCTTGTATCCGAGTTATCAGAACTTAGTGAATTGTCTACAAAAATTGATCATTTAAATCCAGAACTACAGAGTCAAATTACAAGTATTTTTCAAAAATATCCTTCTATCTTGGACGAGACTAGTACGGTACAAACCGGTCAATTAAATTTACGTTTAAAGCAGAATGAGATTGTCAATTATCGACCCTATCGACTGGCTCCAATTGAGAGGGAAAAAGTAGACAAAATAATAATTGAACTGTTGATTAAGGGAATAATTCGCGAAAGCGAATCCCCTTTCGCGAGTCCTGTTCTATTAGTTAAGAAAAAAAATGGCGACGATAGATTATGCGTAGATTTTCGAGCATTAAACAAAATTTTAGAAAAAGATCGGTACCCTCTTCCTCTCATTGAAGACCAGATTGATAGGCTTGGTAAAGCAAAATACTTCATATCTATTGACATGAAAAATGGATTTTACCAAATTCCAATAGCACCTGATTCTATAAAGTATACAGCCTTTGTTACGCCTAGTGGCCATTATGAGTTTTTAAAGATGCCATTTGGCATCTGCAATGGACCATCTGTTTTTCAAAAAGCTATAACAAAGGCTGTTCAACATTTGAAATTCCTTTTAGTTTATATTGATGACGTTCTCATTCCGTTTTCGACAATAGAAGAGGGACTTGAATATCTAGAAAGAACTGTTCAGGCACTGTCATCTGCAGGGTTTACCATCAACCTCAAAAAATGCAAATTTTTTGTAAACAATGTCGAGTATCTGGGTAGGCATATATCAATGGAGGGTATAAGGCCTAGTAATACAAAAATTAACTGTTTGGTCAATTCTCCTATCCCCAAAAACATCAAGCAAGTACGCCAGTTTATGGGACTTGCAAGTTATTTTCGAAAATTTATTCCTAATTTTGCAATTCGAACCGTTTGTATCACTAAATTAACTAAGACTAATCAAAAATGGGAATGGGGACCCGAACAAGACGAGGCTAGAAACTTTATTATTAAACAGTTGTCGACCAAACCCCTATTGACAGTTTTTGACCCAAAATTACCCACAGAGCTATACACAGACGCTAGTTCAATAGGCTATGGAGCCATACTAATACAAAGATATGATAATGTTAAGAAGGTTGTTGCCTATTTTAGTAAAAGAACGTCCCCCGCTGAATCAAAATACTGTTCCTACGATTTAGAGACATTAGCAATTTACAACGCTTTAAGACATTTTAGAGTTTACCTTTTAGGTATCAAATTCCAAATTTTTACCGATTGTAATTCCATCAAATCCACAATTAGCAAAAAGGATCTTTCTCCCCGTGTTGCTCGTTGGTGGACTTTTATGCAAGACTTTGACTTCGAAGTTGTATATAAAAAGGGCAAATATATAGGACATGTTGATTTTCTCAGTCGAAACCCTGTTATAGATCCCTCTGCCTCAGTTAATGTCGCTACAGTTTTAAATTATCCCCAATACTCTACCCCTTTTGTTTCTCCTCTCTGCGATTCCCAGCTTCTAAGTAAATCTGTCAATTTAATCGATGAGCAGTCTTGGTTAGAAATTGCTCAACAAAATGACCCTGAAACTCAAAATTTAATAACTCGAGCCTTGGCTGGGGAACTTGACGAGAATCAATTTTTGTTCCAAAATAATTTGTTGTTTTACAAGTCCCAACTCAATGAACCTAAACTTTATGTACCTAAAGGGTCTAGGCTCAATATTTTGAGGCTTTTTCATGATCAAAATTGTCATGTGGGATTTGAGAAGACATTAGAGAAGCTGCGTGAGCATTTTTGGTTTCCTCGTATGGTGGCTTTTGTTCGAAAATATTTAAAACATTGCTTAGTTTGTATTGAACGAAAAGGACATTCGGGCCCGAAACAAGGGTTTTTACATCCCATAGATAAGACTCCTGTACCCTTTCATACTATTCATTTAGATTGTACCGGTCCATTTACACAAACAAATGAAGGATATAAGTATATCTTACTATTAATAGACGGATTTACAAAATTTTGTTTGCTGAAACCTCTTAAAACTTTAAGTGCTCAGGAGTTAGTCCCTGTTATTCGAGATACAATAACTATTTTCGGCACTCCGTCCAAAGTTATCACCGATAGAGGTACCAACTTTAGCTCCCAGTTAATTAGATCTTTATTAAGAGAATTACAAATTGAGCATCATATGGTTGCGACGGGCACCCCAAGGGGAAACGGTCAAGTTGAAAGATATGTGACAACAGTTATTGACATGCTAAATACCACATGTAATGGTTCGTCAGATTGGCCAAGCGGATTGTGGAGAGTCCAACAATCAATCAATACCACGGTTCAAAAATCTACCGGTTTTACTCCAATTCGATTGTTAATAGGCTGTAATGCAAACACCCCTTCTATTCAAGCTCACCTTAATGACGTCAATGTACCTGAAATTAATGTTGATGTAAGAGCAGATCGTGAACTAGCTTGCCAGCGGTTACGTTTAGAAGCAGATAAATTCAAAACTCGTTTTGATGCAGTAAGACGTAATACCCAAACTTTAACGATAGGTAATACAGTATATGTAAACCAAGATCATAGGCGCCATGATAAGTTGAGTCCCAGATTTAAAGGTCCATATGAAATCACAGCATTGCTCCCCAATGACAGATATGCTCTTAGAGGGTTAGGTAATCTTAGAAATATAATTGTAGCTAAGGATAAACTAAGACACTGGCCCGGTGAATGGGTTTCCGAAGATGAACCTTTTTGACTGTTTCCTTTGATAATTTAATTGTTAACTGTTACAGTATTGTTGCGAATAACTGCTGATTAGATTTAAAATGTTGCGATGGAATGAATAACTGTTGATTAGATGTTCTGTTATTGGTACTGTGATGATTGGTTACTGTGAAAAAGAGAGACTGAAACAATGTTTAAACTAGACTGTAACAATGTACGAACTGTATTAGTTATAAAATGTTTTTTTTTGTTTTTTTTCTGACTGTCTGTAAAATTATTTATGATTAAACTAATTGTTTGTATGTACTTCGAGAGCGAAGTACTTGTCAGTATGGCCGTGATGGATTAATTATAATTTATTCAAATTTATATCATTCAATAAATTGTTTATTTTTTAAGTAATATCTAAAATAATGTATTAATTTTAATATAATATTTGGTTGTTTTTGATTGGTCCAATATGATGAGAGTAAGTGGCTTGACTCGGAACTCGAGTAATCTATAAATACGAAATGTAGTGTGCCGACCGGCTCAGTCGGGTAAATACCGTTGGAGAAGAGAGTCCTTACCGAGTTAAGTATTTTATACCTGTATTATTGTTGCTAAGTCATTAACATCATTTATTGTTGCTACGCTATGATTTTGTACTACCTACTTTTGTGTAATAAATCATTATATTATTATGTCTAATATTTTATTATTCCTATAATGTTGCTTCTATAAAAAATACGCTTCTAATATAATAAATTACCGATTATATATTATTTCTTATCGAATTATCTGACACGCGCGTACGCGTTTAGTGTGTTTCTACATCTATTGACGTAAAGACGTTGCTTTGTTAAGTCGTGTTTTTATATATACACTGTGTTACGAAAATAATCATTAAAATGATTTTATATCATGTACTCAATATATTCCCTTTACGAATAAGAGAAGAGGGATAAAAAAAATATGGACCAAATATATATATATGGACCAAATATAATAAGAGAAGAGGGATAAAAAAAAATTGACCGGCAAGATCCACATTATTATTCTTTGACCTTTTCTTCACTTAAATCCGTTGATGAAATTCGGTACTCATATTATGCATACTCACTTACCTCTAGCGCCCGGTCTATAGGTTTTGAGTGGTTATGTAAGTACATCATGTGTTATGTATGTCATCGATAATGTGTGACAGCGATGGTGCTCTACAAAACCGGAACATGCTTCTTATCTCACTCCAAAAGCCTACCTACTACGAGTATATTTACTTACCTACATTTAATTAATTTAGTAACTTCTCAGCTTCGATCAACAATAAACAACTAGATGTCGGGTCGGCGCAAAAAATACGTCTCGGTGAATAACGCCTCATTTGAAAAGTGAGGCGTTATTCTCACTTATTTTATTCATAAGATTTGCAACTTTATTGCTAGGTGTCATGGTTGTATTTAGGTTGAACTTCGAACTGTTCCAAAACGTTTTTTTCAGTTCGGTAGTAAACAAAATAAGCTGTCACACGTCATCCACGCGGACAGTATTTAGCTTTGATTTTGTACGTGACCCGATATCTAGTTGTGTATTGTTGATCGAAGCTTCTCAGAGTAATATTCGAGTAATACCCTGACTGACCTCAGAGCGCATCTGTTGAATAATCTAAAGATGAAATAGAAATATTACCTACCTTCCGCGGAGATTTTGTTTATTTTAATAAAGCATTTTTGTTAAGGCGCAAGCTTTACGGTGCTTTTTTTAATATACATGTTACATGTTTTTTGGAGTGAATATTTAATAACGAAATACTAAAATGTCGAGATATTTAGAATCTTTGGCTTGTTATCATCATCATCATCATCATGTCAGCCGTAGAACATCCACTGCTTGACATAGGCCTCCTCATTGATCTCCAAGTAATTCGGTTGGAAGTGACCTGCATCCACCGCGATCCTGCAACTTTCACCAGATCATCAGACCACCTTGTCAGTGGACGTCCTAGGACATCCTAGGTTGCGCCTTCCAATCTGCGGTCTCCACTCGAGAACTATTCGGCCCCAACGGCCATCTGTTGGTATATTATTACTAAAAACATTGCATATCACTAAACATATATTGAGTAAATATTGAAAACCATTGATGCAACAACTTGCCATGATACTATCAGCTTGTTTTTACAAAAAAATAATGCAAGTGGACTAAAACCGCCAGCCTAACAAAACTTGATTTCATATAAAAGAAACCATCCACTTAACCAAGGAGCTTATTAAATCAGGTAATCCCACAGAGAAAATTGTTTTTCATAAAATGAACGACTCACTGGTTTTTATGCGAAAGCCTAACCAAATCACCGCGAGTCGCGAGTGTACCTGTCAAGTTAAGTATTGTTATGATATGAACAATTTATGAAACGTAATGTATTGATTGATTCTGAATTAATGGTATAATTTTGTTATATTATTATGTTCTTTTAATGTATTGTTTTCAGTGAGTGTTTTCTAAGGGTGCGTCCACATCTGGCGAATGCGCCGCGAATGTGCAGCTCGCCAGCCATGTGCGAGCTGCCCGCAAGCCGCGCTCGTGCAGTCACGGCAATGGTTTGGTGCACCTCTTTAGTGCAACTCATGCAAGGCTCGTAAAAGGCGCGCGCCCAGCGCGCGCGCGGCCCGCGATCTGCGCGCGCTCAATTATCGCGCTTACAATTGCGCTTATTGGCTCAGTACTTTAGGCAGACGCAAGCCGCTAGCGCGCCGCCCGCGCGCTGATCGCATACGGCGCTTAGGTTGCGAGCGAACTGCGCGCGAGCGGCGCAAGAGCGGCGCACGAACAATAATGCACGCGCGCAGCTCGCGGGCAGCTCACAAACGGTTCGCGACCTGCGCATTCGCGGCATATTCGTCAGATGTGGACGCACCCTAAGAATTGAGGGTATTTTGGGAGGTTAACTTGACTTTCAATCCTGTACTAAATTAGGATTCTTGCGATTTGAGAAAGTTCTTTGCTTTGTAGTCAAATCTTTATAACACTTATTGCGTCTAGTTTTTAATATACGAGACCGTAGGTAGGGCATCTGTGCTATACCTAAACCTTATTAATAAACACGGTGTAACTAAAACACTGTGACACTGTGTCTTGTCTCTTTTGCTCTTCGGAAAATTGCGTATGTCAGAAAGTGAAAAACCATTTAATAGCTAAAATGTTCTGTATACGCGTTTATTCATAAGGTCCAAAATGTGTATAGAAATTATTAAGCATATTCAAATTGACAGTCCAGAGTCTTAGCTCCAAATTAACCGTTTCTATCTCGAACCACGTTCAACTGAACTCGGTTTTAGTGAATCAATTATGACAATTTGATCCCAGTTTAGCTCGTGAACTAGGCTTAGGTTGAATGGATCGAGTTCAGTTGTAACGATGGAATTGGGGACTGGAACTTGTTCGGCGCACTCAAGTATGTTAGACGTCTTGTCTCTAGGTGCTTTCTTTCATAGATTTCATAGACTAAACACAGTTCTATAGATTACTAAAGTAAGATCTGCACAGATTCTCGTCATTTCTCTTTACCTCCCACTCTACGAACACCAATTAACGAGAATAGACCTTAAATTCTATCAAATAATAAGCGGAACGCTCGCTTGTTTTGTAAACGTTGAACGTTGAAATCAAACAAATCAAAGTTTCGGTAAAGTAATTAAAACAAAACTAATTTAGGAGTGGTTCTTTGTCGATTGTTCAACCACGCTTTCTTGACAAACTTTGTAACCGTTATTAGTTGGTTGGTAAACACTCAGCGCACTTTATTGGGTGATTTATGTACCGCCTCTGCGGATATTTTCCAAGAAAAATAATAACTATTTTAGGAACTATTGAAGTGGCGATATGGGAGAAATAACTATGGAAATAGTGATGTGGAAGAGAAATGTTCACGAAGTACTTAGGGTGCGATTCGACCAATTTCGACCAATCACAACACATTTCATCATTGAAACTGTCAAAGAAGACATTGACACTGTCAATATCTATTCGCAGTTGGTCGATTGAGTTCCGCATACCTCCGCTCCGCTCAAATGAAAACTCACTCTTATTTCCTACAAATATAGCTTTCATTTTCCTATGGACAATTTGAAGTACATACGTTCACTACATGTGGTATTGAAAATTCTACCCAGTATAAAATATCATTGGCAGAATATGTCGAAAGAATCACCAAATAGAAATTACATAGTAATTACTCAGCTCCGAATAACATTTTGCACTCGCCGCGGTGCACAGCGGTGCGCGCATAGCGACCCGCCCGCTGATTGGCCGTTGCGAGTGACAGTCGCCGAGGTAACGTAAAAAACGAAGCGGCACGTTCCGTCTCTGGTGAAGCAAATGGGTCTCAAAAACGCCTTTTTATTTATAATTATTACCACCTCGACACTATCACCTACAAAATTTAATAAAAGAATTACTAAAACCATTCCAAGGGAATATAAAATATCGAAGTGGATAGATAATAAAAAGCTTGATCAATTAAACATAGTATTGCTTATTTTTTAATATAAATGTCAGTGATAGTTAGTTTCTTTTAAACATTTTAAACGACATAAGGTTTTCTCTTCGCGATATACTCCTTAACTCCAGGTAAAGATTGTATTTTTAACATCAATCCCTGTATCAACGGATAGTTCTTCTCAATGTGGTCATTCAGAAACAGATTCGCACATTCAATGATTCCAACGAAGATGAAATCCACCCAACTAAGCTGTAACAATAATAAACACAGTTTATTAGTAGATACTGAAAAATACTACTCACCCCAGGCCTTTGCCCAGTAGTGGGATATTATAGGTTAATATACTACTACTACTACTAGTAAGAGTAGTAACTAGATAAGAGAGAAACCGTCTTCAAACCTTTTTATGAGAAATGCCTCCATTTTAATAGGTTAAAAACAGGCACAATCTGAAAGGATACCCCGTTTACCAAACACAGACAGAATTTGAAAATCGAAACATTCGGCTTGACTTTCTACCGGTTGTACGAATATCTTACACAGACTGTCATTTAAATTATGAAAAACCGCTTTGTATGCCACAGAATATTTAATAATTTATCAACGTAAAAATCTTGAACTTTTTAACGAACTTATGTTACGATAACCAACCGTTTAAAATAACCCACCCCTTTTGAGCCTATATCTCAAACAATATACCTCACTCAAACAAAACACACTGTAATTATTCAATTTAATTATAACATGAGATACCGACACACCAATTTATACTTCACAGAACATGTTAACCATATTAACAGCATCCTGCCGCCAGATGGTGCTGTTTCAAAAACTTAAGCAACAATGTTCATAGTTTAAACGCAAACTGTGTGATAGAATGAAAATATTATGCTTTCATACGTATCGTATATACCACGAAATAGAGTCACGAAATATAAGTACTTCGGCCTTCCGTTGTGTATACTGTTAACCAAGCATTTATCGCGTTTAATAAAGAACTAGCTGCGCCCCGCGGTTTCACACGCGTTGTGCCCGTTCTCGTGGGAATTTAAGTACCGCGATTTTGTGCAATAAACCATCTACTAAATAGTCCGAACAAAGCCTAAACAATTGGTTAGGATAGGTGAGCCCGTTCTTGAGCTATAAATCTACACGGAAAAGTGGCATTGGTTTTTATATATATATAGAGATTTTGTATCACCGAAATGAGGGGTATAAAATAATTAATAAAAAATGTAGAAGGAGTAGTATTATTTCATGACCCACTGCTGGGCATAGGCCGCTCGTCTCGCCGAAGATAACAGTATGATCAGAAGGAGAGGAGGACTAAATCACCACGCTTGCCTAATACGGGTTGGTGATCTCAAACCCGAGCCATGTTTGAAAAGTACGAAACATGTATAAAAAAACCTATTGTATATCTATACCAATATTATAAAGAGGTAAAATTTGTAAGTTTGTTTGTTTGTATGTTCGAGGTAATCTCAGGAATTATCAGACCGATTTGAATAATTATTTTTGTATTAGATAGCCACATTCAACGGGAAATTTATAGGCTATTTTTCACAGGCACAACGCGAGTAAAACTACGGCGCGCTGCTAGTATTCTATAAACTTCTTGTAATTTTCAAAGATATATAGATACATAGAAATTGGACTAACCAATAAGTATGCCTACCTTTTTTCCAAAATATCCATTATTTTCCTTTAATTGTTTCTCAAATCTGGAGAAGTAGAAATCCAAAATATTATCATAGAGATTCTTTCTATTCTGCTCCTTCTTAATAGGATCTCTTTCATGAATAAACAAAATTACATCTGAAAACAGTTCATTTATGTATTTAATAAAAGTACCTTAAATAAAACTATACATTTAAAAAAATCTAGTCAAAATCGTAGCTTAATTCTCAAAAAATATCAAATCCAAATCACGTCACCGTCATAAAATACGATACCAAAATAAAGCAAGATAAGATCTACACTTGATAAGAGATAATGATATCTTATTCCCAGCCTTTTATCAAAATTTAACTGATAAAAAAAACCTACAAATAAAGTAAACAGCCTACGTGGTCTTGTGGTTTGAGCGCTCGGCTCACGATCCGGAGGTTCCGGGTTCGATTCCCGGTGGGGACAACAATATCTCACAAAAATCTCTTTGTGAGATTGTCCTCAGTTTGGTTAGGGCATTGCAGGCTGAATCACCTGATTGCATGAAAAGTAAGATGATTCCGTGCTTCGGAGGGCACGTTAAGCCGTCGGTCCCGGTTACTTTCTACGGATAGTAGTCGTTACATGAGTCATGTCAGAGGCCTTTGGCGGCTCTATAACTCTGACACCAGGATTGGTCAGGTTGACCATCCACTCGATGAAGAAGAAGACAAGTAAAGTTTTAGCCTGTAATGTCACATTGCATATTCCACGCGGTTGAAGTCGCGAGCACAGCTAGTTAATAATAGATACTTACGTTTATCAAAATCGTATACAGTGAGCACAGCAGAATCTAACAATGCTTGTTCCCAAGGGTCTGATGGCAGCAGATGAGTGTTGGACGACACATATCTGGCAATGGCTAGGGACTGGTGAAGTATCTTGTCTCCGTCTTCAAGAATGGGCATTTGGCCGAAGGGAAATCCTAAGAGGAACCAACGTTTTGAATGAAATAAACATTAACTAAGGCTAAGATTGTGCAAAATTTACGAATTGCAAGCCAGAAAATTCTTCACACAAAAGTTGCTTTGTTCATATTGAATTCACTGGTTTGCGGTTTATAATAATATAATATATGTATACCTGGACAAATTCACACACGGTTAATTAGACCCAATGTAAGCTCTAAGCTTGTGATATGGAATCTAATTCACTGATACTACTACATTATATTATTATGTAATTATATACACAAATACTTTATAAGAATAATACATAATTGACACCCAGACGTCGTCCCCGACAAATATGTCTTCACATATTGTTGACTCTGGGCGGGAATCGAACCCTCAACCCCCGACACAGTAAGCGCTCTCACTGCCACTGTGCCAACGGGCTTGTCAATATACAAAATTTTAAATTGGCTTAATGTCAGCGGAGCTATACGATTACAGGTATAGTAATCAAGTAAAGATGATAGTTTAGTTTTTCGATCGAGGACAACAATGACAAAAGATAAGTACCTAGATAGAATCACTATCCTATCACTTGTGTACACTTGACTGACTATTGCACAAACAAATTCCAAATACTACGCAAATACTGCGCAATATGCATTCAAATACCCCGCCAAACCACAACTGAACTAACCTACAAACTCCTCAATTGAATAACATAAACAACCACAAAAGTACAGCAAAAAACCACATAAAAACATAATACTTACCATCCTTTATCTCCTTGATAGGCCAATTCTTGTAATCGTATCTAATATCTTCAAATTCTTGTTCAGTATGATATAAAATATAACGAATGGCCTCAGCGAGACCATTTAATTCAAAATACTTTAGTTTTTTCATTGTATCTCACGACACACTTCCTTTTTGTAAGCGGGAATTGGTTTAAATTAATAATTTTATCGTATGAATTGAATAACAACACTTGATTGCAAGGCGAAGTGATTACTGATTAGATTGCATTCAGTCGTCTCTTTCGCTCGTTAATGTGATTGGCTAAATGACCTAACATCTAATGCTCTAATGTTAAGAGAGATTTTTGAACGACAAAATGTCAAGAAACTGAGCACCCAATATCATTATCCATGGAACTTACTAATTCCATGTCATTATCACAGTCAGTATTATTGGCACTAAAAATCAAGAATTCTCTTTTGTTTTATTAACAAACTCTTTAGTGAAAAAACTATCGAATTAAGAACCTCTTTGGGTTTTGAAGTCGGTTAATAAATACAGTTACATACCATGTGATGCCAAATTATAAAAAAAAAAAAAATACAGTAACATGAAAAATACTAATTAGAATGTTTCATGTTGATAAGCATAAATAATTTCAAAAAATCTTTGGCTTGTTTGTATGATATTTAATGAAACCCTTAAAAAATATACTTCATAGCATAATCAGTTGATAATGTAGATACAAAAGTTTTAAACATAACATAGATTCAAAGGACGTATGGCTTCCTCTTCTGAACGTACTCCTTAACTCCAGGCAGAGAAAGGACCTTTTTCACCAACTCTTGAATAGCTGGATAGTTCTTCTCAAGATTGTCTTTTAGGAACAGATTTCCACATTCAATGATTCCAACAAAGATGAAGTCAGCCCAACTTAGCTGTAAGAAAGTAATAAAACAATTATTGAAGAGACTTATTTCGGAAATATGTCTTTGGATTCAGTTTCAGTCTTTCAGTCCTTGGTTTCAGTTTCGTTTCAGACTGTAATTGCTATTAATGTGACAAATATGGTTCAAATTTCAAATCTATATTTATTCTAATAAAATACAGCTGAAGAGATAGATATTTTGTTTGTTTGAAAGCGTTGATCTTATTACTTATCCGGTTTTAATAATTATTTATGTAATGAATAGCCCACATTCCCAAATCCCTAAAATACTTTACATCCAGCAATTTCCACGGAAAAGGGCACAACGCCGCAACGCTAGTGGCGCCGCCACGTGGCACTGTCAGTTAATAATACAATTTGGTAAATTGCATAAAAATTTTACATCAACATGTTTTTGTCACAAGTTCTAATTTTCAAAGAGATCACTAATCCGGAGTGGGCGTATTCATTACGGCTATCATTTTCACTGTACTATCTGTACTCTATTATAACATCACAGGCTAATGTTTTACTCATATTCAATGCTTACCTTTCCCCCCAAGAATCCGTTGTTTTCCTTCAATTGTTTCTCAAATCTGGAGAAGAAGAAGTCCAAAGCGTACTCGTAGACCTCCTTCCTGTATTTCTCCTTTAATACTGGATCCTTTTCCACTATGAACTTGTGGACATCTAGAAAAATCAGGAGATAAAACTTTTTATCTCTTAGTTTATTATGTACTGTTTATATTATCTTATAATGTTTTTATTACTTCATTCGTTTTATCATTTTTTTACGTTAATATAGTTTTTATGAAAAGTTCACATAGCAACAGATAAACCGATGGTAGTGCTCAATCAACCCTGACCCTGAATTTAGGAAATTTACAATTTGTATATTTTGAGTATATATCTAAATTTCAGGAGTATGCTTAAGCTTTATTATACAGTTGAAAAGGATTATATTTCATTTGATACTTCGATGAATCGTGTTCGGTAAAGTGTGATGCTAAAATAATAATAATTTGACATAAAACATAATCATTAATGCTAAAGAAAGTAACCAATCAGTTAATAAGTTCTTCACTTACACTTTTGGAAGTCGTAAATGGTGAGTACAACAGCATCCAATAAAGCCTGGTCCCAAGGGTCTGAGGGCATCAGATGGGTGTTCACAGCCACGTACCTCGCGATGGCCAGCGACTGGTGGAGAACCTTACCTCCATCTTCAAGAATTGGCACTTGGCCGAAGGGAAACTCTGGAAGAAAAGAGATTGAATAAATGACTTAAACATTTAAATGACTTCAAAAATTGAAAGAGAATGTTTTGAAGATAAGTATAAGTACGTATCATATCCGTCAGTTTTCAAACCGACTAGACTTCAAATTTTTTTTTCAAAAATTCGACTTCGAAAAATTTTCAGGTAAGCTCACAAAAGGACCTTCTTGTACTTTGTTATATACAAAATTGAACTCCAGACATATTTGATAGTTCTAGAGATAGAGGGTTCATACGAATATTCAAAAAACGGCTGAACCAATTTTTCCCCAACATAGCTAAGAACCGCTGGTCACCACACCGTCTTCAAACTTACAACAACCCTTTTTGAACTAAAACTACGTTTACAGATACACTTCTCTTTTATTTCACATTTTTTATCTGACATTTCGGCCCCTTTACAGGAACCGTGGTCACAGAAGACTTAAACCATGTCAAAGGCCTTTGGCAGCTCAATAACTCTGACTCCAGGATTGGTCAGGTTGACCAACTACTGGAAGAAGAAGAATACTTAACTAAAGAAACCAGTTTATAACAACCCCCTTTTGCGTCTACGGCTAAAAAAAATCTTCGGCGTTCTATACAAGTTACCTTCTCATTTTAAATAATAATAGTATAAGATAGTACAAATAAAGATAATAATACCCTTTGGAACAATAATGTATGTGACACCTAAACATGTGTGTACTCATATAAAACCATTCCATACCAAAAGACATGTTGAGAATAGTCTGGTATTCAAGGACGAACACTATAATGTATGATATGACGATGATAAGCAGATTTTAGAGCAAGAATTATGTAATTAAACTTTTATCTCATACTAGCCGCGCCCTGCGATTTTACCCACGTTATACCCGTTTCGTGAGAATTTCGGAATGTAAAATAGCCTTTAACCTTCCCGTTGAATCTGGCTGTCCATTACAAAAAGAATTATTCAAATCGGACCAGTAGTTCCTGAGATTAGTGCGTTCAAACAAACAAACTCTGCAGCTTTATAATATGAGTATAGATTTGTAGACTAACTATGAGTTTTTGCATTTAATTTGTTAAAACATTGTATGGATATAGTGAGGGTTTTTGAGAATATAATTAAACTGGAATTCGACACGTGTGAATTAAAGATTACTACTAATCACTACAGAGTATAAAACAAAGTCGCATTTCGCTGACTGTCTGTCCCTATGTATGCTTAAATATTTTAAAATACGCAACGGATTTTGATGCGTTTTTTTTTAAATAGATAGAATAATTCAAGAGGAAGGTTTAGGTATATGTATAAAAATACTTGAAATTCCCATGGGAACGGGAGCAAAGCGCTTAAAACCGCGGGGCGCTGCTAGTTTTAAATAAACCACATCCCGTGGATATATCTAAATATTAAAAAAACCTTTAACCTATTTGTAGAATATGGCTATCCAATACATTTTTATTTTTTAGTTTCAGAGATGATGATAACACGTTCAAATTAACAAAAAAATACAAAACCAAGCCTTTCAGCTTCGTTGTATTAGTAAAAAAAATTGATTCCTGAGTAAACAATTGTATAGAAAATTGTATTAGCGAACTTTGCCACCTAAACTATAAATAATAAAATCATTCATAAAAGATTCACTTACTGGCCTTCAAATCTTTAGCCCACTTCTCTTTATCTTGATAATTGATTCTTACATCTTCGAATTCTTGTTTGGTATAATGTAAAATGTATCTTATTCCCTCCCCAAGACCATTCAAATCAAAATAGATAAACTTCTTCATTGCGCCTTTTATTTAAAGTTGAATAAAACTACACCGATACGTGTAGTTTGATAGAATATCATCAACGAATATTTGAAGTTCAAGGCAAACAATTTTATTAACTTCAATATCAACGGGTATAAACGAGATGAGAATACAAAATAGACGAATAACAACTTTTATCTCGCTCGCACTTCATCCTGATTGGATAGCTGATATTACTTCAATTGCATAACCTCAAGCCAAATAAAAATTAAGGACTAGCACTTACAGCATTATGGTGAAGTATGTGAGAATTACACCTTTAACTAAAAGGTTACTTTTCATGCACGGTCACTGATGATAGAGCTCCGCGTTGAGTTTATCAAAAATATACATAAAGCATGACATCACACAACGAAAGCAATAATAGTGAACAATAGATGAACAACCATTACATTATATTTTATCAATAATATCACCAATTAGAACACCATTTAAAATGAACTTCAATTGTTTTTTGAACATATTTAGGCGCTTAACACAACCCGGCCTAAACTTCAATTACCTATGTAATTATAGTATACAATGTATAGAATACTATAATGTAACAGTATATTAGGGCTTATCATAGTATACGATAAATGAGTCAAATACATTTTGATGGTCCCATAGCAACACAGAAACCCGTACCCATACCCATTTCACTTTAGAGATAAACATGACCCTTAAACGCACATATTATCAACATCAAATGTTTGGACACAGATGACATTAAGAGTTAAATGAAAAATATCGATAACAAATTAATCAGCTCAAAGTTAGTTAACAAACGAAAGTATTGTTTAAAAATTGATAACAAGTATTGCAACACATTATTCATAATGAGTTCTGTCTGTCTGTCTGATAGATTAATGAATCACCTTGTTGAAACGAAAGTATGTCATAAAAATGTCTCAAATTGATATATGATCTTCATATTGACAACCCCGTTGGCGCAGTGGCAGTGAGAGCGCTTACTGTGTCGGGGGTTGCGGGTTTGATTCCCGCCCGGAGTCAACAATATGTGCAGACATAATTGTTGGCATCAATTATATCTAAAATATAAAATTCTCGTGTCTCGGTGTTTGTACTCGTAGTTAATTAAACTCCTTCGAAACGGATTGACTGATTCTCATAAAATTTTGGTTGCATATCGGGTAGGTATGAGAATCGGACATCTATTTTTCATCCCCCTAAATGTTTAGGGTTAGTGGTTAGGCCACCTCTAAATTTTGACATGAAAAATCAACGTTTGCCGGGCCAGCTAGTATTCTTATAAAGTATTTGTGTATGTATATGTAGTAGTATCAGTGAGTTAGATTCCATAATACAAGCTCAGAGCTTACTTTGGGTCTAATCAACCGTGTGCGAATTTGTCCGGGTGTATTATTATATACATATAGATATCAGATAAGGACAGGTCAGCCAAAGTCAAATATTGATCTTCAGTGTGGTCTCAAAGGAACTGTTGTTGGGATCGTTAGGACCACCCGTTCAGAATTCCGCTGATTTCTAATAAAATTAATTGTTTATATCTTTATCAATTGTTTATGTAGATATGTAAACGTATTAATTGTTGATACGTGAATTTAACTCCATCGTTATTGCTGGCATGATACAATCATATTATTATTTAATTAGTCACGCCCCGCGTTGTACCCATTCTCGCGGGAATTACGGGATAAAATTTGTCCCATGTGTTATTCTGAAACTTTTCTCTTGAATCATTCTATATATTGGTGAAAAACTGCATGATAATCCGTTCAGTAGTTTCTGAGAAATCAGTTACACAGACAGACCTTTCATTTTTGTATTCATGTTCATATATACAAACAATGTTCATACAAAACAGAATAAATCAACTAGGTATATGTCAAGTTTTCTCTTAGTTACTTGGATTCAGGTAAGCCGATAAACTATAGATACACCCGCATAATTAACGTTTATTTATAAACAAAGTACTAGATAGCAATTTTTCGCACATTTAATAATGTCCTTTAAGCGGTCATTTAGATAATAGACCTGTATAAAAGACCTAGATTTCTTCGAATCTGTACGAGTCTTAATCCTACCGGTAAAGCGAGAACAATGGCCCCTGTATACAAACTGAAGTACTTCAACTTTATGGGTGTTGCAGAACCCATAAGGTACCTGTTCGCTTACGGCAACATTCAGTACGAAAATGTGGTGATCACTGAAACTGAATGGGTGAAGATGCAGAAGGGTAAGTCTTTAATTACATCTTTTGACTACCTCAATTTGTTCATATTTCTATATTAAAAAATACAAACACATACCTACTTCTAAATAAAATCATTGCGTTTATATGACAGGGCTAACTGTTGTGGCAAACTTTTCCAGACCTTGTTGGCCTTAACAGCCTAATCTTACATTTGAGCTGTTATCCTATCCTAGTGGTGGAATTTTGTATAAAACTTTAATATTCATACTCCTCACTGATAGCTTCAATGAGTTTCCCTTTGCTCAACAATGGAGCTTTGGTAATACTTGGTCTACTTCTCGGAACCTAATTTAGTGTCGAAGCCCGAAGTGCAGAATAGCAGACAACCACAAATGTCCATAAGGCCAAAGTCTGAAATCTGTAAAGGTTTTGGAAAGAGGGTATGGAAAGAATCTAATTAATTTATCATTCCAGTGGTTCCCTTCTCCAAGCTGCCTCTGCTGGAGTTCGACAACAAGTGGCTGTACCACTCAGTAGCTATCAGCAAGTACATCGCCAAGCTGGTGGGACTTTTGCCCGTCGATGACTGGGAGGTAGCTGAGATGGACTCCATCGCTGAGATCGTTTATGGATTGGGTTCCCGTAAGCAGACTTTCAAATTAAATTACTTCCAGATTAAGTTATCGAGCGCCCAAATACCCAAACGTTTCTTACTTTAGGACTGATTTACTTTCAAAAACTTTTGACAACTCATTGTCAAAATTCTGTGGGCTACTTGAATTTAAGTTGCGTTCGAAAATGCGGCCGAAATATGTCTGCCTTGTCTCTGGGCTACGAGAATCTTGGCTTATCTACCTGTTTTTTGGATTCTATTGATTTACTTAGAAATGATATAAAGCTATATGCAAAATGAACTTCTTTGATATAATATTTAGAATTTCCAAGCCAATCCAGTTAAAATTTATTAAATACAAAAAAGGCATATACAATTAGACTCGCACGCGGAAAACTTAGCACGTCTTTATCACGTGGACCCGAAGATTTAATTTACTTTGTCTTTACAGAAATCCTGAAATGGCACGAGCAAGTGAACCCTGAGGTCAAGAACTACGTCGGCAAGGAAATCATAGACACGATCCTGCCCAAATACTTGAACGACTTGGAAGAGATCCTCAAGAAGAAGGGAGTCTACTTCGGTGGAAAGGTAAATTTTAATAAAAGGGAATGCCAGAGTCAAGATGACTTGGGAAAATATAAAAAACCAGCAGCGCCCCGCGGTTTCACCCGCGTTGAACCCGTTCCCGTGGGAATTTTGGGATGAAAAATAGCCTATAACCTTCATGTTGAATCTGGCTATCTATTACAAAAAGAATTATCAAATCGGACTGATAATTCCTGAGATTACCTCGAACATACAAACAAACAAACAAACAAACAAACAAACTTAAAAAAATTACCTCTTTATAATATTAGTATAGATAAGAGGAAACAATTGTAGCGACTCCCTTCCGCTACGCTTCGGTTTGTGTTCATTAATTAAAAACTCTCCAGTTGGGAATGGCACCGCTGTCACTTAGAACGTGGCTCCGTGACTATTTGTATACCTCTTACTACTTTTAACATCTCTTTCGGTAATCTACATATGAAGGATTTGAAAGTATATCGAGGGTCGAAAATGGTCTGAATTGTTTCGAGAAAAGAATAGTACGGCCGCTTGTTTCCTTATCTTGGCGGGGGCACTGCTCCCAGATTTAAACTTCTTCTCATCTCCTACTCTTACATAAAATGTTGACAAACTCTCCAGATATATTCCTATCCTATCACTATACTAACATATTCTCTATCTCTTCCAGAAATTCAACTGGGTAGACTTCTACGTCGTCGGTATCCTCGAGTCCGTTCAAATGATGGTCAACAAGAACCTCCTCCAAACCCAGTACCCTGCTCTCTTCAAGCTTTGGACTGAAGTCCACAACGTGCCCACCATCAAGGCTTACATCACCAAACGCCCCAACTACAAGTACTAGAGAGGAATAAACGTTGACTTGATTTTGTATATTGGCTTTTGTTTTTTATTCCTTTTTCTTTCATATTTTATAAGAAGCAATTTTATTTTTAAATAACTCTGTTCAGTATTGAGTCAGCAAAAGGACATCATCTGATGCCCTTCAAAGACGTCAAATGCTTCCTTAGTAGAGATTTAATGAGCGACTTTGACATGTAATGAATAAAAAATTATGTCAATTAGTTAAGAGTCGATTTAATGGACGTTCATAAGTAGGGCAGTGAAATTATCATTTTCTCTTATATTGTCTTGCTGTCACTCGCCGATTGCAGCTGACGTATTTTTTACACTCATGTTCATCACGTTGCTTGCAGTTAACAACTAAAAATGTGATCGATTCATTATTTTACCTAATAGCATTTATAAAGAACAGGTCAGTTATTCACAGAGAGAGAGAGAGATGTTAGGTTACTATAATTCTGTAATGTACCACAGCTAAGCAAAGGCCTCCCAGCTCACCGAAAATATCACTACAGTGAGGAGGATTAGCCATAATCACCACTATTGCCTAAGTGGATTGATGATCCGAGCTGTACTTTTGACGCTGTAGTTTTTTTAGTATACAAAAATTAATACCTAATTCATGTAAATGAATTACCTATCTATTTAACTTCCATAAGTACACAAGCATCTCATTTATCTATGTTTACACACAATGAGTTAACTGTTTCGTTATCATTCTGCAAATATTAAGCAAAATAAACAAGTCATTTTAATCTTCAAAGTATTGATCTTGAACTTGAATTAAATAAAAATGTCACATCGTCGTCTCAATGACAAACATGTGATGATAAGCCTGTAAAGCGATTAGCCCCTTGCGACGATCTTGATAAGTATGTAAGTTATAGACTCACAATTAATTCAGCTATTCTTTTTTTACTTTTAAGAAGCTCTTTTCTTTGGCCATGCCACTCATTCAGAAGTACAATAACAGAAAAGGAGCAACCCCGTTGATGTTTTTCGGATTTTTTTTCAAGTTTATATTACAAATAGCCGCGTCCAGCGGTGTTACCCGCGTTGTACCCGTTCCACCAGAAATTTCGGGATTAAATGTATCACATGTGTTATTCTGATGTACACCTATATTACTGTAAAGTTTCATCCAAATCAGTTCAGCAGTTTTTCGTGAAAGAGTAACTAACACATATACATCCATCGTCACAAACTTTCGCATTATATATTGGTAAGATTAGTAGGATTATATAAGTTATATGTAAAATAGTAGACAGAGATTCCTTCACCCTGCAGTGAGACACTACAGAAGCCTAATAATAACGTGCTGATAACCTTAGCTCTGTATTCGCCTGTATATCTAGACAAATTGTTAGATGAAGCTGTGAAGCTCGTACTGTAGTAAACCGCTTTCTTAGAACGGTCCTCACAACTGTAAATTACAGGGGTCAATTTTAGGTCCGTTTTGTTTCTAGTCTACATAAATGACCTCCCGTATCTAATGGAAAGCCTATTCTACACGGTCTCATTCGCCGATGATACCAAGTTAATTTTTAAAGTAGATAGGAAGGATAGGGAACTTGTGCAGGTTAACAAATCTTTGGCTATTCTCCTAGATTGGTTTTCCACTAACAACCTACTTCTTAATGAGGCAAAAACTAAATGCATTAAATTTTCATTACCGAATGTCCCAGTAGTAGATTCTGGCGTCAAATTGGGGGGTACTCGATTAACTCTTGACACTAGCAATAAATTCTTAGGATTAGACATAGATTCAAAATTACAATGGGGTTCTCATATAAATTCACTTTCGGGTAGGCTAAGCTCAACATCTTTTGCGGTCCATAAGATTAGGCAAATAACGAATGAAGAAACGGCAAGAATTGTTTACTTTGCTTATTTTCATAGTATACTATCTTATGGTATACTATTGTGGGGAGGTGCCGCCGATGTTCAATCGATTTTTTTACTCCAAAAGAGAGCTTTTCGCGCGATTTATAAATTGGGGTCACGTGAGTCACTAAGGGAACGTTTTAAATCCAGTCGAATTCTTACCGTTCCTTCGTTATATATATTTGAAAATATAATGTATGCCCGCCGAAACTTGAGTAACCTTAAGGTGCGCGGAGATCACCACAGTTTTAATACGCGAAATAGAAATAAGCTTGCTGTTGTTAAGTCCAGGTTAGCGCGAACCGGGAAGTCTTTCATTGGTAGATCTATTCAATTTTATAATAAAATTCCCAAGGAGGTAACTGGGCTTAGTGAAGGTAAATTCAAATCGTACGTTAAAGACGTTTTATTGACTAAAGCATACTAAAGCGTTACTGATTACATTGAGGACAAATATGTCTGGAGTCAAATTCCTGCACCAGCAACACAACCAGATTTTGACATGTAATCTTACTTATTAGTATTAAATTATATTATACCTTGATTTTAAAAAAATAACCAGCAGTTTCTTGCCCATTCTTCTCTGCTGATGTTCTTCCGAATGGGTGGTACGTTCAAAAGAGCCTCTATGGGGCCAAAACTGAATAAAAATATTTGACTTTGACTTTGACAGAGGTTTCTCTTTGTCACCAAGTTGGGGTGTGGTTACAGTGATAGCGGGAGTGATAAAGCTTTCCTTGATATAGAAATGTGAAGGTTTGTGTAGTAAAGATGATAGGAGAGGATTAGTGAGAAAAAGTGTTGTTACAAACGGCACATCTCGATATTAAACCCACCAGTATATTAGCTAGCTAGATTCACAGGTACGATGATGGTACTTAAAAACAATATTTTAGAATAAACAAAAACAGACGTGTGGCACTCGGGGACTGCCGCGGTAAAGCTATTGCATAGTTATTTTTTGTATCACTAGATGGCGTTAGTGGGGAGCGTGAGGTTTTTTCACGTGAGGTTTTTTCATTACGGAATTTCTGGATTCGGTCCCCGCGCTCAAGGCCCGCGATAGAAGCTATGCAATAGCTTAAAAATATTGCCCGTCAAATGCTAATTTAATAGAGATTTTATTTAGGGGTGATTCCGATAAGTAATATATGAAATATTTCGTCAATTAGTTAAGTGTTGAATTAATGGACGTGTCTGAGTGCGGAGGTATGTTTCGTACATTTATTATATAGTCTGAAGCAGACCTTTTATTAATCGATTAAGTTTTAACTGAAGACGAAATACTTAATGTAATTACAAGACAGACTTGTCTCGTCATCATCATAAATTTAAGAGCAAGGCTCTTGTCGGTGAGTCCGATACAGACTTCTCCGTCTATTCCTTTTCAGAGCAAGCTACTTTACATCTCCATACGTCATGACAGACACTTTTTCTGACTCATGTAACTCGTCGTCTCTTCCGTATTCTCAAAACGCTACATCTACGCCTGAACCCAACTATGTGTTTGTATGTGTAGTGGTATCAGTGAGTAAGATTTCATAATACAAGCTTCTGAGCTTTGGGTCTAATAAATGGTGTGCGTATTTGTCCGGGTATATTATAATATAGATATTATATCAGATAAGAACAGGTCAGCCAAAGTCAAATATTGGTCTTCAGTGTGGTCTCAAAGGAACTGTTGTTGTTGGGTCGTTAGGACCACCCATTCAGAATTCCGCTGATCAATTGTTTATTTGTATGTTAGATATATAAACGTATTAATTGTAGATACATGAATTTAACTCCATCGTTATTGCTGGCATGATACAATCATATTATTATTTAATTAGTCACGCCCCGTGTTTTACCCATTCCCGCGGGAATTTCGGGATAAAATTTATTCCATATGTCATTCTGAAACTTTTCTCTTGAATCATTCTATATGTTGGTGAAAAACTGCATGATAATCCGTTCAGTAGTTTCTGAGAAATCAGTTACACAGACAGACAGATAGCTTTTGGCGACTTTGTTTTATAACTCTGCTCTTAAGCGGCAACACAGCTTGGTAAAACCTTTAATTATTGTATTCATGTTCATATATACAAACAATGTTCATACAAAACAGAATAAATCAACTATATGCCAAGTTTTCTCTTAGTTACTTGGATTCAGGTAAGCCGATAAACTATAGATACACCCGCATAATTAACGTTTATTTATAAACAAAGTACTAGATAGTAATTTTTCGAACACTTAATTTTGTCCTTTAAACGGTCATTTAGATAATAGACCTGTATAAAAGACCTAAATTTCTTCGAATCTGTACGAGTCTTAATCCTACCGGTAAAGCGAGAACAATGGCCCCTGTATACAAACTGAAGTACTTCAACTTTATGGGTGTTGCAGAACCCATAAGGTACCTGTTCGCTTACGGCAACATTCAGTACGAAAATGTGGTGATCACTGAAACTGAATGGGTGAAGATGCAGAAAGGTAAGTCTTTAATTTTTTCTTAACTACCTCAATTTGTTCATATTTCTATAATAAAAAATACATACACATTTCTAAATAAAGTTATTGCGTTTACATGACAGGGCTAACTGTAGAATAGCAGACAACCACAAATGTCCTTATTGGCCAAAGTCTGAAATCTGTAAAGGTTTTGGAAGGAGGGTATGGAAAGAATCTAATTAATATATCATTCCAGTGGTTCCCTTCTCCAAGCTGCCTCTGCTGGAGTTCGACAACAAGTGGCTGTACCACTCAGTGGCTATCAGCAAGTACATCGCCAAGCAGGTGGGACTTTTGCCCGTCGATGACTGGGAGGTAGCTGAGATGGACTCCATCGCCGAGATCGTTTATGGACTGGGTTCCCGTAAGTAGACTTTCAAATTAAATTACTTCCAGATTAAGTTATCGAGCGCCCAAATACCCAAACGTTTCTTAATTTAGGACTGATTTACTTTCAAACACTTTGGACAACTCATTGTCAAAATTCTGTGGGTTGAGGGCTACTTGAATTTAAGTTGCGTTCGAAAATGCGGCCGAAATATGTCTACCTTGTTTCTGGGCTATCTTGGCTAATCTACCTATTTTTTTGGAAAATATATGTAAAAGTTAACATATTTTTTGATTAGATTCTATTGATTTACTTCGAAATGATATTATGCTATATGCAAACTTCTGAACTTCTTTGATATAATATTTAGAATTTCCAAGCCAATCCGGTTAAAATTTATTAAATACAAAAAAGGCATATACAATTAGACTCGCACGCGGAAAACTAAGCACGTCTTTATAACGTAGACCCGAAGATTTAATTTACTTTGTCTTTACAGAAATCCTGAGATGGTACGAGCAAGTGAACCTTGAGGTCAAGAACTACGTCGGCAAGGAAATCATAGACACAATCCTGCCCAAATACTTGAACGACTTGGAAGAGATCCTCAAGAAGAAGGGAGTCTACTTCGGTGGAAAGGTAAATTTTAATACTGATTATGGGACAAATGGAATAAAGAATATTGGGAATGCCAGAGTCAAGATGACTTGGGAATATATAAAAAACTAGCAGCGCCCCGCGGTTTCACCCGCGTTGAACCCGTTCCCGTGGGAATTTCGGGATGAAAAATAGCCTATAACCTTCCCGTTGAATCGGGCTATCTATTACAAAAATAATTATTCAAATCGGACTGATAATTCCTGAGATTACCTCGAACATAAACAAACAAACAAACTTAAAAATTTTACTTCTTTATAATGTAAGAGAAAACAAGTGTCTCCCTTCCGCTACGCTTCGGTTTGTGTTCATTTATTAAAAACTCTTCAATTGGGAATGGCTTCGCTATCGCTTAGAACGTGGCTTCGTGACTATTTGTATACCTCTTACTACTTTTTACGTCTCTTTCGGTAATCTACATACATATGGAGGATTTGAAAGTTTCGGAGGTCGAAAATGGTTTGAACTGTTTCGAGAAAATAATAGTACGGCCGCTTGTTTACTCAACTTGGCGAGGGCACTGTCCCCAGATTTAAACTTCTTCTCATCTCCTACTCTTACATAAAACGTTGACAAACTCTCCAGATATATTCCTATCCTATCACTATACTAATATATTCTCTATCTCTTCCAGAAATTCAACTGGGTAGACTTCTACGTCGTCGGTATCCTCGAGTCCGTTCAAATGATGGTCAACAAGAACCTCCTCCAAACCCAGTACCCTGCTCTCTTCAAGCTTTTGACTGAAGTCCACAACGTGCCCACCATCAAGGCTTACATCACCAAACGCCCCAACTACAAGTACTAGAGAGGAATAAACGTTGACTTGATTTTGTATATTGGTTATTGTTTTTTATTCCTTTTTCTTTCATTTTTATGGCAATTTTATGTATGTATTGGGTCAGCAAAAGGGCATCATCTGATGCCCTTAGTCGAAAACGTCAAATGCTCCATTAGAAGAGATATTGACAAGTAATGAATAATAAATAACGTCAATTAGTTAAATGTCGATTTAATTGACGTTTCTGAGTACGGTAGTGAAACATATCATTGCGTCTTATATTTTCTTGCTGTCACTCGCCGAATGCACCTACTAACTATCGTATTATTTACACTTTTGCGTTCATCACGTGTTGCTTTTAGTTAACAACAAAAATTGTGATTGATTAATTACTTTACCTTATAGCATTTATTAAAGAACAGGGCAGTTAGTTAGAGAGATGTTAGGTTAGGTTAGCATTAGGCTGTAATGTCCCAGTGCAGGGCTCCCACACCTAGCCAAAGGCCTCTCAGCTCACCAAAAATATGACTACGGTGAGGAGGATTAGCTATAATCACCACTATTGCCTAAGTAGATTGATATTTCGAGCTGTACTTATAACGCTGTAGTTTTTTTAGTATACAAAAATTAATACCTAATTCATGTAAATGAATTACCTATCTACTTAACTTCCATAAGTAAACACAAATATTTCATTTATCTATGTTTACACACTATGAGTTAAATGTTTCTTTATCATTCTGCAAATATTAAGCAAAATAAACGAGTTATTTTAATCTTAAAAGTATTGATCTTGAACTTGAATTAAATAAAAATGGTCACATCGTCGTCTCAATGACAAACATGTGATGATAAGCCTCTAAAGCAATTAGCCCCTTGCGACGATCTTGATAAGTATGTAAGTTATAGACTCACAATTAATTCAACTATTCTTTTTTTACTTTTAAGAAGCTCTTTTCTTTGGCCATGCCACTCATTCAGAAGTACAATAACAGAAAAGGAGCAACCCCGTTGATGTTTTTCGGGTTTTTTTTTCAAGTTTATATTACACCTTGCCGTGCCCCGCGATGTCATCCCCGTCGTACCCGATCCTGCGGGAAATTCGGGATTAAAGTATGTCATGTGTTATTACCCTATATTACTGTAAAGTTTCATCCAATTCCGTCTAGTAGTTTTTCGTGAAAGAGTAACAAACATATATACATCCATCGTCACAAACTTTGGCATTTATAATATTAGTAAGATAAGATTAGTAGGATTATATGATGTACTAGCAGCGCCCCGCGGTTTTACCCGCGTTGTGCCCGTTCCCGTGGGAATTTCAGGAATTTTTTTACATAAAAACCTTCCTCTTGAATTACTCTACCTAATACAAAAAACCGCATCAAAATCCGTTGCGTAATTTTAAAGATTTAAGCATACAGACAAACAGACACGAAACAGAGACGACTTTATTTTATACTATGTAGTGAAGTTTATAGGGGGTGTGCGTGGTAAATGTTGGTTGAATTAAACCACAAAGTTGAATTGTCAAAGTTTATTAGCCACACACAACACACACTATTTAAGTTTTTAGAAGGATAGCAAGACAGGATCAATGTATCACATAATACATATCATGTAATTAATTAAAGTAGTAAGTTCACGCGTGGGCAAAGTGCGAGCGCGTGAGAGCGAGTTGTACGTGTCTCCCGTAGCATACGCTGTGATCGACTGCTCGCGCGCGATGCGCCTGCGCGTGGCTTCACATTCCACAATTAACATTTGCACAAATGCGGAACAACGCATATCGCGCGGGTTTGCTTGCCGAATTATTGTTTGTTTACATTTTGTTAGAAATGATTTATTTAGTATTTTGTGTTATGAATGTTATGTTACTGGGATATGAATGTGTGATGTATGTAAGTGGTTTTTAATATATTAATGTGTGTAAATAAAATATAATTATAATGTATGTTTAAGTGGAGGTCACCTACAAAGTTACAAGTAAAATAGTAGTCAGAGATTCCTTCACCCTGCAGTGGGACACTTCAGAAGCCTAATATTAACGTGCTGATAACCTTAGCTCTGTATTCGCCTTTATATCTAGACAAATTGTTAGATGAAGCTGTGAAGCTCGTACTGTAGTAAACCGCTTTCTTAGAACGGTCCTCACAACTGTAAATTACAGAGGTTTCTCTTTGTCACCAAGTTGGGGTGTGGTTACAGTGATAGCGGGAGTGATGAAAGTGAAGGAAAGCTTTTCCTTGATATAGAAAAGTGAAGGTTTGTGTAGTAAAGATGATAGGAGAGGATTAGTGAGAAAAAGTGTTGTTGATGTTACAAACGGCACATCTCGATATTAAACCCACCAGTATATTAGCTAGCTTGATTCACAGGTACGATGATGGTACATAAAAACAATATTTTAGAATAGAAATATATTGCCCGTCAAATGCTAATTTAGTAGAGATTTTATTAAGGGGTGATTCCGATAAGTTAGTTAAGTGTCAATTAGTTAAGTGTTGATTTAATGGACGTGTCTGAGTGCGGAGGTATGTTTCGTAAACTATGAATTGAATCCACAGACCTTTTGTTAATCGATTAGGTTTTAACTGAAGACAAAATACTTATTGTAATTACCAGACAGACTCGTCTCTTCATCATCATAAATTTAAGAGCAAGGCTCTTGTCGGTGAGTCCAATGCAGACTTCTCCATCTATTCCCGTTCACATCTCCATACGACATGACAGACACTTTTTCTTTTATCTGACTCATGTAACTCGTCGTCTCTTCCGTATTCTCAAAACGCTACATCCACGCCTGAACCCTACCATCTACTTAAGTGGCAACAGTAAAGGATCTCATATATTTGCTACTTTCCCAGGGACCTAACTAATACCTCTTCTAAGTAATTGTCACCGGGTACTGACCCTACACCTGCGATGCGAATAATGGATGAATGTTCTAATTACATTAGCGACATTTTGGGACGATTTAAGTGTAAGCTCACTGTTTCGTGTACGATACGTGGCCAGATGTTCTTTTATACTTATGGTAGCAGCATTTTTAGTCCCAAGAATCTATGTTTTGATTTTAAGTTATTGAGAATGAAGGTGTGCTTTCTGTAGCGACAGCAGCAGAGGACAGCAACTGCCGATAACAGCAGTGTCGTCGCGCTCGAATTTTTATAAGGATTCATAGAATTCTAGATGTATCATATGTTTTTAACCAACTTCAAACACCGAAGGCGGAGGTGCTCAATTCGGCCTGTATATTTTTTTGTTGTTATACAGCAAAATGTTGCCGCTGCGATCGTTCTAAATATGGTTTTAGAAACCAAAACGCATCTGTATTTATAACAAGTAAATATAATTAAAAGGAAAACGGAAAAATAATCGTATTTGCTTTTCAACGGAAACATAAAAATTGAGAAAGGAATAGAACAAAAACATTTTTACGATTAAAACAGACATCAAACGAATCGAAATTACATTTTCCTCCCGATTATTGCACGTTCTGCCTTTTGAATACACAATACTGCTACAAAATCAATTTTCTATTAGACCCCTGAACTACCTACAAAGCCCGTACTATGGTCGCCCGGGGACAAAATCACTTTCATCAAAACCCATCAAATATGCACCCTCTACCAAGATTCACTATCACCCAACCATCAAAGCCCCTCACTATAAAACTTCAACACAGCTTTTCATCAGCAAAAATCACTTGCTTTCCAACCCACTGCGTGTTAAACAAAAAACATTTTATTACACACCGTACGTAACGGTCAATGGTTGGTGTTTTAGGAAAATATGTGGCCGTGTGAAAGATTTATCGGTGCGCAAAGTGATGTGAGCCGATGTTATCGATAATGTGCCTTCAACCGCAAGCAATGTGGGGTCGACAGTTTCACAGACGGTTATCGATAAACATGTTTATGTGGATGCATTGTTTAGACGTGATGATGCGGACAAAGATGGTTATTTCTTTCGACTTTTTCCTTTTTTATTTGCTACATTGACTCTTACTGGTATTGACATAAAGTTAATACTTGCTTAAGCATGAAATAAAGAATAAGTAGTGTAATTTGTTCTTGTTTGTGTTGTTTCAAGTTTTATAGGAAATTGTGAATAATAATGTGTTTTGAGAGGTTTCCTTGGATGCACAGTATACACTATTCTTTGGTATTACTCGTAACTTTGTTAAGTAATCGTAACATCTTAGAAAGTATCTTACAAACAAGTTTTCCTGATCAAAGTTCCTTATAAAACGTATTACATTTTTACAACAAACTTTTATCAAACATTTATACCTTCATTTTGTCTAGTAGTATATGCACCTGCCATGACTGAACTCCTGGGTTCAATTCCCAGGTCGAGCAAAACATGTTTCCTTCTTTTCAAACATGGCTCGGGTTTGAGATCACCAACCCGCATTAGGCAAGCGTGGTGATTATGCCTAATCCTCCTCACTGCACTGGTATCTTCAGTGAGATGAAAGGCCCAGCAGTGGGACATTACCGGCTTATACTCTTACTTTACTTTTATTTTTTTATATTATCATAATATCATCGTCTCTAACTTTAACATTCATTTAATAAGAACCAAAACGTCACTGTCAAATTATAATAAGTACATTTCAGGAGCAAAAATAAAATCTGGAATTTTTCTCTCGTAAGTGTCTACACAATACAAAAATAATTATTCCAATCCGAGTGCTAGTTTCAGAGATTAGCGCATTCAATAAAAAAAAAACCCAACTATTACCCTTCAGTATTATTTTATTAGTTAGTGCAGAAAAAAAACCGCAACAGAACTAAATACAAAACTATGGAAAACCTTTCAAAATACATGGTTTTCTAACGAAAACAGTTGAAAACCGTAACGCGTGCAGGTTTGAAAATAGAAGCAAGCTTGAAACATATAAAAACAAAATTAAAACCCAACCACGCTGTGTGCATACAGTCATTAAATCTACTTAAAATTGTGTACCGTATTTAACTATGCTTAAATTTAAAAATACAAAGCTAGTGAACGTAGAAACTCGAACGGAATTGTATTTTGGTGTTTATTTGAAGAGATAGAAGAAAACATTGATGTCGGACTGAAGCTATTCGAGAACACTATTAAAGTAGTGCTTTTATTTGATATTTGTTATCTTTTATTTTACTGTCAAGTAGTTAAAAGTTATCAATTTTTATGTACTTGTAGTAGTGACTGAACAAAATAACATATTTTTTTATTATTTTTAAACGTATATAATATATAGCGTTAAGACGATGAAATTGCTATACATCGTTTTATATAAGCTATATATATGATCAACAAAGTCAGCGATGAACTCTTATCAAGCTTTAGTTGCAAACAAAGCTTATTAACGAAAAAGTACGTAAAATTGGCAGTTCCGGTTGTTTCATATCGATAGACCATGTCGAAGGCCTTTATGCGCTCTAAAACTCTGACACCAGGGTTGTACTTACTTACTTTTAACCAAAAAGTGGCCGACAACAAACTTTGTATAGTCTTCTTCTTCATCGAGTGGATGGCCAATCTGACCAATCCTAGTGTCAGAGTTATTACGCAGCCAAAGGCCTCTGACATGGCTCGAGTAACGACTACTATCCGTAGAAAGTAACCGGGACCGACGGCTTAACGTGCCCTCCGAAGCACGGAATCATCTTACTTTTCGAGCAATCAGGTGATTCAGCCTCCAATGCCCTAACCAAACTGAGGAAAGTCTCACAAAGAGATTTTTGTGAGATATCCCCACCGGGAATCGAAACCGGAACCTCCGGGTCGTGAGCCGGGCGCTCAAACCACAAGACCACGGAGGCTGTTACTTTGTATAGTGTACGTACAAACATAATCACAAAAAAAACCTTTATTCACACATTTCTATGACCACTGTACATTAACAATCACATATACATTTACATACCTAGTACATTTACATCAAAATTGATATCCATTTGTATTTATCTTATACAAAACAGGGTCACGTACGAGTATCACCAAAACACCAATGAAAAACGTTCAAAACTTCGTTCCACTGTAACCCTAATTTATATTTAATTAAGATTTACACTTTATATTTAAACAAAGAGGACAACTGGCCTTTAGAAATAATATGAAAGGTCCAGTGAGCGTGTCCTGTCCACAACAGATGTTCCATAGTGGCTGTACGTCGGGTACAGACCCAGATACAATTAAAATAATGAAAAAAATAATGTTTTGTTATTCCTTTTGTCTAACCTTTTAGAGTCCGAGCACACTATCAAGACTATACACTAACAGCCTCCGTGGTCTTGTGGTTTGAGCGCCCGGCTCACGACCTGGAGGTTCCGGGTTCGATTCCCGGTGGGGATATCTCACAAAAATCTCTTTGTGAGACTTTCCTCAGTTTGGTTAGGGCATTGCATGCTGAATCACCTGATTGCTCGAAAAGTAAGATGATTTCGTGCTTCGGAGGGCACGTTAAGCCGTCGGTCCCGGTTACTTTCTACGAATAGTAGTCGTTACTTGAGCCATGTCAGAGGCCTTTGGCGGCTCAATAACCAGGATTGGTCAGGTTGACCATCCACTCGATGAAGAAGAAGAAGATCAAGACTATAGCAGTAGTACTATTTAGTAATCTGTGACTATAGTTAGACAGTCTTCTGGTCTATTAAAACATTATGAAACACTGCAAACTATAGACAAGAGGCCTTATTCAGAAACGCTTACCAGCAGCATTTTAGCTATCAAATGGTTTGTCCCTTTCTGACATACGCTATTTTCCAAAGAGCAAAAGAGACAAAACACTCACTAACAGTGTTTTAGTTAAAGAGCGTTTATGAATAAGGCAGAAGAAGTCTAACGGAATTCGTCTGAAGACTGCACGTTATATTGTTAGTCCGTTGTTTTAAACGTTAGACCATTACAAAGGCCTTAAGGCAGTCCATAATCTCTGACTAGGGTTGGCCACTAAACATACATTTAAGGGAAACATATGAAGGAGCACACACTAGATACATACCTTTCATCTGTAACAAATATTCCTATTATACTGAATCGGTGAACCTTATTAATAAACGCGGTGTAACTAAAATACTGTCTTTTATCTCTTTTGCTCTTCGGGAAATTACGTATGTCAGAAAGTGACAAACCATTTGAAATTATTCATATGAAACGATTATTAATATGGCCCAATGAGTTGGACTAAAACTGTTATTAGTTTTTTTTTTCGCGTCCAGCAAGCCAGGTTTAGGTGATTTTTGTATTTATGTTAAGATTTGAACCTGAACATAATCAACAATAATCAAGATTGCTGTTCTGGTCTATGAAAACATATAAGGCTACTTTAGAACGCACAATAGAGACAAGATGTCTAACAAACTTGTAAATAAATAACCTAAGACAGTTTTGTTCGTCGTATAGGCAGTCTAAAGACCATTGTGTCTAGTAGGCTCTTATATAAAATTACAAACGTATATTCTGTTTAAGTTTCCGCTCGGAGCCATGTGAGCTTTAAACAAGCATTGTGCTTTAATAAGCTGTGTTACGAGATGCTAAAGAAACGAGACTAGCATTAAAAACAATTTGTTCATTTTACGTTTTTCGCTAACTAAACTTACTTAAACTATATAGAGGCATTGTCTAATCGATACCTAATTTAAAAAAAAAAAAAAAAAAACCATCCATATCTATCCATAATTAATCCATAGCTAGTGTAAATATTTTGTAGATCGTTTTTTGTAGATCGTTTTTTGTAGATCGCGTTATTAGTTATTTTATGCAATCCTATTGGTTAAAATTTATTCGTTTCTCCGCTCCGCAGCCTCGCTCCCCATCAATGGACACGCACCCTTAATGGGGCCGTGCCCATACATTTTGTTGAGTAGGAATACTCTTGTTTCTATAGAATAATATTGATGATAACTTAATGCATAACTTGATTGCGTATTGCCAATTCAAATACTTAAAAGAAAGAAAAGGAAGAACACTCTTGTCTAATATGAATAACTTTATTGAATGTTTACATTACTAAGTTGTATTTTTGTTCCCTCATCTGTATATGAACCTTCTTTACAAAAACCAGCTTAAACCTCCAACAGAACAATGAAATACATAATTTAACACCGTTAAAGAATAACCACATCAAACTGAGAAACATGGTAAAATATTCATAAAACAAAAAACGAAAATTAAGCTCCCAACCAGCATCTACCCATCTCCCTTTTTCTTGCGAAATAACAATGATATGTAAAAATGCCTGCAATGTGCCGTGGTGGGTAGATTTATAGCAAATTGCTTCTATTTGCCCGCAGGCGTTGTGTTTCGAATATAGGGGAATACGTTTTCATAATAAGCGTATATTTGGTATATAATGGACTTTGTTAGAGATAATGTTTACTTGAAACAGGCATTATGTACTACATATTTTAGATTATGGTAATGCTTTGAGGTGTAAAGGAGAATACTGTTTGTATTAAATTGTACAAGAACCTAAGTCAGTGAGGTAGACCTCGACAGCGATGGCGCTACACTCTTTTCGGAAGGACTGGCCCTGTCTATCACTAAACAGAGAAATGTGGAAAGATAAGCCTTGCCTTGCCAATAATAATCAAATAATAAGTACCTAAGTCATGTTAAGTTTAGTAAGGGCGTGGTTGCTGTAGTTGACAACAATGTGACTGATATGGTCCCGAAACAGATTCCGCGCTAGAAGGGACGTTATAGATACAGTCACAGATAAGTAAGTTAGTAAGAAATTATTTAGCCTGTAATGTCCCACAGCTGGGCAAATGCCTCTCATCTCACTGAAGTATCAGTACAGTGCGAGTATTCTAATATAACACTCTTATTCATCTATATAAGAAAACTGAATCGCTGAAATGTACCTACAATGTACGCGCGTAACTTCAGATCGACTGCACCAAATTGGATGTTTCTTTACGTGTTCCTTATTGTCAGGATAACTTTATACAAGAAAATTAGTAATAAAAATCTCAACATTCCCATGAGAATGAGGTAGCTGCGGGTAAAACCACGGGGCACAGCTAGAAATAAATATAAGTAAGTTACAAATAGCTTTCTATGACGTCTCATGTTTGTCATTTACTAGTCCTGTGTAAGCAGACACACCTACTACTACTACTACTACTTATGTTTAAGAGCCACAGGACAAACAAAGTCATAACCAAGTACATTATCTAGTCAGAACGTCTTGTTTCCTTCGAGCGAGACGAAAAATATACGGCAAAAAGTTACAAGGTCAAGAAAATCTTCATTTCTAAACTAAGTTACCGAAAAGAAATTATCGTAAAGTAAAAGTTCATGACACCCCCAAGAGTTTCGCCCTTAAAGCAATAAAAATAGGGCGTAAGTATCACATAAATCATGCCCTCGCTCCTCAAGCAATAAATGAAAAGAGAAATTTTGGTTTATTGGAAAAATTGTGTCCGGTGACTTTGTTTCCTTATGAAAAAGTTATACTATGAATTTCCTTCGACCACGTTTGCTTATTATTGAAGAATGTTTCTCGTTTCTTTTTCCCTATGTAGATACAGTCAAATACAAAAGTTGATGGACACAAACAATATTATAAAGTACCAAAATCCATGTTCTGCTTACTTAAGTTTTTTTTTTGTTTTGACTGTTTCTGCATATTACTAATGATAAGATTATTTTCATCTTGTCACGTCATATATTTACGATTCTTTAAGTGCTAGTTGTTGTGTAATATTTAATGTGTTCATCAACTTTTGAAGATGACTGTACTAACTTATAAACTTTAAAAAATTCAAGACCTTCTTACACATTATTTTTTTATGTTCTATTATTTTATATCTATAATCAAACTATTTGATGACCACGCCCGCGATCACGAGTGGTGTAACCGTGGTGTGATCCACTCGAAACGTCGGAAAATAACAAGTAAATAATTTACTTGCTTTATGAACTTTCTACCGCAAAAAAATCATACAACTAAGTTAATAATACATTTGATGACTTAACAAACAATCTTTCGTTTGCAATAATAAATACTTAGATATTTATCAGTACAGCAAAACAAATAGGTAGAAAATTACATCAAACGAGCGCCCATCCACTCAAATACCAACGTTGATTAACTGATATTCTTTCAATTCATTAAACCCCGCTAAAGCACGGAACTTGTTACCGTTATACAAACCAGGCCACTGGGCTATGGGGGTGCCATGGGATAGGTAATTTGACATAAATCCACAGAGAGCCATAGACACACCCGCCTCTTCAAATGTATTGCC
Source organism: Cyclophora albipunctata (assembly GCA_963082685.1). Lineage (NCBI taxonomy): Eukaryota > Metazoa > Arthropoda > Insecta > Lepidoptera > Geometridae > Cyclophora > Cyclophora albipunctata. Next base: position 8,618,407 of record OY720118.1, read on the forward strand.
ACTATCGGCAAGAATTACTTGCCAAGATTTATAGTCTTCCTTTGTTAGGGAAACTAGAGTTTTGAGGTCAAAATACTGGTAACATTTGTATTGTAAATAATGCTCTATTCAATCCGGAGTCAGATTTAGTGCTGTCGTTTTTGATACATTTTTTCTTTAGTATCGGAGGGCAATTTATCAATGTGTTTGTTTTCTTTTTTCTTCTTATGATTTTGTTTACGTGGAGATGTTTATTGGATAAGATAGTCATATAGATAAAACTTAATGTATTGTGACATATTGATAGGTTAACACACACATGGATAAAAGTTAAGTACTAGTAAAGTAATTACGAGTAGGATAATACACTGGCGTCAGAGTTTGATACCATTTAAAAGTTCCAACATGGTTTATTGATTCAGAACAACCGGGACTGACAACTTAACGAACCCTCCAAAGCATGGTATCACTACATCACTACATAGTATAAAATAAAGTCGTCTCTGTTTCGTGTCTGTTTGTCTGTTTGTCTGTATGCTTAAATCTTTAAAATTACGCAACGGATTTTGATGCGGTTTTTTGTAATAGGTAGAGTGATTCAAGAGGAAGGTTTTTTAGTAAAAAAATTCCCAAAATTCCCACGGGAACGGGCACAACGCGGGTAAAACCGCGGGGCGCTGCTAGTATTAAAGTAAAGTACTTATAAGAGAGTAGGTAATGTCAAACAGTCCCCACTCACTAAACATTTTTACTACAATCACCATGTTGAGCTATGGGCCACCCTACAAATGGTGCCCAAAATATTAAATGTACTATAATAATGTTCAAAGCTTTAATGTTGAAAATATGCTTAGAATACATCATGTAAGTTATAGGGCATTACACAACAGTCAAACCACGCCAAAGAAAGTCAAATTACACCACAAGCATTGAAGCTTGAAGCACTACATGGTTTTGAGATCACCTTGCATTATATAAATAGGGGGCAGGTCATGACAATGTAAAGCACAATGACAATGTAAAGCTCATTGTCATGTTTGTAGATATTATAGTAGCTTGAGTTGGATAAGGTCCTAAGAGTGTTTTACAATTACAATATGCGTTTAGGCTGAAGCAAAAAGTGCGGCTATCCTTTTCTCTCTTCACTTTTTTGATGTTTGAAAATGTAAGCAATTTAGTACTTTGTCAAATTACAATATTCGAAAATTCTCATTATTTATGTTTGTAGATTTTATAGTAACTAAAGTTTAATAAGGTCCTAAGAGTGTTTTAAGTTTTAAGTTTAAAGCAAAAAAAAGTGCGTTAATCCCCTTTTTTCAAAATTCGTTAAATAAATAAAATGATCAACCATTTCAACCATTACAACCAAAATATATATTTGTTCGTCAGTTTCGCAGAGATGAAATAACAAACCAGTGTTTTTTACGGAGTAATTTTATTTGCTGAAAAGTAAAACATGGAGTTTATGTACGGTTTCGGTGAAAAACGGATCTGTTATTTCGTGAACTACTGCAGTTTGCTAATTGGTTAAAGGAGGCTTTGTTCAAAACTCCGTAAAATTGTATAATTTACTAATGTAGATAGTACAAGAGATAACAGAAAAATATTTTTAAAGCCAATAAGTTTACAAACTGACTGTTGAAGCGGTAGTCGCGTTTATTGATTAAGAAATGTTTGTTAATTGCGATTGTTAAGCTACGTGCAGCTCGGCCCCTACTTCGATGGGTGCTCGTTAGTGCATTTTGTATCTGAGCGCTACCGTATTTGGGGGGGCACGTGAAATTGTCGGTCCCGGTTGTTCCAATCGTCAGACCATGTCGGTCTTAAATCTCCGACACCGGGGTTGGCCACTAGCCTACTCGAAGTTTCTTACTTACTAACAAACAAGTGAATTTAAACAACGCATGTCTCTAGAATTTACACATATCTGTAGAAATCGTTGATTCGCTGATTATAAACCCAAACAAACGACGACTCCAAAACAGCTTTACAAAAGTTATCTGAAGCCAATCATTTGGTATAAAAGACTAGCTGTGCCCCGCGGTTTCACCCGCAGCGCCCCCCCCCCCCCCGTTCCTGTGGGAATTTTGAGATTTTTATTCCCTATAAACCTCACGGAGCCCGAGACCTTTCCAACGAATGCAAAACCGTGGAAATCGGTTCTTGCGTTCTGGAGTTATAGCGTCAGGGAGGAAAACCCGACTTATTTTTATATAGTAGATTACTAATTATCACCCTTTGTACCTACTAACCAATAAAGTGTCCTGAAAACAATAAAAAAGCCAACAAAGTTATATGAACGCGTTCATGTTTCTATATTTTCTGTCATACCTATAATAATGAATAGAGTCCGTGTTGCAGACTTCTACTGAAAAGTTCACCTGTAGTTATGCAAAATATGCCCGGTACAGGAATGAACTCACGAACAAAGTTGTAAATGCCATAGTTATCAATACACTCTGAAAGTTGGTCTTGTATTCAAAACGGAATGTGTCGAGCGCCAGTTTGTGAAAAGTCTTTTGTAATGTTTATTTTAGGTTAATATTGTTTTTGACTGAGGAAAACGTATTGTATTAATGCGTTAATCGTGAAAAAAAACCAAAAAAATACGTTTTTCAATTTTCTTTTTCTGTAAAATGTATAAATTGTATTAAATAAAAAAAATTAAGAAATGTAAAATGTATAAATTGTATTAAATAAAAAAAAATAAGAAATGTACCTACAAGTCCTTGATTTAAAATAAACGTGTGCTTTTATCTGAAAAAATACCTATTTACATTGAAAAACAAAGAGTTAACCGCGCTAGAGATCCATCTAAAAATAATGGTGTAATTCAAAACACCTTCAAAAAGGTATGGACTTATCCACTTTTAAATTATGCGTGCGTTTACCCTTTTAGCGAGTAGGTAACATTTCGGATAATCACGCAACGCACTGTTCTTTTTCCGGTGTATTTTTGGCTTTTTCCTATATTTACTTCCTCCTTCCTACTGGTTCTAGTAATTTTCAACTGGTTGGTCAGACGATGGTGTATTTAACCAACTGCAAAAACCTCTCAATCTGGGTGAATGTTTTTTAACCCCGACGAAAAAAGAGGGGTAATATCAGTTCGACGTTAATGTGTGTTTGTTGTGTTTGTCAATATGTTGCAAGTAGAAAATCGAAAATTGAAAATCGAAAATCAGCTATAACTTAGCACCATGATGCTGGAGCTTAGCAACATGTTGCTGAAGCTTAGCAACATGTTGCTGGACCTTGTCCAAGCGTTGCTGGAATCTGGCATAATGTGCCAGCCGCTGGGACATGGCAACATGCTGATTTTACTAAATTTTTCGATGATTCTAAACGAACAACGTAACTATGATGAATGAAAGCACGATCTACAATAAATTCACCTTAGCGCCATCTATTAGGGCGGGTGCACAGAACAGCAAATATATAAAAGCATATATATAGAAAGAAGTTGGCTTATTAACTCCACACATCACTTAGACTCACGTACATATGTCAACTTCTCCCTGCACCAGTTTTCAAAACAATAATTTAAGCATTAACAAGTACGATCCCGTAACAATTGCTCATATAACTAACTCGAACGAGCAGGTGTCTGTGGTTTTGAGGTTTAAGCCAGGCAGCCCCAATTACAAACATAACAATACATATTAACTCACCCTTATTGCTTTAGCTTAAGGTACGTTTTTGAATAGCAGAAGTGGTCTAATATGTTGGCGAGTCCCAGAAACTTTTAGCAGTAACTAGTAAGCATATGTGATCATTATTGATGGTGTAGGGCTGAGCTTTGCATTTAAATATTTTTAACGAGATTGTTTTATGAGTATAATTTTGATGTAATGAAAAAGGGAGGACTGGTGAATAATTGAAGAGCCTCGCTTGCTCTATAATATTGCCTACGTTATCGTCCTATGCTATGGATTACATTAACGGGTTCTATGAAGCTTGAGATGACTTACAAACCAATGTCAAATTGATATTAGTATTACTCCAAGTCCTCCTCACTGTACTGATGTATTCAGTGAGATGAGAGGCCTTTGCCCAGCAGTGGGACATAACAGGATTATACTGCCACTTCTACTTAACGACGTTGCTTTGAACTTCACATGGGTTGGTAGTGTGACACTTGTTACAATCGATAGACCATGTCGAAGGTCTTTAGGCGGTCTAAAAACACGAGCCACTGACCTACTAGAATCGACTTACTGTTAGTGCTCTATTAACCGAAACTAGCTTCACATATACCAAACCAACGAATAAGACACGTTGCCAACAACTATAACAGATAGATCATAATACACAAAGTACGTGTATATACAGCATGGACAAATAGTATTTTTTTGTACACGCATGTTCTGTATAGATTACATAAATACTTATCTTACAACCCAAGAATCATAATTTCCTTTAACTGTCAAGTAATTAAAATATTAAGTTTCATAAAATGACTATCATTTGTACACGCACGAATAGAATATCACTTTCCTAAGAAACTTCGCTTCATTGGTTCAGTTTGATCTTATCTGATAAATTGAACGTAAGATGTATGGAACGGAATAATTGGGTTGTGTATGATCTACTTTCAGTTTTAATCTTACCATTGTGATTATTATTTGTTTAAACGGGAACTTACGTACGACAGAGGCTACTGTTGGCACATAGGCACAGTGGCAGTGAGAGCGCTTACTGTGCCGAGGGTTGCGGGTTCGATTCCCGCCCGGAGTCAACAATATGTGCAGACATAGTTGTTGGCGACGACGTCTGAGTGTCAATTATATATTCTTATAAAGTATTTGTGTATGTATATGTAGTAGTACCAGTTAATTAGATTCCATAACACAAGCTTAGAGCTTACTTTGGGTCTAATTAACCGTGTGTGAATTTGTCCAGGTATATTTATTATTATTATTTATTAAATAATAATGACGTTAGCGTACGTTTCAATTAATAGTATAAAATAACTTACCATTGAGGTTTCTAAGATTCCTTATTCATATACGTATATGTTTTTTTATTTCATAGCTAAAGTGCTGTTAATAACGTTATTAACAGCACTTTAGCTATGCAATGGTTTGTCCCTCTCCGACATACGCTATTTGCCAAAGAGCGAAAGAGACAAAACACTTTAAAACACTGTTTAAGTTAAATATCGTTCATGAACAAGGCAGATAGTATCTGCGGTGAATAAATGGTTTCTTGTGGGTTTATGTGTACATACGTTGAGTTAAACCACATCACAGTTGAGCCTAGATAATGTTTTGTATCTAGTAAAACATTTCTTGTACATAAAACCATTCTTTTGTCTTTCTGTCTGTTAACGATACACTTAAAAAACTACTCAACGGTTTCATTTAGACCGAGTGTTTGCGAGGAAGGTTTAAGACTTGTCATTTTAAAATTCCTACGGAAAGTACAACGCAGGTTGGACCGCGGGGCGCTGCTGGTATCTTATATTCTTCTAACATTTAGACGTGTTAGCCCTATAAATGGCTGTCTTATATCGATACGTTTGTAAAGTATTGAGAAAATACTTGTGACGGTGTAGGGAGAGTGACAAGTGTAAAATGTAACATTAATGCGCACCATTAGTAAAAAATAGTTTTTAGACCACGTTGGAGGCCTTGAGGCGGTCTAAAAACTCCAACAAGGTTGGCCTGGCCACTAACCTTTAAGGGTTACTTTTTATGAGAGTCAGAACAGCACTTAGTATAAGTGTCATTTAAATGAGATCATAATAAACCATTTTGTAACCACGATATAGTTATACAGATATTGACTTGTAAAATTATTTTTTGACGTTATCCCGATCTCATATTTCAACGTGGGCAGTTTAATGTTTTTTAAGTTAATGTAACAATTTATCTCAACAGAATCCTTTATGTAAATTCTGCTATCCAAATTAAATATTTACGTAGTTAAGCGTAAACACACATAGTGCGACTGTGGGACCGGTGTGGGTCGCGGTACGTTGTATTCCTTGTATTTGTATGGACGGTGTCACACTGGCCCGCACCCAGCCCGCACTCAGCCCGCACTCGGCCCGCACCCGAGCTATGTGTGTCTTAAGCTTTATTCGTAACGTTAGTTAGTTATTCCAGTATGTAACACCCACAAGGCACCACAGTAAATAAATAAGCAAGTGGAATTTAAAATGCGAATACTCATTTTTACTTTTTAAAACGGTTTACTTTAGAATGGAAAATTCTGGAATACATTTACTGAGAAAAAAATGTTATTCAACTTGAATCGTGTTGTGCGGTTTTGGCAAGCACGGTGTACTATTTATTTATTTCAAATTGTTTTAGGTTGAATTATGTTTTCTGGGAAAGCCTTTGTCAGTTTTCGATTCATTTGTTTCGTGGTTTCGCCATATTATAATGACAGGATGCTTCTCTGTTTTGTGTATGACATGTGTACTTCGTACGTAAATTAGTGGTCTAGTGGTATGTGCACATTCCCGAGTCGAGCGCAGCATGTTTCCAGATTTACTTTTCAAAACATGGCGCGCGTTAGAGATCGCCAACTCGCATTAGGCAAGCGTGGTGATTACGCCTAATCCTCCTCACTGTACTGAAATCTTCAGTGAGATGAGGAGAAGCCTTTGCTCAGCTGTGGGACAGTACTGGCTAATACTTTACTTTGGATAACGCAATTACATTATAGGGTCATAATAGGTTAGTGTATTTTACTTACTATTAATTGTCTTCTATTAAATTATCATGTAAATTAGGTAAAATCCGGCTTTCAAGTCACAAATCCTCACGTTCCCTATTTCGTTATCTCAAAAAGCTTACACACAAATGAGGGTTGCTGAAACAACCAGAATTAAGACGTTGATCTGTCTATTAGCGGTAACTGTGGAGGGAGATACCTTCTATGATTATCTTGGGAATATTTTGGATGTAAAATGAGGTAAGGTTTGCTTTAGGGAAATACTGTTCTAACATGAAAGGCTTAAATAAAGGAAAGATATTTGTGACACGGAAATATTGAGGTATATTGAGGTATTCGAGGTATATTGATAAACGACTGCGTTGGTTGAATGTATAGGAATAGAAAAAAAACCTTTGGTTTTCGCATGTAGTAATTCTTTGTAATAGAGTTCAAATATGTGACATTTTAACCACCGACGCAAAAGAGGTGTGTAATTATAAGTTCGACGTCGATGTCTGCGTGTGGATCTGTCTGCGGCATCGTAGCTCTTAAACGGATGGACCGATTTCGATGCAGTTTTTTTAACTTGGAAGCCATTTTACTTGCAGTGGTTCTATGTTTGATAAAAATAGATCTGGCCGTTTTTTCGTAGGGAGTTTTATTAAATTATTATTTAACGTATGTATTTATTCAGTTAGATGTTATATATGTCGTAGGATAATTTGATACTTCGAATCTTCGCGAAAATCCTAGGGGTTTTGCGAAAACGCGGATAATTAGACATAGGCGAAAAATTATCAAATCTTACTTTTAATTATCAAATCTTACTTTTAAACATGAAAAAAAAAATAACCCTAACCTACCGAATAGTAAGTAATTCGGTAGGTTAGGGTTATTTTTTTTTCATGTTTAAACTCTCTCTTTTCATTAAAATGACATACGGCTAATACCCGAAGTGCGGCTACACCTAGTTTTAGCCGGTTGCCTATGTCTAATTAGGTATCCGCGTTTTCGCAAAACCCCTAGGATTTTCGCGAAGATTCGAAGTATCAAATTAACCTACGACATATACATATGAGCTTAAAAATCTAGTTTAATCATCGGAGTCTTTTTTAGACCGACTTATTAGACGGAAACGAGGCAGTATTTAGTAAATTAAGAGTACATTAAAGACATGAGATTATTCGATATTATCAATGTTATGTTTCGATAATAAGCTATCCGTTCATTTTCGATCGAAATAATTGAAATTATGTTCTAATTCTTATCTAAATGGACTAATAGTAAAACATTGCAACCGTTTCTTAAAAGAAACATAAATATTATTAAGAGTTTAATTTAATACTGTGACAGTACAGATTTAAAACACTATCTTAATGAAAATCTTAAAATTAATCTAACAAGGAAGTGCTTTCTAAATAAATTACTTACCAACATCTTCTGGTGCAATCGCCGGTACATTTTGGATATTTATATTTGTAGGTAAGTTTGGAGACGTTAGTGGTGTGATCCAAAGTATGTAACATTGTTACATTCTCAGTGTAACGTTTAACTCATCCGTAAGCGGTTCGTTACCATTAGTAGTTATCGTGAAGATTGAAAAGTAGCGTTCGTAACGTAAAACTTTAAAGTCACTTAATAAAGTCAAGTCCAGTAGGATGGTGGCCTACCGTTGGAGTTTTTAGACCGCCCAAAGGCCTCCGACATGGTCTAATTAAAATTGCCCTCCGAAGTACGGTAGCGCTCGGATAGAAATGCCACTATCGGTCACCCATCCAAGTAGGGTCGAGCTGCACGTTGCTTAACAATCGCAATGCGTTAACATCGCCATAGTCAAACTACGCCATGAGCGCTACTCTCATGATAAGTATATATTATAATAATACAATATTGTTTTCACAATATTTAGAGCCACGAAGAACCCGTATAATACGTTAATGATCTAGAGAAGCTATCGAAAACAAAAACGAAAATAATTTCGTCGAAAAAAACTGGGTTACGAACTTCTACCGTGAACTACAACGGAAAGATCTCAATTAAATTTCCAAATCACGTTCAAGCGATTTTATTAGCGGAGAGAATTAACCGTATTAGCCAGGTCAGTCGACAAAAAGACACTGACATTTTTCTTTTACTTTTTTCTTCGCCGGTGAAATTTTAATTAGAAAAGTTAACTCTACCTATTTTTTTTCACTAGTCCTTCGTTTTCAATCCCATTTCAATGTAAACCTTAATTTTTACTAGTTAAGATATATTTTTCTGTTTACCAACACTGTGATTCGACAAAGCGAATCGTCAGAGCCACTGGTTTATTATGCGTCGATGAAAAAGTTTGAAATTTTGAATGCAGACGGCTTTCAACTTTTCATTCACAAATTAATTTAGTATGTGAATGTTTATTTACATAGTTTTTACAATTCTGATGGTTTTTATTAGTGGTGGTTATTTTTTAATGAAGATATTTTGCGGGTTTTTACCTGCGATTCAAAAATAGATGTAATAAATTTATGCTGTGTACCTATTGTTACATCCTGTTTGTAGCATCTTAGTTCTCTTTGTTTGCTCACAGTACTTTTCAAAAGCTGGTGCTCTGTTATACCACTTGCTACCTAGCATATGCTTTGTCACTGGTAGGTTTGTGTAAGTATTTGGTGATGCCTATACGTTGACTTGCTTATCTACCTATACTAATATAATAAAGAGTTCGATCAACAATACACAACTAGATGTCGGGAACGGCGCAAAAATACGTCTCGATGAATAACGCCTCATTTGAAAAGTGAGGCGTTATTCTCACTTATTTTATTCATAAGATTTGCTACTTTATTGCTAGGTGTCATGGTTGTAATTAGGTTGAACTTTGAACTGTTTTAAAACTTTTGTTTCAGTTCCGTAGTAAACAAAATAAGCTGTCACACGTCATTCACGCGGACAGTTTTTAGGTTTGATTTTGTACGAGACCCGATATCTAGTTGTGTATTGTTGATCGAAGAATAAAGAGTTCAAATTTATAAGTTTGTGTGTTTGCGTGTTCGAGCTAATATCGACCCTCTGTCTATAATGTTAGCATTTAGCACGTAGTAGGTAAATAGGTTTAAGTTGAGTAAGGAGATTTCCTACGACACAGGCCTAGCCTAGTGTAGGGATCGAAACGCCATGGAATGTACCTACTAATACAAATTGTTTACTAGGTATGTGAATAAAAAATATTTGATTTGATATTTGATTTTATACCGGGAATTACCAGTACGATTCGAATAATTATTTTTGTATTGGGTAGCTATCACGTAGCTATATTCAAGAAGAAGGTATAGGCTATGTTTTATTCCGATATTCTTACGGGAACGGGTACAACATGGGTAAACCCGCGGAGCGCTGCTAGTCATTCATATAGGTACATAAAGACTTAGGGTCTTATTTATAACCGTTTATTATCAGCATCTTACCTATCAAATAGTTTGTCCCTTTCCAACGTACGCTATTTACCGAAGAGGAAAAAGAGACAAAACACTATTAAGCAGTGTTTTAGTTATTTATTAAGGCGGTTATTCCTGAATATTCGGCACGTTTATTGCCATGAACTCATGTACTCTTGTTATATATTTAAAACAAATCATGCGCATTTCAAACTTGTACGGCTTTAAGTGCATACGACTATGTATTAGTAGTGATTCTTCGTAATTTAATTATTGCAGTACTTAAGAAATAAGCCGTGGAAGTAACGTGGTGCAATGTTTGCTATTGTTTTTGTGTCAGGCGTTACGTTTAAGAACTTTATTTTACCAGTCGTAGTTTGACAAGATACAGAGATACTGTCTGTATTCTGTATGTCTTATATAGGAAGTTTGTACCATAAAAAGATGCCAATAAGCTTTATACTTGAAGTAAAAAATAGAATACTTTCATTTTACCTTTTTGATGAAACCATTTTTTTTACATACGGTTGATTAGACCCAAACCGCTCGGAGTCAACAATATGTGAAGACAAGTGGTTGGCAACGACGTCTGGGTGACAATTATATATTCTTATAAAGTATTTGTAGTAGTATCAGTTAGTTAGATTACATAACAGAAGCTTAGAGCTTACTTTGGGTACTAGGTATTTTCCCTGTGTGAATTTTACCGGGTATATTACCTATATTAATTAATTTCCCTCTCCACTGTGTGTAGTATTTGTGTGAATATTACTAATTTAAGGCACCACTGATTATTATTTCAGAAAAAACTATAATTATCCTAATCTCCATAAAGCCACGAAGTATCAATAAATCAATCAATTGTATCTTTTATAAAACAACATGCAATTTATGCATGGACGCCTTTCTGTAATTAATCTTCACATAATTAAATATTAAATTATTTATAAGATGTTAAATTATAACTCTACTTTGTCATTATTAATTAAAGTAGAATGAATAATTACTTACAATGTGTAGATAGTTTTTTTTTTAATTTTTGGAAACCTCTATACACTAAATATGTAAGCTGTGGTTTTTGTAAGCAAATACAATACGAAGCCCCTAGTACCTTATTACGAATCACTTTTCTATGTTTACTCATACCTACCATATTGTCTTAAAGCTTTTGACAAGCCCGTTGGCACAGTGGCAGTGAGAGCGCTTACTGTGTCGGGGGTTGCGGGTTCGATTCCCGCCCGGAGTCAACAATATGTGCAGACATAGTTGTTGGCGACGACGTCTGGGTGTCAATTATATATTCTTAAAAAGTATTTGTGGATGTATATGTAGTAGTATCAGTTAATTAGATTCCATAACACAAGCTAAGAGCTTACTTTGGGTCTAATTAGCCGTGTGTGAATTTGTCCAGGTATATTTGAGGTATTTTTGAGGTAAAGGTCCTTCAAAGACAATTTTGAATGCACACAATATGCATGCACATTTTCTTACATAATTATGACCTAGGGGCGCTCGTGAGATAAAATCACTAATATAACTTCGCAGTTCCTAAATGGGAATAAGTACTGATTTTGATATAAGTCTAGTCTTTTAACCTAATTCCAAATCTTATGATTCGACATATAAACCTTCCTCTTGAATCACTCTATCTATTTAAAAAAAACCGCGTCAAAATCCGTGCAGTAGTTATTTAAGTTTATGGTGAAAAGACAGACAGACGCGGCTAGGGACTTTGTTTTATAAAATGTTATTGTTTTATAATGTTCTTCTTATCGAGTGGATGGTCAACCTGACCAATCCTGGTGTCAGAGTTATTGAGCCGCCAAAGGCCTCTGACATGGCTCATGTAACGACTACTATCCGTAGAAAGTAACCGCGACCGACGGCTTAACGTGCCCTCCGAAGCACGGAATCATCTTACTTTTCGGGCAATCAGGTGATTCAGCCTGCAATGCCCTAACCAAACTGAGGACTATAATTACACACAAAGTGATTTTTGTGAGATATCCCCCCCCACCGGGAATCGAACCCGGAACCTCCGGATCGTGAGCCGAGCGCTCAAACCACTAGACCACGGAGGCTGTTGCTGTTTTATAATATGCAGTGATAACTGAAATGAAATGGCAAAAAAAGAAATCATTAAAATGATCGGAATTGAAAGCAAATGTTCTCCTGAATAATAAATAATGCAGTAAATGATTTGCATGTGCGCTGATGCGATTTGAAAGTGGTATTCTGAGATAAAGTCTTATAGTTACTGTTCGTTTTAGTATATGAAGTTGAAATTGGTTAAAGATTGTCTGATCGATATCTTTTAAACACTTTATAATATTTAAATGCATAATTAAATAACTAACAGCAAAACCTTATTAAATCACAATAATAGTTTATATTATATTTTTCACTTATTCCGTATTCCGTATGTGCAAAAATCGCGAAAAATTGGTCAACAGCCAACTCGCAAATTGAAAAATACTTCCAATTTAATTTAAACAGTTCCTGAAAATAATTGCATATTCATAAAATGTGACTTAATAACTACAGAATAAGGAGCGATTCCGTTGATTTTCCTTTCAATTAAACCAATTAAATTATATTTTCTCGCAATGACAATTGTTATCGTGTAATTTTATTTCTAGTTTTGCATAGAATAGAGAAAATTAAGGTATTTCGTTTTACCTTGGCCTTGTACTAAGAAGATAATTCATGAAAATAGGAGTTAGATAAGCGATTTATAGCCTTTAACTGACTTTGAATTCAATGAAATTGATCGTTATTAAGTACTATTGACGCATTTTAAAGAGAGATATTTTTTACAAATGAACATTGTTTATTTCAAGCAATTAGGAAAGGAAAATAAATTAGAGCAAAGGGGAATAATAATTATTATCAAACCACCTACTGCCGCATTTAAAGACGTCCATTAAATCAATAGTTAACTAATTGACGAAACTTTTTATACATTACATGTCAAAATCACCCATTATATCTCTGCTGAGAAAGCATTTGATGTAGGTATCTTAGTGGCGCACTTAATTAATGTATCTTAGTTGTTTGACGATGGATGGAGAGATTTAGTGCTTGCCCACGTTGACTCGCGGGCGCGGTGGCGGGCGCGGTCACGAAATATCAAACATATGACGTGATTTCCAAGTGTTCACGTTCAAAACGCACGTGCGGTGTACGAGCTAACTAGCGACTAGCGCGCGCGGCGCGCTCGCTCCAATTTCAAACGCTTGAGACGTTTGTGTGTGTTCACGTCAAACTAGCGGTGGCGCGCGCGATTTACTCGCGACGTCAGGTAAGTTCAACCAGTTTGAACTTGTCGCTAGAAACGATAGCGCGTTTTTATCATGTCGTTCAATACAGAAGAGTTTATTAGTGCTGTTCAGGCTAGAACTCCTATTTGGCAAAGTAAACACAGTCATCATATGAATAGAAATGTTTTTAATAAGGCTATGGAAGGAAATTGCTGGAGAGTTATCCCGTGACCACGAGCGGTGTAATCCGCTCGAAACGTCGGGTACGTATTTTAGTAAAATACGCTAAATAATCTAACGCGATACAGACCCGTTTCATTTAGTATAATGTTTCCTGATATGTTTACGACCTCTGACAATACGCCACACTCGCGCGAACGCCTGGCGGTTAACGTGAACACGAGCTCGCGACGTTTCCCGCGCCCTCCACCGCGCCCGCACCGCGCTTTCAACGTGGACAAGCACTTAGTGTCGGAGTGTTTGCGATGGTGTGAAAAGAAATATTAATGTTGATCTCAAATTTGTTTGTATGTTTTGCCTGTTACCAGTAATTGTTATTGTTCATATTTTATATTCTGTTTTTATTATTATGATTTGTTTAATTTTTAAATTTTTTATTATTGTGATTTCATATGCTTTTAGTTTGTAAGTATTTTCAATTGATGTAATTGGGTTCCCGTTTTAATTGAAATAAATAAATAAATAAATTAGTGGCGCACTTAATAATAACATTCATTAAATATAATTGTTAGCTAGCAGTATATCGTTATTGTGCCCGTTCCCGTTTTTTGGATGACAAATAGATTATAACCTTCCCGTTGAATGTGGCTATCCATTACAAAAATAATCATTCGAATCGGATTGGTAGTTTTTGAGATTAGCGCGTTCAAACAAACAAACAAACTCTTCGGCTTTATTTGTATAGTATATGTAGTATAGACTTAATACTGACAAAACAGTAATGTAGCACTAATAGAAAGCTTAATAAAACGTCTATGTCATCAATCTTCCTCACCTGAGTGTGGGCGATGCTACGAAAGTCGAAAGTAACTTAACACGGTCGATTGATACTTAAAACACACTTAAGTAAGACTTAAGTCTTTAATAAGTATGTAAGCTTATAAGATACAACTTGTAAATATTTAGTTGAAAGCTTGACTTTGAAAAGCTATTTCTAAGCTTAATAAAGGTGTCTGTACATTACCAGAATTCAATCCCAAACCATCTAATTTGCACAAACTATATTTTGCACCTGTTTAAAACGAACTTCTTTTATTTTGAATCGTATTTAGGCACTAAAAAGATTTATTGATGTATCATGTTAAGAACAAAAATGCATACGCCCTGCTGCAATAATTTTAACCTTTGGTGTGTCCAGGTTAAACAACAGGTTATATTTAGTTAACTTTAGCGCCTAAAAATATATTGCTTTGTTATGCTATATTAAGATGTTCACATTATTGAATATTTTGTATAACATTAAGGAAATAGTGATCCAATGTTTTGTAACATAGTCTGTAACTCTGTACTGTACGCACCCTTAGCCACTTTAAAAAAATGGTTTAGATATTTCGGAACAATATGATAAACGAATTTCTTAAAAAGATTAATAATGAATTAACTTACTGAGTCCTGCCACTTTACATCTTGCCCTATTCATAAATAATTGTCCTTACGAAGGCTAAAATCAAATTAATTCAGAAAAGAATAAGAACTAATTACGTAATTAGGTTTGACACGTAGCGTAATTACTAGTTCTTAAAAAGTAATTTGCTTTATTAAAATGTCAAGTATCCATTAAGAAGAATGTTTTAAAAGCATACCTTTATTCATTAACCTATACAAGGGTCAGTAATAAATATCAATATAATTTTAATTGGCCATGTCGGAGGCCTTAGTGGCGAAACCTTAGGTAATAGGGTTGTCTGCAATGCAAAATAATGGTAACAAAATATTTTCTTGTTTACATGACGCAGTAATTATAATTAGTCCAACTGCAGACGTTTTTAAGGCTAACTTAAAAATACTCTTTGATAACCCTGAAGCTATAAAAACAGGAATTTTCAGTGATTCTTCATTGTTTGAAATAGTTACTTATTAATCGATAAATAGTAGGTATTTTTTTTATAAACTATCCCAAAATGGGATAACATACAGATAAGCAAACCCCACAAAACAAACTCTCTACGCGTCAGGGCATTAAAATGAATACCCTAAAAAAAACAAAATACATTTTACAATAAACATTTTTCCTAAAATTATTTCTCAAAACATCCCAATGTCACCCCTACCACGATCTCCTTTATCACCGTATCCGTTCTCGAATTCATCTCGATATTATCGCGTTTTGCATACGCCATCGCGTGACTAAACATTGTTCCGTCACGAGCGATTAGTTGCAATTATTGTCTAATTGCAACTCGACGGGAAAAGTTGAAACAATGGATTTTTTTCAGTATAAGAGAGTTATAGATAACTTTGTAACCACTACTAATGTAATATTTTATTAATAGACACTACGTTATTAATAGACGATGAGTAAATTTGTGTGCACGCAAAACGCACAAATACGAAGTTTGAAATTTGACAGAACCGATATTTACTTTTTAGCTCCCATAACAGCTTGACGGTATGCTTGCTAAATGTTAACAACACTACGCTGAACATCAAACATACCGTATTTCAGAAACATGCTAAATTCAATGGACGCATCAAACATAATATTTTAGAAATATTTTTTGTCTAAACACCGCTTCTACCTATCTCTACTTTAATTTAAGTATTTCCTTTTTTTAACATACCCAAGTATAATAAAAGTCAGAGATTATAAAAAAATATATACCCTACCTATAAATCTCGCCCCTCACGGTCGTGTCTGAAACTGACGTAAGTTTCAAATCGAATTTGCTTCCATTCAATATCGAGTACCATGCGACTAAAATTGCACCAATGGTAGCGGTTACTTCTCATTGTCATATTATAACAGTTTACAAGATTACTCGGTTAAATCAAGTGAATAATTCAATGATTTACTATCCTTTTTCATATTCATATGTACAAGTTGTTGAAAGTATTCATCCGTAATACGATTAATTGTTGTGTAAAGCGAATTAAAAATAAAGCGGTTTGTACACTCTGAATAAGTATGTAACAAGAACAATAAACTTGTTTTTGTTGACAGTTGATGACTTTTTATGCTGACACTATAAGGCGGGCTCGTAAAATTATAGGTCCCGGTTACTTCAATCAATAGACCATGTCAGAGGCCTTTAGGTGGTCTAAAAACTCCGACACCAGGGTTGGCCACTAACTAAACTTACTGCCACTAACATTGCCGAGTGGTTTTGCTTGAATTGTAACCCGGTCCTGTTTTAGGTTATAAAATGTAGTAAACAGAATCGGAACGAAGGAAATCGGACGCATGGTTCCTAAGAATAAAGTATGTATTAGGAAAGGGTGGTGATTACGCCCTCCTCACTATACTGATATCTTCAGTGACAGGCCTTTTCCCAGCTGTGGGACATTACAGGCTAATACTTTTTACCTCTAAAGAATTTTAAATGTAATCTGATTTCAACATAGAAACTAAAACAAAAAGTTCCCACATTTAACTTTTTAATTAACAATTTATTTTAGGTAAAGAGCGCTACATAACAATAAAAATGGGTTCACACAATTTCGACATTCGACTGAGATATTATGCAACAATAAACTAAGCGTTATAATTAAGTAGGTACACGTACAAAGAATAGAAATTAAAATACTACTTTTATTTCGTTTAAAAACGAGGTATAGGGGTCAATAAAACCCCACTGCAGATCAAAAAAAGAATATTTTATGATTAGCGAAATATTTAATTTAAAATATATAAAAGAAAATTGCAAAAAAAAACTCAATAAAAAATCCTAAATTTAAGCGTAAACCTCTATCTCAATAACACAAGGATCTTATTCCCGTAACTCCCGGATAACGTCACTTTCCTCGAAACCAATCTCGCCTAAAACACTTTCATCGAAATTGCTTTCTCTGAAAGATTTGCAATGACGTTCTTAATTTGATTAGCCGCTGTTCAATGGCCGCAGTGCGTTCTTAAAGCGATTATGTTTAGTTAGCATCTTGCCGTTAATTCATACACACGCGCGTCGGCGAATAGTGTGAACGTGTTATAAAATAAAAACTTTTCGTGGTTTAATTTGTGTCTGTGTTCTGAGATAAAATGGACTGTCATTAGTGTAAGAGGTAAGCTGAACTTCTTTTGTTTTTATTAATGGATCTTTTTTGTTTCGAGAAAAAAGTTTTGATACGTAGTTGTAAGGTAAGTAAATGTCGAGAAAAATTAGTTTTGTTTTTTTGTTCTTGTTTTTCTTTATGTGGGTATTGTAAATGCGTTTTTTGTGTTTTGAATTTCGTATTATCGGTTTTTAATTAAGTATTACGTTTTATTTATTAAGTTGTAATTACATAGGGGACTTTTCAGGAACTTTAGTAGCATAGGGGACTTTTTGTTGTGTAAATTGACGTTTTCAGATTTGTAGTGTCAACGTAAATAAACCATTTCTTGAGTAGAGACTTTCATTAATAATTACTGAGTATAAATTAAATATTAACTTTACTCAATTTATTGCTTAACTCTATTTATTTTATGCACAATTTTAAATAAAAAAATATTATTAAGCGTCGTTAATTTTGATCGAACTATAGAATCCAGAAAGATCATTTAAAGACGAAAATCAAACATTGATTTAAAAAAAATGTCATATTTTCAAAAATATTTTAGACTATAATTTTTTTATCATGTCCTTACATGGTTAAGCATGATTAAGCTACCAACAGTGAAATAAAGAGCACCACGAGGTAACTCATCGCGATTGTTAAGCACCGTCCAACGCACTTCAGAGGGCACGTTAAAATGTCGGTCCCGGTTATTTTAACCGTTAGACCATCTTTCTTTTTCTTAATCGGATGTTCTTGGCCAAATAATGGAGGCGTTTAAGCAGTCTTAACACTATGACATCATGGCTGGCCATTAGCCTACTCGAACTTACATAGAACATACTGGTTCCTGTAAAGGGACCGAAACGTCAGATACAAATCTATACTAATATTATAAAGAGGTAAAATTTGTAAGTTTGTTTGTTTGTTTGTATGTTCGAGGTAATCTCAGGAATTATCAGTACGATTTGAATATTTTTTTTTGTAATAGATAGCCACATTCACCGGCAAGGTTATAGGCTATTTTTCATCCTGAAATTCCCACGGGAACGGGTATAACGCGGGTAAATCCGCGGGGCGCTGCTAGTGTAAAATAAAAGCGAAGTGTATCCGTAAACGTATGTAGTTTCAATTCGTAGTTTACCCTATACTAAGAATAACAGAGTATCCTTCGCGATGTAATATTTTAGAATTCATTTTTCTTTCATCTCTCAGTTCCCAAAATAACATCCACTGTACAATCAAAATAAAAGAGAATTGGTTTTAAAAAAAAAGGGTTTTGTTAGTAAATGCATTCGACCTATTTTTGAGACCCGACGTGAAATAAAAAGCAGTGTTTTGATTTTGACAAGGTATAATGTTGGTTCATCGGTCTTGTAGCTCGCAAAATATTATTTCAGTTTAGTTTTTTACTAGCAGCGCCCCGCGACTTTACCCGTTGTGCCCGTTCCTGTGGGAATTTCGCAATGAAAAGTAGCCTATAACCTTCACGTTGAATGTGTCTATCCAATACAAAAATAATTATTTGAATCGAATAATTATTTGAATCGAACAAACAAACAAACTCTGCAGCTTTATAATATTAGTATAGATTAAAAATCTAATTAGTAGTTATTATGCCAAAATTCTCTTTACTCTGTGAGATGAAGTGCCTTTGCGCAGTCGTGCGACGTTACAGTCCTATTCTATAGTACAAGTACTCGTATATTATCTACTTAGCTTATTTTAAGTTGAACCTCTGTCCTAAAATTAAATTACTACTTATAACGGTACTAGCAGCGCCCCACGTTTTGTCCATTCCCGTGGGAATTTCGGGATCAAAAATAGCCTTTAACTTTCCCAATAGATATGGCTATCCATTACAAAAAATAGTTCAAATCAGATCGGTAGTTCTTTTTTTTTGTCGATATGTTTAAAATTCCTTAGCTTAACGAAACATTAACAACTAATGTTTATTTCCTTCACTTCCGAAGATATTTACCGAATTGAATACCAAAACAAATATTTTTATTCAGTTTATTGGCCGCCATGTTGAATTTGATAGTATTATTTGGAAAAAAAAAATGTTTATATGAAATTAGCATAAGGGCTGCAAACGCAAAGGTGCCTATAGCCTAGGTACTTGCATTATTGGTGAAAAACTTAGGCGCATATTTCATCAAACATTGCCATTAAGAAGTCTTTAACATTAAATTTTTAATGATATTTATAGTAAGGAAGGAAGTTGGCCCAGGATAGGGATGCATGAAGGGAAACGAGAGAGGCCTTTACTCAGCTGGAACAGCAACGGCTAAAATAATTATAATAATATATAGTTAAAAGATTTTCAAATCGCTTGTCGCCAACGCCGACCCTTGCACTATGATATCACCATAACATAGAGAAAATACCATAACATTATTATTAATATCTTACTGCCGCGAATATTCAATTAGGTAAATAGGTACAGAAACCAGTTTTCTCTAGTCCTAAATTCTCTGTACATTTCTATGTTCTTATATTCCATCAATATGACCTAGAATTTAGAATAACTATGATTACTACAATTTTATTTAACCCCATACTGCGCGAATCTGTTAAAATAAATCTTGAATGTTTCACAGTATTTTAGAGTTCCGTACTCAAAGGGGAATAACGGAACATTACTGTTACGAAATAAATTATTGATATTTCATCTTTCAATACCTCTTCACTGTACATACACACTGTACTGATCTTCGGTGAGATAAGGTGGCAATATTTTTTTAAACTTTTTACTTCTTCTGTCTGTTGCTAAGACTCCGCTGTCACCCTTCCTTCTGTCTGTCACCAGGCTGCCTATGATAGACAGACCTCATTTATCTCATATAACTCATGAACCGCGATAGGTATACTGTTAAAATTTTCACAGCTGATGTCTTTTTGTTGCCGCTATTACAACAAACAAAACCAAAAACAGAATAACATCAATATTTAATGAGGCCCCCATACAACATTCGTGATTTTGCCGTTTTTTTTGTTGATGGTACGGAACCCGTTGTGCCCGAGTCCGGCTCGCACTTCACCAGTTTTTTTATACCAACTGGCCCAGTTGATAAAGTCCATTACCCAGTAAAAAGTGTTTCACTTTTAAGTTCAAGTTTCACTGGTTATAACATAATATTTGAGTAAAAAGTAGCATTTTACACGCAACGCTATTGTGATTTTTTGTAGTCTACATCGAAGCGGTTAGATGTGTTTTGTTGATAGTTTTTTGTTTATTACACTGTCTGGTTCCATTATGAATGTACATATAAGGGACTCTATACACTAATAAGGCGAACCCACCGCCTACATAACGATATTTTTACTTTTTTCGACGAGCTCTAACTAGCGCATGTCGGCGATTCTTGTGTCGGCAATTGTAGGAATACTAACGAGCGCAGCTCAATAAATATGTGTAGTACATAAAGGAATCTTCTATTTTTTCTTGCGAGATTTTAATTTCACACCATCATGACAACTTCTTCCATTAAGAAAAAGGGTTCTGTGATGGATATAAATGGTACGAAGTAAGCCTTCTTTCATTTCAGAAGGAATCACCTTTGGCTAGAAAATCAGTCATATTAGTTCACATTTTCAATCTTGTACAAAAAAATAAATTGTAGGTAATGTAATGACGTCCAATCTTCAATCTCGATTTAATATCATTAATCTTGCTATGTCTACAGACAAAGTTCGTCACACTTTTTTCTCCTCATTACGAAGTAATCTTGATTTTTAAGCGACTTAAAAGGTGTATGTTGTATGTTTTTTGCCTCCGTGGTCTAAGATATAAAACAATTTAATTTTTTACTGCCCTTTAGTATAGGATAAAGTCGAAAATTCTACACTTAAGTGCCCTTAGTAATTAAATTTACAACTATCAATAAGGACAACTCAAGAAGTACTTAATTATATTAGTAAACTAGCAGCGCCCCGCGGTTTTACCCGCGTTGTGCCCGTTCCCGTCGGAATTTCGGGAATATTAATAAACATAAACCTTCCTCTTGAATCACTCTAGGTATCAATTTAAAAAACCACGTCAAAATCCGTTGCGTAGTTTTAAAGATCTAAGCATATATAAGGACAGACAGACAGCGGAAAGCAACTTTGTTTTATACTATGTAGTGATAGTCGTTTAGGGTTTCTTTAATTTAAACTTTGCGGCTACGCGTCACAGTAGTGTGCAGTCATCCGCGCGCACGGATGTTCTTTTGTTTTTCATACAAAACGCACGTAGCAAGACAAATCCAAGCCTTTCCTCGTCCAAACTCTGTAATAACACAGAATACAAGAAAGGTAATAATCGAATTGTCAATACCCGTTAGTTAGATGAAACAAGGTCCGTTACATCGCCGGCTGCATTTAGGACAATTACTCACGGGCCACTTTCAAACGACTCGATGCAACGGAGAGTGAAACAGTGTAGTCACGTGTTTATGTTTTTATCAATGACAAACTGGTTTAAATCTCGACCGAATAAAATTGAGACCAAGCTGCGAATAACTCGGTGAAGCATGAGAATTTACACCCAACAGCTCTAACAACTCCTGTTGGGTGTAAAGCTGTTTCAATCGTTTGTTAGACCATGTCGAACGTCTTGAGGTGGTCTGAGCCTTCTGAAATTAACATCGGTAATTTGGAATGTAAAGATATTTGAATTGTTAGACCTTGTCGGAGTACTTTAGTCGGTATAAAAACTCCTCAATCGGGGATGACCACTAACCTACTCCGTCTTATTTACTTAACTTGTACCCTGGTCATACACTGGCACAATCCAACATTACACCCAAATTACACCTCATCTTCATTAAACCAGCTTCTCTTCAATGATGCCAGTAGTCTGTGTATAGTTTTATTTGGTCTAAGTAAGTGTACGGTATGTTTGAACTTTGTAATTGGGGTCGGTGTTATGATGGATAATGTTTTTTACTGTATTGTAAGTGGATGTGTGGGTTAAGTATGGAAAATGCTAATGCAGTGAGCTATGGCAGTGAGTATTAGTTTATGTTTTGTTGTGTGTGACTGAACTGTTCAATACCGTCTATACCACACTGGTATAGATAGAATAAGTACTCCAAATTTTAATCAACTCATTATGGGACCATCTTGGGAAAATATAGTTATTTTCTACCGATTTGAATATTTTTTTGTCTTCTTCTTCTTCATCGAGTGGATGGTCAACCTGGCCAATCCTGGTGTCAGAGTTATTGAGCCGCCAAAGGCCTCTGACATGGCTCATGTAACGGCTACTATCCGTAGAAAGTAACCGGGACCGACGGCTTAACGTGCCCTCCGAAGCACGGAATCGTCATACTTTTCGGGCAATCAGGTGATTCAGCCATTTTTTTTTATATTGAATAGCTACATTCAACGAGAAGGTTAAAGGGTATTTTCCATCCCCGAAATTCCCACCGGTAAAACCCCCAACACGAGTAAAAGCGCAAGGCACTGCTAGTGATTAATAAAATGTTGTTACTTTTTGTAATACGTATAATGTTTTCTTCACAGTGAACGTCATTGTTATGGGTACATGCATAATTGCTTTTCTTATCAAACTGAAGAATATTAACGCTACATAATTAAGATCGTTACAATGTTTTCTTAATGTTTCTTTCAATTTTAAATACATTGTTTTTATCACGAACACAGAAAACAACAAAAATAAACAATCGTTGGTTCTTGCATGCTAATTTTGTAGTCAAGTTTTTAATTTATGTTTGTATTTCAGTTTAAGATATTAATTCAAGTTTATTTATGTTTATGAAAAATTTATTTTGAGTTACATGTGAATGATCTTTTCTTAAAGCGTAAAAAAACGTAACAAATTTTGAGGTTCTCATATATGCACAATATTTAATTAATTTTATTCAATTTTTTTATAAGCCATTAAATTCATCATCTTTATTATTATCAGCTATTATTATAATAATCTAACAAACTTTCTTTACTGAAAAATATGTCTATCATAATAAAACACGTTAACACAGCCGATAATAAGAGAAAATTTGTGAAATATTCAAAATATAACGAGATTATAATAAACTCTAGTAACTTCTAAGACGTCTGATTGACAGTAAATACGTAAAGATGGGGAAATATCGTCAACATAATAGTTAATTACGCACCTTCATTCGGTCTCGCTCTTCCGTTCATTCGTTCTGCCGTTCATTCGTTTAATTTATCATCTGTCACTCCTGTCAGATAATTCTTTGAGACAAGTGAAATTGTATTAGGAAGCAAAAAGCGCTTTTTAAAAGAACGACACTTTTTAATGGATGGAGAAGTTGTTAATTAATCGGCTCCCGGTAAAAACCTTGTAATAGCGTACCCTCGCTTTTGAGAGAAACTGAGTGTCTATTTGACCCTTAAGAACCTGTTCCAACTTGTCGGCTGTTGGATCCGTATTTTATACGAGTGTAAGCGCCTCTATATTATTACCAGGCCGATACAAAATCAAAGTCATAGAATAAATTTATATAAAATTTTCTGCCACTACTGCTCTGAGACGTTCGATTAAAATCCGTACCCGATAGCCGATAAGAAGGAACAGGCTGTAAAACTTTCCTATTTTACAAATGTTACATTTTAATAAAAATACGCTTAATTATTTAACCGCACACCAGAAAAAGATAAAATCACAAAAGTAAGTAAAATTGAACAATTATTTTATTGAAAAACAATGTTGCATTATGCATGCTAACGACAAATTAAATAACGATTAAAATTTCAATTTCAGTAATCCAACCATTTATTAAAACATCCAGATTTAATTACCAATAATAACAGTTATTAAAGATGCATTCACATCGATACAAGATCATAATTATAATGTAGACAAAAAAAATAATTAACATGTTCGGTCACGGTGTTTCGCTATTGAAATGAATGAATGAACGTAATCGAAGATATTTGAGCGCCTCAGGTCGTGTTTGAGATGCCACTAATTATTACTTTCGTTCGACATTGCGATATGTATTGTTATGTTGGAAAGATGGTGGCATGTTTCAATTTAGAAATATGAAATAGCTTGATGAAAGATACTTATTAAGTATGGTTTGCACGAAAATGAGATGAATTATATTTAATATCTTTGCTTTCACACGCCCAGTTTAGATACAATTTTTATCAATAAAATAATGATGTCAATTACCTAAGCCTCGGACAAAGGAGGGGTTTGCCCAGCTGTGGGAACTTTCATGCCCACATGCCGACATGCCTTACACGACTTATATGAGAAAAATAAACTAATAAGTATGTGTTATATTAAGAACAAATCGATGTTATTTTTCGTCAGCTAATTCGTCAAAATCGTTTGAGTATGTAGTCATCCAATACAAAAAAATATATTGTTTGGAAAGTTGAGTTTCTCAATTCGCGTGTTCTGTCTTCATATAAGTTCCGGACAAGGTTATAAGCCATTCATAATTTAAAACGTATATTTTCCATATTTTCCTTTATACTTACGAAACACACATAAAACATTGCATATATATAATAGCAATAGTTAAGAATGTTATTAAACTATGAACGTCAAATTGACCAATTTAGAGCAATTTATTTATAATAATGGACATTTTTACGCGGTAATATTGTATGACATGCGAATATTATGGCAATTGTCATTCATTCATTCATTCGTTCTTTTTAGTGAATGTATTAAATTTTGAATGAAATTTTTATGGAACCATTTTAAACTACAAATTAGTTATGATATTACTCAGTTTTATGAGCACGTTTTGTTTCTAAATATACTCTCGGTTTACACGTGAAATAGTAAGTTAATTATTCTTGAACTAGGGAATCGTTTAAATATTGTAATTGTATGTATTTGGTTTACGAGATAAATGGTAATTTAATCTACTTCGTTGTCTAGGCTCAGCGTTAATTACCTTGTTAAAAACATACGCGTCGAATTGTGATCCTCCACTTTTATAGTCGTATTTTAAAACATGTATGTGTATGTAACTTTTGGATTGACATCTTTTTCTCACTATCAAATTGCAAACGCCACGTGTATTTTGATGAAACTACTTTCTTAAAGAATTTATGAAAAAGGGGGCCATGGGTTCAAGAGCCAAATTCTGAAATTACCTTCATAATTTCGCTCAACTTCAGAGACTTTCGCATTTATAATTTTAGGGTACGATAGAGACCCAGCTGTTGCCCAGCTGTGGGACAATATAGGCTAAGAAAAAATGCATAAGAATGTACTGAAAACCTCTACCTTTTAAAAGGTTAAAATACTCAAAACATAAGAAAGCATAATGTAAGTAATATGTTTAGGCTTTTGCCTAACCATTGCGGTTCAACTTCATACATATTTCTTTTACGTATTTCTTTTTCAAACATATTTTAGACAACATTTGCAATATCGAAAAGTGCTATCATCTAGACTAGACTTTCACGAAACTTATCCTAACTCAAAATGAAAGTATATCGAAGCAATACCGTCTAAAATTGAATATCAATCCATTTGCAGAATCGCTTACTCAACAACATTTGTTTAAAACAACCGAATAATGAAAAATTGGACAAGGGAGTGAGAATTGAATATTGAAGAAGGTTCCGTAGCAAATACACGAGAACAAATATTACTTTAGCGTTGACTAGTTTTATATGTATTTACTAGCAGCGCCCCGCGGTTTTACCCGCGTTGTGCCCGTTCCCGTGGGAGTTTCGGGAATTTTACATAAAAACCTTCCTCTTGTATCACTCTACCTATTACAAAAAACCGCATCAAAATCCGTTGCGTAATTTTAAAGATTTAAGCATACAGACAAACAGACAAACAGACACGAAACAGAGACGACTTTATTTTATACTATGTAGTGAAGAACGTTAGTAAATTAATCTGCGCTACTGGTTTCTGAAGTTTAAGCGAACACTACTCATTTGTGTTTCACGGTTTCTGTAAAGGGGCCGAAACGTCAGATAAAAATCTACACTAATATTATAAAGAGGAAAACTATGTTTGTTTGTAATGAAGGCCCAAAAACTACTGGACCGTTTTTAAAAAAGACGTGTGGCACTCGGGGACTGCCACGGTAAAGCTATTGCATAGTTATTTTTTCTATCACTAGATGGCGTTAGTGGGGAGCGTTAGGTTTTTTGCGTGAGGTTTTTTCGTTACGGAATTTCTGGATTCGGTCCCCGCGCTCAAGGCCCGCGATAGAAGCTATGCAATAGCTTAAAATTCTTTCACCATTCGAAAGCTACATTATCCACGAGTAACATAGGCTATTTTTCATCCCATAATTCCCACAGGAATGGACACAACGCGGGTATAACCGCGGGGCGCTGCTAGTGTAAAATAAAAGTGAAGTGTATCCGTAAACGTGTATAGTTTTAATTCAAAATACTCTACGCTAGTTAGACCAGTGGCAATCGTTTCTGGCAATTGACACGAAATAGAGAAATGTAAAAAGAGAATACATCGCTTTTCAGTGGTCATTAATTATTATATTTGTCTCCTATCAAAATGCTATACCAAGCCCAGATAGGAAGAGTCCAAAATAGCATTAATTTGCATGAGACATAATAATTATGTCTACTGTTTAGTGTAATAAGATGAAATAAAAGCCATTAAATATCAAAATGTATGAAAATATCACTTGATAGTCACTCATACATTTTGATTTTGACAGAAGACAACCAAATCACTACATAGTATAAAATAAAGTCGTCTCTTTCGTCGTCACACTGTTTGTCTGTCTGTATGCTTAAATCTTTAAAATTACGCAACGGATTTTTGTAGTGATTCAAGAGGAAGGTTTTTATGTAAAAAAATTCCCGAAATTCCCACGGGAACGGGCACAACGCGGGTAAAACCGCGGGGCACTGCTAGTATAGAATAAGCGACTGTCATTTGTCTACGAAGGCTACGGAACTCTAAAAGTACGCAACAAGAAAGAATCGTAAAAAAGTAATATTATTGTATTGTTATGTTACCGCAGGGGACTCAATGTCTGAACTTGCCGAAATCGCATTGATTTCCAATATTTATTTTATCAGTCACGAATTCACTGCAATAGTAAAATGTAAGTGTCTGTTTTTTATCTGAATTAATATTTGATTTGAGACATAACTTCGCAATATGACCGGGTTAGTGATCGGTTTCGTATGATGTATTTTGGAATATTTATGATTACTTTTGTTGGTAATATCGGAGAAAGATGAGGCATTTACTTGACAAATATATACTAATACAATAATCTAAAAAGGTAGATTTTTGTTTTTATTTGTTTCAAAACGCTAATCTCCGATATTATATTTTATTTCGGATTCGATTACGGCTACGGATATTTTTTTATATCGGATATCCGATAGTTTCGGTTACGGTTACGGAGCTCCTTAATATCCTTGGTATGGAAGTTTGGAACAATAGTGGATTTATATTTTAAAGCAATCGTTAATTATCATATTAGGTACATACTGCTCAATAGTCAAGTGGTAATCATTCCGTATTCTATGTGGTTGTCAAGAATTGGGCTTTTGAAAAAAAAAAATTTTTGTGATAAATGGAAAGATTATATATTACATAGTTTTATAACAAAACTATTTTTATTTTATTTTTTTTCGCAATATTTCAAAAGTTATTTCAAAATAAAAATTAATTTTTGAATCCAGTACCGAAGACACGCCGACAACTCCCGAACAAACTCGAGCGCGTGTGACGTCATAATGATAATTAATGTTAATGAAAAGAGGTTCGGTTACATCGCAAACTTTTTATATGTTTATGAAAAGAGGTTCGGTTACATCGCAAACTTTTGGAGGGAAAGAGAATAAAAGGGCGGGAATCTTGATTGTAAACGCTGTACGTACTTATGGTTAAATAGCTTTATCATTATGACGTCACCACTACGGTGACCAATCTTGGCGCGTTTATAGTCACGTGATTTTTATTTAAATTTCATCAATTTTTAATTGTTTATAATTAATTGAATTTTTTTTTTTTAAGTTTTTTGCATTAAATATCAATATTATTAATAATAAAGTTCTAAAATACATAAAAAAAATCAATATTTTTTTTTCAAAAGCCCAATTGTATGAGACTGTCACGTAGAGTTACTACTACTATACTCACGTAGAGTCACTACTACTATAATTTTTTTTTTCTTGATTGTCCCAAAATGTGGACCAATACACTCTGACAGTAAAGAAACTAAGCAAATGCTAATTGAAAACATCCAATTAACTGAAGTAAAAAATAAATTGGTAAAAGGAAAAATAAATTGGTAACATCAAGTCCCACAGATAATTTTACACAGAATTTATCACATAAAACTACATTCTCATCTCATAGTCAGTCAGATACTTGAGAGAAATAAATCACCTACAGGTATATTATAATCACCAGCCAATCATGCACAGTTTTTCATCCCATCATCACAAAGAAGACACACCCAATTCCTCTAGGCATGTCAACAGTTCCCATACCAACTCGCAACAAATCACTTATCTATAAGAAAAACAACAAAAACGCTAACATTTACATTAACACCACTATACCCAGTAATTTGGTCGTTACGGTGGATCTGTTAAGGAATCTATAAACTATAGTTTTGTAGAAAAAAGACCGATATATGCGGCGCTGCTTGTCATAGCAAAACACACGTATAAAAATCCTACTAATATTATAAATGCGAAGGTTTGTGAGGATGGATGTATGGATGTATGTTTGTTGCTCTTTCACGCAAAAACTACTGAACGGATTTGGATAAAACTTTACAGCATTATTATACATTAAAATAATCCATGGGATACACTTTATCCCGAAATTCTCGCGGGAACGGGTACAACGTGGGTGAAACCGCGGGGCGCGGCTAGTTATATACCTATATATTTATCTTTATTCATTTAGTCAACCTCATCACTAATTAACAGACAAACAAAATTACCTATGTTTTATTTAAGTGTTGACAAATAACTTCACAATGATGTTGGACAAATAAAGTAGTCGTAGTAGTTAGTCGTATTTACATAAGAGAGTTGGTTCCGATTTACGCCACGGCTGTTTTCTTAAACAGACTCTACTTAAGTCATATGAGGTATTTTCACTTTCTTGAATCGTTTTGGATTGTCATCGTATTATTGAGAATCCTTTTGTGCGCGTGAGTGGGTGACTTTAGAGAGCTTTTTAATGATTAATAGATTATGTTTTGATTTGTTGTGAATGTTTGCTTAATTTGGAAAGTTGAGTATCGGTAAAAGTTAATATTGATATGCCTTGTAATGTACACGGAAGTACGTATTACAGTACAGTAATAATTATATTAATAAGAGTCTGGTTAAGTAACATGGTAAAATAAATAGTCATTGACACCTAAAATTATGGAGGAGGTTTATAAATGAAATAAATAAAAATGTATCGAATTCTGATAATATTCGAAAAGCCTAAGGCGTCGTGAAGGCAACTTATTAAACATTGCCTCTAATTTTTGGGTATTTAAATCATTAGTCACCGAAGCGACTCCGCAATATGGCGCCCTTATTAGGTATATGTTGGCAACAAAATAACACCTCATATGGTTTGAGTTACAAGGTAAAATCACACGTAATGCCCATGCTTACAAAATCAGCTTCATTTTTATTTGGTCCGAGTTGACAACACAGTCACGATAATATAATTCACAATTTCATCTCACTGAGGAATGCTTTGAATCCAATATTTAACACCTGCTAACACCATCAACGTTGACCTTCTTACGAATTGATACACCGATCTCGACAAAGCCTTTAACTCGATAAACCTTAAGACAAAACAATAGAGTCCAATTTCCAACACTCTCAAGCAAAATGAGATCACTTCAAAACAGCCGATATCTCATTTCAGTAAAGAATCATTGATCAAGCGAAGTGAGTTGTTTATTTGTCCGTCAATATTGAGCCTTATTTTCTTTGAGTCAAAGTCCAAGATTAATAGTGTATGTTTTAGAATGGTAAAATTGAAAGTAATCTGAAAAACAATATTGTAATAATATACTTTTATTTTCTCTTTTGATCTAGACGTGTAGGTTTCATTTTAGAACGACACTTTCGATACCGATATTTTCTATCACATCATTGAATCTTTAGAAACTACATTATTTACTTTTGAAGTACTATCATAATTGAACTCAAACTTAGTCCTTTGTACAAAATGGTCATATTTTGAGCTGTTTGGTTGTCTACTCTCTAACTAAATAAATAAATAATACATAGTTTATTGTCACACGGAGAAAATCACTTACATAAAAATATGACAAAGTGGTAAGTAGTAATAATACTTGAACTCTGGTGCCCACAGTAAGATTTAACTTGTTTTGTGGGCGCCAGTGCTCTCACATTTTTATGTCATGGTTAGGTACATAGCATATGTAGTGTATATTTGAAAAAAAATTATGGGAAAGTGTCATTTCCACGTGACCAAATGTCATCCTTAAGTGAGTAGGTTAGTGGCCAACCCTGGTGTCGGAGTTTTTAGACCACCTAAAAGCCTCCGACATGGTCTAACGATTGAAACAACCGGGACCGACAATTTAACGTGCCCTCGGAAGCACGGTAGCGCTCAAATAAAAATGACACTATCGGCCACCCATCTAAGTAGGGGTCGAGCTGCACGTTGCTTAACAATCGCAATGAACTAACATCGCTAAATCAAACTACGCCATAAGCGCTACTCTTATCCCTAATGACCCCCAAGTCTTCCGATATGGTATGCTAAACATCCAATCAAGCGATAATTTCACGTGCTCTTCGAAGCACGGTAGAGCGGCCTTTTAAGATATTTTGCTCTAGGGCAAAGACCTGTGAAGTTACAGGAAAAACTATAAGAAGACTGGATTCAACAATGCATCTAATTCCCGATAGTTGGTTTTTTTGAGCTTAAGTACTATATGACTATAATAAGGCAGTCTTTTTGTCTATGAAAATATAAAATGAAGGAGTGCACACCAGAGATTTTTTTTGTCTGCTAACTATAGACTTTTATTGTCTATTATGACATTTGTACCGACCATAGTAAGACTGAAAAAAGCATATTGTTCGCATCAAAGTACTCAGTCTAAAAATGGACACAGGTTTTTGCAGAGCATACAAAATTTACGTCAAGAAACCAACCAGCAAACACTTTCCTTACAAGTTTTCCATAACGCACATTCCCATATTTAAGTGCATTTAATTGATAACTTTCTATGCAAACACAAGTAATGAACTATCTATGAAGTTATATATTAAAATGTAAATTGCTATCTCGGAGCGTATCTACAGCCGTTATGTTACAATATTAGTTTCATACGGGCTTTAGTGCGAAGCGATGACCGATTGATGAGTCTTAGGCGAGGTAAAAACAGTAGGTGGTTTTACAATATTGTTTACCGACTTGAAAAAAGGCAAGAACCTTGTTTATGTGTTATGTAAGCACGGAATGTTAAAATTCATACGATTTGCAATCAATATACTTAAATGCATGGACTAGGACTGTATAATTATTAGCCTGTGATGTTACTGGGCTAAGGCCTCTCATCACACCGAAAACACCAGTACAGTGGGGAGGATAAGGCACAATCACCAAGTTCATTAAACTACTCAATTAAAAAACGTACCCGACGTCGTACGGAATCTTTAGAACCCTTTAAAGTCCTTTGGGTAGCCAAAGAGTGAAACGAGTATGTATTTTACTTAATACGTTATAGTTTCAACGTCATACAATCCCAGTTCAATTATTTGTTCGTTAGAAAATTTACTTTTTTATCCGATTTTACAATCGTAATATACTCCCTCAATTATTACTCTAGTTATGGACCAATTTTGTAACAACGCATATTTGTTCAAAGTAAGTTTATTTACTTAAAGATTATTAATATAACGAGTTTTGGAAAATGATAAACGGTAGATTAATACTGGATTAAGATTAATTACTTGTTGTTTTTATTTATCTTTAGACTCGACAGGAACTATCCTAACCACATACTTAAGGTAATACTTTTCTTACATTTCGATCCCTGATAAAACCACAAGCCTGTACGAGTGTTTAATATCAATTAAGGTCTTCGGGATGGATATTTGCATAATCTTCTGCAATTACGTAGTTTCCCGTTTTGCTGTATACTGGTGTAACTGTAAAATTAACAGTTTCTTGAGGATACAATAACCTTTTGTTTTTGGATTACCTTATTGTGGTACCAGCATATCGAATGTTATTAATGGTTGTGTTTTATTGAGCTGTCTGTTGTTGTTTTAGAATATTTAATAGTATTTTATTGTATTTTATTTAGATTGCGAGAGGCTTTTGCCCAGCAGTGGGGCGATACAGGTTAAGAGAAAATATTAAGATTAGTATAAAAATTTGATAAGTTTAAAAATATACTTAACTTAGTTTTATTTACGCCATGGTCTTTAGCTTTATGGTCAAGACCGGATGTAAATAGGAGGTAATCATACTTAGAACCTTGTTAATTTCAAACATCAACGTCATTGCATAACATTTCAATGAGAATTTTCAAATCGTTTAATGTGACAAAGTACTGGGATTCTTAAACGTTGTCGAGACAAAATCGCTAGTCGCTGTTGCAAACGCTATACCGTGGAACTCCTTAGCTAGTCTTCAACCTTTGTTTGCCAATTAGTATAAAACTAAATGTCATTAACATCGTCTACCTAATAGCGTGATCAAAACTACAAAATAAGCGAACAAAACAATCGTTACGAAAACATTATGTCAAATAACGTACTCATCTGAACTCATCTTTTTGTTATTCGCACGCAACCGAAATCTAAGCCCATTTTGAATCTTATTTCCTTAACAATAAGACTGCCAACCAATCCAGATTACCTTGAATATTTATGTATTTAATTACGCTTGGGCATTGTACCTATGTATGATTAATTCGTCCAGATTAATTGTGACATAATTGGCGTCAAATGAATCATGTTTCTGCAGAATTCGTTGTTACAGAAATAAGGAATTGGAGGTACTTAACCTACACTCGGTTAAGTTGGTTGTAGACCTATTTTGAACCCCGAAAAAAGGGTGTTTTTTAAAGTGAGATTTTACTGGTTCCTAGAGATGACCCAGTAAAAATCAAAGTACATAATAATAAAACCCCACATATACCTACTCGTATGTATCTATGTGCCATGGTGCAGTGACTGTGACTGCGACTAGCAAACATTTTTATAAATAAAACAAATTATTATCATTAATTTTACTGGATGTTCTATAAAAATATATCGGGTGTTCTACTATACTCCTTTATTTACTGTAAATTATAAAAAAACCTTAGTTGCCGTCAGTCTAAGTTGGCGATACAATTCTTTATTGAATGAATATATATTTTCATTTGTGCAACAAACAAAAATGTACGCTACAGGTTTAATAAATTTCCTCGACCTCAAGAGTCAAGACAGCCTATAGAGTCTAGACAGTCTATAGTATAGACTGTCTAGACTTAGGCCTGCGCAGGCTATTACCTAACTGAATAATTTCACACTTACATTCAATCTAACAGAAAGAACAAGTACACAAAGAAAACAACATAACAACGCATTCACTGTTTCTAAACCCAAAGAACAATACTACAAACATGTAAGTAAATGTCCTACATACAAACATGCCTATTCTTAGCTTAAGAAATATTTTGCATTACTTTCACTAAACGCCTACTGCTTGTTATGAATAGATCTAATGAGGATCGAACACCATGACGAAATGATTTGCGTTTAACGGTCGACCGAGTTTTGAGTTCATTTTGACGCAAGAAAATAGTACTTGTAGGAAATTGAAAAAGGGCTTACGGGAATAACGATTCGGTGGGCTAGTGGTATGTGCACTCGCCTGCCAAGATTAAGGTCTCGGGTTCAATTCCCGGGTCGAATGAAAACAGGTTTCCTACTTTCAAACATGACTCGGGTCTGAGATCATCTGGTATCTTCAGTAAGATGAGAGGCCTTTGCCCGTCAGTGGGACAACATCAGGCTCATACTTTTTTTTACTACTTACGGCATGGATGCAAAGCCAGGACGGTGACTACGAATAATTTGAATAAAGAACACAAAACTGGTATCTATCTCCCTTTATAATGTATGCCTTTTTGAAAAAAAAAACATGTATTTGCCACTAGGCAAAGGCCTCTCATTTCACCGAAGTATCAGTACGGTGAAGAGGATTGGGAGTAGTTCCTCAGAATGTTAATTCACCGACGCAGTCAGAAACGTTCATTAAATCGACGATTAACTAATTGAGGTAACTTTTCATACATTACATATTATTATGTCAAAACCACTCATTAAATCTCTAATAAGGCTCTTGATATCTGTGAGCGGATAGTCTATCTAGCCTTTATAATTCAAAAGCGATTTAAAACCAACTAAATTAAAATAATAAGAGCCGGCATAAGCGATTTTCATGTTAAACCCTCAACCTGCCCAAAACAGAACCAAAAAGGACTAAAATAAAACCACAATTCCTCATATAAAATAGTGAAAAGTTAAATCTGCATTCTGTTTATAACTGCCCTCTATTGTGATGCGCGGTGCATCTGTTCTTGACGTGTCAATTATCCACACATTTCGGTGCATATTTCATTCAAGCCTTTACTTAAAAGCTCATTGTTTGGGTCGTGAATTCAAGTAAGTACCTGCAAAACTTTGTCTAGTTTTGTTGGCGTTTGTTATTAAGATTAATTTAATGTTTTTGTAGAAGAATAGATTATTTGTGGCGTTGATTTAATGGCATGACTGGCGGAAAAGCATTCTTCCTGCATGATGATGAATCCTGTTGTTTATTTTTATTTTAACCCCCTACGTAAAGGGCGGGTTTATAAGTTTGACGTCGATATCTGTGTATCTGTCTGTGGCACTGTAGCTTCCAAACGGATAAATCGATTTCTATGCGGTTTTCTCATTAGAAAACATCTTGTGGTTGTTTTTAGGTCTTTAGTAAAAATCAGTTTTACTTGTTTTATTTTAATCTGTTCTCCGATTTCTAAATAATAAAGAAATGATAGAACTAGTAAACTTAAATCATTCGGCAAGTGACATGAACAGATTACCGATGAGATTGACAGCAGACAATCTAATGTGCAGATGACTTTTGGCGACCTAAGTTGATAAAAACAATTTTGGCGACCGCATCTGGCCATCGACTTTACCTTGAAGTTGTAACACAAAAACCGTGCATCAAGCGTTATCAATATTATTGTACCTTTCATACCTTTCATAATATGTGCATTTCATACTCACTACGAATAACTTTTCTCCGTTTACTCATAATCTACCATGCTGTCGCTACTTCAAAGACAATTTTGACGCGGACTGTGACGCACACTAAGACAATGTGCATGTACATTCACTTGCACAAATATGGCCCAGGGGCGCTCGTGAGATAAAACTACAATACTTGCATAAAGTTTTGGATGAGTGACGGAACACACTGCTTAACTTGTTAAACCTTTGACTACCTGACCTTCGGTCTTGTGTAAATGTGTGATGTGCACGCTTGCTTGTAATTACGGCTCCAACCTTCGTGTCATAAGTCGCTTGGCTTTTCTATTGCATCTTGTAAGGATTCTTAATCTTAATCTTTTACGTTACAGCTCAATATTCCAGTTTTATTGGAAGAAAGGTTTCTAAAGATGTGTTACATTGGAAGAATAGTTTATAGCGATGGGACAATAGGATTTCTCGTTTTTAAACGTTCTACATCATGGCACAGCATCCTACAGTTTTGACGGATCGTGTTACAGATAAAACCTATCGGACCAGGTTTTTATCCTCCCCTATTTGTAAGAAAAACTACTAAGAAAAAAACATACAATCAAATTGAGAGGCTTCTCTAGTTTTTAAAGTCGGTAAAAAATGAGACATGGTCTTTTCGTGGTCTTACATTATTATATTGACGAAACCTTAACTTATCATCCACAAGTAAAATTGCAGTATACTGCTACTACATAATCAACCGATATCAAAATATATGCTCGTAAATCCTATTCAAACACTGACATGCTGAAAAAACTAGATAAACGACACAATACAAACCTAACTGTTACTGCGTTAACAAAGTTACAACTTACAAAACATTGTTCAAATAGCAAACTTAACTTGCTGAGATGCGAGACAACAATGTTAAAAGCAGGTCAGTCGTGTAACGTGATAAATAAACATATACTCGTATATATATACCTTTGTTGCCAGAAAGGTAGGTGTAGTCCCATTCTGTTGTAAACGTAAAGTGAAAAAAGTGTTAGCCTGTAATGTTCCACTGCTTATCAAAGGCCTCTCATCTCATCGAAGAGAAGAAGTACAGAGAGGAGTATGTGGGTTGGTATTTGTTTTAGCCTAGTGTGAATCATAGTAAGTACCAAAATATTACATTTTAGCCTGAGCACACTCATTCCTAATCCTTCTCAAATTCAAATTTAAATTTATTTATTTGCCATAATGTACCTAAATACATCACACCCTGTACCCTGCACTGCAAACTAAAAATATTAAAAAAAACTTAAAAACTAACTTAAGAATGAATAGTAATATAAAATGTTGCATCTAATAAAATAAAAATACAGGAACAAAATATAGCCTACATATAAGGGCTTACATAACAAAATACTGAAAATTCTCACTGTACTAAAATCTTCAGTGAGTTGAGAGACATTACAGGTTAATACTTTATTTTATTTTCACACTATAGATAGTCCAGACTTGTTTGACGCAGACGAGTCGGCCTAACAACAATTTCTAAGGACAAATTCCCTGGTGACATACATAAAGTCTGAGACAGAAAAAAAAGTATGTTAGACGTATCATATCTAGCAACCAACAGGGTTAAGATGCAAGCCAAGACAAAAAAAATGTCTTCGTATTTCTCTTTTCCAAAGACTCTCTCTCTCTCTCTCTCTATTTTAATATGAATATCTAATTTATATATGAAGAAAAGAGATAAAAAATAAAGAGATATTATTTGTGGTCTTAAGACTGAAGAAATATTTTGAAGTCTTCGGTCTAAAGCCCTTTGAAAACTGCTAATGTTTCTTACTACAGAAAAAAAATAGAACACTACAGTATTGGCTTTTATTACAATACAAATAAGTACTAATAATATAAACATCGCTACATGCACGTCAAGTTGTTAGGTAAACTAGCAGTATGTTTCGTGCGTGACAAATTATCCAGGCCCCAACATGAGCACTTAATCTAGACTAGTAGACATTAACATTACATTAAACCGCTTGGTTTGATATATTAACCTGCATTAGGGTCGTTTTGTGAGTAAATCTTTTAATGAAGTGGTCGAGAACGTTAACAAGGAAATGAGTATAAAGAAGATGCTGTATTTAGTGAATTCTTTTGGGTTCATGATGGACTCAGACCCGGATTTACACTTAGACAACAAAAGGGTTGGATACTGGTGTTCGAAAGGGGGCAGAGATGTGAGGGGAGAGGGGCGTATATTTAAGTAACCTAGAGGCTTGTAGAGAGGGGTACAAACGCTAGGTATCTAGAGTCCCCTAGAGTCTAAATTCGGCCCTGTTTTGTACTGGAGTTTTTAGACCGCCTGAAGAAATTGTAAAATTGACACAGCCGGGTTGGAACTAAGACCAACAATTTAAAGAGCCCTTCCATAGCACGGTAGCGCTCAGAAAGAAATCTTACTATTAACACATTCGGCGCCAGCCTACTACGTCCAATGCCCATTCAAAAATATGTTCCCAATGACGCCTATATGCGTCATCAAAATCTTTAACCATCCATCCAAGTAGTTGCTCACCCAATGGACGTTGTTAAACAACAGCGATAATTAGTGAAACTACGTCAAGATGTTCTGAAGTAGATAGTTGTGCCTTAAAATTCG
The DNA here is from genome assembly GCA_963082685.1 of Cyclophora albipunctata. Classification (NCBI taxonomy): domain Eukaryota; kingdom Metazoa; phylum Arthropoda; class Insecta; order Lepidoptera; family Geometridae; genus Cyclophora; species Cyclophora albipunctata. The sequence goes on from OY720118.1 coordinate 8,656,773, forward strand.
TTGTGACGTAAAAATATTGAGGCTTTGTTTAGTTTTGTTATAAGTACCTTGTTAAGACCCATTGTGGAGGTAACCTTGATTAGAGTCAAATCGAACAAGAATCAAACAAGTTAGCACATACATAATATATTATTACGTACCTATCTAATCGGACTTGTTAGCACATACCTAGTACCATAATACGTTTCAGGCATCCAGGCAAAACGGTGCTAACTTTTTTGATAAATTGAAAAGTTCGTACTTACTAAACTATAAGGTAGGTTTCAGAAAGAATTCATTATTTAAAAACTAGTCAGTCCTGGTTGTTTCAATCGTTAGACCATATCGGAGGCCTTTAAGCGGTCTAAAAACTCCGCAAAGTGTTGGCCACTAACCTACCCGAATCTACTTCTTTTACTAAGTAATTCTAGAAACACTTTATCACCACGCTCTTATCGGCATTTTCACGGTTCTAACTACATAACTAAAAGTAACTGACCTACATAATCATGTACAATGTCTGGCTAATTAATAGCAAAAACCTTAAGCCTTTTTCATCATCATCAAACTTAAGAGCTGAGATCTTGTCAAAGAAACTGATGCAGGGTTTTCTATTTGTTTCTCTTATTTGAATGTTAATTAATAAATAATCGTCATTAAATATGTTTTTTTTGTAACCATAACACATTTGGAGATAAAGCGTTCTATCATTTTCTAGCCATCTTTATTCGCTAATCTCTATCTAATCAGAAATCATTCAAAATAAATTAAATTTGAAACGTTTTGTCAAAACATGAGCAATAAATTAACCATCACCAACATATTTTTAGATTTAACAACTTGTGAACGTTCTTTCTCTCTCTATCTATCTCTCGCTCTCTCTTCTCGCTTTCTGGCGGGGAGGTGGAGTCAGAACTTGAGAACGTTTCCCCCCTAAAACTAAATATGCTCACTGAATGACCAACTACTGTACGTTTGTTCCATAACATTCGCGATGTAATTGCAGTAAAAACTATGCTATTAAAAATCAGATAGGAACTCTTCGTGTTACGTTTATCTTTAAGATTAGGCAACAGGCTATTAAATTAATCTTTCTTTGATAATTACAATTTATCTAAGTTTAAAACTGCGGAACTTTATGCACACGTTGAGACACGCTAAGACAAATTTTAATATCCTATCCTAATATACTAATATTATAAATGCGAAGGTTTTTGAGCATGTATGCTTGTATGTATGTATGTTTGTTACTCTATCACAAAAAAACTACTGGACGGATTTGGATGAAACTTAACAGTAATATAGGTTATACATCAGAATAACACATAGGATATATTTTATCCCGAAATTCCCGCGGGAATGTCTACGTCGCGGGCGCGGCTAGTCTAGATCATAAAAAATGCTTTGTCCTGAATGACTGATCGGTCAACGCTCAGCCTAAACCGCTGATCGTAGGGACTAAAAATTGGAGTATTTTCTTTGTATGACGCACGCATCCGACAAGAAAGAAAAAAAAACTTAAATTCTACCTCTAAAGTTGCAGAACAAGTGACCTATGTTTAATTTAAGCAAATAAATTCCATTTCAAAAATCGAACAATAAAAATTGATGTTAGACGTCTACAGACGCATAAATTGATTAACAACCACGCGACAAGAATATATCGCCATTACTTTTTAAAGATTATTCCAAAAAAATAATTTCAAAAAGTGTATTGTGTAATACAAAGAGTGGTACCTACCTTTTGGGAACCACTCGATCACAGACCTTAGATACCCTTGACAACCAGGTCTCGAGGTCACATTGATCCATCTTTAATAAAAAATAACATAAAAGAAACCGATCCATTAAAGATTAAAAAATATCCTCTATGTATCACCGAATAAGACGAAAAGAAAATACCTATTTATTACTCTTAAAGTACCTAATGTTAACATTTTAATTTTTAGACTGGGTGTACAATATATCCTACGAAGATTATAAAGGTGAAAGCTTGTGAGGATGTACATATGTATGTAGTATGTTACTCTTTCACGAATAAACTACTGGACGGATTTGGATGAAACTTTACAGTAATGTAGGCCATACATTATAATAACACAAGGGGTACATTTTATCCCAAAATTCCCGCGGGCATGTATACAACGTGGGTAAATATTTGTGTATGTATATGTATTAATTACAGTTACTTAGACTCCATCATATAAGCTAAGAGCTTGGTTTGGTTCTAATCAACCGCGTTTATAAGTAAGTAGCGTAGTTAAAGATAGAATCCAATGCAGATCAAAGATCTCTTTCTAAATATACTCTGTCATAATGCCAACTACCTCGTTAAAAAAACTTTACATTCATAATTCGAAAGAAAACAAAAATTGAAACAAAGATTTAAATCTTTACCTTCACAAATTGTGATATGAGAGTAAGATAACAATGAAGTAGAAAATTTTATCAGCAGTCGTTTTATATACCGCGCGAGGCTTGTCGTGTGTAAAGAAAATATTTTATTTATTTAGAAACATTACATTAAAACCTTCATACTTCAAAAAATTGTGACGCCATCTTGACTTCTATTTTTTTCTAATACTCTATGTGGTCTTTGCATAACGAAAGTCTTTTGTAATTATAAGCGTTCGAATTTCAAAGGTATCTTAGTGAAAGTGTTAGCTAAACCTAAAATAGTGTGTTGTAAAGAAATATTATGTAAAACGATTGAATATGTACATAATGCGTGTGGCTTTATTTATTAATACTTCTCATAGTGATTCAGTGAAAGGGAAATGGTAAATAGTGAAACTCTGCACCATAAGGTTGTATTGAATGGAAAACAAATGGTTTCCGCACGAAGGAAGTATGTACAAATATTATTATTACTAATCATATGAATATTTATTTGAAAGCAGTGCCTCACTGTATGACACACAACATATCCGTTATCATAGGAATAAATTAAATTATATTGATTTTGGATTAACGTATCTATTTACAAAAATACGTAGGTAGCTTAGGTATCTAAAGTTTTTATCTAAAGTTCTTAGTAACGAAATTATAGTACGGTTAGTGTAGGGCTCACATGCATACCAAAGAGTATATTATCTCTTCTCCTGATTATAGAAATATATAGACATGTGAGAAGGATATTATCTTTAGCAGAGAATTACGGAGATAGAACCTTTATTTAAGGGCTCTTTGAAATTAAACGTTTTTAGATGTCTTGCCACGTGCTTCGATAGTGCCCAATCGCATACACGACTGCACGACTGCACTATGCGCGGATGTTCTTTTGTTTTCATTCGCACGTAGCAAGACGCCTCAAAACGCTTAATATGAAACAGCCCTCAGTGTGCGTGTATATCCTGTCATGTACTAAGTAAGTAAGAGATCAAGACTGAAAATCTACTGACAATATCTACTGAAATTAAGTGAGGAGTAAGATCAACAACTATTTGTCAAAAATGTATGAAATTAAGTACTGTCAGCTCAATTGAGTGGCTTCAACCTATTTTTCAAAAATGTATGAAATGAAGTACTATCAGCTCAATTGAGTGGCTTTAGAGTTGAGTTTCCGGACAAAAATAAAGAAACTAGGTCATGTGAGCGGGACATTGAAACATGTGACTCAGAGATGCAAGATCATCGATCATTGTTTATCATTAAGTGAAGATAAAGTGCGAGTATACTACAATGTTACATTCAGTTAAGATGTTAGATTAAATCTAAGGTGATTTTATTACTGTAATGGGTGTTGTTTGAGAAGAAATGGAGGTCAAAAGAAAGCCTTCAAAGTTATTAACAAGCATTGCAATTTGTTCAATTCGTTCATTCACACTAACCTACTCGAATGAATTGAAGTTGGAGGACTTTAGGTACTCTTCTTCTTCTTCATCGAGTGGATGGATGGTCAACCTGACCAATCCTGGTGTCAGAGTTATAGAGCCGCCAAAGGCCTCTGACATGGCTCATGTAACGACTACTATCCGTAGAAAGTAACCGGGACCGACGGCTAAACGTGCCCTCCAAAGCACGGAATCATCTTACTTTACAGTCTCACAAAGAGATTTTTGTAAAACATTGTCCTCACCGGGAATCGAACCCGGAACCTCCGGATCGTGAGCCGAGTGTTCAAACCACAAGACCACGGAGGCTGGCTGGTGCTCTAAAATCTAATCTATAGGGCCAACCCTACTATAGCAGATTTTAGACCATCTAAAGGCCTCCAACATGGACTAACGATTGAAAAAACCTAGGCCGACTGCTTTACCTTCGAAGCACGGTAGCGCTCAGATAGAAAAGCCACTATCGGCCACCTATCCTATATCTTTTTTAAATAGGGGACCAAAAATACTTTGTTTGTTCTTTTACAAAGCGTTTGTTTTCAGGAACAGAATTAAACTAGAAATTCCCTTACAAAAATAGATAACAAGTACAAAGTGAATTTTTAAAATACACTTTTTCCTGAATACAGGCCTTGAAATGACCTTTCCCTATACTTATTTTACCGGATTATCTTGAAGTCTTAAACATTGACAGCTGTAGATAAAGTAATACTTCGTTGGTTATCTGTGATATCTAAATCTTGACTGAAAAGTGTTACCTATGTCGTAATTCAAAATTGCAAACATCCTCTGTATTATAATGAAGCAAAATGCGAAGACATGAGGTGGATTTTTTAACAAAAGTTCTAGTAGGTTAGTGGCCAACCCAACCCTGTCAGAGTTTCAAAAAGACTTCCTTAGTACAAAAAAATACACTTTTTAAACTCTTGGACTATTTTTATATGAACAAAAAAATATATTCAAATCCAATCGTAAATTACGGAGTTATTCTCGAACAAACATACATTTGAGATCTCACTTCTTTATTTGAAATCGGTTAGAAAGAAGACTTTTCGCTCAAACTATCTACTGAATTTTCCATTCACAGTTGAGTTAACACTTACGTATTTCGCAGTAAATACAAGTTCAAGGTATACCTATCATATCGCTATTGGAAATAATTGCAATTCCATGCATTGTTTTCAATGCGTAGTTGATAAAACATTAATGTACCTAAATAGTAAATTGTGTTCACATATTATTTTGTACTATCGGGGAAGTTGGGTGGCGAGCACAAAAGACGAATTTACTGTAGACAATATTTCGGGCGAGGAGTTACATAGATACCAAAGCAGAGTAACAACAGAGACCACTGTAGCCTTCGACCGATAAAATTGACTATTACCTTAACGCTGTCCATGGAGTGATAGTAAACGGATAAAAATGCCTCTGCCATACCGTTGATAACTGCTAACTAGATCTCTTTCAAAATAAGCATTTTTTGGCTACGTGCGTTTTGTACGAAAAACAAAAGAACACCCGAGCGCGCGAACAATTAAAAACGCTTAATTTGAAAGAAGCATAACCTAACACGTATAAGAAGATAACTTCAGTTGTCGAGTGCGAAGTGCGAACTTCCCCTACTGTACCTTAGATTACAAGGTCTCACATTACAGACCAATCAATCAATTAAGTCAGTAAAATATTAAAATAGTTTTCTTATCTATTAATTCTCAAGTATTAATAGTAAATAAACACCGCTTATCAGTATGTAGGTATATTAAGGGATACGACATATCTAATTAGGTACCTATTTCAGATAGCGATATATAAGTATGAATGTAAGATAGGGAAAGTAAACATAGGTGTGTAAGTAAATATTGTGAAGTGAAATTCTATACTAATAAAATATGACTACATGCAATGGAAACATTATAGGCTGCTTTTCATCTCGCAACTTTGGGATAAAAAAGCCTAAAACCTTCCCGTTGAATGTGGCTATCCATTACAAAAAGAATTATTCAAATTGGTCGGGTAGTTTCTAAGATTAGCGCGTACAAAAAAAAACAAAAAAAAAACCCCAAAAAACTCTAAGTCTTTAATATATCAGTGTAGATTCCAAACCAAAGATACAGAGAAAATACTTACATATTAAGTACCTATACTAGCAGACCTGGCAAACGTTGTTTTGCCATATAAAAAATTAGGGGTGGACTACCCTTAACATTTTAGGGGGAAAAATAGATGTCCGATTCTCAGACCTACCCTATATGCACTCAAAATTTCATGAGAATCGGTCAAGCAAGACGTTTCGGAGGAGAATTTTATATATTAGATAGGAGATCTCTCTCCTCATTAAAAGATACCATTACCCTCGCATCTCTTAATTCATTCATCCATGTATCTAACCTAACCTAGGTTTCTAACTAAAATTCATAACCAAACAACCCGAAGCGGTTACACTCCGCTATATTACAATATCGACCGAAAAAGCTAATACATATTAAAACACACGCTGAAGTGTTATGTTAATGAATTATTATCTTATCGGGGATGTTTTAACACACTGATATCATTGCTGGGTTATTAATTTCGTATTTTATACCTATTTGTAATCTGGGTGTAGGTGAAAATCTCGTTATTAATAATTTTATGCTTTACTAAGTTACTAAGTGCGAAAAGGATAGTGGACAACAACAAGTGTCGGAGTTTGAATAGGGGCCAGACTGACCATCACACCACCCTGTCACACGTGGTTAGGAATTCTATTTCTTAACTAGCAGCGCCCCGCGGTTTTACCCGCGTTGTGCCCGTTCCCGTGGCAATTTCGGGATAAAATGTAGCCTATAGCCTTCCTCGATAAATAGACTATCTAACAGTGAAAGAATTATTCAAATCGGTTCAGTAGTTTCTGAGATTAGCGCGTTTAAACAAACAAACAAACAAACAAACAAAACAAACTCTTCAGCTTTATAATATTAGTATAGATAGTATAGATTGTCACACTAGTGTGACAGTTAATATTTCCTTGCAATTTTGAATTCTATTTCTTAACTGTCACACTAACATTCGTACAAATAGGTGCTATAAAACCGATAACTATGGAACAAGTAAAAAAAAAATAACCCTAACCTACCGAATAGTAAGTATTTGTACGAATGTGGAATTGTACGAATGTGGAAATTGTACGAATGTGACCTCACACTATTAAACATACCTACTTGATATTATCGTATTTTCTCGATCTTCTTTTGTCGGTGGGACAGTTCTTATTTCTTAAAATAGAATTCCTAACCACCACACTAGTGTGACAGGGTGGTGTGATGGTCAGTCTGGCCCATTTGAATACCGTCTAAAGGCCTTCGACGTGGTCTAACGATTGAAACAACCGGGACCGACAATTTAACGTGCCCTCCGAAGCACGGTAGCGCTCTGATAGAAATGCCTCAACCGGCCACCCATCCAAGTAATAACCAAAATGCACATAACTTAACAACACCGATTAGTTAAAATTGTTTAGACATTGCCACGAGCTCTTCTAAGTAAACGTAGTATATGAAAAGAGAATTCATTTCTATATAACACTACTATCAGCGCCCCGCGATTTTAACCGCGTTGTGCCCGTGCCTGTAGGAATTTCGGGATTTTTTATACATACATATAAACCTTCTACTTGAATCACTCTATCTATTAAAAAACCGCGTCAAAATCCGTTGCGTAGTTTTAAAGATCTAAGCATACATAGACCGGACAAACAGTGGAAAGTGACTTTGTTATATACTATGTAGTGGTACTTCTATACTACGACGTGCTTCAGAAGGCACATTAAATTACTTATGATTGTCATTCATGTACCTATCTTAGGTGAGATGATATCAGTACCCAGTTGTAGTCTTTGCCCAGTTGTGGATATTTAATGAACAGGCTTATATTTCAATAATTATGTATCTACTTATTGGAAAGTTTCCATATAGCACAGGTTAACGTTCAATTATAGGTGTATGACCTTAACACCTGAGAAAACTGAGGCGATATTTGCGTGTATGTGTACGATACAGTTAGGACCAAACTGCATCAGTTTGCCCTGAAAATAGATTAGGTTTCAGATATTCTGTATCTCCATGTATCTAAATCCTTAAACTGATATGTGACTCCGACACCAGGATTGTCCATTATCCTATTTGAAATTTATGAATGAACTAGCAGCGCCCCGCGGTTTTACCCGCGTTGTGCCCGTTCCCGTGGGAATTTCGGGATAAAATGTAGCCTATAGCCTTCCTCGATAAATAGACTATCTAACAGTGAAAGAATTATTCAAATCGGTTCAGTAGTTTCTGAGATTAGCGCGTTTAAACAAACAAACAAACAAACAAACAAAACAAACTCTTCAGCTTTATAATATTATTATAGTATAGATGATTGATCTGATATGAAATGAAATCTTCGATCAAAACAGTGGAATTGTTGGCGTAGGACGGCTAATTACATCAGTTTAGCTGAAAAGTATGACATCATTATATTATACCTATTAACTAGTCATACATTTTTATCGTTAATGATCGAGGTGGTCCCTAATTACTTATAACATAATGTAAAAGTAATTTCGTCTGTCTGTTATTCTCGTCTAAACTACTGAATCGATTTTCATGCAATTGATTCTGAGATTTTCAGAGATAGACTCGAATTCTAAAACAAAATAAATTAGGGCGTTTCCCCAAGTTTCTACGAAAAGAGTATTATTCAGATAATACTGCTATATTAGTCAATCCGACTCATTGAAAATCAAATATTGCGTCCAAAGATTTTCATTGCATGTAAACAATACCACCATTGCTTACTACTTGACTAAACTGCATTGGACTCTATTCTGAATGATTATAAAGGTTATTTTTGTTCATTTTCAAGTGCAAATATAAGTTGGTTAAGTTTATCTACTGGCGATAAGATTACGACTCGGCTCAGATGTAATGAAATTCGGCTAGTTGGGCTTGTACTTTCGCTGGTCAAAGAATAGAGAGTTTCTTTATCTTAGTGATTGAAAATAGACTTGTGTTGATACCTAATGACAAGGGCGTAGGTGCAGCGAAGCACTGGACTCGGGCTCATTTAAAAAGTTATTTTTTTTTAAAGTTAAGACACGAAGAAGAAGAAGATTCCTAGTTCTATACGAGTAGGTACTACTGTACATACTGAATTAACTGTAGCATTACGGATTTGAAAGCTTTCATTTCAGTACAAATGTAACTTACCTAACGCCCGTACTCAGAAACGTAAAATACTTTGTTAGTAGAAATTTAATGAGACATTTGACATGTATGAAAAATTACGTGAATTAGTTAAGTATTGATTTAATGAACGACTCTGAGTACGGTAGTAAGTCATTATTTTATTAAGATTGTATTGAAATTTTGTCATTTCCGCAATGAAACAGTATTTTAACTATAAGCATATTACCTAAAGGCGCGATTCCACCAGTGTGCTGAACTGTGCGGCACTGTAATGCACAGTGTGCGACACAGATGTTCACTCTGGTCGACTCACTCTGGCAAACAATAACAAATTGTATGCAAACATTCTAGAAATGTTCGCGCACATCTGTTTATCATTGTGCGCGCACACAAGCATGCAGTGGACTCGTGTCGACGCGTACACGCTTTTGTTCGCGAACTCAGTCTTGCTTCCGCCACCGGAGCGAAAACATTTATTTGTACGCGCACATTTTTAACAGAGTTAAATATGGATTGGATGAATGATAAACTTGCCCATCCATATTAACAACTGAAGACAGAACTCTTCTCAGTGAACATGTTCGTGCACAAGTGTGCCACACTGTGCGATTACAAAAGTTACGCACAGTCTTGCCGGTGGAGCCAGAAGATAAACTCGACACAAGCTAGTACGTGCAATGCTGGAGTTGTGCACAAAATGTTTGTAAACAAATGTGCCAAACACTATTTTGGTGGAATCGTACCTTTAGTGTTTTGTTTGAAGTTACGTTACTTCGTCATACAAAAAAATAATAAATAGCAAATTTCAGAATTATAGTGTGTTCTTATGCGAGTTATATTGAGACCATTTTCAGTATTTTGTGTCGGTTTGAAAGTGTCCTTTTCAGTACCTATAATAAATCTAAATAGTTTGAATTTTTGTTTGAATGTGCTTGTATCAGAAACTACTCGTAACAGTCTGATTCAAATAATTATTGTTTTAAGGCGAGGATATGTGGCGCTCGGGCAGATCTGAGGTGGTGAGGTGCGGGGCAATCAGCGGGGCGCTGCCCGCGCGCCCCGCTACAAAACATCGCACAAAGCGCGCTGAATAAATTAAAATTACCGTTGAAACTTTTTTATTATACCCTTCGATCAACAATGCACAACTAGATGTCGGGTCGGCGCAAAAAATACGTCTCGGTGAATAACGCCTCATTTGAAAAGTGAGGCGTTATTCTCACTTATGTTATTACTTATGTTAGACTAAATTATGATTCAAGTTTGCATTCATTCTCAACAAGCTGGATTTTTGTGCAGACTTTGAATACGTCATTACAAATGATATGTCAAAAGTCCCTATCGATCCCGCTTGTGCGTTGTTTTTAATTCGAGGTCAAAGGTCACAAATTTGCGTTTTTTGCGTATATCTCTGAAACAATGAGAGCTACCGAAAAATGGTACAAACAAAGTTTGTAGATCGTAAAATTTTCTACAAAAAAGATCTCAACACTTTGTCTTCTACGGTGCACAGTTCTCGAATTATGGCTATTTTAAACATAGAAAATACGAATATGCACTCATACGTGGCCAGTATAGATATTTGAGTTTTGTGATAAATACAAGAAACAATAAGAGAGTGCAGTTATCTTGTCTCCCTCCAACATCTGCTTCTGCTTATCAACACTTATTTCGTGTGTTCTACCAAGTGCAAGTGTGGCTAGGCAATGATCTAAATCCTGAAGATTGGGGCTGGAAACTGATGAATAATAGTTTGGAGCCAACACAGACTTTACTGTCACCTGCTCCAAAAAATTACTCAATACAATTTTTTGTAATTGCAAAAAAGTAGTTAATTTTAATTAAATTTAATTTTTTTTAAAAATCATCGTAAAAATAGTGTCCCATTACATTACTGGGGAAACCACGTTAAAAAAAAGCGCCGTGTACACTACTTCAGAGGTGGGGCGGAAATGTGTGCATATTATATAGTCGAAAATACGACTTTCCTGCGGTCTAAAGTCACGATATCTCGAAAGCGATGCTTTGTAGAAGAAAAGTGTTGAGATCTTTTTTGTAGACAATTTTACGATCTACAAACTTTGTTTGAACCATTTTTCGGTAGCTCTCATTGTTTCAGAGATATACGCAAAAAACACAAATTTGTGACCTTTGACCTCGAATTAAAAACAACGCACAAGCGGGATCGAAAGGGACTTTTGACATATCATTTATAATGACGTATTCAAGGTCTGCACAAAAATTCAGCTTGTTGGGAATTAATGCAAACTGGAATGTCTATTTTAACTAGAGTATTTCCTAGTAGTATGTGTAGTATGTAGGTACATTCAATTAGGCAATATGAAGTGTAGGTATTTTTATGACTTACTCGTTTTGTGCATGAGTTGGTTGCACGGGAACAAGTTCAGTTAGTGTTATTGGTATATTATCTGACTGTTTATTCTGACACCTAAAAAAATAAACAAGGCTATAAGTTACTAATTTACTCTTTGAAACTTTACTCTTTGACCAGCTTTGACTATTTATTTTACTTTGAGCTTTGACTATATTTATTAATTTTACATACTTACCTAAACATACCAGCATGTCTTTTTACCTTCCTTTTCCGCTTCCTTGTGCAACAGTTTCTGATTTTATTGATACTTTATTTTACCATGATGTAAACAATAGTCGATTTTATAGATGTGAACTCACGAAGCAGAGCGTCCGGTTCCCAACCGTACACTACGAGCTACGCTCGTCGACTGAAGCTAGTAAACAATCTGATGCGATGCCTGCGTTCCATAAAATAAGGTTGAGATTTGTGAAGCAAGACTCAAGTGCGTGAAACATGGCGGGCGAATATTTCGTTTTAGTTGAACTCTTTTGCGTTTTTATAGAAATTGGCGGGTCTAATGAAAAATGTAACTGATTAAGAATCTAAGTGAGTATTAGGAAATTGATATTCCAAAAAAAAAACGATGAATATCGCTTCAAATAACGAGATCTAGGACGAGAAAAAAATATTTTTACATAATCTTGTGCATCTTATTTCTACATTATTATAATGAATTTTAAAATTCTACTCGATTTAGTATTTTATTGAGGATATATTCTTTTAATTGGTATTTTTATTTTTTTTATAGAATCGATAGAAGTGTTAATATTTGACCGTCAAAGTAGCGACTATGCGCGTTATTTTCACATATCCTCGCCTTAATTTGATTTCACATTCGACGAAGTTTTATTCATCCCGAAATTTCTATAGGAACGGGCACAACGCGGGTAAAACCGCGGGCACTGTTAATAAATAAATAAGAGAATAAAATATTGTAAGAATCAATATTTAAAACACTTCCTTCTTTCACACATTAGCAAAAAATGTTTTTGTTTGATTTTTATATACTTACATACTTTTGTGCATTCGATTTTGCTGTGATACCATTGTATATATTTTGTCAATAAATAAATATTTATTTTCAAACGTATTCAAGATTTCATTGTTCACTGTTATTTTTGCGGTTGTTACTACTTTACGTACCTACTTTACGTTCACTATTTACAGTAGAAATTTTAATGTCACTAAATGCAGAGAAATCAATGATTTTGCACTAAATTGTTGCAACATCACGTTGATTTCGGAGCTTCCACTTTCAAATTACAAATCGAATTGTATTTTGGACATTATCGAATGTGATTTAAGAAGACTTTCGTTTTAACATGCAAAGACCAGACGAATGACTATTTAATATTTATTCTTATAAGTAAAATGTGTTGAGAAATATGCTTTAGATACTTTCTTTATAAATTGCGGTGTGATGTAAAGATAATTATTGTTGTTAACGAGTCATTAATATCTGTAAAAAAATATGTTTTCCATTTTTTACAGATTAATAAATAAAGTAGATTATCTAGTAATTATTCATCTGCTGTAACTTGTCTTTATAAACTATTGGAAACGATTTTTATTTACACAGTAATTTTTTTCATATTTTTTTATACCTAATCCTCCTCACTGTACTGAGTATCTTCAGTGCATTGAGAGACTTTTGCCCGGAAGCGGGACATTCCAGGCTATTACTGTACTGTACTTTTTCGTTTCGTTTATTACCATTCCTCACTTAGATCTTCAGTAAATTGCAGGCGAATACTTTTCTTACATCATATTATAACTTCACTGGATTTTCCACTTAATTTAATGTATGTTATAAAAGACGAACGACTTTGTTCGTTTTTCCTCTTATTTTCTTTTCTTATCCTTATCTCTCTAATACCATCTCAGTTTATCTAAATGACTTCATTCTGATATCATCGGACATGGTTAAGGCTGAATTCTTCAAAAGGTTTTTATTTGAAAACTGAAAAAAGCAATATTCTGATATACTATTATTAATTAGTATTCTATCATAGAATTAGTAGTAATGTATTGGTAAACTTATTTATCTAATTATTATGGTCTTTTGAAATATCAAGCTGCTTTAGTCATATTGGCATGTAAACAAATTGCAGGTAATACTTTACTTTTACTGCAATTTAAAGTTTTAAGGTAATTATAGGCATTGCCTTTACCCCACACTATTTGTGAAGACATTTTGTTCTTAGACTTTGCGAAAACTCACAGTCTTTCGACACAATTTTTCGACACACACATACATACATACAATAAACGATTTATTATTATTATTACATTTTGCCACATTGGATATAAACAAAATCCCTCATAACTATCTTAAGCAATATATATGTAGGTATGATAGGTGCCTACATATGTATGTAGATATGTTAGTGTTCTTTACCGTGTTTGCTATCGTTTTGATATAGCGAGTTGACATCAGACAACTTTAATAGAATACGAGAGTCACACGAATTCTATTAAAAACTCGCCTACACGCCAACTATTACACGAGACGTCTATCCCATCTTTTGCTACACCTATCTATATAAAACGACAAGTTTATTATATTAAGTTAGTTAATTTATGGAACAAAGATGATGGCGACTAGTGATTGAACAATGTCTGATAACATTGAAGAGGTGGCCCGGAGATTCGATGAGGATATCAGTGGACATTACCCGCGAAGTATTGGTTTGTATCACAATCTGTCTAGATTAGTCATGTATGTCAAATGTCTGATTAAGTGATTTTATTCGTCGATCTTTCACAATTATCTATCTCTACTGGTTATCTCAGAAACAAGGCGAGTTTTTTCATTGCTTTAAAGTAAATAAACAAAATTTAGGGTGGGTTGTTTCGAATGGTTGGTTATCGTAATACTTACATATATGTACGTACGTTAAAATGTTTAATGTTATGTACACTGTTAAATAGGTATAAAGGGTTGTTTCTTAACTTAAATGCCAGTCTGTTGTAGTTATTAGGGCCAGGAGAAAGCCCCGACTTTTCATTTTCTGAAGTCCGTTGAGACTGACATTTATTGTTAACGTTTACTTGTGCGTAACCGTAAGCTGAATCCACCCGCCCTTTATCAGTTATTTGGTCGTCAATTTAACATTTATTTTACTTACTGATCTGTTATGTGAGATAGACAGTAAAGATAGGTAATTGGGGAGAAATGTTTTTGGTAACAGCAATAAGAAAGCAAAATAAGTACTATACTTATACTTATTTAAATTGACTTTGACGTAATGTAATTTTAGTATGATGTATGCCAATTGACTCCGATTGTTCCAAACAACTGCAATTTTCGCTTGCCAAGTGTTAACATGGAAAAATCAAGCCAAGGATAAGTCCCGGAATCCCTCAACAGCTATCAAACTCCAAACATAATTACGACAAATTGGCATCTAACTGAAATATGAGATTTAAAAAACCGATTATGTTCAGTTAGACTTACTGGTTATAAGAAATATTTACCATATTAAATTATGCGTTAATTGAGTAATTAACGGTAAATGTCTAATGTACAAATCACAGAGATATTATTTTTTAGGCACCAACATAGGAATACTTGATTTGGATTTAATCAAAATGCGTTAGTTTTAAAAGAGTTGAATGTAAACTAAAATTCCCGACGTTTTAACCAAAGAAAATACTTTCTCTGGAGGAAAAGGTTTAGTTACAAGATGAAACATACATTAAATAACTTTAAGTAGTTTAAGTTAAAAAGTCAACCTAATTAGTTAAGATTTCATCTCTGTAAGAAATACAAGTTTCTTGATTGGCAATCAACTGTGCTTAATTTCTTTTCCAATATTAGTTTAGGAATAGAAGGTAAAGCTCCTAAAAATAACTTCAACATAAATAAAACATTTAATAGATAAAGTTATAAAAACTTTTAACGATGTTTCGTTTGAACGAGACCTTTTATATAAAGTTGTATTCGTATGATTGCCTTTATTCAAACTCTCGACTTTTTATAGTTATTCGACGTACAATGTTAAAAGTTCAACTTAGGTTCAATGTAGAGCTCAGAAAATGAGACCAATTATTTGCTTAAAAAAATCGTTTGAAACGACTAATTATCCACTGAGATTAAATCCAAAATAGACAGTGGTGGATGATTATCAAAATGACCATAAAATTGGACGTATGAACACGCGGATTTACCAAAATAATTGTTTAACGCGTTTTTCTATGCATTATTAACGTGTTACTACGGGTTCTTTCGCGTCAAAGAAGGTTGTTTTAGTAAGTGAAAACACTTACTTTGATTTCCCGACGTTTCGAGTGAATTGCACCACCCGGGCGAACTGTTCGCCCGCGACCACGAAAAATCCCGTATCTAGTACTTAATACGTTAATAATGTGTAAAAATCGCGAAAGTTTGAAAAAGATTGTTTCTATGCATTATCTAAATGACCATAATGTTGTTCTAGGGTTGTTCCCGATCCCTGAATACCCCGAGCTGGAATCCCAAGGCATGTGGTCATCCGCCTTGGAGTTCCTCCTAACCACTCTTCGGTATTTGGCGCCAGCGACTATTCTGACACTTTTTTGGGGTCAGCAAAGCTTCTTCTTTACTTTACTGAAGCATATTGACAACACTTTTCGGTCTAGTAAGTATTCATTTTTATTAATTATGTAATAAACACTCTTTAGCTAAAACAATGTCAATAAAATGTTTTGTTTCTTTTGCTCTTTGGAAAATGCCGTATGTCAAAAAGGGACAAACTTTGATGGGTAAATGCTTTAAAAAAAAGCGTTTAAAGCGTTTATGATTAAGGCGAATCTGGCAACCATTTTCGGTTTTACCGAATTTGACTTAATACCGAATACAACCAACCGAAAAACTGAATGTAGACTACAACCGAATAATCTCGATTTCTTTAAGTGATAAAACAAAATGAAAGCCATATACACCTACATTTTAAAACCTAGGTCATGACACAATTAACACCTTATTGTATCTTCAAAGTTGCATAGAACAATATCATCTTGATAGTCTCAAAAAATTAAAAGAACTTTGTTTCAAAGTTCATTGTTTCAACTTATTCATTGTTATTATAATTACTTACAATATTTTCGTGTGAATAGCCTGAATAATGAATAGCTACTTATGACAATAAATACGAATTTAGTGAAAAAATCCTAAAAGCGGCTTATGTTAATTTAGTCTAAACAGTAGTAAGTAGGTATTAAGAAAAGATAAGATGTTTTTGACTGTGAAGGAAATATTGTAGTTTTCTGAGGTATAAATAAAAATAAAAATGTAACATAACGGCCATCTTAGTTTAGATACTAATACAACTTGGTTTCAATTCAAAATCAAAAACTTTCGCTTCAAACATTTATTTTTCCCCAAAAACATAGGAAGTTAAATAAAAGTACACCGATAAGAATCAACATCAATTAAAATACATCCGTTCAATGGATCGTAAAGAAATAATGCAATCAGATAATATTCACGATGTAATTAAATATAACTATCGACCCATTGAGAAAGGAAGCTGTAGATTTATATCTCTCGTCTGATATTGTAATAAGATTGTGTAGAGTTACTTTTTTATTGTACTGTAAAAATGTTTGTGATAAAAATAATATTTTCAAGTAGTATTCTGCAAGCATAATACAAGCTTAGAGCTTAGTTTGGGTCTAATTAACCGTGTGTGAATTTTACCGGGTTTTTCTTTTTTTTCCAAAGAATGTTGTAAATCGGTTCTTATAGCACAGAAATATTATGAGGTACCTAACAAACCACAAGAATACAAAAGAAATCACAAGTATTGAGTTTCTTCTCCTCAAGAAACATTGTAAAACTAGATAGTAATTTCTAACCCAAAATTAATAAAAATACTCCACTTACCCTGTAGGTAGTTAAGGCCAAATCCGTGTGAAATCTCGTACAATACACATAAAACTCTCAAGGTTTCTTTCGCTAATAAACTTAACATCCATAATAATGAAAGACGATATTAATCTCGTAAAATTTTCATTACAAGTTTCACTTATTCACTACCATTGTGATAAGTGGGTCAATCTCTTAACTCAATAATGCGAAGGTAATAAAATAATCGCATTTCACCCATAATAATCGATACTTCAGTAGAAATTGTATTCGATTATCATCAAGGCAATGTACAGTTAAGGAAATAAGTTTGTGAATCGAATATGAATCGAATTACAATTTATGAATGTGTAATGTGCGAATACGAATGAAAAACAACATTACAATTTGCAATTGAAGCGGGCGAAAACTTATTATCATTTCGTGATTTAAAATAAACAGAAACAAGACTTAAATGGAACGTTCATGTAATAGAGGGTAGATATTTAGAGTAGCTTGCGTTACGAGATACTATTCATATTCATTAATTATTCATGTTTTGTAATAAAACAAAAGTACCTGCTATCTTGATTGGTTTAGGTATCTTTACTAATATTATAAAGAGGTAACATTTGTATGTTTGTTTGTTTGTTTGTTTGTATGTTCGAGGTAATCTCAGGAATTATCAGTCCTATTTGAATAATTCTTTTTGTAATAGATAGCCACATTCAACGGGAAGGCTATAGGCTATTTTTCATCTCGAAATTCCCACGGGAACGGGTACAACGCGGGTAAAACCGCGGGGCGCTGCTAGTTATGTATATAAGAGCGAGGCCCCATTAGTGCGTTGCGCTGCGTTGCGTCGCGTCGTCGCAACGGAACAGCGCATTGTATGCCACACCATGACGCACGATGTCGCAGCGCAAGAGCGTCGTTACGCTCGGCTAGCTTCCTCCTCTAGCAGTGAATCACTGTCCGTCGTCCGACGTCGCAGCGGAGCACCGACAACGCAGCGCATCACCCTCCCTCTCGCTTCGTCTCTCGTCCGTCGATCCGTTGAATTGTCGCGCGCGACGACGCTACGGTCTAATGGGTCATGTCGTAAAAAATATATGGAAACCGTAGCAGCGTCGTCGCGACGACGACGCTACCACAGGAGTAAAGAAACGGAACAGAGACAAAGCTTCATACAACCGCGCCGCCGTAGGTACACCACTACAAGCATACGGCGCATGTGTGCGTGTCAACCGGCCGCTGCACAGTGGTCCCGAGTTCTAAGAAGGGCGGTCATAGGGGTTTCGCACAGTTAAGGAGTACTGTAATCGATGTTAATCAGTGCAAATACACAGTTTTATGCTATATTATGTGTGGTATTAATAAAATAACTAGATTATATCAACATAATGACAGTTTATTTGATAAAAAATGCCAATTCTCCAAAAATATTTTTTTACAAAAAATAGCTCAATTATATGAACCTTAATTAGCTTAATAAATGAGATACTGAGAACAAACATTACCTGAATTCCTACTAGTTAACTAATTAAATGTGTTACTACTAGTTAACTAATTAAATATGTCTACTTAAGTATATGAAAATACTTATAATACTTATATATACCTACTACATATAAAAAAGAAACAAATTTTACAAATCATTATGAAATAGACAATAAATTCAACACCTCTACTGATAAAACAGACTTCTTCTTTTTCGGTAGTTTCCTTAGACTAGAAATAAATGGATCAGAATTAAGAAGAAGTCTGTGAATAAGATCGGTGTTGGTAGTGACTCGAGACATTTTCCTCGTGTTATCACGTCGAAACTGCTTTTTGATTTCATTTGGTGATTTTGAATTTATGAAATCTTTTAATAACAGATATTGAAATTTAGTCAATTTCGCCTCGGTTATAAAAGAGAGCACTTCGTCAGTGTTGAACTCCACAAAAGAGGTGTTAGATTGGCTGGAATCACTAAGCAAAGAATTAATTGCGGAATTATCTACCATAGCTAACTTTGCTAATCTGCGACGTTTCGACCTCTTGCTGCAGTCCGTGAACTCCTTTCTATGCTGCTGCTTGCTCGTAGAAGGGAGTTCCTCGTCCACCGGCTGCTGGGTGCCGTGGCCGGACACAATCGAAAGATCGCAAACTTCAATCTCGTTCAGCCAATCGCTGTACTTAGCGACCAAGCGGATATGTGATCGTTGAACTCGTTTCCAATAGATCACCAATCTGTTACAAAGATAGTTAAGCCTTTTGAGCAGGTCGTCGGTGTTCACATTTTCAACGTCTGGCAGTAGTTGCGTCAGAGTTTGAAAAACTTGACGACACTTGTCAACATCGGAAGTACTACCCGTAATGGATAGCCAAGTATCTAATACAAGCATTCTTGTAAAAGAACACCTAATAGATGTACCTAAAACAAAAAATGGTAATTTAAGTGCAAATTCAAAAAACACATACATCTCGTAGCAATTGCGATCAACCCCGTAGTACTTATACTACGGGGTTGATCGCAACTTTTCGCAATGAGTTATTCTTTTATTCAAATAAAGACACATTAAGGAACATTTTAATATAGGATACTAATGTATATTCGTGTAAGAAAGTAGTTGAAAGCTTCAGTGAAAACTAATTTCGAATAAAAAATTAAATTATATTCCTGTGTGGCGTAGCACCATATTTACGACAATATATGTTATAAAAAATATCAAAAAATACATTAAATAAATCATACATACCTTTAACTTCAATTTCCATTGCAAAACAACAGTCCCAAATAATCAATTCTCGGAAAAACACGCGTCAGGTAAGAACGTGATTAGCGCTTGAAAATACACTAAATGATGACTAATGCGATGCGTTCACTTCCGATGCACTAAACTGACTATGACTAATTAATCATTGCAAAACTTTTTATACCCTCAGGTAGTACGACTAATAGTGGGTAATTAGGCGAGGTATCATAACAAAAATCAAGCATTGTGATTGGAGCCCTATGACCTACTACGGGACCACTGTGCGCTGTGTCGCGTACACGCGCCAACGCGCCGCCACTGGATAAAACCGGTTTACGCTCACTCGGCTAGTTGACAAACGGAGGGCCTGCATAACGCGTGTTTTATTAGATTGTGTTCAAATAAAAATAGTTTTATGTTAAATATATTGTAAATAGTTATACAAGTGTAAATATTTAGGGTTGGGGTGCACTTAGGACTTGCAAAATGGTTGTGTATTGTAGTGTTTGTATGAATAACACAAGGAAAAGAAAAGAAATTTCGTATTTTACCTATCCGAAAAATTTATTTAAAAAGACTTTTTATCAGATTCAGAATTTACCATTCTATCAAAAGGTACAACAAATTATTAAAATGCAAAAATTATAAAAAAAAAATATTTAGAGTCAGTAATTTGTAAATATTAATATCTTACCTTATCTTATTTAAATACCAAATATACATACCTTATGTATGTACATGTTTCTTAATAAAAAGTTCATAAAAGTTAGTTTATTTTATTTTATTATTTTTTGCCAACCCTACTAAAATAGGTAAGAATTTCGCACGCTCCCTAGAAGCTTTGTCTCTGTTCCGTTTCTTTACTCCTGTGACGCTACGCAGCGCAACGCACTAATGGGGCCTCGCTCTAAGATGAGCCGCACCCCGCGGTTTATGAGTTTGACTGCAACATATAATGACCTATACGATGGATTACGCCTTAGTTTAATTTTATTCTTCTTGTTTGAAGTGGAGCGGAGAAATGTGCGGAACTCGATTGACCAATCACAATGCATTACAAAAAGCAGCCTACGTGGTCTTGTGGTTTGAGCGCTCAGCTCACGATCCGGAGGTTCCGGGTTCGATTCCCGGTGGGGATATCTCACAAAAATCACTTTATGAGACTTTCCTCAGTTTGGTTAGGGCATTGCAGGCTGAATCACCTGATTGCCCGAAAAGTAAGATGATTCCGTGCTTCGGAGGGCACGTTAAGCCGTCGGTCCCGGTTACTTTCTACGGATAGTAGTCGTTACATGAGTCATGCATGTCAGAGGCCTTTGGCGGCTCAATAACTCTGACCAGGATTGGTCAGGTTGACCATCCACTCGATGAAGAAGAATGCATTACGAAAATATTTTGACTATTTCAATGCGGTGTGATTGCGGCCGAGCTCTGCACCGCATAAATGGAAACACGCCATCATATTTGATAATTATGGTCCTTGATCACTAATATAGTATTATAGCAGCACCCGCGGTTTTACTCGCGTTGTACCTGTTCCCGTGGGAATTTCGGGATGATAAATAGCCTATAACCTTCCCGTTAAATGTGGCTATCTATTAGAAAAAGAATTATTCAAATCGGACTGATAATTCCTGAGATTACCTCAAACATACAAACAAACAAACTCAAACATTTTATCTCTTTATAATATTAGTATAGATAGCTACGCAACAATTTTTTTTCCAAAATTTCCAATTTACTTTTTCCAGTCGTATTCTCCAGCGAAGAGCAGAAACAAGCCGTGCTACAATGGCTGGCAGAAGCGGGACCTACAAGAGTGGAACACCTAGATACAGTATGGAAACATGGTTGGATTCTGTGCGGTGTGCTGGACTCAGCCATGCCTGGAGCCTGCGCTGGACATCCTCATTCGAGACTGTCTCTAAAGCACGCTCAGGCAATTGCTGATCATTACCTTGGCGTTGAGCCTGTGAGTAAATTTATTAACTTAACAGTGGTTCTAATTCATCAAATTTTTTATTAAATATGAAAGCTGTAAGATAAGGTCTTTGCCTAAAACTTTTATTTTTATTAACGCTTAGGAGTGAAAACGGAACTGAAAAACAGTCAATTAGCATAATTGATTATACTGATTATACAAAATAAACAGTTAAGCAACACAATTGGATAATTAGTAGTTATTGATACGTGAAATAGGTTCATAATCACGCGAGCATTTCAAACCTACATGAAAGGCATTCAAATAGATTTTAAAATAGTGATACAAGTTAATATGATAATTTTGGGAGAATTATAACCAAATAACAAGAACTTTTTCATATTTTCAGGTCTTCTCCCGACAAGAGCTGGAGACCCACGACTCACTCAGCCGACACCAGGAATGGAAACTAGCCACTTACTTAGACAGAGTCCGTCAAGCACTATCGAAAATAACTCCTCCTGTATCAAAACCGACTTCACAGAGAACGTCACCAGAAATGACCCAATTCACGCTCGACTACGTAGCCAAAGGCTCAGGATTGGCAGTAGCCCAGTTGAACTACAAAATGTCCTTCAAGATATATCCAACAGCCCAACAAGCTTTAGAGCCCGGAGAAGTAACCATTCTAATCAGAGGCCCTAAAGACACATACGGCATGACAGTTCTACCACCTGTCTTGGGAAAAGCCCAGAAAATTCGCCAAAAACTACTAGGCCTTGATATACAAAAGCCTTATACAGAAAACGCTTTACCATTAACCCACGGAGCAACTTACTTGAGAAGCTACGGAAAGAACGACATGAACAAAACTTATTACATTCCAAAAACAGTATACGATATTGATATTGAAGTAGATAAAAGACCTGATCATGTAAAAGTATGGTATACGGTTACTTTAGAAGGGAAATACGAAATATCTATCACAAGCCGGGGACAAAACATTGTAGGCTCACCATTCAGAGTCACAGCGTCAAATAATATAATCGGTATACTAGAAAAAGAAAACTTCTGTCTGGAAGACGGAGAAGAAATAGACATAGTTGATGTTAAGACAGATAGGAAAGTAGTTCTAAGAATAGTAGATTTTGTTACTGAGAAAATGTTGTTAAAAGAGAACGGAGAATTGGAGAAAATAAGCGAAGCAGAAGCAAGTATCCTAATGAGTACTGACATAGAAAATGAAAGGTCAGAATCAGTGACAGAAATAAGCGACCACGTTCCTAACGAATCGAATAAATTCAACGAAGTAGCGAATAAAATAATCAAATTGAATCGAGTATGCAAAATTTTCAACGAGTTAATGGAAGAGAAGTGTGCCAAAATCAAACAAAAAGAAATATTTAGAACAAATAGAACTGGGAATGATATACCTGATATCGTAAATTCAACCCTTACTGATACAACTCTGAATCCATTTATTTTATCTGACAAAAGAGACAAATACATAGTTCCTGAAAATATTACCGTATCTATTAGGACTGAGAGATCTAAACCGGTTGACAAGGTAGAGTTGTTACACTCTTTTGACGATGAAAGTGAATACTTGAGAGAACCTGAAGAAATAACATTCTCTACAACCCCAGACAGCTTGGAAAGAATACCTGAAGAGCAAATTGAAGATGATTCTATGTCTGTAGACAGATTAACACCAATGAGCTCTAACAACCCATTTTTAGTGGATGCTTCCGAAGATTTTTCTGTTGAGAAGAAAATGGGAACTTTCGTGAAAACTGAGTACGAAAGAAATAACTCCCAAAACGAGGAAACAAGAAATACATCTATCAAAATAGTTGTTGAAGACACACTGTCTGAATCGCCAGTTACAACAAACCCATTTCAACACGAATTACAAGAGATAGAACGACCAAAAACGCCAGTATACAAAATTATATCAGGCGAAGCTGTAAATCGTGTTGACTCTCCATACTTGAATCCCAAAAATGGACAAAATGAAGAAACGTTAACAAACGAGTTCGTTAACCCTTTCTTTACACATCAATTTCAATCCAACCAACATTTTGATAAGCCATCAGTAACTAACTTTAAAATAGGTGAACCGGTATCTTTGCCTCATGTGAAGGCCCCATTATTCAATCCAGAACCAGATCTTGGATCTCTGATACGTACTGTATACGAAATTGAATCACAAATTCAGGAAGAGACGTGCACCAATGACGTGAACAATACGTCGCCTTTATTATATTCGACCCCAAAACACGGTAACAAAAATGATCAACCAGTCTCCACATCATTTCACAGTCTCGAGTCTAATCTAACAGACACTATTAACGATTCCAATATATCAGTTACTGGTGAAAATGAATTGGACGAATACAACGTTGAAACACAGCCAATGAGGGATTATTCCCCAAGAAAAGACATTTGGGATTCTGCGTATGTTAGCATTGACGACAATAACAGTTCTCCAGATAATAATAACAACAATGACGCAACTATGTCTGAAGTTTTTAATAAACAGAAGTTTTCTCCCAGTGAGGGAAGTTATGAATTGAATGAAGATTTGTCAGAGCTGGGTCCAGCCGAGCGTGAACTGTGGCAACATTGTGACGTTTTAAACGTAAACTATAAAACTCAAGAAGATCACAGACCTTACAGATGGGAAATAAAACGACCATTATTTACACCAATAATTGAAGAAACTGATAGAAGTGTTTCATCAGCAATGAAGGACTCTTTAAAACATACTGATATTGACTCTGTTTCAATGGCATTTGCTGAACTTAATGATGTTTATGAGGAATACTTTCCAAATTCAGAAAACTCTGAAGGAAAGATACAGGAAAATGCTTCGGTTACCACCGAAGCTGATGACACTGGTGTCGAATCTGCATCTGAATCGCTATCAGATGTGACGAGACACGAAACCGAGAAAGAAGGAACGATTTCTGAGGTTCAGGCAAATGTCACTGAATCAGTTTCAGTAAGTCAACCCCTTCGCAACACAAACAGACATCCCAAACGTAACGACGAAACTAAATTCTGCGACGCAAACTTTAACAATATAGTTTTAGAAAAGAAACGATATTGGGATGAAAAGATTCGCCAGATTGAAGAGAAATCTGAGGAATCTGCTAAACAACAAAAGAAGAGACGTTTCTCTGCTAAACAACTAAAACATGATTCTTTGAGTAAGCGAAAGGGGAAACAAATTGTCAAAAACTTTTTGAATGCCGGTGAAGAACCTAAGAAACAAGACAAATGTGCTTTTAAAGAGCCCGTAAAGACATCACCTGATGAAGATGAAGAAACACTAAAGCAATCAGGAGAAAAATTGGTTGGTAAATGGAAAAAATACTGGGACGATAAACTGGTATCCGAACAAAAAGATCTTCCAGAAGTAGTAGCCTTAGCTTCAAAATCTGTAAAAGAGATATCACAATCACTGGAGCGAATACAAACCGAATCGTACATCGAAAATCGTGAAAGTGAAGACAAGATTACAAAGCTACCTATAAAACAAGAACTACCTGAAGAAGAAGTATTTAAAGCATTCGAAACCAGCCCCAGAAGGTTCTTCGGTACATCCCGAAAACGTATCTTGAACAAAATCGATTCATTTTTGGGCAAGCCGGCAAGTTCCATCGAAAATACTTCTGTCGCTATAAGTGGAGTAAGTCCGGATAGTGGATTAGTATCTAGTCGCATATCTTTGTTCCATAAGATGACCAATACAGAACCTTTGCCAGGGACCACGCAAAGAAGTCCATCTTCGCATAATATAACGAAACACATCGAACACAGTATCACTTCTGTAGAAACTCCTATAGAAGATAAAGATCCTGAAATTGTTACTAAATTCGAAACTAGTGAAATATTAAACCAAATCAATGAGCAAATCAAAGAAACGCCTTCAATTAAACCTACAATATCTACATCGATTGAGAAAGAATCTTTACAAGACAAGAGAACAAGAATGATGCAAAGAAGTTTCAACCAAAGCTTTGATGAAATAGATGATAAAGTGAAAGAACCAACAGCGCCAAAAGTAACCATATCAACAACCGCCAGAGCTGTCAATAAACTCGTTATCGATAAATACAAAAGTCCAAACTTTCTTAGAAAAAGTTCCATTAGCAAATCAGAAATGGATATATTCAACAAAGTCCCTGAAATCGATAACGGACTAGATAAACACAAATCGTGCGATGAACTGCCAAAAATTAATGTTAAAAACTTCATATCGCTTTATGAGAACGTCTCGAAGAATTCTATTGAGTCCAAACCAGTTAAAAAGATAAATAGACCGAGTTCTGTAGACTCACAAAATCATTGGCAACCTATCAGTGTAAATTCCGGTACGTACACAAAAAATACACCTAAAAAATAATACTTGATAGCATTTTAACTAAACTTAATTATCATATTTTCAGATGCTGAGAAGAAAACAGAGAAACCAATCTATAACAGACTTCAAAAAAGCTTTTCATCGAGCGCAGTCACGTCAAAAGACACGATCATTACTGGAAAACTATCGGAAGCCGTGAGCATCGAAAACGTTGAAATACAGTCAGATGTCTCTGACAAGGAAGATAAAGAAACTACTTACATAAGCCTCTCCGACATTGAATTGGAGATCGTCGAATGCAGTCCAGATACCGAATCATCGCCAGAAAGAACAGCGTTACCCCACATAGAATACAAAAATCGATTTAACAAAGCAAAACAATTTTTCCAATCCCTAGAAGAACTACGGGAAATCAAGAAACCAAGAAAACTAAACGAATGCGAAATGTTACTTCTAAACGAATCAACAGAATCTCTCGAAAACGAACGTCCACAAAAACGTGTAAAGAAAAAGAAAACTAAATCACATTCAATGCCTTCCAGTGAACTTGCCAAATATTGGAATCAAATGCAAGAAGATCAATCGAAAGAATCGAATAAACTAGTAAAGATTTCAGAGAAATTTCACGTAGAAGATCTTTTCAGCGATGTCATGGAAGGAAGATTGAGTAGGCAAGGAAGTCTTAGAGGCATACCTCATAAGAAAGCGGTTTTAGAAGCATTTAGATCAATGGAAAACCTAAACGATGCTAAACTGACATCTTACGAGTTGACAAAATCTAACACCACTGATTTTACTGCAGACAGAGCGAAGCAACCTCAAAGTTACTTGAGCGAATACCCTTATTTGCCTACAACAGATCCGTCCAAATCCCATTCAAGAGTAGACCCTCAAGCTTCTGGTCTGATCACATTGAAAGAACTGTTAGAAAAGAATAAGATGCGAAGAAACAGTGTACCAGATCTTAGATTGAATGCCAGATTCTCTGCCGAACTTTAATTTTGAAAAATACCATGACCATATACTGTACACCATATCGGAGGTCACAAATAGACCATATCGCAGGTTAAAAACCTGCGAGTTTGATCACCAACCTATGCTAAGTTCGGTTTAGTTAGTGAATAAAGCACCCTAAAAGAACGAATACCTAAGTCGTTCATTCGATCTTCGTTCATTCGTTCATCAACTCACTCATTAAGATTGAAAGAAGAGTGAAGTTGTACGTATATTCCCAATGATTAAAAAGATTTGATTTAGGATTACAAGGTTGTTTTTAATGACAGAATTGAAAGTACCTTATTTAAATAGAGGTAAATACTCAAGGGTTAACATAGCAGTGACAGAGTGTAAGTAAATTGGTTTGTAGTTAAGATTTAAAATATACGTTAATTATATACAATTGGTAATAGTTATGTCGACATAATTATTTAAACTCGAAATGTATTATTGTACAATTGTACAGAATTTGAATCTAATTATTAAGTTTTAAGATTTTATTGTAATTATTATTTATTCAATAAAATAAATTTTAAATTTATCATTATTTTATTTTGTTCATTTTACATTATAATAATACAAATAGGTTCACTTGCGTGCAAAATCACATTTCAGTCGGTACTATATTTATACATCAGTAGAATAGCAAATGGTAGAGTACGTTTTCTTGTACATTTGACAAGCCCGTTGGCACAGTGGCAGTGAGAGCGCTTACTGTGTCGGGGGTTGCGGGTTCGATTCCCGCCCGGAGTCAACAATATGTGCAGACATAGTTGTTGGCGACGACGTCTGGGTGTCAATTATATATTCGTATTTGTGTATGTATAAGTAGTAGTATCAGTTGATTAGATTCCATAACACAAGCTTAGAGCTTACTTTGGGTCTAATTAACAGTGTGTGAATTTGTCCAGGTATATTTATTTATTTATTATTTATTTATTTATTGTAGTAATGCGCAAATAACGGCTATGACATTACAAAGACTATAATGAAAACTCTGTCAACTATTCACTAACTGCCTCATTCATAAAAGCTCTCTAACTAAAACACTGTTAGTGAGTGTTTTGTCTCTTTTGCTCTTTCGAAAATAGCGTATGTCCGAAAGGGACAAACCATTTGGTAGCTAAAATGCTGCTAGTAAGCGTTTATGAATAACTAGCAGCGCCCCGCGGTTTTACCCGCGTTGTGCCCGTTCCCGTGGGAATTTCGGGATTTTTTTACATAAAAACCTTCCTCTTGAATCACTCTACCTATTACAAAAAACCGCATCAAAATCCGTTGCGTAATTTTAAAGATTTAAGCATACAGACAGACAAACAGACGACAAACAGACACGACTTTATTTTATACTAGCAGCGCCCCGCGGTTTTACCCGCGTTGTGCCCGTTCCCGTGGGAATTTCGGGATTTTTTTTACATAAAAACCTTTCTCTTGAATTACTCTACCTATTACAAAAAACCGCATCAAAATCCGTTGCGTAATTTTAAAGGTTTAAGCATACAGACAAACAGACACGAAACAGAGACGACTTTATTTTATACTATGTAGTGACTATGTAGTGAAGCGGTAATTGATTAACTATATCATAACTGAACAGTAATCAAAGCAATTTCATTTTATTTTAAACATAATACCCCATATTTAAAATCAATAAACTTGAAAAGTAATTCAAGATACAAACATAAAATGACATGCTTATTATCACTGTTTACTTAGAGTGGGTTGTTTCAAACGGTTGATTATCGTAACATACGTTCGTTAAAAAGATTACGTTTACATTTTTACGCCTGTTAAATACAGCGATATACAGTTAAAGTTATTCGGGCGGCCAGTAGAAAGCCACGATAATTAATACCACTTAAGTCTGTTTAATTAAACTGTCATTCGTGTTAACAGTTACTGG
Organism: Cyclophora albipunctata; assembly: GCA_963082685.1. Taxonomy (NCBI): domain Eukaryota; kingdom Metazoa; phylum Arthropoda; class Insecta; order Lepidoptera; family Geometridae; genus Cyclophora; species Cyclophora albipunctata. The sequence continues at coordinate 8,685,926 of OY720118.1, forward strand.
TGCGTAAGCGTAATCTTAAACAACCCGCTCATTAGCATTGTTGGTGAATACAATTACATTTGTTCAAGTGCAATACCCTTAAACAGTAAACAGTATAGTTGTATTCCTGTAATTAAAAGGTGGTATTTTAAATTCTATCTAATTTGATCGATGCTAAAAAATATTTACACATAACTACATTTACTGTACACTACACAATCAGTATACGGTAATTAATTTCGTAGAAATAATTTGTTTTATATAATACTAATGAGCTATTGAACTAAAGTATGATCTAGAAATAGGAAGAGTTTCATAATATATTGACTTGCCTTAAATTACTTTATGTTAATTTCCTATTATCATTTTGTTAGTTGTATTATTGTTTGAACGCTTCGGTGGTCTAGTGGTATGTGCGCTCGCCTGCCAAGACTGAGGTCCCGGGTTCAATTCCTGGGTCGAGCGAAAACATGTTTCCTTTTCAAACATGGCTCGAGTTTGAGATCACCAACCCGCATTTGGCAAGCGTGGTGATTATGCCTAATCTTCCTCACTGTACTGATAACTTCAGTGGGATGAGAGGCCTTTGCCCAGCAGTGGGACATTACAGGCTAATACTTTTACTTTTTGTTATTGTTTGTGTGTGACCATGTATGCACAGTATACAAGGTGTAATTATACATGCTTCATTGTATCCGGTTTTAACTATTTTATTTTGGTCTAAAATCTAACAGCCTTAAAATAAACGCTCTATAACTAAACACTGGTATAAAGTGTTGTCTCTTTTGCTCTACGGAAAATAACATATGTCGGAAAGGAACAAACCACTTTGTGTGTAAAATGCTGTTAATAAGCGTTTATGAACAAAACCATAAGTCCTCGAACAACTATGAATTTACATTATGAAGTACAAAAATACTCTATACTGTATTTTTTCTTGATTGTCTCAAAATGTGGACTAATGTCGACAATTTTCCAGCCCTGGTTTGTCCCTTTCCGACATACGATATTTTTCGTGGAGCAAAAGAGACAACACTTTATACCAGTGTTTACGACATTGGTGCACATTTTGGGACAATCAAGAAAAATTGAGTATACGTTTTCCCTACTGTCATTTGATATGTATCTGCACATAAGAGGACGCGGCATTAGCCCGCCTCCATTGTAGCCACGCGGCTACTTGTGGGTCGTTTCTGTCCCCTCTAGCTTCGAGCTGTTGGTAATAAGCTTCACGAATTATTCTGAACGCGTCCACACTTCTGTATGGAAGCTTCGTAATAGGATCTATGTAGCGGGCTGGACGTCTGGAAAAATAAATAATGAGTTTATTGTAGGGGTGTGTCCAATCATGGGAACGCACGATGCAAATGTCTATGGATTGCTCTATTCGCGGTAAGTTAATGGTTTATAAAAACTGTATTAAAGTCTCAACCTTTTAACCCCCAACGCAATAGAGAGGTGTTATAAGTTTTACGTCGATGTCTGTGTCCGTGTGTGTTTGGGTGAGTGTGAGTGTGTGTGTGTGTGTGCGTGTGTGTGAGTGAGTGAGTGTGTGTGTGTGTGGGGGGGGTCTGTGTGTGTGTGTTTGTGGGTGTTGTGTGAGTGTGTGTCTGTCTGTGTGTGTGTGAGTGTGTGTATGTCTGTCTCTCTGTGTGTGTGTGTGTGTGTGTGTGTGTGTGTGTGTGTGTGTGTGTGTGTGTGTGTGTGTGTGTGTGTGGGTGTGTGTGGGTGCCTTTGTGTCTGTGTATATCTGTGGCATCGTAGCACTCATTTGAAAGCTAGTTTCCTTGTGGTGATTCGTTTAGTTTAGCGTTTGGTAAATCGGTCCAACCGTTTTGACGTAAGACGTCATTTAAAATTTACTTGTAGGGTATCATATTGTATGTTAAGTTTTACTTACTTAGTAACAGCACAAAGCATTTCTCTCTTGCGTTTCGGTTTCGTGGTAGGAAAGCATGCTTTGAAGGCGTCGTCGTGAATGTCATTCTCAAAAGATATTAAAGTGCGCTCGTAGAAATTATTGTTTTGAGGTTTATGCTTCTTATCCTCTTTCTTTTCTTTGCTGTAACATGAAATATATAATTATTGCAGTAAATGTATCTTTATTTCATTACTAGCACCGCCCTGCGGTTTTATTTTATATTATGCTCGTTCTCGTAGGAATTTCGGGATGAAAATTGCCTATAGCTTTCTCCTTGAATGTGGCTATCCAACGCATAATGAATTATTCAAATCGGTTAGGTTGTTCGTGAAATAAGTGCGATTAAACAAAAAAATGTAGATACATATAGTAAACATTTAAATAGTATTAACGTAAATTCATTATTTTACGGTTTGTTTTGGACAGATTATGAAATGACGAAATATTATGCGTTGAATAGTAAATGGTTTGTACAATTCACAATCTGTCGAGTTCATAATCTTACTAGTCTATAATATATATACTAGCATACAGTCTATATACTAGCAGCGCCCCGCGGTTTTACCCGCGTTGTGCCCGTTCCCGTGGGAATTTCGGGAATTTTTTTACATAAAAACCTTCCTCTTGAATCACTCTACCTATTACAAAAAACCGCATCAAAATCCGTTGCGTAATTTTAAAGATTTCAGCATACAGACAAACAGACAAACAGACGTGACTTTGTTTTATACTATGTAATGACTAACACAGTGCCCCCTGCCATATAATTAACACAGAGCTGGATATTCTTATTTTAATTCTTAGATAGTAAGTAAAGTAACTTGAGTAGGTTAGTGGCCAACCCAAGATAGACTCCCTAATACATTTTGAAGTTTTGTTAAGACCATCTCGAAGGGGCTTAATTTAGCCCAAAAAACTAGCTATCATTACTAGCCCAAAACAACAGTATAGGTATATCATTTGGAATTATCTATGAAATGGAATAATCTTTCCATTTTTTGTTAACCATAGAGAAGAAAAAGAAGCAGAAGATGTGGTTGACTCTGACTTTGATATTGATGAGAATGATGAACCGGTCTCTGACCAGGAGGTTGAAGAAAAGAGTAAAAGAAAAGTTGGCACTAAGTCTTATCAGGTAAGATACAAGATACATAACACTTTGATATACAGGGTGAGCAATCCAAATGGGTCAGTATGGCGGTTTTGGAAACCATAACAGATAGCGAAATCTTGGCTTAGGAACCATGGCGTTGATTTTAGTAAAAAGAAAAACTGCATTCATATACTTACAAAAATACGTGTACTCGGCCCAGGAATCGAACCTGGATTTTTTCGAAAAATTAAATTTCGTTATTTTCCTTTGAATATCGGTTATGTAGCTCTTAAATAGTAAATGTTACTAAGAAACATGATATCTAAAACTAATAAAATGCATTGTTTTTAAACAACGAAGTTTTATTTTTCAATACTTCGGTGCCGCTGCCGGCCCTTTGACTTTGTATGGGGAAGTTTTAATATTGTTTAAGTAATTGAACAAAAACACAACAAAAAGATAATTATTTTATTTCAGTAAATGTTCAAAATGGTAACCATTTTCCTGGATGCAAAGATTAATTCTATTGGGTAACGATTTTTTTAACGATAAAACTTATGATTATCCGCGACAAACAGACAAACGACAAACAGACGCGACTTTGTTTTATACTATGTAATAATGATTTTAAAGCTGCAGAGGTTGTTTCTTTGTTTGAACGCGCTAATCTCAGACACTACCAATTCGATTCGAAAAATTAATTTTGTAATAGTTAGCCATATTCAATGGGAAGGTTATAGGCTATTTTGCATCCCAACATTCTTACGGGAACGGGCACAACGCGGGTAAAACCGATGGGCACTGCTAGTTGGATTATAAACCAACGAAGTTAACAATGTTCCGGTGACAATGTACTTACACTGAAACATCACGAACGGGTATTTCTTCATCAGGCCCAATGATATCTATTTCCATGCGATTATCTCTAAACATTTTAGTTTCATCCTCAATTTGTTCTTTCACTGGCGTCTCTTTTACTTCGGCCTCGGGTTTGGGCTCGCTTATATCCATTTCACTTAAGAAACCTATGAGAACAAGGAATCGTTTAATAGACTTTAAGTAATAAAGATGCAATTGTAATGAATGAACTGGTATAAATTGAGTGAACTGATTGTCGACTCAATTTATATCACATCACTATTCATTTTCTCTATACACTATATTATCTTTGGTTGGAAAATCGGCCATATTTGTTTATATTTTCAGAGTTTTAAGAAAACAACATTTTTTTACAGTTTTAGTAAAGTAATTCGTTAATATCATAAATTGCCCACAAAAGACAAAATATTCTTACTAAAATAATCTTTGGAAACACCAAAAAATGACATACATTTTTCTCAGTCCAGTACTTCTACAGTTTATTCCTACAGATTATATACAGATTAAGATTAAGAACTAAAGGCTATTTGTTCTTATTAAAATAATCTTTAGGAACACCAAGAAATTACATATATTTTTCTCAGTCCAGTATTTCTATAGTTTATTCCTACAGATTATCCCAAAATAGTACTTACTTTCTTCATTCTTTATAACATCACTAAGATTAAGATCTAGTATAGGAGAGAGCATCGTTTTGTCCTCCGGACTTGGTTCAATGGGGACTGCAAATGAATGGTACCTGAAAAAAAAATTATTACCACATTATAATTAAAACTTATTCCAACGATATTTATATATGGGGCTGCTTTAAAATTATACGAAAATACAATACATGAAACATATTGTACAGTAACAAAATAATTTATTTATACCTTACTAAATCAATAATTTAGAAGGGAATCTTTTTGAAGTTTTCCTAAAGAGCTGCAATAGTTAATAATCTTCTTATCGAGTGGATGGTCAACCCACGAGGTCAACCTGACCAATCCTGGTGTCAGAGTTATTGAGCCGCCAAAGGCCTCTGACATGGCTCATGTAACGACTACTATCTGTAGAAAGTAACCGGGAACGACGGCTTAACGTACCCTCCGAAGCACGGATCTTACTTTTCGGGCAATCAGGTGATTCAGCCTGCAATGCCCTAACCAAACTGAGGACAGTCTTACAAAGAGATTTTTGTGAGATATCCCCACCACAGATGTAGTTTATAATACAGTTGCAGTAGTTTATAATAAGTCTAGCAGTACCCCGCGGTTTTACTCGCGTTATGCCTGTTCCCGTGGGCAATTCGGGATGATCTATTACAAAAAGAATTATTCAAATCTGATTAGCGCGTTCAAACAAACAAACTCTTCAATTTTATTACATTAGTATATATAGCTTTACCTTATAACAGGTCCAGTAATAGTTTTCTTGATAGGTCTAATTTTCTTCCTTTCTAGCTCAATTTGTTCGAATTTCTCTGAAAAACGAAAATGAAAAAAATGAAAAATATTTATTGACAAAAAAGCTTAAACTTAAAAAATTACATATCCAATGGCTCCCGCACTAGGGCTTGCCTGTATCGCGGGTAGCCGTAAAACAGTTTAGCATTAAGGAAAAAGAAACACTGGATGATATCAACATTTGTCATATGAATTGCATGAAAATCAAACAAAGTGTCTTTCACATAAAAATATTATAAATAGACATGTAGAGATTAGCTCAACTATATTATTAGGGTATGTTTCTATGGAAGCCGTGCCCAGCTGTGTGAAGCCAATCACAACACAATACATTGAAATTGTCAAACATTCTAAAAATATATTCATTTTAATAGCTCAATTGGGCTATGCTTACATACATCCTTATATCCCTAAACTCCCATGAGTTCAAAACAGATGTTGCTATGCTTGTAATAAATAGTAATCAACTACAAACCTAAACTCTTAAGATTCTCCTGTTCTGTGATAACAGCTTCAGCAAGCAATTCTTCTTGAGTCGGCATCTTCTCTTCTGTCTTCTTTGGCTTTTTCTTCTTCAACTCAGATCTAATCTTTATTCTCTGCTGGGTCTCTAGGGATTTGACGGCTGTACTTTGTCTGATTGATTTCCTTTCTGTAAAAATTGATTGGTATTGAAATTAGAATTATTGTATTAATAATTTGCTTTTAAGCAAATATAATATTTAATTAAAATTAAGAAGTTCCTATAAATAAACCACAAATTCAACATTGTAATCATTACATAAAACAAAGTCGCTTTCCGCTGTCTGTCTGTCTGTCCCTATGTATGCTTAGATTCTTAAAACTACGCAACGGATTTTGAAGCGGATGTTTTTAATAGATAGAGTGATTCAAGAGGGAGGTTTATAAGTACATAAATTCCCAAAATTCCCACGAGAACGGGCACAACGTGGGTACAACCGCGGGGCACTGCTAGTAAGTCATAAGCAAACAAGATCTAAAGAACATAATAATCTCACCAAAAGATGAATCAACGAATGATTTGTCAAACTTCTCAAAACCGTCCGCACTGTCCTCTTTGTGTTGTAGTTGAGGTTCTCTCGGCTTTTTGACAACCGGCTTCTTAGGTTTTTCACTTGGACCTGCTGGTTTTTTCTTTTTATTGGGATCCTAAAGAAGAAAATAAATGATTAACTGAAATACTGAAATAATATCATAATTATAAGCAAAACTTTGGAGTCCTACTAGTAATTTAAACTAATATAATATAGCCAGAGTTTGTTTGTTTGAATAATTCTTATGGTAATAGATAGCCACTTTCAACAGGAATGTTATATACTATTTTTCTACTTTGAAATTCCCACGGGAACAGGCAGAACGCGGATAAAACAGCGGGGTGCTGCTAGTCAACATATTATATTAGTACAGGGAAAAGATCCACTGACTAATCAAGAAAGCTCAGGACATTATAAGTGCGATGAGCTTCAAACTTTTCATACGGGTTCCATTTAGGAAGTAGGTGTTTATTAAGAAGGAATTTTTCTAAATCGAACTCTAAGTCGGGGGTTGCCAACACTCCAAGCAAAGAAGCAAAGCAAGGTGGGCCACTGCCACTATTATGTATTATGTATTACTTAAAATTGTGAAAGTGTATAGACCATTCAGTAAGATTCTATATCAAAGTGTTGTGTATCTGGTATCTTACCTGATAAGACTTAGTGCCGACTTTTCTTTTACTCTTTTCTTCAACCTCCTGGTCAGAGACCGGTTCATCATTCTCATCAATATCAAAGTCGGAGTCGACCACATCTTCTGCTTCTTTTTCTTCTCTATGGTTAACAAAAAATGGAAAGATTATTCCATTTCATAGACAATTCCAAATGATATACCTATACTGTTGTTTTGGGCTAGTAATGATACCCAGTTTTTTGGGCCGAATTAAGCCCTTTAAGATGGTCTTAACAAAACTTCAAAATGTATTAGGGAGTCTATCTTGGGTTGGCCACTAACCTACTCAAGTTACTTACCTAATATCTTAGAATTAAAATAAGAATATCCAGCTCTGTGTTAATTATATGGCAGGGGGCACTGTGTTAGTCATTACATAGTATAAAACAAAGTCGCGTCTGTTTGTCTGTATGCTTAAATCTTTAAAATTACGCAACGGATTTTGATGCGGTTTTTTGTAATAGATAGTGATTCAAGAGGAAGGTTTTTATGTAAAAAAAATCCCGAAATTCTCACGGGAACGGGCACAACGCGGGTTAAATCGCGGGGCGCTGCTAGTTAATTATATAACGGGGCACTGCTTGTTAAATAGTTAAGAAGATTCTTTTTAAATTAAAACTATGTTTACTGCTACACTTTTATTTTACATTTTTATCTGACATTTTGGCCTCATTACTGGAACCATGCTCACAGAAGTCAGTCACAGTCACAGAAACATATTCTTAAACGTAGTTTCAATTCAAAATGAGTAGTGTCCGCTTTAACTTAAGAAAACAGTATGAAGATTCTTCTCATCACTAATCTTAGTCTAACACTAAGTTGAATTTTAAAGCCACTCAAACAACATACTGAGTTCATCTATACTAATATTTTAAAGAGGTAAAATTTGTAAGTTTGTTCAAATTAATCTCGGGAATTACCTGTCCGATTTGAATAATTCTTTTTGAAATAGATAGCTACATTCAACGGGAAGGTCATAGGCTATTTTTCATCCCGATATTCCCACGGGCACGGGCACAACGCGGGTAAAACGGCGGGCGCTGCTAGTAGATACTAAATGTTACTGTTACTTACACGTAATCATTATCTTCTTCAATCTCTTGGAACCCTCCGTAAGTAGTTTTATAAAAATCATCCTCCTCCTCGTCGTCCAACAATTTAGCCATCCGATTACCGGCATTGCTGCGACGTTCCCTTTGAGCCATTGTTTATATTTGAATCAATTGTTTCGTAACACTAACTAAAGTACTTATTTAATTTTCACTCCTTTCTAATAGTCCTAAAGGAACACATGAACAAAATAACAATAAATAAATAAACAATCTTGCTTTGCTTGTTGTTGGTTGCTTGCTTTTTCTGGAAGTTGGATTGTACTAGGGATGCCTCCGAGTCTCCGAGCCCGATAACTTATCGATGAACGATATATTATGTGTGAAGATATTATAATGTATCGATATAAAGATGTTATTGTCCTCACAATCTATACTTCTATTTTGCTTCAATGGAAACGCGTCCAAACAAATTGTACCTTTTTGTTTTGTCACTCCACCACTACAGTCCCACCCACCATCTTATCTGTTCAGTTGACTTGACAGCGTCGCTAGTGGAGAATTTGGTATTGCCATAATATAAGAAATTCACCAAGAAACAAAGGTAATTAAAACATGTCTTGCAAGTCAGTCTATAGATATCATTAAAATTTAAGAAACTACAATATCAATCATATAAAGCCTAACTAAGAGAGAGATTCAATATGAAGCGGCTGTAGTTCCCATTTTGCCCACCTGAACAGTTAAGTTGGTGGCACTGTAAAAGCAAAATAACCCCTCCAGTTTCAAATCGTGCAGTTAGGTATTTAATGTAATGTAATGTGCTGATTATGTGCTAAGACGTTAAAATATTTTGCTGTTTAAAGTCACGCATTTCTTTTTTCCTTGACACTTAGCAAATGTAACAATACAAATTGTAATACTACCATGCATAATATTCTAATAATTCATTTCATATCATCGGTAGCGATAACGATATAACGACATACGATTCGGGGCATCCCTAAACTGTCTACAAACATCAGTTCTCAACGCCTGTAAAATGACAGTTGCACAACTTGACATTGACACTATTGCAGAAATGCACAGAGTATCTTGCTCGGAGGATTTCGATCACAGATATAAATTATGGAACTATGTTATATTAAAATTATGGACTTTATTAGCTCTTCCAGGCATTTTCGGTGCGTGTAGCATTTTTTTCTTGTCTTGTATAGAAAGGGACATAATTAGTCAATTATTGACCTAAATGTAATAATAATGTACCTACTAATGAATGGATTGAATTCGCTCTAACATTTTTTAATAAAGTACACATTATTATTTACTTAATATAGCCTGTAATGTCAAACAGCTGGGAAAAAGGCCTCTAATCTTATCGAAGATATCCTTATGGTGAGGAGGATTAGGCATAATCATCACGACTGCCTACAGTGCGGGTTGGTGATATTATACCACTAGGCCACCGAGGCGAGGCGTGAGTGGTACCCTTATCTACCGAGGCGAGGTAAGTACATATTAGGTACATACTTACCATTAAATATTATTTAATGGTACCTACCCTTAATTTTCAGTCTGAATAATAACTACAAGAGTATTCCAGGACTATGTATCTATTCCGAATCAAGTTAACACAAATAAAACTTCAAATGTATTTTTGTGCGGTTTATTAAATTTTTAACAGTTATAATTTTATAAGATTTTACTTTCAGTCATCTTTAGTTGTTAAATGATAAAACCATTGTCCTTAACAGAAATACTCTTACATTGAACATTGACGTATAGTTTTTATAAGCACATTTTATCGGAGAAACTTAATATTTCCATCTACTTTAATAAATAATAGTGTCTGTAATCTTACAATATTCGAATAAGTGATATATTATTTTCTACTGTTTAAAGATTCCATTTATTTATTCATAAACATGACATTATATTTTAACACTTTCGATAGAATGATCTTATTTAGAAAAACAATGACTTTGTCTATGCTATTATTATAACAATAGTACGTGCAAGTTAAATATGCGCGCGCGGCGGCTGTTTGAGCGTCTGATTTTTGTAACATTGTACTAGAGTCAGCCAATGTGTATATTTTTATAAACTCGACGGTGATTCTCAAATTACAGCTCGAGTTAACATGAAAATGAATCCTCCTTTCGCAGGATATTTTTCATTCATAGATTACAGAACCGCCATAGATTATTGAGAAAATCATTGACCCTTGTCAATCATTTTGGCGCCAAGTCAAAATCAGTAAATCAAAAAGATAACATTATGGCCCATCGCAGACGACAGACTTTTTGTGCGATCGAGTCTGCGGCGCACAAAAATTCGGTCGCGGATTGTCGCGGATTTTAGTGCGTCGTGTGCGTTACTGCATATAATTACATAGGTTCTATTTTCACAGACTAAAAAGTGCGTCACGGATAGTCTGTCGTCTGCGATGGGCCTTTAGGGTGTTGTCATATACTAAAAATCTTGTTACTATACCATATAATAATACTACCAAAACACAGCAAAAATCAAACAATAATAATTTTAATGTAATCATAACTTAATAACAACAATTAACTTCAAATTCATAGACAACACTGTCTATAATCTATAATTTAATTATTAATGTAACAACATAAAACATAACAAATGGAATGTCAGTGTTTTGATACTGTGATGCTTTAAAAATACTCTTTAAGTTCTTAATATTAATATAACTTACAGTTATTATCTTATTATTTTATATATTATTTACGAGATATCATCATACATCCATTCTCAATGAGTAGCACTTCGTAAACCATTAACTTTTGCATTAATTAAACATTATTTTTCTTTATTCATTCCAATAATTAATTATCTACAATAACATTTGATTCTATTAACGTAATTAATATTACTTAATTTGAAGTAATAAGTATTTTTTTATAACATTCGGTAAAATCATTTCATTTTAATACCGATACATTATATATTTTTCAAATATGGCAACAAAAGAGTGCTACCCGCACGATCCATAATCCATAACCATTTTTAAATTTAGATTGGTAAAAATTAACTACAGTTTTAAGTTAGGTATTACTACAAATGTGTTTTACTTTGAATAATAATAGTTTTATGAGTTTTATGAATAATTTGATTTCATAATGACACACAATTATCATACATAATTTTAACAAACGAAATTAATTTTAATTTAAAAAAAATGTTGACATGACTGATGTCTAAATTCTTTTTTTATTTTTTTTCTCGTATAAGTCAAATGTGAATGAGCATTAATCCAATAATTTTGTTATTTTTCCAAAGAGGGAGAAGAAAAATTTATAACCATATCTACTTACAACAAATTCTACTTACACTAATATAATTATATTAATCTTTATATAGTAATATATTGTAAAATATAAGTGAAACAGTGAGAGTATGTTATATAGTAAAATTTTTCACTACTTGTTACTTTAACTTATTATATACAGGAATGTAATAGTGCAAGTGTGTTAAATTTAAATAAATTAGTAAACTAGAAATAAATTGCAATATTAATCGTTCATTAAAAAAATACATTGATGGCACCACAATGAGAAAACCTATATTCACCATAACCTTTAAAAGCAAAATTTATTATGCCAATAAAAAACTTAATAAGTACAAAAGTCAATTAATTTCAAAATAATTTATAAATGAAATTACTTATTTATTCCATTCTTGTCACCCTGTGATTTCTAATCCTGTGATATTAGTCAATAGACATTACCTCCAGTTAAAGAATTGCATTTATGACGTCATCTAGGTAAATAGCTATCTATCTCGCTCCTAGAAGTTATTTACAGAACTATAGAAAACTCAACCTTATATAATATGTAAGAAGGGAGAACTTCAAACGAACTGAATTTCTTGAATTGAAGTTTTCAATAATGGAATTTCCGGTTTGAAAGTACTGGCCACTATATAAAATGCAATTCTTTAATTTGAACAATGACAAGATTTTTAAATCATTAGAATACGACTTAATAATATATAGAAGTTAAGTAAACACTTTGAGCTACAATACATTTCTAATGAATTATTATAAATTAGTCACTAAGATGTATATTTTTATGTACATTATTCAAAAATTTCGTGATCGTATCATGTGCAGGTGTCAAATATTTTTTTGTTGATTTTTGTCGCAATTTGGCACAATGGTGATTGAGCTTTGATGCACCAAAAATTAAAAAAATGCAAGCTATTCATAGACTTCATGTTCCGTTAAAATTAATGTTAGTATTAGCAATATTATTTTTAATTAGGATTGGTTGTTGTTATCACAATTTAAATATTAATAAGCAACTTTTTTTAAACGTCTTTTTCATTTTGTACTATTAAATAAATATTAAAATTATACTTAAGCTAAAAGCAACAAAATCTATTGTTAAAAAGCTTTTACTAGGTACATAGATAAGAAATATTCCAAAGATTTTTTTTAGTAGCAATCCAATATTTTACGCAAAGCAATTCAGTGAAACATAGATGTTTATTATTCTGGATATGAATTTTATAATAATCCATGGTTTGTGTTCACGACTAGATGTGTCAATTGTCTTATAAAATGTCTCGTATAGATAGTCACAACAGCGATAATGTACAATCGCATTGAATTAAGAATAGTGTATTTCATCTCACTCGCACACACTACACCCTGATGAAAAAGAGCGAGATATAAATAGTCACGCATGTTGTTATATTAGAGTTTTTTTACTTAATAGGTTTGAAATGGATATTCGCCTTCGTATAATTTTGGAGCAATAATGTGTTAAATTCACTCTCATTACCCTAAAACCAATGATCCATGCCTGAGCCCTTTGACAAGACATCATTAGTTTTTTTATGTAATGTGAATTTGCTTTTAAAACACATCACAAATATATATACCCAAAAATTCTCTACAACAAACATACCCAATGAATACCAAATTGATCAAACCAATTCTATCTCTCTTATCATACTATTATATCGTGCAATAAGAATAAAGTCAAGAAAATAAAACCGACCAATAGCCATCAACTTTTAAAAAGGCGCAAAATATCTTACGCTGCTATTGGTTGATGAATTTTCAATAAAGTTACAGATAAAAAAGTTCAAAATTAGAACATTCGAAATTGAAGTTGAGAAAAATTCGAAATATTTAAAAAAGGAAATAAGTAAAAATTATTGTTCGTTTGGAATTTCGTCCTTAAATCAACGGATCGAAGTTCCATAATTCAATATCCATTTCATCCTACAAGTAGTCATAATCTTGTCAATAGACCCACGAAACGGGCACCCATTGGGGAGTGGAGCGCAGTCTAGCAAGGGCTGCTTCCAATTGGTTGAGAGTGTCATCAATATCGTTATTCACGATGTTCACGTCAAAGTAATGGCCGTAAGTGCGGCGAAGTTGCTCCGATTCGCGGGCCAAAGCTTCTAGGGAGCCGTCATACTGTAAAAAGAAAAACACATTATAGATTGACCAACTTTCTTACAAAACCTTCTAAGTATAGAATAAGATTTTAATTATTTTTAAAATTCCATTTTAGGACAATCGGCTTGACCTTCAGTCTTATCTCGTAGGAGTACGGAAAAGGAGAATAATAGCTTTTTCCTAATGAGTGTTTTGATCACAAACAAATCCTAGTAGCCATATTGGAAACGCCAACTGGAAACATGCTTCATAGCATATTCTAACTTGCATCAGCGCCGTCTACTGGCCACGGCTGGAACCTAATTAACAAAAATCTATTAAAAATCAATACTGCACTTACATCAGCAACGTTGTTCAATGCTGGTGCAGCTATAAAGACGACAAACGGCGCGAACTCTGCCGTGCGTAGTATCTTCAAAGCCTGAGGCTCTACGTCGATGATAGCGATGCGACGTTCAGCGTGAATCCTACGGATGGTCTCCAACTTGGTACCGTACATTGCGTCTTCGTGGCTTCCTGTTGTTAAAAAAGAGAAGAAATATATTTGGTCTCACTCTAATGGCAATAGTTCTAAAAATTATTTTACACCTTGGAACCTTAATGTCTATAATTACGTACCATATTCGAGATATTCGTTGGCGCCAATATCCGCCATCATTTCCTCGTGAGACACGAAGTAGTAAGTGGCGCCATTCACTTCATCTGCCCTTGGCGGACGAGTGGTATCTGAAAATCGAATCGCAAGATAAGTACATTTTATTAAAAATAAAATTGTAGTAGCCAAGATATTTTTAGTTTCCGTCTTAGTCTGTTTTCTCTCATGAACGTAGATCTATCCTTTCAATAGAAGTAGAAAATACATATAAAATTGCTATGACCTATAAAATTTACATAATAGCCCTCTTTGAGCTTCTCGATTGTAAAAGTATCTTTCTCTTCCTGACTATGTGCCCGTATATGGTGGTGGGATCATCCTTTCTTGTTTTCTCAGATTGTAAAAGTACATTACGTAAAAAAGTCCTCCCATGTAAAAAAGTATTTTTACTATAAACCTGATCTGGATACTTACGTGGTATAGGATAAGCGTATTGATCGGGATGACGGTTGATCAACGTGTTCTTTATGTGTCGTCGGCCGACGCCGTGGGCTCCGAGCAAGACTATTGTTTTCCTTTGGAACGCTGGAACAAAGTTTTGACACATAAATAGGCGGTAAATAAAGTAGAAGAATTGTCGGTTGTTTTGATCGAAAGACCAAGTTAGAGGCCTTTAGGCGGTCTAAAAACTCCAACACCAGGGTTGACCACCCTACTCGAACTTACTTCCTTACTTATTAAGAAATAAAGGTTTGTATCACTTACAAGGTAGCTTGACAACTTCTTCATATGTGACCACGTCCAATTGGTCGAACACAGCGTTATGTTTCGCCAAATACTTGTCCTTAGACTGTTTCTTCTTACGGCCGAAGATGGAGCAGTTCACTGCAACAACGATGACAATATAAATAAAAGTAGCTAACGAAATCGAACGAGTAAGTGAAATAAAATACTTTTGTTGAAAAAAGTATTGCATGTAAAAAAGTATCAGATGTAAAAAGTATCAAATGTAAAAGTACAAAGTTTAACACTTGACATAAAATCTTGTTGGTAAAAATACTTTGATAAATAAAACACTTTTGTAGGTACACCTTAGAAACCAATGTCCGTAAAGTATATTTCTATTTCACTTTTTCGTTCTCTTATTAAAGCTAAAAGCTGTGCATTTAAAAGTTTTTGTTAATAATACTTTAATAAGTTTGAAGTTATTATTTTATTTATGTACTTAATTCTATTTATCTAATTAAATAAGTAACCAACGCTCCGTGCTCTGCTAAGTACGCGAAACGTTTTATTTTTAAAAAAGGGGGAAGATAAAAGTTAAACAAAACAGTTATTATTTAATAAAATTTTATATAAAGCATATTAAGCTCCTCTTTATTAATAATAACAAACATACACATAATATGACATACTAAAACATTAAAAAACAAAAAAAACATCTAAAATGTGACACTAAAAATATCTGCTGAACACTTTGGTAATCAGAAATGTCATTTTGGCGTTATTCGTCTAATCTCGTCGGAGAGATACGTAGATATAATTTATTAATCTTTTAATTTAGTCAAGCCTTCCGATTACCAAGCGAATAGTTCATTGAAGGTGGACTAGGCAACTTATGTCATGTTACCTAGTATAACTTGGCAACTTAAAGTATCAAGTCGCCAAGTTTGGCTAGCAACTTTAATATCAAGTTGCTAAGGTGGAGACAATTTATATCAAGTAGCCAACTTCAGCTGAGCAACTTATATAAAGTTGCTAAGGTGGAGGCAATTTATATCAAGTAGCCAAGTTCGATTTGGCAACATAAACCTACCAAGAGATTTTCAAGCCCAACACAAACCATTCTACTGAATAAGTACCTGTATTCTCGCAACCATCCGTGTGAGACACGCACCCTTCTGCATCCGGCGGCACAACATTGTCACAACATGTTTCATGCATCAGGTAAGGTCACACACTACTCAACACATCAGGTTTCAAGGGAAATGTTTCATACAAACTCACACAGTGAGGGCGAGTTGGGATCTTACGTCTTACAGGAGAGATAAACTTGCAAAGTCACTAAGAGGTCGGAAAAGTCACAACATTGGGGCTCAGGTGGGAATTTTAGTAGGACAACTACCTAGGTGAAGTTTGTTATATTACTATAGCAAAAAGAAGCCTTATAAGTTTTTTTATAGAGAGCGTTATGTCCGTCTGTATAGGTCATTATCCTTATCTACACAATTACATTGGCCTCTTATAAAAATAAAAATAAATGTCGTGGGATATTCTACATTTACGACTTTTTGATTTATGCGTAGTTTTATATTCAACAGTAATCTTACAAAAAATATAAATGCCAAAGTTTGAATATTTGTTGGTTTTTATAATAACTGAGTACGGATTTGGATGAAAAATTACGCAACTTTCCCAAAAAAAAACATTCGGACAAACGTTCCAAACTAGCAGTTTATTAAGCTTCGCTGATAAAAAAAACATTTGGAGAAACGTTCCAAACTAGCGGTTTATTAAGCATTTCGCTGATAAAAAAAATAACCAGAGGCCGATGACATCTGTAGTCTATAAATAGTCTGTAGTCCCAAATGAAACATTTCCCTATAATTGTCAAAACACGATTCAAAATAGGTTTTTACACAAACTCCCTGGTACAGTACAGACAGTACGAGCATAGCTAAATTTGGCTGACATTTGCAATAATTAACGTCCAGGTTCATCCAGAACACATAATATGACATTTCAAGGGAGATGAACAGTTTTAATGACGTGCAAATTTTGAAAATAAATATTTCCGATTTTTCTGGACAATCGTTCATGGGAGGTTAAATTATGTTCGTATGACACAAAATTACGCGTTTTACATACCAACTGTTGCATCCAATGATAGAGTTACGTTTGAAAGAAGAAAATTAAATGTTAATGTAAATTAAAATGGATGATGCCCTTAAATATATAACACCAATGCATTAATACTACAACACATTTAATGCCACACAATTTTTTTAAAGACACTTTTGTTTCTCAGGCACATATTACAAGTAAACTAAGTAATTAGTATTTTTTGGTGGAAGGAAATAAAAGTCTCATTTTCTTTTTTAGATAATCCGTACAAGTCTTAACCGGTGGGCCCTTTAGACAAGTGGAAAACAATTCTTATTATATCTGTTGTTTACTATCAAAAGAAGTCTCATGATTACGTTACATTCAATGCATTCTCATAGTAGACCAAATCGAATGGAAAATGACTACCACGTATTAATATAGGTACATAATTATGTAGGGGTAGTAAGTTTCTTGTTAATATCTCGAACTGTCTTTTACACTTATTACTTACGAGTACCCTGCATGAATATGCTTTTGCTAACGAATTTTAAGCTTATATCAATGAAAAACTATGCTTCGCTTTGTATTTTCTGAGCCACTTACTTTATTCCTAATGGGGAATAAAGTAAGTGGCTCAGAAACTTTCAACCTACTCAACGGCTGTTTTACATTACATTAATACGTCTGTTACGACTTTCTATGTCCTTCCACCTATCACCTGCCCACCCTATTAGTCTACCTTGATCGGTGTTCGAACGTTCTGCGGCCGCGCATGCTGCCCTCCACTCCTGGAGCTCACAGCTGGGGATCAGGCCGGCTGTGCCACCGGAGGCGTCCTTACGGGCTTGCCACCAATGGGCGTCGTCTTTGCTGATTATCTGGAAGGGAGACGGGAATATCATCAAAATAGGAGCTAGGCTCTTGTCGGTGAGTCCGATCCAGACTTCTCCATCTATTCCTATTCAGTGCAAGTTCCTTCACATCTCTATACGACATGACAAACACTTTTTCTTTAATCTGACTTATGTAACTGATTCTTGGTCTTCCCCTATCTCGCTTTCCTTTAACTTTACCTCCCATGTTGGGAATATATGACATATTAAGTTTTGGAAGATAATGGATGAAAGTCTACTTTAGTCTTCCCATAGAAACGGGTACAACGCAGGTGAAACCACGGGGCACGGCTAGTCGTAAAATAAATTATAGATTAAATCATAGTTAACACTAGCGAAGTATGTTTAAATATTTTAATGTTATTCTCGTTACGAAATATGGTTCTGTTTACAAGGAATAGAGGTCATCAGGGCAATGCTGCATTTTTCCATACTTACCACAATAATAATTTACAATTCAACTTAGCTAAGTAAGTTTAAGTTAGTCGGTGAATTAATTAGAGTTTTCAGGTCATGATAATGGAATAAAGTGCACGATTTGGCTTTCTGCCATTTTTATTATACTTAGATATTTCATTCACTTTTTAATTTGTATGTAAGTTTAACACTTAAATTTTATTACATTAATTAGCGCTCAAAGTGAAAAGTCAATACATACCTATTTACATTACTTTTCACTTTTTAATTGAAACGTAAGTTGAAAATCGTCGAAAAAACCGAGGTTCCACTTAGTGTCCTCCTCTTATTCAACACCATCTCGCTCGCTCTTTAATTTTTGAAACTGATTTCACAACTTCAATACGTTTCAAACTGATTCCACACCGAATCAAGACGCAGTTAAACATAACATACCTGCAGTATATCACCAGTATTGAAAGCAATGCCAGCTTGAGCGCAAGGAATCAGCTCGTCCTCCAGCGGGTCATAATCGAATTGGGCCCGCACAAATATCTGAAAACATACATAAAATCAGACGCCATTCGCACAATAAACTTCGACGCGATGACGTAATAAAATCACGAAATGAAACATGATATGAGAACATTGTAATCACATTACATCTGTATTCGTATGCTGATGAATGAAACGCGTAACTATGTTAGAGCTATGAACAATTTTGTTATAAGTAAACTTAGTTCCGTATTCACAAAAAATACTGCGTGTGATTTGAACGCAAATACTGACAAATATTATTTTTAAGAATGTATATCTAAAAATAGCTTTGAATGTAGTAAAAAGAGGCGTTTCAGATGGTGCTATAATGACAAGCAAATGATTTGAATACGTGTATCTCCTTCTAGATGTAGGAGAGGTAATTTGTAGAACAGCATTTTCTAAATGTACTCGTATTATGCGGTTACAGAATGTTGAATATCAACGTAGACAGTTCTCAGTTCTAAATATTCATTATTTTTCAAATTGCGTTCTCTGGTCTGCTCTGTAATGTTTGTGAATAGAACTTGAATTGATGATGATAAGATAAGAAGTACTAATGAAGTAAAGGTGATATTGTGAATGGTAGTGAATTGTAAGCGATGGTGAAAGAACAACAAGCGCACAGAAACGGAGGGACGCGGGGACTTAGCCATGCCCATGGAAACAAATATACGAACAAACAAAGAAACATAAAACAAAGTAGCATAGGGTCTGGTCTCGCTACTTACTAGCACGGGCGAAGGCTTTATCCGGAAAAGCTAGTCAGAAAAACAAAGAAATAATCAAAAAATTTGTTTCATCTTTTATCAACCAGTCAAATTCTGCTTCAAGATAAGCATTTGTACAAAACCTGTGACTTCGTGTGCGCTTGTCGACTTTGCTATTCCATTTTAAGACGTGCGTTTAAAACAAGCGTTACACACTACGTTAGAATTAGCTAAGTTATTTTGTATTAGTGACTACAATCAAAAACTTTTGTGTTATTAGATTAGGCAAAAGTTCGAGTTAATTTGACTAAGACTACTTTTTCAAAAACTGTTGTTATAAAGTTGAGGGTGTTATTGCAAGTAACGGGTGTAGAGGAAATAGCATAGGGTGATAAAGATGAAGTGTTACCTCGCAGGGGGGTGGCGCTGATCTGTATGAAGGTACGATCTTGAAGGTCACGGAGCCGCGGGCATCACGCTGAAATACAACATAGAGAAGACCTCAGGAAATGTCAATACATACATTTGTTATTTGACTTTGTTGACGGCTATAAGAACGAGTCCAATCAACCCAATCAAGCTTAATCCTTCTTAAATCGTCGGTCGGTCAATTTTGCTCAATGTTGTTAGCTAGATGTTTGATGAACAACAACGTGTCATACTAGTCGTAAAAGTAATACCTGAATTATTACTGCCTGCCGTAATAATTACAATGTATCCATATTGTAGGTAATAGGGTAAGTTAAATACCCAAAACTATCGGACAAAGAGGCAACAATAACGTCAAAACACAAAACAAAATACATACCAGCATCCTCTGCAACTGTGCGACAGATTGGTTCGCTACCGGCGATCCGTTTATCTCTTTGATCTCATCTCCAACATGAAGTGTCGCCTGTCGATGTATCATTCCACCGTGTATGATCCTAGCCACGATGCACCGTCCATCGTCAGCTATTTTCAACGTTATTCCCTGCAAAATAAAGCACATTTTAGTTGTCAGCGATTTGGAAACATGACAGTTGAAATGTAGTAGAGGGATCAATGGTTTGATGTTTGTGACACTATTTAAGCTGAGGGCTATTGGACTTGAATTATCTGGATTAATTGGGCATTTGATTGGAGTTATACAGTGGCTTATTTTGCCATTCAATAGACACTTCCAATCACAAATGTCGAAAATGATTTCACTTCTTTGATTAAAATTGTATTCTATAAATCTCTATCTATTACCCACCTGTCTATCATAAATAACATAAGGTACTGCTATTACATGAGCATATTTTCAACCAAAAAAATCAAATCAGTGCGGGGAGAGACGCTGTCGCGAGCGCTTCACCCACCTCCTGATGAAGGTTACCGTACGAAACGTGACCGAAACGTGGGACACTCAACAGTAACCTCCGTCGTACGTAAGTTCCCGTTTTAACAAATAACAAACAATCAATCTCATAATTTTTAGGAAGGCACGGATTAAATATGCAAGCGTGCCGAGACTATCGAGTCAGGCTAAACCCAAAATAATCTACATCATATCATTTAGAATCTCGATGATATCATGTAGATTATTTTGGGTTTGGGTACTAGATTCTAGATAAATATAGACACGACATTCGGCAAACCGAACTGATCCACCTAGATGGATTGAGGTGCAAGTATGGAGCGTTGAATGAACCACAATTACTTTGCTGCAGTGGCTTTTGAGGTTAAAACACGCAATGATAGTTCCTGAACTTGTTTCGAGAGCTTTTACGGTGAATGAATCCCAGCTGAGTAGTGAATATGGTTGGGGATGTTTTGGACCATTAAACGCCTGAAATCCCACTGCATGGTTTCTCGCTTACTGAAGTTATGTTATAGTGCGGAGGATTAGTAATCAGTATAGTCATAGTTTACCTGATAAGAGTGGGAATTTAAAAATAAGATAATATGTAAAAAAAAAATTTGTTGTTCATGTAAAAATATCAGTTACTTAAAGTAAAGTTAAAGTTAGTAAGATTCCATATAACATACTTAAAGCTTAGTTTGAGTCTAATTAACCGTGTGTGAATATGTACGGGTATATTTATTTATTTACTAGCGCAGCACCCCGCGGTTTTTACCTGCGTTGTGTCAGTTCCCGTTGGGATTTCGGTATGAAAAATAGCCTATAACCTTCCCGTTGAATGTGGCTGTCTATTACAAAAATTATTATTCGAATCGAATTTGTAGTTCCTGAGATTAGCTCGAACAAACAAACAAACAAACAAACTTACAGATTTTACCTCTTTATTATATTAGTATAGATACATATATGTATCTACCTATAAGTAAATAGACAATACCAGTTCACCGCATTCGCTTAACGATTGTTTGTTTAGCAAATCACACAGTTGTAAACAGAACCACAAACCCATTGATCTGTTATAATTTCTCACACACACAATAAAATATCCCTTCTGAAATCAACAAGCGTAGAAACTAGTGATGTGTCGCATATCCGTATCTGTAGCCGCGGATATCCGTTGGCGAAGAAAGATACATAAAAAAGGAAAAAAAATAAGTATTGGCCTGTTGTCCCACTACTGGGCAAAGGAGAAGAAGTATCCATAGTATCCATATCTACGGATATCCGGGGGAGACAAAAGATTCGTAACCTTGATTCTTTTGGAAGATCTTATGTTTATAGTGATACTATAAACAGCAACTTTTCTTCTGGCTAACGTAGAAATTAAAAAAAATCTGCCTAAAATAGCTAATGCTCTGCTAGTTTGAATCGAGTAAGGTAAGATCCATATCCGTATAAGCAGATCTTGACACCAAATATCCGTATCCTAGGATATATGTAAGTACTTAGTTGCACATCACTAGTAGAAACTACTCGTTATTCTACATCCAAAGCGTGATGATAAAACACTGGGTCATTAATTCTTCTATTATCAGCAATGGATTGTTTCAGCTCAAATTCTATTGTGTACCAGGGTCCATAGAATGTTGACAGTAACGAATGATTATTGGTTAGGCAATACTGTTGTGGTTACAGTCTGATTGTGCGGTCCTCACAATGAATTTTGGTGCAATTACGAAATGCGACTGTTAGATAATAATTATTATAGTTATTATAAAGTTTTTTTGTTTTGTTTTTGTGAGTATTATTAATTTTATATCAATAGAAGCATAAAGAAAGATTTTTATTTATTATGATAGAACTAAAACTATCTTGATTATTAATTTAGGCCTATACGTATATTGTAATTTTAATGCACAAGAACACAATAACCTGCATATTGTAATATAATTATGTATTTAGTCAATACCAATTTTATTTTATTATTTAGAGAAAGATTGTTTTCCTTGCTATCGTCCGTTCGTCCGTTCGTCACTCTGTTTAGAAACACGTATATTTTCGTTCCGTCCTTTTTAAATCGAAATAATAGTTTAAAGTGTTTGTCTTGAATTTGCAAAGTGATATATCTATAGATATCGAAGTGCTTAACAAAATAGTGAAAACCGTTTATTAAAATATTAAGTGGTTTCTAAGTTATAACAAATTGAAGTTTGAAATTTTGAATAACGACATTAATCCCTGACCTACGACAACCCGCAGTGAGCTCGCTTGCACTGAGTCATCGTCTTGGTCGCTGTTGCATTTGCGGTGCTGCGTTTACACGCACTTGCACGCTACGGTGCCTCGTTGGAACTACTTGCGTCTCAAATCACAACAACTGCAAATAATATGAAGTGCGCTGGTTGTTTGAAGATTGTTAAAGATATTAATGCAATAAAATGTACTAGTACAGCTTGCGAGAAGTCTTTTTGTAGTCAGTGCATTAATATAACGGGGCTCTCAGGAGACAAGAAAAAGTGTTGGAGATGCCCTGACTGCTGCTCAGCTCAGAAAAAAGGCGGTGATAATACCCTCACTCCGATTAGAACTGCGACAGATGTACAAAATGTCACGATGCGAAAGAAGGCCGACTCTCAATCGGAAGTAGTGGATCTGATTTAAAAGAAGTTACTGAGCAACTCCGCCGAGTTACACAGCAGCTCGAAGAGGTAACAAAATCCCTAAACTACTCTCATGATCGCTTGGAGGAACTTGTTACCGCAATGAATCTTAAAGATAAACGGATTCAATACCTAGAGAAAAGGGATCAAGAACTAACAACCCTTAAATCGGAAGTGGCACTGCTGAAAAGTGAATTAAACATACAGTTTCAACAACGTTTATCAAATGAAATCGAAATAGTTGGACTTCCTGAAAATGCAGCGGAAAATCTGCAACATACCATAAAGGTCACTGCGCTGAAACTTGGTGTTGATCTGGATGAAACCGATGTTGACTGGGTTACTCGTGTTGGGGCTCGTCATCCCCCTAGAACTTCTAACCTAACCGAAGGAAACTCGTCAAGCTGGATGCCACGCCCGGTGGTAGTGCGTCTTTTGCGAAAATCGAAGCGTGATCAATTACTGAATGCATCGAAGTCTCGCCGGAATATCTCTAGCGCAGACCTGAATCTACCAGGTAATCCCCTCAAAGTTTACCTTAACGAGCGACTCACCAAAGAAAATAGAATGTTATTTCGTATTGCTAGGCTCAGTGCTAAAAAAGAAGGTTACGCGTACTGCTGGTGTAATCAAGGTTCCATATACATCAGGCAACGGGAAGGCAAACCCGCTATTGTGGTGCGATCTCAAACCGATTTGGACCGAATTTTGGGCAATGGAGACAAAGCCGACCCAATTTCTAATGCCTAAAGTGTCTTCAACTGCATTCAAAATTAAACAGGTTTTTATTATTACCCCTCATATTACTTCTTTCTTATTAATTATAGTAGAATGTTTTAGAATCCCAAAGATAATTCTATTAGAAGGTTGTCACATTATGATAAATATTGATAATACACAGGCTATTTACACTAAGTTATATTGTGAAGTATTTAAAATTGCATTGAATAATATTTACTGGGTGTCGCCATTTAAAGTTTGTGTTTATTGTCAAATAACTGTTTTTGATCATTGTGCTTTTGTTTCGTATTATTTTAACTATTCAGGAGATGTTTTGGGAAAATACAGACGGAAGTCTGGACGGGATAAATCTGTTTTGCAATGTTAGAACCATCTGTATCTGTAGATGCTTTGGACTCTATAGCTATTACATGTAAAGTTATAGAAGAGGCTGAACAGTGTAAACACGCATTCTCTAGCCATCATAACTTTAAAATATTAAATCTTAACATACGTAGCATTACTAAGAATTTCCCGGAATTCCTAGTTCTTCTTTCTCGTTTAGGTGTGGAATATGACATTATCATACTGACTGAATGCTGGTTGACCGACCATATTTATATTCCTCAGCTTCAGGGTTTCATTGCTCACAGGTCGAACAGGCCTTGCAACAAGAATGGAGGTGTGGTTGTTTATGTGAAAAACTCCATTAAAGCCAGGGTCAGTGAACCACAGATTGATGATGCGGATTGTTTGGTAATTGAAATCGGACGGTTAACTACTATCTTTGGGATTTACCGATCCCCCTCACAAACCGACATAGGAAATTTCCTCAATACGCTCGACACATGTTTAGAAAATATAAAAACTCAAAATGTTATTATCGCCGGAGATCTAAATATAAATATACTGGACAGAAAGATAGACTCCTCAAATCTTGAATATGTGTGCCTCATGGCAGAGAATGAATTTTTACCAGCTATCACTGAACCTACCCGATGTGAGTCCCAAACTTGCCTCGACCACATTTATTTAAAATCCAGAGATACTGTAAATGCTTTGGGTTTAGTCTGTAAATGTGATCTTACGGATCACTCTATCTCTATGATTGGGTTCAACACTATCAACAGTAAAGTTACAAGACCAAGTCGTTTTGTTAAAAAACGAGATTTTGTAGCTATTCGCGACGAACTAAGTCGTGTGAAATGGTCTAGCCTACTCGAAGATAAATATAATACTAATGAAATGACTAACATATTTATCAAACTATTCCACGACATTGTT
This sequence comes from Cyclophora albipunctata, assembly GCA_963082685.1. NCBI lineage: Eukaryota > Metazoa > Arthropoda > Insecta > Lepidoptera > Geometridae > Cyclophora > Cyclophora albipunctata. The sequence goes on from OY720118.1 coordinate 8,711,405, forward strand.
AATAAGCATACTAAACGCGTGAAACTTTCAAAAAGAGAATACAATCTTAAACCTTGGGTTACTCCAGGCCTTATGCGTTGCATGCGGCATCGTGACAAACTCCATTTACTAGCAAATCAGGATCCTGATAATAAATTAAATCAGCTTACTTACAGACGATACAGGAATTTCTTTGTAGAACTGTTACGGAAATTAAAAACTAATTTTGAAAGCTCCGAGTTGGCTAAGAACAAGGATAATCCCAAGAAACTGTGGAAGTCCATAAAGGACATTTGTCACTTAAATGTTACAAAAACTGAAGCCACTGATCTACTTTCTCTTCAGAATACTTTAAACTCCACAGATTCCCTTAACACATGTAATAATCATTTTTCTAAGGTTGGTCAAAAACTAGCCAAACAAATCTTGCACAAAAATTTCACATCTGAGGCTAAGTTAGCAAAATCAGTTCGGCTAATCAATTCATCAGCTGACTCTTTCTTCATGGTACCTACTAATGCCAAGGAGGTGGAGGGTCTAATAAATGCATTACCTCCAGATAAAGCTCCAGGAATTGATGACATCAGCAACACTTTATTGAAATCTGTCAAAGAAATCATTTCAGAACCACTCTCGACAATTTTCAACCAAAGTATGGCTCATGGAGTCTTCCCAGATGTTTGGAAATTGGCGATAGTATGTCCAATATATAAAGGTGGACCCAAAGAAGTCATTGACAACTATCGTCCTATTTCACTTCTTTGTGCGTTCTCAAAGCTCCTAGAAAAGCTTGTGAATGCAAGACTCATCAAATTTATGGAGACTCGAAATCTTATTTCCGAGAGGCAATTTGGTTTTCGTAAAGGTAAATCGACGGAACAGGCTGTGACTTTGCTTACTAGTACCATAGCTTCGCTCCTTGATAAAAAAAAGTGTTGTGTCGGGGTTTTCCTTGACCTTGCAAAGGCTTTCGACACTGTCTCCATTCCGATACTGTTAAAAAAGTTAAAATATCTTGGGATTCGTGGAATTGCACTTAAATGGTTTAGGAATTACCTAAGCGAGCGGAGACAGTGTGTAAAAATAGGATCTACAATAAGTAGTGAACAAGACATAAATTTTGGTGTACCGCAGGGAAGTATTTTAGGCCCGTCTTTATTCATCCTGTACCTGAACGACATTCACGAACTGCTTTTACAAAGTGCTGAGCTCATATGTTACGCTGATGACACGGCAATCATTTTTAGTGGGTCTACTTGGGATATGGCATTTTCGGCTGCCGAAAAGGGTTTGCATGTTGTGCATAAATGGCTACAGAATAACCTTCTCACCTTAAACGTCAAGAAGACTATGTACACATGCTTTTTCAAAACGGCTTCATCATCACCTCCAACCTCGCAACCACACATCAAAATGCATAGCTGTAGTAGTAGTGGAACTTATGCACTGAATTGTAATTGCGTTAAACTTATAAATACTAAAACCATAAAATATTTGGGTGTTATTCTAGATGAAAATCTGTCATTTAAAACACATATTCAAACTTTGTCGGGTAGGATTAGAAAAATCGTCTTTATTATGAAAAAACTGCGTACTACTGCCAACTATAATACCCTCTTGTCAGTTTATTATGCCTTATGTCAATCCGTCATAACATATTGCTTATCATCTTGGGGATCCGCTGCTAAAACGGTTATAATACAAGCAGAAAGAGCCCAACGATCGGTCCTCAAGGTGATGTTAAAGAAACCGCGTAGATTCCCTACACTAGAGTTATATAGAGAATGTGGAGTACTCAGCATCCGCCAGCTCTTCTTTCTTAAGATATTTTTACTAACTCATAAAACAGTTTTATCCTCTGACAGCTACACAAACATGCTAAATCGTAGAGTTTATAGGTTACCCACGTCTACAGTGTCAACTAAATTTGCTAAGCGATTTGGAGAATCCGTAAAGTGCCATATTTATAATGCAGTGATTAGATACTGTGGAACTGATATAAAATGCCTTAATAATGGACAAGCCAAGTATGTTGTACAAAAATGGTTAAAATCCCTGTCGTACGATAAAACGGAACAATTGCTCAAAGTGATTCAATAATAATTTTAAGTAATATAAAATTGGTAATTATAATGTAATTAGTATAGTTTTCGTTATTGATTGTAGTTTAAATTATATATTTTTTTGTATTGTCTCAATTCTATTCTATAAGCAGGGGGCGAATGTATATTCATATTAGTTAATGCTTCCCAGGCACCCACGATACAGGCCTTGCCTAGTGTGGATGCCATCGCTTAACGTTTATAATTGAATCTATCAGCGTAGATGCAAATATTAATGTTTAGATTTAAGGTATTTTTGTTAATTGTATCTATAATTTGTGTCTTTGCTGTAAATAAATATTTTTTCATTTTTTTTCATTTTCTATCCAAAATATACGGACGCGACGCGGAAATCTGAGAAAATAACGTAAGCAAAATATAACACAGTTTTCACACTAACGCCATCTATTGGATAGCGGGGAACAGCTCCTACCTAATATAAAAGTTTATACCCTAAAGACTAATACTATTAAGAAAATACATCGTGTGGACGGAGCCAACTTTACTATCTAGAACTTCGCCAAGTAAAAACAACTTTATGTGCTAAGATCTTTTGTCTCGATAATTCTAGAATGTCGGCGATATGTTGCGGTGTAAGCCTACCTAACTGGGATAAAGTTAGAATTAGTATCCATTCTAAGGATCAGGTTAATGACCTCAGCTTCGCCGAAAACTTTAGGCCCACCGATATTCGCAATCTGAAGGATTATTTTCCTACATTTTTTAGATAATACTGAGATTTATTCCTGTAGTAAGATTTACGGTCAGATTTGTTCATAAATTCGATTCCGTGACGTCTAATCCGCATGGGGTATTGTGGTTTACCTATACGATCCGAAACCTAATTTAGGCAACTTGATGCTAATAAAATATCGAGAAATTCAGTAGATTTTTGCAACTATGTTCGACGAATAGAGATTATTTCAATATGTATCTAATTAGTAAATATTTTTTACTGCTGGTAGAATTCACGCCAAAATTTATAGAAAATGATTGTTTACTTTACACCAGCCATGTAAAGTAGTTTAAATGCAAAAAAAGTGTTTTAAAAGTCCCCTACCATCGGTTCGTCAGTATTCTTCTGGAACTGTACGAGGCGAACTCTGGTCACGTTTTCGAATTCCGGCTCGGTGTCTTCTTCATCATCGACCGGGGGCGCGGTGGAGCGTCCGTTGACCGGCGGCGGGGAGGCTCGCAGGGACTCCTCGCCGTACACCTCGCGAGCCACCACATCGTGAGCCTGGAGTAGAGCCTGGAAACAATGGAGAAGAGGAATTTAAATTTGGAATAATGTCGAGAATATAGGCCTTATTCATAAACGCTTATTAAAAGTATTTTGGCTATCAAATGGTTTGTCCCTTTCCGACATACGCTAGTTTCAAAAGAGCAAAAGAGACCGAACACTTTATGACAGTAATGGTAATCTTTAAATTTAGAATATAGGTAGGTAGGAAGTTGGATTGCTGTTGAGAAGTATTTTTAGGATAATAGGTAGGTAACTTATCAGCTCATTATCTTTTTAATGCCTCAAAACTATAAATTGGAATTGAAAACTAATCTAAAGGTATCGACTTGAAAACTAAAGGTATCGATGATAAAAAAGTTCTAAAACACCATGCTTTCACAGCTTAAAATGTTATGCAACACTTTCACAGCTTAAAATGTTATGTGTTTTCATTAATTTATTTAAAAAAATGGTTTTGCCGGCGAACAGCGATAGCTTTCAATATTTCCATCACATAAACAACCAGGAGAGTAAAACATAAAATGCAAATAAGACTCATTTTTATCCGACCCCGTTTAACCAAACGAGTGCCAGATAAAAATTAATTAAGATATCGAACCCAAAACCGTAAATTACATACAACGTAAACAAATTCAAATAATCTATGGCAATATGAAGGTTTATTAAAATATCAGCAACGTCCTGCGTTTTATTCGTTCCGTATCAGTTCCTTTTTGTGATGAAAAGTTGCCAGTAATCAATAGGTAACCTTCATTTTGCATGTGGCAAATTCGACTGGTTGTTCTCTCATTGAACTTAAGCTCCTGTCGGGGAAACTTTGTTTCTATAATTAGTAAGTTCCTTCAAATCTTTATACGATAGTGCAGATACTTTTCCCAAATTTACCCACGTTACTGACCCTTAACACCTTCATAATAAAGTCTATAAATTAATCGTTAAAGGAGGTATAAAAAAATGTCACACGGTGTTTCGCAGCTGTCTGTAATGTTTTTTCACGCGGTTTTACTCGGTTTGTACTAGTTCTCTTAAAGTAATATTTAGCTCATATAACTAATCTTGCTTTCCTTCAACTTTACCTATACATGTACTCGGATTGTATGTCCGGCCGTACAGTAGTAGAACTAACAGTAGGTAGTTCAAACAAAACAAAACTCTTCAGCCTTAATATGTTAATACAAATAATCTCTTCACCACACGCCTCTTTCATTTCACAATTCGATGGATTCAGCAGAATTGGGGTCCTGAAAATCCGTCACACGGAAACGGTTATCCAAATGAAGCGACCGCGGCCAACGGTACCAATAATTCGAATGTGCAAATACATTCGAATTATTGGTACCACGGTTTCAATCAATTCATTAAGGTATGTTAATCATTCATATCGACGATATATTTGCTGCTGTGTTCTGTAAATTCAGATGGTAGCAAAATATTAATTGTATTGTTTAAATTGCTGTGCAAGCAACATATTTGTATTCTGTTATTTCTGTACTGTATTTGGATCGAATGTGTTTACTCTGTGTGTTTGTTTATGTTTAGCTTTAATTCAGATGGATAGGTTAATTAATATCTTTATTGGACAATAACAAGCTATTTATTTTGCTCTTTGAAACGTAAGCTCTTTTTCTATTAATAAGATTTGCTACTTTATTACTAGGTGTCATGGTTGTAATTAGGTTGAACTTAGAACTGTTTTAAAACTTTTGTCTCAGTTCGGTAGTAAACAAATTAATCTGTAAAGTATAAGCTGTATTATATCCACGCGGACAGCATTTAGCTTTGATTTTGTACGTGACCCGTTATCTAGTTGTGTATTGTTAATCGAAGACCTATTATGAAGACGCAGTCATTTACTTTTCATGAATAAATAAAATAATAAACCAGAAAACAATAAGGGCCTTATTCATAAACGCTTACTGGCAGCATTTTGGCTATCAAATGGTTTGTCCCTTTCTGACATACGCTATTTTCCAAAGAGCAAAAGAGACAAAACACTCACTAACAGTGTTCTAGTTAGAGAGCGTTTATGAATAACGCAGTACAACTCCAAATACATTAGCACAGTAGAAACTACCGCCTTGAAACGTATAATGAACTTTGCAAGTGCCAAAAACATATCAACAAGACAACACGACACAGAACCATCAGAACTTGGTAATCCCGCATGGAAATCTGGTAACCGCACTTAGCACGAATAACAATTAAGTTGGTAAAATTCAATTAAGTTCCGTAAAGTTTTGTCCATTTCCTACTGTATGTGAAATTTTAGCTTCCGACAAGTGAACAAAAGCACGTTCAAACATTTTTGCGAAGGAAATTGTTATTGTCAAATGTGACAAATAAATAGACTAGGTATTTTATTTGTATTCAATATTTTTGAGGCCTAAGGCCATTGCCACACCAGTCGCCGATCTTCCGCGATGGAACGCCAAAACAATATTATTGCCTTTATATAATTTACGCTGCGACAAAACGACCGATCTTCCGCGTAGTATGCCCGCTATTTGAAGATTATATGAAATAACTAGCAGCGCCCCGCGGTTTTACCCGCGTTGTACCCGTTCCCGTGGGAATTTCGGGAATTTTTATACATATAAACCTTCCTCTTGAATCACTCTACCTATTACAAAAAACCGCATCAAAATCCGTTGCGTAATTTTAAAGATTTAAGCATACAGACAAACAAACGGACAAAAGTAGCGACTTTGTTTTATACTATGTAGTGATATGTATTGGCGTTCCGTCGCGGAAGATCGGCGACGGAAGATCTGTCAAGTGTGGCAAAGGCCTGAGGGCGCAGCCATTAATTCGAAATGGAGCTGTGCGACCAATCAGAACTCACTGAAATTGTCGCAATGCCTTGTGATTGGTCGATTGAGCCCCGCACAGCTCCGCTCCGCTTCAATCGAAACGCATCGATAGCCAGACGTTTTCCATTATTAAATACTAGCAGCGCCCCGCGGTCTTACCCGCGTTGTGTCCATTCCTGTGGGAATTTCGGGATGAAAAATAGCCTATGTTACTCGTGCATAATGTAGCTTTCGAATGGTGAAAGAATTTTTAAAAACGGTCCAGTAGTTTTTGAGCCTATTCATTACAACCAAACAAACAAAGTTTTCCTCTTTATAATATTAGTGTTGATACATTTATCGCATAAACCGAACAGCAATTGTCTTTATCATTATTTTCTACACACTCATCCCCCAGTTGGGTAACCCTGATATCGCACATTGTGATATTTGCAACTCATAGAGTAAATTCCATGATTTTGAATGCAACGGATTTCCATTAACAGAGGGATTGAACCGAAAACAGCTTCATTCGAATTATATAGCATTGTTCAACAGGCTCAATACAGTGTATTAAAGACTTAGTTAACGTGGTGCATTCAAATAATATATCCATTGTGTTTAAATGTTAATGAGAATTAACAGTAAGCTGTAATAAGTGTAATGAATAACAAACAGCTTAGTTGACCCATAGAAACAAACTCTAGTGTCGTTTTTAGGTTACCTAAAAGGCATCTGAGCAGCTGGGTTAAAAGCTAACACGATCGATTGAAACAAAATCGAAATCAGATCAAATAAGAGTGAAAGAGGAGTCGTTTGAGATAGCCTAAAAGCCTCTGGCATGATGTTAATTTACTGTGACAATGGCAACACAGCTACAATCAAGACGGACTAAAATCTCCATAGGTTTGACCACTTACATACTTATCCTACTAAACTTACTTACTTTTTGAAGACATAATTGCACTCATTGTAAATGCACGAAACGGGACGTTATCGCGCATTCATACTATAACATATTTACTAAATTACATAGGAAGTCGCCTCAGTGGTCTAGTGGTATGTGCACTCGCCTGCCAAGACTGAGGTCTCGGGTTCAGTTCCCGGGTCGAGCGAAATATATTTCCTACTTTTCAAACATGGCTCGGGTTGGAGTTCACCAACCCACATTAGGCAAGCGCGATGATTACGCCTAAAACCTGACTGATATCTTCAGTGAGATAATAAGCCCTTTCCCAGCAATGGGACATTCCAGGCTAGTACTTTTTTTACTTCGATCAACAATACACAACTAGATATCGGGTCACGTACAAAATCAAAGCTAAATGTAAATACTGTCCGCGTGGATAACGTGTGACAGCTTATTTTGTTTACTACCGAACTGAAAAAAGAGTTTTAAAACAGTTCGAAGTTCAACCTAATTACAACCATGACACCTAGCAATAAAGTAGCAAATCTTATGAATAACATAAGTGACAATAACGCCTCACTTTTTAAATGAGGCGTTATTCACCGAGACGTATTTTTTGCGCCGACCCGACATCTAGTTGTGCATTGTTGATCGAAGTTTTTTTACGTAAGAGAATAAAATACGTTTCGAGCGGACTACCCCCTTCAATCACAAGAAAGCATACAATGTAACGTGACTTTGACACGTAATATGAAAGGTAAGTACTTAATACATATAGTGTGACAAATAAAAGTATCACATGTAAACCACACTGTCACGAAGATCCCTTGATACACAAAATGCAATAACAACAGACAAACTTCGCCACAACCGCACTATATAATAACTGCGAAAGTTTGTGAGGATGTATGTTACTGTTTCAGGTAATAAAGTAACTGAAGTAATTCAAGTATACTCAAAGTAACACTTTTTATAGAGATATTCTCCCGAGACCTAGAGCATATTACGCTGGTCTGTCTATTCAGTAGAATAGTTATTGGTAGATTTTTTCTAATATCAAATTCATGATTATTTCAATATGGTTTTTCTTTTAGAAACTTTAAGAAACTTAAAAGAGTATTTAAAGGCCATTAATCACTACATTAGTATAAAATAAAGTCGTCTCTTTTTCGTGTCTGTCACACTGTTTGTCTGTCTGTATGCTTAAATCTTTAAAATTACGCAATGGATTTTGATGCGGTTTTTTATTTGTTTTTGTAATAGGTAGAGTGATTCAAGAGGAAGGTTTTTATGTAAAAAAAATCCCGAAATTCCCACGGGAACGGGCACAACGCGGGTAAAACCGCGGGGCGCTGCTAGTGAACTGATAAAACATACAACATAATTAAAAAAAAAAGTATTATTATTAAAGTAAAAAGTAAAGTAAAGTATTAGCCTGTAATGTCCCACTGGTTGGGCAAAGGCCTCTCGTCTCACTGAAGATATCAGTACAGTGAGGAGGTTTCAGGCGTAATCACCACGCTTGCCTAATGCGGGTTGGTGATCTCAAACCCGAGCCATGTTTGAAAAGTAGGAAACATGTTTCGCTCGACCTGGGAATTGAACCCGGGACCTCAGTCTTGGCAGGCATACCACTAGACCACCGAGGCGTTAACATAATACGCAAATAATATTGAGTAAAGTCTAAGCATCATTACCTTGCCTGACATAGTAGGTATAACAAACCTTACAGCGCGTCCATCGGTTCAAGTTAATCTCAAAACTAATGAGTTTTATGCGTCTAAGCGAATAGACAGAGTAATTGGAAAGGTCTCGTTTTGTTCGAGGTTTTTCGGAAATCTTGAGTTATCTTGATTAACTGAAGCAAGGCACTTGTCACTTATCCTAACGAATATCATTTACTAGCTGTGCCCCGGTTTCACCTGCAGCACACCCGTTTATTGAAGCAGTATTTTTTTCCGTAGGAATTTGGGACTTTTATTACTTACTATCCTATTCCTGACTAATAAATAAAATAAAAAAGAATCATCAAAAACCGGTCCAGCCTTGAGATAGATTAAGATCCCATATCTTCAACTACTTTTCATTCCGATCTTCTATCAAAACGCTGAGGGCGATACCACGGGGAAAAGATCATCTATTTTTATAAAGAGTTAGATTTATATCAGCTTAAAAAGTGTCTGTTATGTCGTATAGAGATGTGAAGGAACTTGCACTGAATAGGAATAGATGGAGAAGCCTGCATCGGACTCACCGACAAGAGCCTTGCTCTTAAATTTATGATGATGATGACGATGAACTAAATGTACTGGTGACCCTATTCATCTAGAAAATAACGGAAACGCGATCTACAACACTTTTACTAGCACCATCTCGCGTGGAACAACTATGCTTTATAATTGCAAAAGCACCTCCATATTTTTACTTCCCTATAAACAAACGCAGAAGTCTATTTCCCTATTAATATTCTAAACCAGAAGCTACGATCATGTATTTTATAATTTATTCCTAACTATTGAAAATGTTAAGTAAAACGATACACATGAATATTTAAGATCTGACTACAGATTAACATGATAATTGTATACATTTTCCTTGGCTTAAAATATATTTAATGTATTACGTGCTTTGCTATTTTTAACCGACCTCACAGAACCGGGTTACATTATGGAATTTAAAACAAATCTAAGAACATTACTAGCTTACGGCGAATAAAAACGAATGTAATTTGTTTTTCGAATTTAATATTTCAGTATCCTAAGTAGAGATTCAATGAGTAATTTTAACATGTATTGTGCGATTTTTTTTTTGGCATCGAAAAACAAAAATTAGTACAAAAAAAGTAACGACAGCCCTCCATCAAGAATTAACTTTTCAAAGTGTTACCATAAAACAAATCACAATTCCCAATAATGACCACACACCGACAATATCACTAGTAACAGATATCCAGGCTCAATTTCGACACGTCGTAAAACTAAATCCCGCCCATTTCAACCGTCAAGAGTCCAATATCGCGATACATGGCAATACTGTCGATACACGAACAATCATATAACTGTTTGTAGTACGGATAACTGCGTATTATAAGCAATATTCTGGTCTGATATTAGGTTTCATGGTTTAATCCTTTGTTGTCGGTTTAAACGTGTACTTTGCGAGTTAGAGCTAATATTACATGTATGATTTTCATCTCCTTATAAAATAGGTACTAGCAGCGCCCCGCGGTTTTACCCGCGTTGTGCCAGTTCCCGTGGGAATTTCATAATTAAAAATACCCTATCACCTTCCTCTTGAATGTCGCTATCCAATACTAAAAGAATTATACAAATAGGACAGGTAGTTCCTAAGATAAGCTCGAACATACAAACAAAATTACAAATGCTACTCCAACCTTATACAAAAACCAAAATTTTGAACTGAAAATCTAAAGTCGGTTAAGAGGCTGTTGATTGGTCCATTTTATCTCATCAAGTCCGTATCTTATAACATAGCCATGTTTCATGTTTGGAGAAAAGTACTTGTGAAAATTCAAGATTTCAAGGTAAATAAATTCAAGATCTCCTTTCATATTTTACTTGGATTTTGATCTTATATTCAGCTGAATGATTTTCAAAAATCAAAGAAATATGTACTTCATATTTATGCTTCGATGAAACACTCGATTTCAATACCTTTAGACACTTGATAATTGTAGATATTCAGAGTAGCATTTTGTTTCTTTTCACTATAATGGTTTCACTAACAGCCTCCGTGGTCTTGTGGTTTGAGCACCCGGCTCACGATCCGGAGGTTCCGGGTTCGATTCCCGGTGGGGATACCTCACAAAAATCACATTGTGAGACTGTCCTCAGTTTGGTTAGGGCATTGCAGGCTGAATCACCTGATTGCCCGTAAAGTAAGATGATTCCGTGCTTCGGAGGGCACGTTAAGCCGTCGGTCCCGGTTACTTTCTACGGATAGAAGTCGTTACATGAGCCACGTCAGAGGCCTTTGGCGGCTCTATAACTCTGACACCAGGATTGGTCAGGTTGACCATCCACTCGATGAAGAAGACTATAATGGTAAAATATTTAAACACGTATGAATACCTATACGATCTTTTTTTGAAAAAAAAATCTTACATTCTAAGGGAATTCGTTGCGCCCGTTGCGTAGTTTGACTCAAAGATGGTTAAGCAATGTGCAGCTCGGCCTAGCTTAGTCAGGTCGGATAGCGGCATTTCTATCTGAGCGCTACCGTGCTACAGGGTTAGACCAGGAGGCTTTTAGGCGGTCTATCAACTCCTACACCAGTGTTGGCCACTAACTTACAACCTTAATTACCTACTTAAGGAAATGTCAATGCTTATAGGTAACTTAAGGCATTATTATCAGTTTATTAAATTAAGCATAGCATAGGTCTGGTAGAAAAACAAAGTACATTGCAATTTCGGAAAAGATTTTCGAGTTTAATAAAATAATTAGCCTGTAATGTCCCACTGCTGGGCAAAGGCCTCTCATCGCACTGAAGATATCAGTACAGCGAGGAGGATTAGGCGTAATCACCATGCTTGCCAAATGCGGGTTGGTGATCTCTAACCCGAGCCATGTTTGAAAAGTAGGGAAACATGTTTTCACTCGACATACGAACATACCACTAGACCACCGAGGTTTCGAGTCTTAACTATCATAATTAAAATTCATCAAAATTAATGCCACCCAAGACTTTAACATTTAAAACATCAAACACCGATCAAAGTAATATCGTTTTACTTTACTTAATCCTGCTTTCAGCTGTACTAAAGATTCGGCTAATCCAATCAAGCTCGCGATGGTTCGCTCAGTGGTATGTTAATTTGAACATGACGTGTTTTGGTATACACGGAAATTACCCATTTGCGGTTATATACAGCAACCTAGCGATACTTTGTATCTCAAGTTTATGAAATAAAGTGGTTGATGAGTTTACGGAGGGAACTTAATCTGTTAGTTTTAATTTTTGCTGCAACTTTATCTTATATTGCCACCATGTCATGCATTTACTTCTTAACTTAACTTTAATTAAAAACCCCTTTATACTCTATACTAATGTTATATTAATGTTATTTTATTAGATGCAACATTTTATATTACTATTCATTCCTTAGTTAGTTTTTTTTTTTAAATATTTTTAGTTTGCAGTGCCCTAACAGGGTGTGATGTATTTAGGAACATTATGGCAAATAAATAAATTTGAATTTAAAGAGGTAAAATTTGTAAGTTTGTATGTTCGAGCCAATCTCAGGAATTACAGTGCGATTTGAATATTATTATTAATAGCCACATTCAACATTAACGTTATATGCTATTTTTCTTCCCTAAATTCCCACGGGAACGGACACAACGCGGATAAAACCGCGGGGCGCTGCTAGTCTTAGGTATAGCACTCAATGATTTTCCCCATGATCATGAACGCTTATCCCCTCCAAACTGTACTGATAGCTTCAGTGAGATGAAAGGCCCAGCAGTGGAACATTACAGGCTAATACTTTACTTTTATTTACAATAATTTTTTTAATTTAAGTTTTTTGTAAGTAAGTTTAGTAGTTATATAAATGCACAAAACATTACAATCACACTACAGTTGAATTTAAAATAAAAAATGGATGTAATTCTAGTTTTATTCGCCCGCTACAAAGTTTTGGCGTGAACGATGTAATTTCATTACGTACGTGTAATGCGCATACAAGTACGTGCATTCCGTACAATGTATTTTTATTTAGTCTTTTATTTAGACACTGAGACTGGAATTAATTTAACGTATTCCGTTTCTTTACAAGAATATGGTAAGATATTTAACAGTATCAGTGCTTTTTGTAATGGATAGACGCATTTAACGGGATGGTTATAGGCAATTTTTATCCCGAAATTCCCACGGGAACGGACACAACGCGGGTAAAACCGCGGGGCAGTGCTAGTATATCATTAAAAATACGGTTCAAAGGTTAAACAATACTACACCTAACGAAATAATCCCGCATCACAAACTCCCTACAAACGAAGTAACATTACACTCGAGAAATGCATTTTCATTTCCTATTTCTATAAATTCAAATAAGATTTCACGCTGTGAAATGAGGTAAAGTTTCTTTCCGTATATTTCTTTTATACTTTCCGGTAAAAGCTAATGTGCATCATTAAGCCACTGTAACATCAGTTTTATATTAAAATAATGTTTTTTTCCGAAAGAACAGTCGCAAAAATAACGTTGATTTAATGATTATCAGTTCATATAATTTCGATTGGCCGTTCAATGGCTGTGAATCAGGCAAGGTTGGCATATTAACCATGACAGGATTATTGAGCTGTAACAGCTGTAATGTTTATTAGATTTGGGCCTATAATGCAGGCAAATTATTTTATACTCGTAGTTGGCGATACTGACAAGCAGGAGGCAAATATTGAAAGAAGCAATAAGATTTTACTATTCATTGAAACGTACGTTGATGTCATTATTATTTGTTCAAACGGGAACTTACGTACGACGGAGGTTACTGTTGAGTGTCTCTCAACACGTTTCGGTCACGTCCGGTGACCATCATCAGGAGGTGGGTGAAACGCTCGTGACAGCGTCTCTCCCCGCACGTGGGAGAAACGTGTTCAGGGATACTCAACAGTAACCTCTGTCATACGTAAGTTCCCGTTTGAACAAATAATAATGACATCAACGTACGTTTCAATTATTAGTAAAATCTTATTGATTCTTTCAATATTTGCCTCCTGCTTGTCAGTATCACCATCTACGAGTATAATATAATTTGCCTGAATTATAGGTCCAAATCTAATAAACATTACAGCTGTTATTTCCATGATAACACAATAAATTCAGTGTAAACTACTCAAGATTTCACCTGTTTACCTGTTCACCAGTTTTCAAATTAATCTGACTCATCCAATTTGTCGCCGCGAAATCACTCCCACAAAAAGCATTCCAATATTATAAACACGAGTCGAATAAAGAGCAGGTGTCAAAAACACAGATAATAAAAATATTAACTCGAAAGAAAAACAAGAATGTTTTGTTGAATAAATCCCGAAGTCTAAGCTCCCAGATATGACAGGCGGGGACAATATAATGCCGAGCGAACGAGAAGTGAAAATCTACCAGACTTTATGTTAATAAACTTGTGCAGTACTGAGGTTTGGAATGGTTAAACGTGATAATAAAATATTCAGTTACGAATCAATTTTAATATAAGTAAGTATTACCCTGTAATGTCTCACTGCTGTGTCTCTCATCTCACTGAAGACAGTATAATGAAGAGAATAAACTACAATCACGACGCTTGCCTAATGCTGGTTGGTTATCTCAAACCCGAGCCAATTTTATTAGCACACTGATTTTAAAAACGAAACAATTTTGCGCTTGGTAGACTTAGCGAAAATCGAGGTGCAATTTGACTAAGCGATGTTAATTCAAAATGATTGTTAAGCAACGTGCAGCTCGGTTGGGTGACCGATAGTGGCAAGGCTTCGGATGGACGCCAAAGTTGGCCACAAACCTACTCGCTTACTCACTTATTAGACGAAAAAAGATTTCTCAAAGTTGCGGTTTAAATTCTGAAGTTATAAAAATAATGAACCTGATTAATGGACCAAAAGTTACGACACTCAACCTGTCTGCGACTGAATTAAATTATGCACACTGCGTGAACCATAAAATAGAGAAAGTTACGTAACGAGATTGTATAAACTATGATAAAAAGTGCAGAAACGTGGATAGAATATATTATTAAATTTATTTATTTTCATACGAGTACTCTGATTTTTCATTCTGTTTTACGGAAGTAGGTACTTGCACGAATGGAGAAACGATGGGGCCTTTGCCCAACAATTTGACACCCAAGGCTAATATATAAATAGATTTATACTTACACGAGTATACCCTTGGACCAAAGTCGATATGATAGTTTAGACTTTAGTACAAACACGAGTGACACTTTTAAACCATGCAGTTGTGTAGACGTCATTTAGCGTTCGTGGCGTAGTTTGACAAGTGACGTTTACTTTCGATTGTGAGGCAACGTGCAGTTCGGTCCCTACTGGATGGGTGGACAATAGTGGCATTTCTATGTGAGCGCTACCGTGCTTCGGAGGGCACGTTTATTTTCTGGTCCCGGTTGTTTCAATCGTCAGACCATGTCGGATACTTGGAGAGTTTAGGCCCATCTCGTAGCCAGATTTGGTAGCTAGCTACGAAATGAGAAAAGTGTTTTCCCATCTTGTAGCTAGCTACTAAATGGGAACGATCTATTCGGTAGGTTAGGGTTATTTTTTTTTTACTAGTTAAAATCCTAAATCTTGGACTTTCAAATTCCTATTACACTATTTAAACTATCACGATATGAACACATTGTTATTAACACTAATCTAGACGGGACTTAATCGCGAATAAAAACATTTAATGCATACCTCAACGTTTCGGTCGTGTCGCAACGGCCGTGTTCACGAGGGTACTGGATTGCGAGTGTTGTTTACACTATTTGGTTGAAGGGGCGCAATCTACCCACATCAACCAAAATGTTATTAGGTCCGTACTCCACTGCACTAATTAAGGTCCACGACACACTACACTGACAACGTCCGAAGGTGTCCTACACTTAACCTCGCGATGTATACATTTGTTTATCACTGGATTCCATGCAGGCGAAAGTTTGAAACCGCTTTTCAAATTCCTATTTCGTAGCCAGCTTCGAATCGGGATTATTTCTCCCATTTGGAAGCTAGCTACCAAATCTGGCTACGAGATGGGCCTAAACCACTTGGAGGCGGTGTTACAACTCCCAGACCAGGTTTGGCCACTCACGAACTTACTTTTTATCATGCGTGTGCATTCTTTTTCAGGTCCCGATGACAAACAATTCTTTTTATTACAGGCGGCATCATAAAGACTGGATAAAAAATTTTAGGTGCAAAAAAATCGTACGTCTATATTTGGTACTAATTACTATTTGGGTTACTCCTTATCCAGCTTCCCTTGTTGCAATGTACTGTATAAAATCAAATACTTATTCAATTCACGTTTAGTATTAAACCAATTACTGTGCTGGTGAACCTTTGGCTAGTTCCAATCAATTTGTAATTACCTGGGTCCATCTCAAGGTAGTAGACAGCTCTATTCTACTAGTCTCCTTAGCACAACGGCGTAGATCAATTGCAAAAAGACATGATGTGATAATACTGAGCGATGATTGGAGGAATATTTGAAATGATAAGTTTTCAACCAATCAATTCACAGTATATCTATATTATATTTAAAACAAAAATGAATCGCTGAATGTCTTGAATTAATGAAGCGCATAACTTCAGAACGTCTGCACCAAATTGGATGATTCTTTTTTTATGTGTTCTTTATTGTCAGGACAAGGTTTTTATTTTTATTTAAAAACAAGTAATAAAAAACTCGTATTTATCATATCATGTTTTGTCGTTCTTATGATATATACTGTCCGTTGATTGGTGAAATTTTTGACATGAGAGTTTCCCACCAATCAACGCACAGTATTTGAATATCATGTTTTGTCACATTGGGTCGCCGTTATTCTGCTAGGGTGCTTTTCTATATAACTCATTTATATTGTGGACTAATATCGTGCTACCCAAACTTTCCCTGACTTTTTGTTCGCACCTCTAGAGAGGAATAAAATACAGAAAAATATTATTATTTTTTGTCCTTTTTCACACACTCAATTGACAGTGGCTTGTTTATAAAACTTTCATACATTTCGTTCAAGGTCAGTGCTTATCTCTCAGGAAAAATAAATGAGCTTGTTTTGACGATAGCAGTGGAAATACAATGAATAAAGGAGAGTATCTGTAAACAATCTGACTAGTAACGTAACGTTGTTTTACTCAGAGATATAGATAGAGATAGAGATATAAATGGATTTTTTTATGTGACAGATTGTCTATGAATGCCTTTTTATTGACCTTTTATGTCCCACTCCTGGGCAAAAGTCTCCCAAATTCACTTATTCGAATATTAATGTGTTATCATTCCTACCGAGCTTCGGAGGCCACGTAAAATTGTTATTCTGATATAACCTATGGTACTGTAACGATTCATCCGTATCCGTCCAGTAGTTTTTTTGTGAAAGAGTAACAAACTTACATCCTCACAAACTTTCACATTTATAATATTATAACAATACTGTTTATTTGAGACCAACGATCCATATGGTTTGTAAGATGTATTTTTACTAAACCCTATGGATCGATGGTCTGAAATAAACATTTATTATTATAGTAGAATATAAATTTTGATGGGAATAATATGTATATGGGTATAATGTGTCACATTGAAATTTTTATTTGAAAAACAAGGAGATGAAAAACAGTTGCCTTTTTCCCCAGACAAATACTCGTAAATAGAAGAATTACTAAAATATACCACGAATTCTTATGAAAAATTACTGTCTCTAAAAGAAAGTGGCACTTTCTTTTATAGAATGATCACACTCAATAAATTTCATATTATCTGTAATATGGTTTCGGTTAGTGGAAAAAATAAAGATTTCTTTCACTAGAATCAAAATGTGTATTTTTATTGGTATTCTTTGAGTAAAACTTCACACAAAATTATATGTTACTTGAGCACTAGAGTTGTAATTGAGCACTCAACTTTGTTATTAATTTACTTAAGAAATATTACATTAATTTAAGTTTGACTTATTTTTAATTTTACATACATTATAAACCGGATAAAATATTTAAAATAACACTATTTATTTATAGATACTAAAGTAAAATATAAACCTGTCGTTTATTTGAACACGTTAACCTTTGGACCCAGTCAGATTAAAAAGTTCGATAACAAGTTTCAAAATAAGGCTAAATAGGATATAATTATATGAAAATAGTAAATCGTCTAGAAATCTTCGCAGAAACGGGTGCAGATAGTACACAAAAATGTAAAGAAATAAATATTATAAACATAATAATGTAATCTTCTATTTTCATATATAAAAGAAAGTCGTGTCAGTTACACCATTTATAACTTGAGACTTGCTGCACCGATTTTAATAATTCTTTTTTTATTTTATTTCTCTTGGTCAAGAATAGGATAATACGTTATAAAATTCCCTAAATTGCGCAGCGAGTGAAACCGTGGGGCAAAGCTAGTAATAAATAAAATAAACAGGCTAGAAATAAATATTGTTAAATATTATTGCGCATAAACAAATGGAATGCAAATTATTCGTCCAACGTTAAGCTAGAGCTCAGCTTTTGTTTTATGTTTTTGTGACGAAAAGGTTTCAAAAACAATGTGTTTTTTGTTTAATCCCTCTGATTAAAATCATTGAAATAGATGAAAAATAACAGCTGGTAGTTTTGTATTGATACAATGTAATAATAGTAGTTTATGCAACGTCATATAAAGAAGGGTATTAAAACACGAGTGTGAGTTTATGAAACGAGCGCAGCGAGTTTCATAATAGTAACGAGTGTTTTAATACCCGTGTTATATGCAGTTGCATACACTACTTTATCTTCACTATTTAATGCAATTAATCAAACAAAATTTTAAAAACAAAACACATTGCGAAACATTAAATTCACGCGTAGGTACGTGTATTGTCACAGTGAACTTGCCGCCATTAAAATCTAACCAATGAGAGCGCAGCTGCGCGTAGGGCCAATCAGGAGCGAGCGAGATCTTACCAAAGAGTTTTGTGTATGTAGTTTCGACGAAGTTTTCACGTATAACCCAACTATTTTAAAAAGCCAGCCTAATATCAAAATTTTATACAACTAGTATGAGGATTTTGACATAAGGCTCGCCAGGTTAATTGGTCGCGTTATAATGATGTTATAATGTTAAATTATAATGATATTATAACATCATGTGCAATTGCTTAAATTGAGTGTTTTAGTTGTCTGCGCTATAACAGTAGTAATTATAAGTCAAGTATTGGAAACATAAGTAGAATGTTACAACATTAGTGTAGATAAATGTTTTTTACACATGACTGTACACTTTGTCAGATAAAAATAAACTGTTGTTGAAAGGTTTTTGATTTAAATATTTATTGTTTTTAATGGTTGCTATCTCATAATTATAATGATTGAAACATTCTTTAAAATATATGTTATGTGCATATCTCGTCAAAGCTATTGTATAAATAACAGCGCCCCGCGGCTTTGCCCGCGTTGAGCCCGTTCCCGTAGGAATTTTAGAAATCCTTTCTTAGTGTGCACTTACGTCACTTGAAGAACCTTCCTGCCAAATTTCATGTTTCTAGGTGTAACGGTTGAGGCTGTGCGTTGATTATCAGTTAGTCAGTCAGGACTTTGAATTTTAATATATAGATTACTAGCAGCGCCTCGCGGTTTTACCCGCGTTGTGCCCGTTCCCGTGGGAATTTCGGGAATTTGTATACATATAAACCTTCCTCTTGAATCACTCTATCTCTTAAAACAAACTGCATCAAAATCCGTTGCGTAGTTTTAGAAATCTAAGCATACAGACAAACAGACACGAAACAGAGACGACTTTATTTTATACTATGTAGTGATGAAAAATAAAATGGTCTATTAAATCGGATACAATAAGAATACAACAGAAAACGTATTTAAAAGGGGTATTTAAGAGGATTACCAAATGCACCAGTATAATTTTAAAATTCATGTTTTAATACTCGTGATACCGTTCTTTTTTCCGTAAAAAGGGCGAGCCATTATAACTCCAATTTACATAACACAAAAGCCGGTTACACATTCACTGTAAAACATTTAAGTTAGAATAAAATGTACGGTATTGTAATACGAGAAAACTAAGTCCGGAAGTGGCTTAGCCGTGCTCAACGGCTTAGGGGGCGTACACACTGGGAATGTGACCGTAAATCGTGAATACGTTGCAGATAAGTGCGGAAAATATTAGACTATGGTACACCGTACTCGTGTGGTCGGTGCTTTATAATTTGCTTTGTGAACGGTTTTAAAATATCACGTTTAAAAAAAACTAAAGGAAGTTACGAGTACCAAAATCTATGCTTATATTATAAAGAGGTAGAGTTTCTAACTTTGTTTGTTTTTAAGGGTTAATCTCAAAAACTACCCATCTGATTTGGATAATTCTTTTTGTAATGGATAGCCACATTCAACAGGAAGGTTATAGGCTGTTTTTTATCTAGAAATTCCAACGGGAACGGGCATAACACGGGTAAAACCCGGGCCCTGCCAGTACAATATAATTAATACATTTCAGGAGTATAATATATTTAGAATTGACTTTTTTACCCTTAGTCACCTTGTCGACTCTTTGACAGTTCCAAGGTCAATGGTATAATATGAGAAGAATTAATAAGAATTTTAGAATAAAATGTTTCAATTAAATGACTCCTATTAACATTCAATATAACCTATCAAACAAATGGAATCAATAAAAAGTCTCATTTTTCCAAACGGCTACAATATTACGCAAGCTAGAACCGATCTGGGAAAAATGACCCTTATCCGATAGGTGTTAAAAGTTATTACAAATTTTCTCAACGCGATTAAAACAGCTCTCATCTCGAATACAAATGACTGTCCCAAATTGGAGTCGATTTAATCAAACTGGTTCTACCAAACTATAGAAAGAGATAAAGAGCGAATATATAGAGATAGTAAAACGAATTAGAGATAGTTTTGTGATCGAGAAAATAAGGTAGTTCAGTGGATTTATTAATGTGTTTGTGAAGGGACAAAAGGAGCGTTTGATGAAACATAAATAAGTAAACAAAAGCAAGTTTTAACGAACACTATTAGCCACAGGGCCTTTGAAGGCCCTAAAGGGTCCGAACTTTATTTATAGTACGCAATAAATCTACACAAGGTAAGGACAACGCAACCTCATATTCTATTTAAAATTTTCAAAGTTAAAATTTAGCATCTAAAATTGCTGTTGAACTTTTTTGCGGTGCTTTGTGACAAAAGCTTGCCTTATTTTATTGGTTTAGCTGCGGAGATGTGTACTTTAATATGGTTCGTGTTTTTTGACCTTTTGAGGATGTTCATTTTGTGTTACTTTATACAATTAAAATACTATATCCACATTGCAGCATAATTTTAATGGTGAATTTTTTTCAATACCAAATATTATTGTTTAATTTGTGAGGATGGATGTATGGATGTATGTTTGTTACTCTTTCACGCAAAAACTACCGAACGGATCTGGATGAAACTGTACAGTTATATAGGTTATACATCAGAATAACACATCGGATACATTTTATCCCGAAATTTCCGCGGGAACTGGTACACCGCGGGGCGCGGCTAGTGTTACATAAAAATGTGACTATTATCTTTTAGGAGAGCGCTTTCAGATTTTTTTTTTTTTCGTTCACTATATCCTATATATTTTTCTATTCATTCTCTCGAAATTACATACAAATAAACAAACCCAGCTCTCATTTCACATTCAAATCACATACTTCTGTACATTCCTATTTATATTCACCGTTAAATTGATTCAATATTCAAATTCCAATGAAATTATGATATTCATTCATATCATATTCATGAGAACAGTTGTGTTATCCTATTGTGTAATAAACGTCATCAAGAAGGTGTGTTTGGTATGAGCCATTTATTTAAACAATGCTCAGAGGTGGAATTTATTCGGTTTTCCATGGGCTTAGGGGGAAAATAATAGATACGCGATTATGAATGTAATACGTTATGGTTGTTTGCGCTGGGTGCGTTTTAGTACCTACTATGTATTTTCAATTTATGTAGTCTACTAGCAGTGTCTCGCGGTTTTACCCGCGTTGTGCCTGTTCCAGTGGAAATTTTGGGATGATAAATAAACTATATTCTTTCCGTTGAATGTGGCTATTACAAAAAGAATAATTCAAATCAGAATTGAAGTTTGTAAATTCTAAGTTTCGGAGATTAGCACGGTCAAACAAAAAAAAACCAAATAATTCCTGATCACCTTTAACAATGATTGGTGGGAGCTCAAAAAGGACAGGGAGGGTTGGCGATGCTTGGTGGAGACCTTTGCCCAGCAGTGGGACAATATAGGTTAAAAAAATCCTAATCCAATGAACACAAATACCAAACTTATAAGGCGCTTTTGCATCACAAATTATTGTTAAACAAAACCAATACTTACCAAAAAATCTTGTCAAATACTTAAACAAGCTGAATGTTTAATCTTTTTAAAGAACAACTCACTACTTCTAAACACGTAACGATGAGAAATTAAGACGCCTGGAAATGAATTGCTCACTGAAGGCTTATAAATTGTTAATCCAATCACAAATAAGATAATCCCAGCTGAGTTTCTCGTTAGTTTGTATTAAAGAACGCGAAGTTATGTAAGTAATTTTAACTTTACAATACGTACTGAGTGTTTCAGCGCAATATAAGTTCATATTATGGGATTGTAGTGTACCATTCTTGTTGAGAATTTTAACAGCGAGTTGAAATGAGGTTTGTAATTTATTAAACTGACTTCGTACAAGGTTTTAATAGATATATGTGAATATTTGTGTAGTAATGCTTTTTCATGTATCTTCACGAAATAATGCGTGTGGATACTAAAAAGTAAGAGCGATAAAAGCTGTGGTCACATTAGGGGCATCGATATCTTAAATGAACTATCGTGTCATAATCCAAGATGGCCAAATCATTTTCTAACATTTCAAATCATTTTTTCACTTTGATCAATGTATCAAAAAGGATATGTTTGGTGATGAAGGTTATTGATTTTAATATGTTTTAAACTGACCACCTAATGCTGAAGGTAAAAAACGAGCATTTTATAATTTACACTTTTTTCTATAAGTGTCTCTCTACGTTGATGTTAATACAACCAAAATAACAATATGACAGTTCTTTAAAAACTTGCTTGAAATAGACATTTCACTAACATAAATATTTTCTGTTATTTGGACAATTCAATATCAATTTAAAAAGACTGTGTTTAATCATTCCCGAATATCCAATTTCACTTGAAGCAGAATAAAAATACACAGTATTTGGCCATCAAAGGAATTCGAATATCTTTGGAAACTTCCGATGTTTTCCGGTCGAATGGCCGCAAAATAAAGAAATGTTTGCACCAGGACTATTTACTATACGTACTGTTCGTTGGAAAAGGTTGAAAGAACGTAAATACGTTTGCTAAATAAGTTGGTTACGTCTTTGGAACTCGATAACTAAGCCTCGTGTAAGTTAGCGGATAACCTTGGTTATCGGAGGTTTTATACCGACTTAAAGAGTACGCAGAAAGCAACATAGAGACGTTAATATAATCAGTATGTTAGAGTACAAGAAGTAAATATAATTTGGTAGTATGTGAAGGACTTCCTATGAGTCACATTCAACGGAAAGGTTATTTTTCATCCCGAAATTCCCGGGGAACGGACACAATGGAAGAAAACCACAGGGCAAAGCATATAAAAATATGAGATTGTCAAATAATTATATTTTGGGATTTAATTTAAGACAGATAAAATTACATTGAGATTAATGCTAAAAACTAAAATTTAAACAGGAATCAGAATTAACGCTCAACTTTAGACAAAACAAGATAATAATATCTGTCTGAAACTCATACAGTATATCTTGTTAAATAAACTATTCCGCACAAAGCAAATTAATTTTATCAGATGTTCCCAACACACATTCCTGAAGACATTAAGCCAAACAGGAGTCAAAGCCATTATTGTCTCAGATCTAATTATTTCAACCAATTTAACGAGCCTAATAAAACCTCCGACATTACCATATGAAAGTGCTTGACACTTGGATTCTGAAGCGCTTTTGTTTTCTCCGTGGTAATGATAGGGGAAGCCGTTTCGAGGCCTATTGAAGTAATTTAGTGCACTCAAACTTTGGGATCTGGTGCCTTCTTACGTCGGGTAGGGATTTTAATTGAGGAAGATCGTAATTGGCTGTGTAGATTAACTTATAAACAGGATTGAATTAAAACTACGTATACGGACATTTTGGCTCCTTTACAGGAAACGTGGTGACAGAAGACAACAAGATTTTACAATCATTTTTATACTGTTGCAAATTGTGTGTAATGTAATCCGAATGTGTGTAACATAACACTAAATTGCACGTTAACTGATATTTAGTTTACAACCAATGAATTAAACGTTTTCTTGTTAGCATTAGTCAAGCGTGGTGACCACGCCTTATCCTCCTCACTGTACTGATATCTTCGGTGAGATGAGAGGCCTTTATTCAACAGCGGGACATTACAGGCTAATAATACTCTAATACTTTGTTAGCATTGAATGTTTCTCCACAGGCAGAAGATGACACTAAATATAAGCTTGGAAATGTGATCGATGTTACGCTTATCATAATTTTAGTTAGAGCTTTCAAATGCTCAAAGCTTAACAGTAAACTGAATGTTATTTAAAAATACCTCAAAGTACCGCAAAGCTACCCAGAGCTTATGAAAAGGAAATGCAAGTAAATCTCATATATGTTTATAATATAGGATTTCATACAGACAACCTTTCCCAAGAAAGGATATAGAGTGATACTGTATAGTTATGAAAGAACAAAGGAGTAAATACCTGTCACATAACTAACCTAACATTTTATGTATACTCAACGCAGTGGGAACGCAGTTTCCGTGGGAATTTCGGGATTTTTTTACATATAAACCTTCCTCTTGAATCACTCTATCTCCGTTGCGTAGTTTTAAAGATCTAAGCATACATAGGGACAGACAGCGGAAAGCGACTTTATACTATGTAGTGAAAAGGCATCAAGAAGCACAAGTCCACCTTGCGAAGTAAATAGATTCCGAGTAAATATATAAAGGGATTCAGCTTCCAAACTTTCAAATATCAAAAACTGGAACAAGTCTATAACTCATGCAAATATGAGAGTTCAAACAAACGACTCTGTCACAACTTTTTAGATAGTTTCATTAGTTTTGTCGACCCATATATTTCATTCGCTTCACTTGTAAAAATGTATTTCGGATGTATATTTTCAGTTACAAACATGTATTTTGGACATATATTTTAGAGGTGCGCGTATGAATTCTAGAGTAAGTAATATTTGGTGGAAAAACTGAAGTGATATATGGATGTAAAAGAGTGATACTAAAATATTTAAAGGTATAAAAGATTGACAGGGTTTCTTGGAGAAATATTTAGGTAAAGTAGCGAAGGCTGGAAGGCTATGAATCAGAATATTCCTAAAACAGGCTAGAAGGTGAAACGAAGCGCACAAATGCGACATAAAAAATCTTAAAGCGACATAGGTCTTATAAAGTCTAGAACGATAGTCTTTAGACGATAGCATGTAAATGTTTACGATTTTTTACCTTATGACAATGGGCATAAGGTGAAAAATTGTAAACAATAGTCAACAGCATTATAATAGTTTACGATTTTGTATCTTATGCCAATGGCATAAAGTGTTTTTTTTTAAATCATATGACTTCTACTCTATCTGGATATATATACGTATTAGAAAACCTAGTGTAATATAATAAGTTGGTAAATGAATTTCGAGTAGGTTAGTAGCCAACCTGGTGTAGGAGTCTTTAGACCGCGTAAAGACCTCCGACATGGTCTGACGATTGAAACAACAAGAATAAACAATTTAGCATGCTCGAAGCATTGTACCGCTCAGATAGAAATGCCACTATCGGCCACCCATCCAATTAGAAACCGAGCTGCACGTTACTAACAATCGCAATGAACTAACATTACTTAGTCAAATGCCACGAGCTGGTAGGTAGTAAATAAAGTTCTCATGGACCCAAAACTATAAACTATTGTTACCATACTTCCTAAGTCCTCTACTTGGATACTAAAACACGAACGAAGAATAACAAGGTTCTTTAAGCAAACAAAACATGTTTTCGACAACTCAAACCCTTATAGGCAGCTACTTAGAATACGGGTATACAGTTGTTTTCGCTCTTTCTCCCTCTCTTGAGAACGGTTCACAATAGTAACACTTAAGCTATGCGCTGTTTCTTAAAAACAGGCCAAGTGCGAGTCTGACTCGCGCACTAAGGGTTCCGTACCTTTAAAAAAGGCAATTTGTTCATTCCGAGTAGGTTAGTGGCCAATCCTGGTGTCGGAGTTTTCAGACCGCCTAGAGGCCTCCAACATGAACTAAAGAAATAGGTAATAAAATAAAAAGATAGTAGAATAGCCGCAAAGAGTATATTTAAGGGGGCTTCCTTACAAGTTGTAATATATGTAAGAGAAATACATCTGTGAAAATTTCAACTGTTTGGTCATCACGGTTCATGAGATTCATTCATTTATTTCGAGTAGGTTTGTGGGCAACCCTGGTGTCGGAGTTTTTAGACCGCCTAAAGCCCTCCGACATGGTCTAACGATTGAAACAACCGGGACCTGACAGATACAGCCTGGTGACATATGTACATACGAGTGGACGGGACAGAAGAGTGCTAGTAATAGGTTTCCGATTTTACCCTTTTTGTACGGAACCCTAAAACGTGAGCTAACAAAAGATTTTTACATAACACGAGACCGACACGATTCGTGATAAGAAACTAATCGTCTTAAGCACCTTTTACATGAAATTGGTATAACAGAATTAACTTTTACTCCTTTTAGCATAAGCGATATTGCTGAACATTATTCAGACGATAATGTCATCGATGTAACGCGAAAGTAGGAAAGTTATACTCTATTAATATAATATTAACACAATGTTTTATGCTTCCTAGGATATGACTTTCTCTTACCGTTAATACCTCCTCATTAAATATCCGCTCCCGATTGTTTCAATCCATAGAACATGTCCAAGGTCTATGGGCTGTCTAAAAACTCCGACATCAGGGCTAGCTCGCTTAAGAAAGCTACTCGCTTACTTAATTATTACGTACTAGCAACGCCCCGCGGTGTTACTCGCGTTATATCCGTTCTCGCGGGAATTTCAGGATAAAATGTATCCCATGTGTTATTCTAACGTATAACCTTTAATTAGTTTTTTTGTGAAAGAGTAACAAACATCCATACATCCTCACAAACTTTCGCATTTATAATATTAGTAGGATTGAATAGACGTCTACATTTTAGCCGATAGTACACAAATATGCAGCATCGCAATTTAATATCGCGAGTTGTAAAAGCACTTTCGGAATATATGGAGCGCTCAAGAGGTAGAGTTGGTGCGAAATAACTGAAGTAGAATCGGGACCAACTTATCTGGGTCCTGCTTTTGGTAGCTGGTTTAGTTAGTGGAGCACTTGTAATTGTTAAATGGTGTGAATGGACATCGTTTTCATTGAGATTCACTGTGACTTTTCATTGCGAGTGTTGGGATTGGTGGAATAAATTCGGGAATTGGGCTTTTGAAAAAAAAAATTTTTGTGATAAATGGATAGATTATATATTAGTTTTATAACAAAACTATTTTTATTTTATTTTTTTCGCAATAATTCAAAAGTTATTTCAAAATAAAAATTAATTTTTGAATCCAGTACCGAAAACACTCGGACAACTCCCGAACAAACCCGACCGCGTGTGACGTCATAATGTATAGCCCCATTCGGTTACACGTGTAATAGCCGTAAACGCTGTACGTACTTATGGTTAAATAGCTATACATTATCACGTCACAACCACGGTGACCAATTATGGCGCGTTTATAGTCACGTGATTTTTATTCAATTTTTAATTGTTTATAATTAATTGAAAAAAAAAAAATTTTAAGTTTTTTGCATTAAATATCAATATTATTAATAATAAAGTTTTAAAATACATAAAAAAAATCAATTTTTTTTTTCAAAAGCCCAATTGTTCCGATTTTAATTCTATTGGTTGGTATTTTCTTATTGAGTTGAAGAAATAGTGCAGGTTTTAATGGTTTTCTGCATAATGGGTTGATTGTCTAGTATTACTAAATGAGTAGCAGCGACCAGTGGAATAAAAATGACCTATAGCTTGCCCATTGAATGCAGCTATCAATTACAATAAGCATGATTCAAATCGGATTGGTATTTTCTGAAATTAGTGAATTCAAAAAACCAAAAAAAAATCAAAAATTCTATATCTTCAGCTTTAAATTATAAGTATAGATGTTGGACAACATAGTTATGACTGAAAACATTTAAATGAAATGGTTGATACAATATCTCAAGTCTATCATTATTTTTAATTAAAAGAACTCCATATTTTTAATGAGAAAAATATTTAAAATTGTAAATTCTAGAATAATATTTACAAACGAGCACAAAACAAATTCTATTTTTTCAAGAAAAACGTAACTGCAATTGAAATATCGACAAGTGCTAATTGGATCTCTTGCTAATCTTCTCTTTATCGGAACTGTGATTACAATTTTTTAATTGACATTTATTCTGAGTTAGTATTGAGAGCTTCCCTTGTTTTACAAAAGAGATTTAATTTTTCTGATATTCTAAATACAGGCAATACACCTCCCGATTTGAACCGTTTTTCATTTTGATTTTTTTTTGTAACGTTCGGTCACTATACCACTTTTTGATCTTCGCTTTTTCATAAAAAATAATTTCAGGGAAGCACATCGAAAATCTGGTTCCGTTGGAAAGCCAAAACTTTCAGTCCAGTCTTTACTACAATCACTTTCGAAGGCAAACGTTCAAACAAGTCAAATTATTTGAATGGAATCCATTACTGCGGATCTAATTAAGCCACTAACATTCGTGCCAAAGTTATTTGGCTAATAGTTGAATATCGTAACGAGTTATTTAATATTATTACTGCATTAAGAGGCTCAAGGGCTAATTCGGAAATAGATTACTACATAATATTTGGAGGATAAGGAAAATGTGGAAAATGTACTGCTTGATTGCTCATCGTGGGGTCCGGAAATTGCGCCCGATTGTTCGTTATTAGAGGATAAATATTGGGTATGATGTATTGATATTTTCTTAAGTAATTCTAATTCATGATGCGTAAACCAATGTTTTTTCTACACTAATATTATAAAGAAGAAACCTTTGTTTGCTTGGTTGTAATGAATAGGCTCAAAAACTAATGGACCGTTTTAAAAAATTCTTTCTCCATTCGAAAGATACATTATCCACGAGTAACATAGGCTATTTTTCATCCTGAAATTCCTACAGGAATGGACACAACGCAGGTAAAACCGCGGGGCGCTGCTAGTTCGTAATAAAAACCTTGGGTGAATAAATCGTAAAGATTATACCAGGATAAGTGTTTAACGAAATGATAAAGAGTAATGCGACCACCGACTCTTCCAAAATGAATCATTAATAACAGCTGCCAAACATACAAATTATAATAAGTATATGGTCAGTAACACAACCCGTGGAAACATAATGGGTTTTTAAACAGTCTAAAGACCGCATAGAAAATAACAAGATAACATCATATTCATATAAGAATAGTTACATAAAAACATACTCGTACAACTACTACTACTACATTTCAAACATGACTCGGGTTTGAGATCACCAATCCGCATTTGGCAAGCGAGGTGATTACGCCTAATCCTCCTCACTGTACTGATATCTTCAGTGAGATGAGAGGCCTTTGCCCAGCAGTGGGACATTACAGGATCATACTTTACTTTATAAACGTCCAAGTATACAAGCGTATTGATAACCAAAACAAAACCTCACGAGTATAACCAAAACAGGAAATTCATTACACCGCATCTGAAATATTCGCACCGATGTCAGGAGCCATTACATTGTCATTAATCTTTTGATATTGCTCTATTGCTAGACTGAGAATGTCTCAAATTGCGTTTTGAATACGCCATTGACACGATATAACAGTAATTTTGTACGAGATATTGTTTCGGATACCGATGTCGAGGTTGGGGCACCGTGTTTTATCTAGCTACTGAGGAATGTTTTTGTTAAAGGATTGTTGGGCGAAATTGAAATTATGATGAAAAGTTTCTAGGTAGCAAAACATTGATGTAATTTGAAGAAAACATTGTGAGGATATTATTTCTATATTCTCATTTGTATCTATACTTTTATAACAATTTCTATCTATATAAAGCCGATGAGTTTGATTTTTTTGTTTGTTTGAACGCACTAATTTTTGGTCCTCCATGTCCTTACCCTTCAACACATTTAAGAGGAAGATGAGGCTATATTTTATCCCGAATTTACTACAGGAACAGGCACAATGCAGACAAAACCGCAAGGCGCTGCTAGTTTTCTATATATGATTACGCTCAAGTATAAACGGATAGATAGAAGGAAAATAAGGTTTAGAAAAAATATGATAATGAAAAAATATTAAAATATAATGAAAAAACATTTAAAATAGTATAAAAAATATGATTCTCAAGATAGATACTGGTAACTTCAATCGGAAGATTAATTTAGTAATGGATTCAGTTTTAAAAGCTATTTTCTGTTCTGTAAAGCAATATAGACTTTTAGTCGCATTCTACGAATGTATACTGGAAAAATATCGCACCAGTACAGGTATAACCCAAGGGAGCAACGAAAATACCATTCCCACATGCGTGCATGTGCATAAATATCAGACAGTTATAGACCTAGAGCCCGTGAACCCCAGACCTTCGTTATTTTATAAAAGCTGAAAGTTTGTCAGCACATGCTCCCAACACAGGTAAGAACGATGGACTAATAATGAAGTTTGGGTTACCGTGGCTTTGGCAGGTAAACGGTACTAAAGGTGTGTAAAATACCGATCTAAATTCATCAAATAATAAAGTGTGATTTTTGTGACATGACATATGTCATTTGAAAGCTCTTGAAGAGTTGTACAAGTCACCCTTCGACGGTGATATCGAAATCGACGGCCAACTTGGTGTTTTCGACCATTGAAGATTGGAGTTGACCTATGCTATGGACGCTGATCCTAATGCTCAACAGTGACATGACCTATATCATTTGAAAGCTTTTGACAAGTTGTACAAGTCACCCTTTGACGGTGAAATCGAAATCGACGGCCAACTTGGTGTTTTCGACCATTGAAGATTGGAGTTGACCTATGCTATGGACGCTGATCCTAATGCTCAACAGTGACATGACCTATGTCATTTGAAAGCTCTTGATAAATTGTACAAGTCACCCTTTGACGGTGACATCGAAATCGACGGCCAACTTGGTGTTTTCGACCACCGAAGATTGGAGTTGGCCTATGCCATGGACGCTGATCCTAATGCTCAACAGTGACATGACCTATGTCATTTGAAAGCTCTTGAGGAGTTGTACAAGTCACCCTTTGACGGTGATATCGAAATCGATGGCCAACTTGGTGTTTTCGACCATTGACCTTTAGTACCGTTTACCTGCCAAAGCCACGATAACCCAAACTTCATAATAGTCCATCGTTCTTACCTGTGTTGGGAGCATGCGCTGACAAACTTTCAGCTTTTATAAAATAACGAAGGTCTGGGGTTCACGGGCTCTTGGTCCATTAGGGCGTGTAGCGAGATTTCGTTTGGAATGTAGCCAAACCAATGCAAAATACGGCACCAAAACTATGATTTCGAGATATCAGATTAATACTTACAAAAGCTTAATACAGATTTGGATTTGAATATAATTTAAAATATTCGAATAAATTTGATTGACATGTTATTTTTAAAAGATGTAAAATGTAAAAAAAGAATTAGCCTGTAACGTCCCACTGGTGGGCAAAGGCCTGTCATATCACCGAAGATATCAGTACAGTGAAGAGGATTAGGTATAATCACCACGCTTGCCTCATGCGGGTTAGTGATATCTAACCCGAGCCATGTTCGAAAAACGTTAAAAAGTAAAACGTATTAAAAATATAGGAAAAAATAAAAACGATTTTTTATACTTTGAAACGTACAGACGTAAAAAAGAGGAAACAGTGAATGAAACAATTTGCAATTTAGAAAGGGATATAATTCAATTGAGGAAGGTCATTGCGCAAGGGTTTTGCAGGTATTAAAATATTCAGCCTTGTTTTTTTATTTGTTCAAACTTGAGTAAATTTAAGACCGTCTCTGAAAAGCAAAATAGCAAAGAAAAAGATTTCCCTACCTTGGAATTTATATTTACAGAATGCTCATTTCCTTTTGTACTTGCAATTTTATGCAAAATCATAGAAATTGAATGAACTGAGCAACATAGAATTAATTGAATTGCTTTGATGAAATAATTTAAACATTCACTATCATTATTTCTAGACTATTCGGTGTATTCAATGATTAGATGTTAGACATTCTTTAGAGACGAAATTTAGTGCATAATATACCCGGACAAATTCACTCAGGATTAATTAGA
The DNA here is from genome assembly GCA_963082685.1 of Cyclophora albipunctata. Taxonomy (NCBI): domain Eukaryota; kingdom Metazoa; phylum Arthropoda; class Insecta; order Lepidoptera; family Geometridae; genus Cyclophora; species Cyclophora albipunctata. The sequence goes on from OY720118.1 coordinate 8,743,646, forward strand.
CCTAAAGTAAACTCTAAGCGTATATTATGGAAATTCTTTTTGTAATAGATAGCTACATTCAACGGGAAGGTTATAGGCTATTTTTATCCCGAAATTCCCACGGGAACAGGCACAACGCGGGTAAAACCGCGGGGCACTGTTACTCGTAGTACTTTATAAAAATGAATATAATTGACACCCAGACGTCGTTTCAGTTTAGGCCCATCTCGTCGCCAGATTTGGTAGCTAGCTACGAAATGAGAAAAGTATTTTCCCATCTTGTAGCTAGCTACTAAATGGGAACGATCTATTCGGTAGGTTAGGGTTATTTTTTTTTTACTAGTTAAAATCCTAAATCTTGGACTTTCGAATTCCTATTTCGTAGCCAGCTTCGAATCGGGATTATTTCTCCCATTTGGAAGCTAGCTACCAAATCTGGCTACGAGATGGGCCTAAACCGTCGTTTCCAATAACTATGTCTTCACATATTGTTCTTTCCGGGCGGGGATCAATCCCGTAAACCTGGAAGTCTAATTACTATTACAATTTATTATATACCTACTAAACTATCACCTACTATCCGATGTTTCACAAATATAAACTGGAGAATGCTTTACACATCACAAGGACAAGTTATGACATCAATTAAAGCTGACTTGTATACACACAAGTCCAGTCGCATTGTTATTTGTCCCCTTTATTCCAACGGGATGCAGTTTCATCCCAAACTGTGAGCGTGACTGTGTTTACCATCCAGTCTTCAGTAGAATGCAGCCATTCGCTATCTAGATGAAATTATTGCAAATTCCAACTCTGTGGTCCAAGAATGTTGGAAACTTTTGAAAGGTATGTTAATCAACATACTTTTTAAACTCACACGATTTGCACTCATTATACAAAATGAAACGGGATAACTATCCCGTGACCACGAGCGGTGTAAATCGGTCGAAACGTCGGGTATTTTAGTAAAATACGTTAAATTATCTAACGCGATACAGACCCGTTTCATTTAGTAGTATGTTAATCAAATTTATATCTGTCTTTATATATAAGTTTTTTTCTATGAATTTTCATTTACTTAACAAAAACGAAACGTGAAAGAAATTCCATTGACAAGATACCTTCTGATTGCTTGCTTAGGTTTGCACTACTTTTGACATTACTACAAGTCTTCCGTGACCACGGTTCCTGTAAAGGAGTCGAAACGTTCACATAGAAGTTTGTTTGTTTGTATGTGTTCAAGATATTCACAGGAATTATCAGCCCGATTTTAATAAATTTTATTTTTGTAATAGATAGCCACATTCAACGGGAAGGTTATAGGCAATTTTTCATCCCGAAATTCCCACGGGAACAGGTACAATGCGGTTTAAGAGAGACTTACCAATGAAATCTCTTTTCTTGTAAATAACCTCTCGATATGAAGCAGATGTATGTCGTGTAGATTTTGTTGATGAATTATTGAATCATGAAAGTACTTGTTCAGTATCCAATCCATTTCTTTGCTAAATTATTTGATCAGCGAAAACGAGTTTATTGTATGCGGTTAATGTTTCTTCCCCAATTAATAACAGATGCATAACAGCTGTTGTGTGTCATTCATCATTTTGTTCTAGCATTTTTCTCGTGCATGCAAACCCAGTGTAAAGGCTCTAACTCGATAGCGAAGTCGTTTATCTCTTTTAAAACTGCGCCGTTATTTTCGCATTTGTTACCGATACAGTCGCCCAATACGTCACTGTTACAATACTGTTTGAACTTTCAAATATTTTGAACACTACCGACATTGAAATAAAGTTCAGTATTAATGAGGCCCATCGCAGACGACAGACTTTTTGTGCGATCGAGTCTGCGGCGCACAAAAATTCGGTCGCGGATTGTCGCGGATTTTTGCGCGTCGTGTGCGTTACTGCATATAATTACATAGGTTCTATTTTCACAGACTAAAAAGTGCGTCACGGATAGTCTGTCGTCTGCGATGGGCCTAAATGAGGAGAGGCTCACTCGCACTTACCCGTTTTAAAATTTTCACGAGTTCGTCCCCACAAGACATTGGCGCTTGAAGCGAGGTCTACATTGCATGTTTTAACAGTTTGAGTACCCAAGAGGGTTTATTCCACTTTTTTGACACGCTTTAACTATTCTGGTTCAGGGTTTTAAAAATGTAGCAGTAGTCATAGATAAATCTTGTCACAAGTTTTTTTTAACTCTCGACGCAAAAGTGGGCTTTTATACGTTTGAAGTTGATTTCTCTGTGTGTATAATCCTTACCGCCAGACCTGATAATTTAAGCAAAAAAAGGATATTTTACGGGACATTGCTTCAATAAATATGATTTTATATTTTCAAATGGGTTTTTATACGCTATTAAGAACGAACATAGTAATTAAGAACGTCTAAAACATCTTATTTATTTAATACAAATGCACACGACATAAAGTGATACAACACTCTTAGCCGTCGTCTAAGTTAAATAAGACAACTACAAAGTAACTGAAACATTTCTTCAACATCAAAATTTCAACTGAAATAACTAAATCAAACAAAACAAAGTTTCATCACAACAAACTCCACATTAATTAACAAGTTCAAACTTCTGTTTGATTACTCAACTAAAAGTTATATATAAAATGTGAAGTAACAAGAGTTCATGTAAATAATTAACGACTTTACGACCCTGAGCTAAACCTAGTTCAAATGAACAAGACAGATACTGTCCCAGAAGACACTGTACTTGTGCCAATGGATTAACAAATCTTATCCAAGCAAACAGAATTTAATATAATGAACATAATATTTCCATTTAGCTTCACATTATAAACAGTAATTTCTTATGAAGTGAATAATACTGTATTCTAAGAAGCTGTTTTTCTTCTGGGTCCCATATAATTTACATTTCATTAGTTACTTAGTGTTGCTAATTAGGACATACACTTTCAAGTTCAGTAAGGTGACTTAAAGGACGAGCTAGGTTTAATTAAGAATATGAAACATTTCGGTGATGTCGCAGCTAATAACAAAACCGCATGAGGGTGAAGAAAATTATACATTCCGCATTAATAAATCTTACGTTTCATTGTAACCCTCAATTACTTGAGGGTACTTAACGCATGTAATTATATTTGTTTTCTTTACATATATTTAATAGACGAACCCCGCGATGTGACCCACATTGTACCCGTTCCCATGGGAATTTCGGGATAAAATGTATCCCATATGTTATTCTGATGTATGACCTATATTACTGTAAAGTTTCATAAAAATCCGTTGAGTAGTTTTTGCGTGAAAGAGTAACAAACATACATCCATCCTCACATACTTTCCCATTTATAATAGTAGGATGTCATAACAGTAATCATCTGGAAATCATTAGAGGCTTGAATAGCTGATTCCATTCAAAGTAAATCAACGTTTGTCTTGATCGTTTATTGGGCAAATTGAATTTCGAATATCACGTCATTTTGCGAAGCGTCAATTTAAAAAAGCACTTTTGTTATCTTGCTCATTCTTTTAAATTGTATATTTTCTGGAATATGATTACGTTTTGTGACAGATAATGATACTATCTATTTTAATAGCTTAATTCATTATAGTTTTTTGCGCCCTGAGTTATACTTGTAGTTTTAAAAAGTATACATAGACGCGTCTTTGTGTGCGTTACCATCAGTGCTATATATTGTTACTATTCATTCGACATACCACACTGCAAGTACCTATCGAATAACTTTTCTTCGTTTACTCAAATCTACGAAGCTGTCGCTACTCCAAAGACAATTTTGATAGGATTTTGACGCTTATCAAGATGCACACTAAGACACAGAGCATGTAAAAAACCTACACAAGCATACCCCAAGGGTACTCGTGAGATAAAACAAATATACTGTATTAAACTATTAACACCTTCACGAAGGATTGGCCCAGTCTAGCACTCAATAGAGAAAGATGGAAAGATGGTACAGATGCCTTTGCCCTGCAGTGGAACAAGTAAGGCTGAAAAATATAAAAAAAATCTATAAAAATAGATAGCATCTTTATCTTAAACTACGGTAACAGAATTAGAAATGTCAAGACCATTGAGGCATTTCTTCTAGGTCCAATTTGACGGTTTAGTAGGCAGGCTTGCTCAAGGACGAAATTACAGTAAGTCGAGCGGCAAAACTGATAGTATCGTTACAGCCGGCGTGATCTACAATATCTTATCATATTATTAGATTTTTCAGAACGGAAATCTTGGCAAGGTACGCCTTGCTTTTTGGTCTAGAAAATACAAGGCAGAGAGTATCCAAAACACTGACAGTTGAATAAACATATTGAAAATTGAATATTGGTGAAATATACATTTCATTCTGTCAGTATGTAATGTAACGTATTTGTGATTCTAGGATATGCATATCATGCACTGTATCTTGGTTCAGTGGGTTTTATTTACTGATTTAAAAAGTACTAGCAGTGCCCCGCTGTTTTACCCGTTCCTGTGGGAATTTCAGGATGAAAAATAGCTTATAACTTTCCCGCTAAATATGGCTTTCCATTACAAAAATAGTTATTCGAATTGGACGGGTAATTCCCGAGATAAGCACAAACATACAAACAATAGTAGTTGCAACTGTCATATAAGGAAGGGTATTAAAACACGAGTGTGAGTTTATGAAACGAGCGCAGCGAGTTTCATAATAGTAACGAGTGTTTTAATACCCGTGTTATATGCAGTTGCATACACTACTTTATCTTCACTAATGAAATTAATCAAACAACAAGAGTAAAAGCTGACAATAGTTTTTCACGCGTACGTGTATTGTCACAGTGAACTTGCCGCCATTAAAATCTAACCAATGAGAGCGCAGCTGCGCGTAGGGCCAATCAGGAGCGAGCGAGATCTTACCAAAGAGTTTTGTGTATGTAGTTTCGATGAAGTTTTCACGTATAACCCAACTGTTTTCAAAAGCCAGCCTAATATCAAAATTTTATACAACTAGTATGAGGATTTTGACATAAGGCTCGCCAGGTTAATTGGTCGCGTTATAATGATGTTATAATTAGATTTTACGATATCGATGTGGATATTATAACATCATGTGCAATTGCTTAAATTGAGTGTTTAGTTGCCTGCGCTATAACAGTAGTAATTATAAGTCAAGTATTGGAAACATAAGTAGAATGTTACAACATTAGTGTAGATAAATAAAATTACAAATTTTACCTCTTTATAATATTGCAAGTATATACATACGTTTTTTAAATTATGTTCCTAACTTAATTACGTACATGATTGATGAACGGTGTATAATCATAATCAACTAAGTTATAAAATAGTAAAAAATCAATAAGAACATAATAACGAAAACGTGACCGTCAAAATCAGATCGACCTTTTTGGTAGCAGATATTTGTTACACAACATACGTAGATATTAAGAAAACTTCTTTACCAAAGAATAGGAAAAAAATACTAGCAAATCTAGAGCAAGATGCCTTTTGTTGAAAAACGATACGAAACTCTTTCAGAAACAATTTCTTACACACGAAAGCGTTTACAAAAAAGAACGATAAAGTCAAACAATTGTATGAGAATATGATTTGTTATTTTCTTCGGCGATTATAAATCAAGAGAAAGAAGTATTTTAATCACCGAATTGACGTATTTCCAAAAAATATTGGCACTGAGAATTCAAAAAAGAGTTTGCATATGTTATTTTGTGCAACGTGATTTTAGTGAAATCAATGGAATGGAAGATTTATGGAACCTTTTGTTCAAAAGAACATGCGACTACAAGAAGAATAGTATTTGATTTCCTTATAGATGGTAGAGGTTCAATTAACATTACAAAAATAATTATTCAAATAAGATTGGTAGTTTCTGACATTAGCCCATGCAAAGAAACAAAGTTAGAAAAACAAGGTAAACCTTTTACAATAATAAATAGTATAGACATACACAGTTAAACCGCCATGGTTTCATTGAAAAAGGCCAGCAGAAAACCATGTAAAAGTTTTGCAAAACGGAATAGAAATAAAAACATTAAAACAGAGAACAAAACTGTATTCAAATTGATTCTGTTTCAATAAAAAGTTCATAAAAGTGTTGCGATTTAAAGTAGTTAAGAACAAAGTTTCCAGCTCAGGTTAGAGTTAGGTCCCAGAGTTGGTAACAGTTTTAGCATTTTAAATGCTGTTATTAGATTAATTCATTAAATGTCCTGAGAAAATGGTTATAGCTTCAATAGATGCTTAGTAGCAACTCGCAATTTTACTTGCATTCAATATCACTTCATAGTATAAAACAAAATCGCTTTCCGCTGTCTGTCTGTCTGCTTAGATCTTTGAAACTACAGAACGGATTTGGACGCGATTTTTTAAGTAGATAGAATGATTCAAGAG